>OX419700.1:12441636-13662455 GCA_948474745.1 Oligia latruncula
TAGAAGCAACATTCTTGACGTGCCAAATAGCTTCCCTCCCACTCAATTCTACCTACCTTTCCTAAGACAAATCCTTCTTTATTTTCAAAGATTTTGCTGACCTAACTTACTATACTGTCGTTGCGTGGTGAGTCAGACGTCCACCCACTGTGGCGCCTAGATGTCTGCTGTCTCGACCTTGTGACTGCTATCATAGTATATTAGTGATTTGGTCATGTTCATCTGCTAATTACGGGAGCATGATATGCCGGCTTGAGGGAATATTAGGAAATGTACGTATTTTCGTTTGCAAATAATAGGATATATGTTTCCCCGTTTCTGGTCAGTGATCTCATGTTGTTATTAGTCTGATAGACAGAATAAGAACAGCCCATAAAAAAGACATGTGATTTGTTAGCAAGAGAGACTTGGCGAAATTCTATGGGAAGTGAACTATGCACCATTAGCGATATGGTTGTGATATAATTTTTGTAAGGATACTATTCCTTTATACCATCATATAGAGATAGAATAGACTAATTCATCTATACCCTTATGCAAAGAGGCATTCAAATCTATTTATTTTTTCTAAAAAATGCTGGGTCAGATTTTGATGCTAGTTTGCACAAAGGTAAGATAGGGTATCCTTACACAAATATCATAGAGTACATAGACCACTTTCACCCAGTCTCCTTTCATGTCAGTTTTTTTCAAATTTCAATTTCATTTATTACCTATACTTAACTTTCATTTTCAAAGGGGTGTTATCCAGTAACTGGATTGTGGTTGTCAGATAGGTAGTCGCTTCATGTAAAATACTGGTATTCAGCTGTATCCGGTAAGATTGAGAGCTGACCCCAACTTGGGAAAATGTTAGGCAGATTATTTGGTTTCAGTGACTGTAAATAACAAACCTGTGCTTCTAGGTAGGTTCAGGTTGATAGCACTTGATAGTAATAAGTCAACAAAGAGTTTACAATTTTTCATTCTTCTGTCTACCGTTGACGCCGAGGTCATGATACTGTAGCGTTATCTACAACGCTCCATGCTAACAAAGCATCATAGTTACGTCACGCAAAATCCTGCATCTCGCAAGCAGAGTTTACCGCGCAACTAGCATATATTTTATACAAAAGGCCCGACATGAATCATTGAGCAGTTGCCCGCCAGACACAACACCCGCCTGGTTGAAGAATCCTCCCTTTTCTATAGTGTAGGTATGAGTGAACTTTACACCCTGCTCCTCATACGTCTATAATACTTTAAAGTCCATCTCTTATGTAACTAATACTACCTACCTATGTTTCGTAATCATTAATTACGTGTCGGATAAAAGTACGCCAGCCAGGATTAACAGAAACTACTAATCTACTTACTGTACTCGGTACTCGCTTCAATGAATTGGACACAAGGTTCTGTAAAATCCGTCAAATATTAAAACATTGTTTAGCTGCACAAGAAGCCATTATAATGCGTATTTATCACAAAAATTAACGGAAATTGTTGAGCTGTGTGATCAATAATCACTCAGTTCAGTAGGAACAGACGCTGAGACTGAGTCACGTATCTACGAAAATAATACTAATGTTTCCCAGCAATTATTTTTGCACAACGTTACTTAGTTTGATGTACCTACAGAATGGTAGATAACTTCTTCGTGAAGTCTTGTTCCATCGTATTCTTAGTCGTACAAGCAATATAACATCCGATTAAAAAAAAAAATTAAAAAAAAAATTATGTGTTACACCTCTTTCTAAATCTACGATGTATGACGGTCTATCTGTCACACCGCTCAATCTCAATAACAAATAGGCAGTTAAAGTTTTCATTTATTTCAATAACCAAAATATCATATTTATATGAATTGATGAAATCTTTTTTCCTTTACCTGAACATGGCTCATATAGTTACAAGTATCATAATGAAGTGTGTATATTTCTTATTATCCCTTCAATATTTTTAATTTACAATAGGCTCGCCCCATTTTACATGGAATTATCCCTTGTAAAGCAAATTTTCCTGTTCCTCTCTGAACGTAAGAAAATAGGTACCTATTTTCTTACGTTCAGAAAAAAACAGAAAAACGAAAGAAAACAGAAAACGACAGGACGACGACTACTGTAAGAAAAATTGAGCTAACGTTTGAAAAATATGCTGCATGCCAGAGAATAAATAAACGAATAAGTAACCTACCTACATGAAAACATACATTAAAGTAATACTTTGAACAACACTCCTCTAATTTTCTCTCTACTCTAGGAATTTCTCCTGTATTGTGGGTGCGTTTACAAACATTTAAATTCACATACACAAACAGCCAGACCCGGAACAACTACTAGTAGGTCAAACAAATATTTGTTCCGTGCGGGAATCGAACCCGCGACACGCAGCGCAGCAGTCAATCGCTTAACTACTGCGCCAACCGTGCCGTCAAACATTGCCGTCGACATTTATTATGCGCACAGCCAAAGTGTGGAACTCTCTGCCGGCATCTGTGTTCCCTCCCACATTTAACCCGTCTGCCTTCAAAGCAAGAGTGAACAGGCATCTTCTGGGCACGCTCGTTCCATCATAGACGACACGACATCCATCGCTTTCAATCAGGCGTGATCGAGGTCAGGAGCTGGCCAATTTAGCAATAAAATAAAGAGGTTCGCTCCCTTTTACATGGGACTTAAACATAACGGGCGAAATGTCGATGTACTATAGGTGCACCTCTCTATTTCCGCGTGTCATGCCTTTTAGAACGATGCTAAAGCAAGAATCGCGATTCAAAACTGGAAGATTTCATAATCTCCACAAAAATGAAGTTTCAAATCGAGACTAAAAACACTCGTTTAAGTACACGACGCAAGTATCTTGCTCAGTGACTAACATCGTCTAAACACTGTTTACTCGTTGCAACTTTTAGTTTCGCTTGAACGTATGGCATGCCACAAGCAATTAAAACAACAAAAAGCAATTTAGTCAGACTTTCAAATGCCCTAGACACAAAATAACTCTCGTCTTTATGCTATAAAAAGGCATTACGCGCGGAAATATAGCTCCCGCAGCTATGGAAACTCAGCAAACTGTGCGTTTTATATTTCTAATAGCTTCTGCCCGCGACTCCGTCCGAGTGAATTTTTTGGTTTTCACATAAAATATATCATAAGACACTCGGCAATACCGTACCTTCTCATTAGAATTTAGGAATCGGATCACTAGTTCTGAAGATTTCCCCTTACATATAAAATAAAATAAAATACCTCTTTAAAACATTAGTAAAGATAGCTCGTATAAAATGGTTAGTTAGTAGTAGGTTAGACAGGAGTCAAGCCCAACATAGTTGGGATAAGGCTAGGCAGATGATGATAAGATAGTATTGCAACATCCAGCTGAATAATGCGTTAAAATACACATTTTCCATGAGCTCATTACGACAAAGGCTACGTTCCGAATTTAAACCTCTCGATAAGTAATCAGATGGCGACAAAGCTATTAAAGCGTTAATTTTTTAATTAAAACTGTTTCCGGGATCCGATAATTTACTGGAAAAATTTCAACCTTTCATCGCTCGGCATTCTGGATACCTACTTAAGTTACACAGATAGTGATCAAAGCGAAATTCCCGTGTTGTGCTGTGATACGTGAAAGCAATGTGGAAGTGTAGGTAAAAGGTTATAAAGCTGCTGGATTTATCGCTCTTTTGTAATTACTGCCACCGATTCAGACGAATACAGACAATTTGTTGTAGTTTCATTTAGTCCGCTAATAGCAGCGAACAACACTACAGATAGCTATCTCTTTCTGTGTCATACGTTCCGTATTATATATCTCAGTAAGTACTTTGTAATAACAACGCAACAATACCTACAGAACGTCGCGTCGCTCAGTATGAGCGTAGCGTATCTTTCCTTTATAATATCATGGGTTACACACCGATTTCTCTCTTTCAGTCGTCAGTAATTTAACTTTTGAAAGAAGAAGACAAAGCGTTGTGTCACTTTAAGATGCTATACCTACAACATTTATTAGTAAGGGGAGTAATTCTATCTTACTTTTTTTTCCAAGTTTTTCTTTTATCTACGGTGCTGCAAGCCCAATTTTTACATTTGTCCCCTCTTTGTAGAGGTTTTAGCCTTGTAGTTGAATAGTTTTTTTTTTATTTGTCCTATACGGCCACACAGTTCCAAGGCTGGGGTTACTTTCCCTTCTCTGGCCAAAACGTCATGAATCAATCGGCTTATTATATGACGATTACGTTATTATAACATCTTCTAATTCAAACACAATACTTTATTTGCGTGTTATCATTTTCAACAGGAAAATACAGGCGTCATAACTTAGCCGCAAAGACAAACATAACATGATTCTGTGAGATAGAAAATTCAATATCTGAAAATTCAGTTACTGTTAGTTCAGAGCTTACCGGAAACAAACAAACAAACAACGCACGTAATACTGGTAGCAATCTAAGTTACAGAAACTCAACCAAAGATACACAAAAAGACAATTTTAAACGCAAACGTTGAAGTAAAAGAACATCATAATTATGTCATACAAGAACTTTGCGTCGTAGACCGAAATATAAATCTAAAGGTCGAAATATAAATCAAACCGGAAAGGGATCGGCACCGTATCAACTCGAGCCGTTCAGTATTCTTTGTATGAAACTCCCTACTGCAACGCACACTAATCGGAATTGTAACGTAATCGCTTCGCCTCGGGACAAGCTCACGAACCGCGGTGCGGTGCGTTAGGGCTCGTCGTCCCCGCGCTTACGGCTCGTCGTCCCCGCGCTTACGTCTCTCCGTACCCGAGCTTACACCTCTTCGTCCACCCTTGCCCCTCTCACCCCTCCCGCGGCCTGCTTGCACCATCAACCAGCGGTCTGCGAGCCGTAAGCGCGGCGTCGCCTAGCCGTAGCCGAGTCGACGTATCGGAGCACTGCTTTCAAAACGGTGAAGGAAAACATCGTGAGGAAACCGCATGCCATGTCCTAGAACCAAAAATTCGAAGATATGTGACATCCGCCAACCCGCACTGGGCCCGCGTGCTAAATCGTAATCCAGCACGCGGGCCCAGTACCTAGGCACAATTCACAGTGAGGAGGCCTGTGTCCCAGCACTGAAAACAACATTAAAGTCTAATTATGCTAAGGTGTAAGCAGAGCTCACTGCCCAGGCTATACCTTACGCTACTTGTGACATTAGGGAAACTAAAAACTAGACTGAGGTGCTAATCATGTCACCACGGCGTAAACAACTATTGCATAGCTCGTCCCGAGAGAAGATATGTAACAGCTGACCAAAAAATTCAATACTTTTTCCTTTTTTTCAGTTTTCCACATCTAACCATGAGTTGTTCCCGGACCGTTGCCTTGCTGGCTGCGCTGTGGCTGGTGGTAGGAGCTGCATCCTCCCCTGTCAGAAGGTCTCCAGATCTTGAGGCCAGGCGCAGAAGTGCTATCGACAGGAGTATGATCAGGTCAGTAACAAATAACTATGTAATACGGATTAATTTGGGAATATACGTGGTGATAGAGCTAAATAGCTAACAAAGCGGAATCGAAAAAATGGTTTCATATTTGTAAATTTTTTTCCTGCACTATTGGTTTAATTTCAATCCAGCAGCATTACTTTAATTTTAATGAACTGGATAATATGATGACCCACAATGACGTCTCTTTAGGATCAAACTCCTGTACAGGACATTTTGAATAGAATGTCCCTTCTTCTGGCTCCTTGCATTTTCCTTCTTTTTAACACGTTAATAAGATCGATTTCTGTTGTCCCAACAGATTCGGCCGATCATACCCCCCAGAACCTTCAGCAGCGGACATCAGAGAAGCATTCCAGCGGCCCACACGGCGCGGCAACAGTTTCCTCCGCTTCGGTCGCTCCCAACCCCTCACCCTTTCAACCGACGACCTGGTCTCCCTCTTGAGAGCATACGAAGAAGACTACGACACACCTATGACCAAGAAATCTGCCAGCTTCGTCCGTTTCGGACGGGACCCTAACTTCATCCGCCTTGGACGTTCTGCCGAAGATGAAAAGAGTGCATTCGAGCAGAATTCTGAGCTGGTTGTCAGTGGATACCCTCAGAGGAAAAGCCGAGCGAGGGATCACTTCATCAGGCTTGGGAGGGACAGCGAAGAAGTCAATGAGAATGAGTTTGAGGAGACAGAAGAAAGCAGAAGGAAGAGGTCCGCCGAAGCGTGTCACGACTGCCAGTCGTAATCTCTTTGTTACAATTACATTGCTGTGCTGACCGCTGTATGAGATTTTTATTGTGAACTTAACGAGCATTGGATAGCAGTATTTTTTATACACGGTTGTTTTATAGGATTTGCATACTTGATTGTTTGCATGGATTTTCATTAGTGTTTTCAGTATTTTAATTTTAAACTGCTATCGGAAATGCTTGTATTTCAAACTGACAATTGTAATACTGTAAATGAGGAGTAATTTGGCAGTGCATATCTCATGCTGCGGTTTTTCATTGTGTGTATTACATTTCTTCTTCCTAAATATTTTGGACGGGCTAAATTTTTCTAATGAGGCTAAACTATGTGGTGCATTGATGTTTTAAAAAAATATAAAAAATGATATAAGTATTTATAGGTTTTAAAATTTTAGAAAAATACAGTTAAACATTTTAACAATATTTTAATTATAAAAGTATTTATCTTGAAGCATAATACGCTTAAGTATAATATTATGATCTCAAATATTTTATTATTTCTTTCTTAATAATAATATACATATGTAGAACCATTAGCAACTATAAAGTGGGTCTCAAAATGTATTTTATTAAACCAATAAATTATATTTATGAATAGTTGCATTCATTTTCTTAAACTCATTTTAGTTGTTTCCTGAAGTCATTCTAAAATGTAAAAAATTTAAGTCCTACCTACTTACATTTATTTTATGGAACTTATTTTGTTTTTTCAAAATTATTCATAATATATTTTAAATGAAACAAAAAATAGTATGTTTAAAGTGTTAGCATCTGAAATCATATATAATAGGCTGGGTGTTATTTCAATTTCGGATGCGCACACTTATTTAAAGTTACATTTAATTAATTACTCAAACTATGTATTAAATGTTAAAATCGATGTTAATGAAATAGTATGTATTGAATTGTTGCAATACTAAATAAAGCATTATTGTGTAATGATTGAGCATTCATTTAATATTTTATTTAAATAATAAAATGGAGTTTATCGATAAAGTTTTGATCACTTCATAATAACCCTTTTCCCGTAATTTAGATCCCAGATCAGATACCTTTCAGTTTAAGGGGCATATAAATTAATTATTTATGAAGAAATGACTTACAAAGTTATGGAAAACATCGCTCAACTTTTGATGTTGTATTAAGCTTATATAAATAATTTCATGTTGAGTAAAAATCCAAATAAAAATAATAAATAAATAATAATAAATAAATAAGTTAAATAAAATTGAGGAACCCGTTGGATGCGAGAAGCACAGAACCGGTCGAAGTGGAAGTGCTTGGAGGCCTATGTCCAGCAGTGGACGTCTTTTGGCTGAAATGACGATGATGATGATGAGTAAAAATCATGTCCTGAAGGGAGATAACGAGATTGTTTCCTAAAAGAAAAGCAGAGGGGCAATTCTCGTAATTTTAGGAAAGTTCACAGTCTGATCTCAGTGTCAATATGTCAAAAATAAATCGAATTTCCTTACATTTTGACAAGTTTTTGACATTTGTTTGTCGCCGAGATTCGTTGGTCCCGGCTGTCATTCGTGGATCTTTGACAGTCGTTACGGGTCGTCAGAAGCCCGAAAGTCTGACAACCAGACTTACCTAGGGGTTTCGTATTACCCAGTAATTCGATTGTGGAAGTCAGATAGGCAGTCGCTCCATGTAAAATACTAGTACTCAGCTGCATCCGGTTAGACTGGAAGTCGACCCCAACATATGTACGTAGTTGGGAAAAGGCTAGGCAGATGATGATTTAGAAATCTTAAATCTATACTATATTATAAATTCGAAAGTAACTCCGTCTGTCTGTCTGTATGTTACCTTTTCACGCCTAAACCACTGAACGGATTTCGATAAAATTTGGCAGAGATAGATTGCATCCCGGGGAAGGACATAGGATAGTTTTTATCAACATACCTCGCGGGCGAAGCCGCGGGCGGAAGCTAGTACAATATAAAATCTTACACTATAATACGATACATAATGTTAAGTCTAGAAAGGGGAAAAAGGAAAGAACTCCTTGATCAACAAAAAGTTCGTCCGCATCGCTGTCAGTGGGAAAAGTGCCCAAAAGGCTGGCAGTTGCCACGTTGGATAGCAATGCCGATTCTTTGGCCTAAAAATAGGCCAGATCTCAGGCCTTTTTATCATTTACATTATTTCTAAGATTTTACAAAAAGAGGACATAATTATCTGAACAGAATCTCTCGAAGTCAGAAGTTGATATAACATTCAATATCAATTATATTTAATTGCTTTGCTGTAAGCGCAGTTGTTAATGAGCGATTTGATATTTTAAGCAAGCTGAGATAATGAAATCTCATTATAATATTTAGATTATAATTATGGGAGCAGTATTGTGGGTGTATTTTTAAAACATCATTTTGAAATTCGAAATTCATGTAATTTAAAATCAATTCAGTTCCCTTTTGATGGGTGTGCGGTCTCTAATGAGAGATCCAAAGAGCAAATTCTACTGAATATTACACCTACCTACCTGGAACACAATGGAACACACCTAGTCTGTTATAGGAATATGAATTCATCTCACGTCCACCTCCTTTACATATCAGACGCGTCGTTTGACCACAAAAGACCAAATGAAGGGTCTGCAAAACAGCAAAAATCTTCAGTCATTTTATCTACAAATTCCTTGATTCAACCACTTCTTTAGAGGAACATAGAATAATAAGAAATCAGTATAGAGGCCAAAATTCACGTACAAAACACAATTGCTTATTCTTCCTACGTTTTAGTTCTTATAATTATTATGACATGTCGAGTTTTGGAAGGAGACTGGCACATAGGCTTGAGAGACAGAAAGAAAATAGAATAGAATACTCTTTAATATGTACAGTCACGAGTATAAGTATGTATACACTTGGCTTTATTCAAAGGCGATTTTCTCCTTTGTTTTGGAATTAAATTTTATATTATTAGGAACATAGTATTTTCGAACCCATAGGTTTATGTAAAGTGTCGTATTTCAACGTTTCATTCGTTATTTCGTGAAAAAATCGCAATATAAAGTTGCCAAGTGTTGACATATTAGTGCTCTTGACTGTACACCATATAAATCCTACTTCCTACTAATATTATAAACGCAAAAGTTTATGGGGAAGGATGGATGGATATTTGTTACTCTATCACGCAAAAACTACTGAACGAATTTTTATGAAATTTTGCACGCATGTTTATTACCAGGATTAACACATAGGATACTTTTTATCCCGATATTCCTATGGGATCGAGACCTATGCGAGTGAAACCGTGGAGCGCTGCTAGTACAGACATAAATTAAAAAAAAAACCGAATCGAAAATCCGTACTGTGTGTGACTGTTAGAGTAATTACATGATGAAGATGCCTCACTACGATACCTCGCGATCGCGGTTTAGCTCGCTACCTCGGTCACCTCCATGTAGGTAAAACAAATGCATTCTAATAGACATGTTCGCACATGCCGAAGGATACCTCGTCCTTGGGGGTTTACCTCGATGCCTAGCATGTATCGCAGTGAGGCCTCTTCGCCATGTAATTACCTTATTTGACACGCACGCACATGCCAAGGCACCGAAATAAATCCCAAGCAGCTCGCGATATATCGCAGTGAGGTATACTTCGGCATGTGCATACATGTTTATTAGAATGCATTTGTTCTACTTATAAGTTACATCGAGGTAGCGAGCTAAACCGCGATCGCGAGGTATCGCAGTGTGTCATGTAATTACCATTGACACTCACACACATGCCAGGCACCGAAATAAACCCCAAGCAGCTCGCGATATATCGCAGTGAGGTATCCTTCGGCATGTGCTTACATGTCTATTAGCATGCATTTGTTCTACTTGTAGGTTACATCGAGGCAGCGAGCTAAACCGCGATCGCGAGGTATCGCAGTGAAGCGTGTAATTACCCATAAAGATCGAAACAAACAACTTGTCGTTTCATTTACCTTCAAAATTTAGGCGCACAGATCCGATCAGACCGAACTGGCAATGGCGCAGGTTCCTTCTGTTCGTCTGCCGTGGAACAGATATTAATGATTTCTTTAGAGCGGAAGTGTCGCTTCTATCCAATATTATCTATGCTAGGAACCCTGTTTTACATACATAGGTTACGTATGAACATATCAAGCGGTACTTCAACATTTTCTGATGAATATAGGCCTTATGATCTACCACTAAAGGTTCTTGTGGGAAATATACCCTAGTTTTTGTATTATACGGAGTGAACGAACGGAGTTCCGGTTATCCCTCTCTAGGTAGTTGAAAAGGATGGTCTGATTTAAATAGCTATTAAAGAGGTTGTAATTAGATTCTAGAATAGAATAGAAATACTCTTTATTATGTACACCAAATAGATTACAGACATAAAAATAGAAACTGTACATAGGGTGACATAATGGGCGGTCTGGTCTTATCGCTAAAAGCGATCTTTTAAAGACAACCGACCTAGATTCCGACCGACCGATTCTAGTGACCGGATAAAGATTGAAGTAGTATCATTTGGTAATGATAAAGAGACATGATATTATAATTCATTAGGACGCAATCAAAGCCTTTTTAAAATCTCTGAAATCAAATACTAATGAAAATCTGAACTGGAATATGAAGAAAATATTAAAAAAAAAGCTACTTTGTGTTTCCAGCGGTATTTTACTAAGGTTCGATTCCCAGGTTGGGCTGTTTTATTGAGTTTTTCTATTAAGAATTTTGCCAGTTGTAAACAGAAGCCTGGATAATGTGCCCGGTTGATGGCCACTAATACGACTTAAACATGGTTACTGGGCCATTGGGACTTAAACATAATTTGCGAAATGTGAGTAAATCTTAAATCTTTGCCCAACTCTTCTGGAAACACAGGCGTGCTGTTAAGTCATTGTAACAGCTAATAGCTGTATCCTTTCTGACATCCACAATACAAACTTAACCCTCTAGTTCCCTTGGGTGGAGCACCGCCGTGTCCTCGTAGAGGCGATCGGCAGCGGCGGCGACCTCTCGCGCCCGGCCCTGGTGCAAGCCATGGTCCGGGGCGAGAGGGAGTGGGAGGCAGTCACCTCCTTCTGCGAAGCAGTCATGCTAGCGAAGGAGGTGGCGGGACGGCTCAGGGAGAGAGCCTCCCGTCCCAGCCGCCGCGGGAGACGCTCCGGGCGTCGGGAGCCGCGCGACGACTCCCGGCCAGCGTAGCCGCGGACCTGCGGGCGGAGAGTAATGGGTAGCTCACCATCCTATCAGGACCAGGCCCGTGCCGGACGGCGTGTACGTGTTCCACGCGCGCCTCAGAGAGATGTCAGCATCGAGGA
This sequence comes from Oligia latruncula, assembly GCA_948474745.1. NCBI lineage: Eukaryota > Metazoa > Arthropoda > Insecta > Lepidoptera > Noctuidae > Oligia > Oligia latruncula. The sequence goes on from OX419700.1 coordinate 12,453,142, forward strand.
GGGGCCCCATAGGGCCGAAGCCTGCCGGGTCAGCGGGATTGTCCGAAAGGGTTACCGCTGGCCCGGAATATAAAGGGCTAAGGAAGGAACACGGGTGGGTTTTAGTCAGTAAGAGTCTGACACTCCCTTCCGCTCCACCCAGAGCGGGATTTGATGATTTCCCATCCGCGAAAAAAAAAAAAACCCTCTAGTTCCGATCGTCTTACAAAGCAGACGAGCAGCAAAAGTCGTAAAAGTAATAAATAAGCGTCTTATGACAGCAGTAAAATAAAGTACGCAGTATTATGTCTCAGTTAAAGGTTTAATTGGAGAGTTTGTTGTATAAGTATCGTATAACATGCAGTTACGAGTTTATACCGCTCTTGTTGATCGTAACGCTAAATTGTTGCTAGGTTTTGAGGAGATTATCCTGGCTTCTTCATTTTTAAATATTATATAAATCGTTTGCTTACACGAATCAGTTTTGTTCGTACTTCTCAACACCGCTATGATGGGTTTCGAATAATTATTGCACCTCCAATCTTTCTCTTCTTTGACCTCTCTTCTTTGATCTCTCAAAAAATGTATTAGGTATGATTCAGTACAAAATAAGTGGTGACACAAATTGGCATCCACAGGTACGTTTTCTGATCCATTTGTTTACATTTTCATCAGATATTTTTGAAACAGACATTCAGCTTAGTATGGTCACTGAAGTTAGTAGATGCGAAATAAGACTCTATAACACCACCTACGAAGTAAACGCTACGTGCTACGAACCTGCTACGAAAATGCTACGGGTTTGCTACGAAATCTTTCTTCAATCATTTTATTTATTTCATTTGAAAATCCCCATGAACATCCTTAGCCATGAACTACCTTTGGTGTGGGGAGGGGGGACGTTATTTTTTATTAGGGCTGATTTGTCAATTTATATATTAATCATTATTTTGAATTTTTTGAGTGATAATCTAAATAAAAGCTTAAGGCAATTTTATTTCCCGGATAAAAGATATCCGGATATCGAAAATTCAGAGCATTCTGTAAGACTTTTACAACACTTGAAACCTTTTAAAATTGATCGGAAATCACAAAAACAAACGGGTCCCGTTTGTTTTCAAAAGAACTCTTTTCTTCAATTACTGACATTCCTACTGGAGATTATTTTTAATTAACAATTGATACAGTTGTCAAAGTGTTTATTGTTTGTATTGTCTCGCTGGAAAAGATGTCGACCTTGACATACTTGAGAAATGGATAGAATTATTTAGCACTAGCTTTTGCCCGTGGCTTTGACCGCATGGAGGTCGGAAATGATCCCACGGGAATGTACTCATCTGCCTAGCCTTTTCCCAATTATATGTTGGGGTCGGCTTTCAGTCTAACCGGATGCAGCTGAATATCAGTATTTTACATGGAACGACTGCCTATATCACCTCCACAACCCAGTCACTGGGTAATACGATACCCCTTGGTAAGACTGGTTGTCAGACTTTCGGGCTTCTGACTACCCGTAACGACTGTCAAAGATCCACGAATTCCAGCCGGGACCAACGGCTTAACGTGCTTTCCGAGGCACGGAGGGGTCTCGGTATGTAAAGATGGTCACCCATCCACAGACCAACCGCGGTAAGCGTAGCTTAACCTGATCGATGGACATGTGCGGCTGTTATTATTTAGCCACGGGTCCCTCTTCCCCACAGGAATGTACTAACTACCAGTATAAAAAGTATACTTCGCCCTACCCAGGTTATGGTCTAACCCAAATTTCATTAGAGGAAATGTGGTCGTTTCTCCATAGAAACTCTCTCGCCTGTTTTCTTTCTGGTTAATGACCATAAAGCAATAATTTGTTTTGGTAGGTACAGAATAATAAATATTAACTAAGTAGGTACTTCTATGTCCTTATGTTTTCCATTTTGATGATATATTATTTCTATAGGCACTAGAACCCTCAAATTACCGATTTCAACCGCTGCCAACAGAGGCCTAGTCTACGAATTTGACACCAATTCATGCAAAAAAAAAAAACATAGGGACACAGTTTTAAATATCCTTCTTATTCAGTTTATGAAATATCTTTTAAATTAGTCTAATATTGGAGGAGAAAATAAGCGAGAGCCAAACCTCGAATTACGACTTTTTCCTTAGGAATTTTCAAAAGTCTCTCCGACCGGATTTGCTTAAAAGGGCGTGACAAGGTGACAGACAGAGTTACTTTCACATTTATAATGTTAGTATGGATTTTGTAGTGGTAAATTGGCAACTTCTGTAGACAGTATTTACTGCAAGCACAGACACCTGCAATAATTAGTTAATATCACCAATTTTATGTGATTTCAAATGCGTAGTCAGAGTAATTAATTGTTTATCAATTTGACTAACTATGTCAATTTGCCGTTTAGCTATTTATCAGACAACTGTCAAAAACTGTCAATTTGTAATTTTAATACAGGGTTTAAATTGGTAGTCAATTTGATAGACTAAAACTACCCCCCTCCCTCCACCTCCTTTTTACTAACTAGACTATTAATTTAGATTTTACAAACGATGAAAATAATGTTATTATGTTTAATATTCGAAGCGGGTTTAATGGAACCACTATAAATTTATATTTGTTTCTCAAAGTAAGAAGTTCTTATACGTTTTTATATTTACAACGAATAAACAAAATAAATCTGGTTCACCAACCATCAGTACCTACTATTAAGTAAAATAATACGATTTTTTTTATAACAACTTATTAGGTAAAAAAAAATCATCTGCTAACCAACGTAAATTACGCAATGAACGTGGCTGAACTGCCAAATAAAAGGTGTTTGATATTGCTGAATCCTAAGAAAACTTCAATGCCAAAAATCTAAAGCCAAAGCTGTAGGTATGTACATATTCTGTAACCCTTAAGGGCTGACTTTACCAAAGTCATATCTATTATCTGTGGAATAAAATTGACGTCTGACAGTTCGTGGTTCTAGTATGGAAAACTGTAAAAAAAGTCAACATTTATTCGCAGGACTTATCTTAGGTACAAAAGTTTCGTGAAATTCGCCCTAAACTGCTTAAAAGGGACCAAACAACACTCGAAGCACACTCGGAACTTGAATAAATTTAATTCGAATAGAAACCCATTAAATAAGGGAAAACATACATAAGAGCATGATTATAATTTCGTTGAAAAGTTCAAATTTGTTTGGTAAAAGTTATTGGTTTTCCCGTTTAATAATACCTCCATGTTTTTCAAATTGATTCTAATTGTGTTTTATATAACATGTTTTCGTCCAAAAATATAGGTAGGTATTACCCGAAGCACGACCCGTGCATGGGCTCTTGTTCTATTTTGAAAACTTATAGTCTGACTTTTAATTAGCTGCAGTAAAATGACACTTCTTAATAACTCATTTCGGACTGAGTTTAGAGTTAGGCATGTCAAATAAGTTTCACTGTGGTTACACTATTCTGTACAAAACAAGATTTGGTTGATGGCCGCGAAAAAACAAAAAGACGCCAATTTCAGTCATTTATATAAACACTTAAGCTGTCATTTTACTACAGCTAATTAAAAGTTCGACTATAGTGTGCATAAACACGAGTGACACGCATCAACAATATCGACAAGGCCCGCCGTCGACAGCACGTTGCAGGTACACGAGCGGCATTAGGCTATTTGACTGGTTTCTGATAAACATCTCAGATTATTTAATGGTGTCTAACGAGCCCACAAAAACCTATTACTTCAAATTGCATAATGTATTTCTTTTAAAAAATAGTAAATAAAAATGTACTGTTTAAATAAACCGCCAAAACGCTATCTTTAACAATATGGCGTCGTGACGTCACGATTCACGTAAACAAACGTTGAAACGGTCGAGATACTAGACAAAAGTCATCTGTTCTGTCAGCGATAGACAGAAATTTACTAAATCATGACGTCATCTTAAGTTCAGCCAATCCAGACCGTTTTCGATTACGTGGCGCCAGATTTAAAAAGATGAAGTTTTTTCGAATTTTTTTTTATAAATAATACATTGTTTTGCAGTAAAAATTAACGCAAATCGATTTTAAAAGCGATAATCTATACGAGTGTCAATAATTATGACCTTATTTTTTACATTGTCAAATAGCCTTTTGTCTACTGTTGCAGTTGTTTCTACCGAGCGACGCTTGTCGCTGTCGATGAGCACATACTCGTTAGTGTAGTAAGAGACATTTTCAAAATATTCTTGATTACGTGGCAATGCTGCCAGTCTTCTGACACGTTTCCGGATGATAGCGATGCGGACGAGTACTTCAACGCCTAATGTCCTTTGTGTTTGAATAGTAAGTTAGTCGATTAATTTAAAGTCTAGTGTAAATAGTTAGTTACATTTTCTCTAAATAAATTGTTTTCTTGATTATCATTATTTATTCATGTAAGAACTCGTATTCGAAAATTAATTTGTATTTGTAATTCTAACTAGAATGAAAGATGTCGATCTGCACAATAAGGAAAGGGACCTAATAAAGTATTTTCTGTGACTTTTTACACAGTAGGTATATTTTCTAACGCTTAAATAAAATTAATCCTGGTGACAAATCAAGCACAAGTTTCCTGTTCATTTAACTTATGTTTCTGGGCTAAAGATTTCAGGTGTATTTTTTCAACTGTATTTCAGTTTTCAACGCCAGCAGTATTTCAATGAGTAAGTATTCAATATTAAAATGCTAGTAAATCTATTGTATCGACGAACACAGGAAGCTTGGCAGGAAATAGAAAAGGATACTTGTGTCGGCTTCAAGTCGGTTGTTCTTATTGTTTGTTGTATGGAATGTTTTAATGTTACTAGACCGAGACAGAACCCAAAAATGTGATTAAAAAAATTTTGTCTGTCTGTCGGTCTGTCTGTCTGTGTGTCTGTTTGTTCAGGCATCACGCAAAAACAACCGGTTCGATTACGATGAAACCTGGTATAATTATTCTTTAATATCCTGGGCACCACACTGGGTACTTTTTATCCCGGAAAAGTATCTATATACTTATATAATTCAAAGTCCTGACTGACTGACTCATATATCAACGCACAGCCTAAACCGCGGGTCCTAGAGATATGAAATTTTTGGGTGTGTTATTTGTATCACTCGTTGTATGTTTTGTGTTAGGTATCCAATAAGAAAGGGTTTTTAGAAATTCCACCCCTAAGAGGGTGAATGAGGGGAGGGTGAAATTTCACGCGGACGAAGTCGCGGGCAGAAGCTAGTTGGTGATAAATGTCGCGCGCTGTCGATAACGAGTGGACGCCGTGCAACGAGGCGGTGCTGGGTGGCTCTAATGAGCTGTGACCTTTAGTATTGAAATAAATGTAGAACGCCACCGCCATCCGTAGACTATGGGATAAATAGACCCAAATAGGCTCGGATGGCATAGTCGATATTAGCGCAGGATGTCGACTTAGGGCGGCGGCTGATGAACGTCTAGCACGTCAAAGGCGGCGCCCATGGACCCTGTCAGGCAGTTCATTGTACACCCACCAACTCGCACTAGACAAGCGCGGTTGGTTATTTTTTCTAAACTTCAACTTTATCATGACACACAAGTGGAAAGAGAGTAGGGAGGCTTTTGTCATGCAGTGGGACATCACAGGCTTTTAATAATAATAATTATCCTACTAATATCGTATCCTACTAATATTATAAAATCGAAGGTAGGTAACTCTGTCTGTCTGTCTGTATGTTACCTTTTCACGCCTAAACCACTGAACGGATTTCGATAAAATTTGGCAGAGAGATAGATTGCATCCCGGGGACATAGGATAGTTTTTATCCCGATATTCCCACGGGATCGACTCATGCGGGTGAAACCGCGGGGCGCTGCTAGTAATATATATGCGAACAAAAATAATGAAATTGTCTGCAAAGTTAGTTAAGTTAGGTGGTGAAACAGGCCCTTAATTGATCATCGTCTAATTCTAAAATTACAAAAGTTCGTACCGCCTCAGGATATAAGAACGAAACATTTTTTTTTTCCTGAATTTTTCCCATGTTTAATAGTTTTTCTGCTATTCGGGGCGGAGACAAATCCTACAAATCAAAGATCGTAAAAATCGGTCCCACCGTTCTTGAGTTATAATTGGTGTAACTAAAACGACTTTCTTTATTTATATAGATTTATTATGTTTTGGGTTTGCCCGAATAAAATAAAATTGTTTGTTTATTTAAAATAATAATTGATTTACATAAATATTTACAAAATAAGGCCTCAAACTAGAAGTACGTAAAAAAACAACTGGATTCTACCTGAACTAGGAATAAACCGGTATCTCACTCAAGTGCTTATACATAAGTCATCATCATCAACTGCTAGCCTTTTCCCAACTATGTTGGGGTCAGCTTCCAGTCTAACCGGATGCATCTGAATACCTCTAAAATCCAGTATTTTACATGTAGCGACTGCCTATTTGACCTCCACAACCCAGTTACGTAAAAGAAATAATAAATAATTTATCTACTATTATAAAGGTCCAATTATTGTCAACGTTATCATAACAAGGTAACTAAGTAATAAGTTACTTCTTAGTATAAACCGGTACAAACTTCAAATAAGACGAACTTACCCGATAATGGTTTATTTGGCAGTTGAAATTACACTTGTTGATCAACTCCGTTATTAATTACTCCAAGATTAAGTCATCCAATGCTATAGATGCTTTTGTTAACAAGTCTATAAGGATCCGAAGTTACTATTACAAACTATATGTATGTATTTGTAACTTAAAGTTATCACTTGATAACTTTAAGTTACAAATACATACATATAGTTTTTTAGGCATTTCAATCATCGCTTCACAGAGGAAGTGTATGTCAGAAGTACTTACTTCTGACATACACTTCCTCTGTGAAGCGATGATTGAAATGCCTCGTTCAAAATGGGACTACTGAGGCTATTCGACCCATTATCATTCAGCTAATCAATTCAGCCTATCGCAGTCCACTGCTGGACACAGCCATCCTCCAGGCCCAGGCTTCCGAGCTATTATACCACAGCAAATCCAAAGAAGGGTCAATTCATACTGGTGCGAGATTTGCACAGTGCGAGTTGACACCTACCTAATTTTTTTTTTCTTGTGTTGTTATTAAAAGACGACTCTTATACTTGACCACTTTTTGTAGTGTTTTCCTGGCCTGGACAAAGCAGCGCAACTAAACAATGCTGGCTTTCACAGTTTCAAAAATTAGTATTGGTACCACAAACCTCTTTCTTTATCGTATTTAGTTTAAACTGGGTCAAAATTTAGCTAGCGAAACTCAGATTGGTATGCGCTAATAATGCGCTCGTTTTTTGTAATTTGCAGGTCAGTTTAAAAAAATGTAAGAAAATTTATGAGTTTTTTGGGTTAATGATCGTATTTACTTTAGTTAGGTACTTAAGCTTAGAAAAACAGTTTTTTTGTGTAAACTCCGACTACGTCATGGGTATCTAAGCACGACAAACCAAAAATAACTCATTTCTGATACATAAAGTAACTAAACTAGCTGCGGCCCAAAGTAAAGTCATATTTTTTTTTTCGTTTTATCATGTTTAGAAAACGTTGCCAATCGGAGTTTCCCTAGCTAATTTTATTTGACCCTGTATAAAGGTGTTTATCGATAGTTCATATTATTTTGTCCAATTCATGCTAGTAATACCTACAAGGTGTGCCCGTACCTTTACAAAGTCTATGACGATGAGTCCCCATTGTGAAACATTGAGACACGCCTGACTAATGAACAGAGTCGACTTCTGAAGCCTTTGATCATCTAATGACGCGTTATGAAGGTGAACTAATCATAACTAGTCTACGCATACGGAAATATGGTTCATTGTTTGGTATTGGTTCTATTATCGTGGGTCGGTTAAACTACATGGGACAAAATTGATTTAGAAGTAATTGGAAAGCAATGAATTTTTGGCTAGTGGTTTTTGGCAAATCAAAAGGTATATCTACTTGGAAAAGTACGCAAGTTAGTAGGTACAACAACTGCACGGGTCGATCGATCAGGTAAAGCTACTCTTGCCGCGGTTGGTCCGTAGATAGGTGCTTTCCGAAGCACGCAAGGGGTGCCTCGGAAAGCACGCGAGCTGTAGGTCCCGGTTGTCATTCGTAGATCGCCAGAAGTCCGAAAGTCAGATAACCAGTTTTACCAAGGAGTATCGTATTACCCAGCAAATGGGTTGTGGAGGTCAGATAGGCATTCGCTCCATGTAAAATACTGGTATTTGGTGCTCGGAGTTTCTTTGAAGGATAAAATCAGAAATGTAATTATCCGGAAAAGATTGATCCGCAGTTACCTTAGCTTGCAAAGTAAGCAAACTCAAGTGGCAGAGTGCTGGCCATGTTTGCCGAAAAACCCATGGTTGTTGGAGCAGCAAGTACTGAAGCGGAGACCACATATCGGGCCGGCGACGACCATAAGAAAGTGGCTGGGAGCCTGGGACAGACTGGATGCGGAAGGCGGAGGACAGAATGTGGTGGCGCAGCCTGGGAGAGGCTTATGACCAGCAGTGGACTGCGATAGGCTGAGTTGATTGATTGATACCAGAAATAGCTAAGTACGAACCAATGTGCACCGAAGTATTCTCTTTTGTCAGCTACAGGGTGTTTTTATCCAGTCATATTTTACACGTCCTAATTACAATTAAGTGCATAAGGAAGTGACCTTTGCCTCTGCTGGTCTGCTACTAACAATATATTGCAAAAAACAATGCCTGTAAACTGGACGCGCCGAGCTAAGATTTATATCAGGTATCCTGTAACAGCTAGGGATGGAAAATGTGCATTCTCTATGATAAAATTAAATTATATCGATGTTTTTTAAGGGTGATGGAATGAAGGTTCTATTTAATATTAACAAACTCATCATCATGATCTGCCTCGCCTTTTCTCAACCATTTTGTTGTTGTACATAACTGACTATGCGTTATATTAGTAAAAACAAGTGCGAGTCGGACTCGCACACGAAGGGTTCCGTACCACAAGGCAAAAACGCCGAGAAAAACACGTTTGTTGTATGGGAGCCCCCCTTAAATATTTATTTTATTTTGTTTTTAGTATTTGTTGTTATAGCGGCAACAGAAATACATCATCTGTGAAAATTTCAACTGTCTAGCTACCGCGGTTCTTGAGATACAGCCTGGTGACAGACAGACGGCAAAAACGCCGAAAAAAACACGTTTGTTGTATGGCAGCCCCCCTTAAATATTTATTTTATTTAGTTTTTAGTATTTGTTGTTATAGCGGCAACAGAAATAAATCATCTGTGAAAATTTCAACTGTCTAGCTACCGCGGTTCTTGAGATACAGCCTGGTGACAGACAGACGGACGGACGGACGGACAGGAAGTCTTAGTAATAGGGTTCCGTTTTTACCCTTTGGGTACGGAAAGACAGGTAACATAATAAATAAAGCGAAAACATATTTAAAAAATAATTACAACATTTTCAAATTGTCGGATAGCCACCTGTCACTTGTCGCCTGTTGGTTATAATAAATAGGTCCCAGACTGAACATAGAAAGCAGAAGAACCTAGTCTCATAGTTTAAAAGGTCTTGCTTCTTTTTTTCTTTCTTTTTTTTTCAAAATGGGGTTTTCCATTAGAACTACGAGGAAATTGTATTATGTTCGAAAAAACAAAAAGTCTCGATACTTAATTTGTTCCTATTATGTAAGTTTAAACCTTGCTTAATAACATATCGATATTGGAATTTGATGTTTCTGTGCACAACACTATTCAAGACTAGGCACGCAAGTTTCTTCGAAGATACATAGGTACGAAGATATTGCGTACAATATCTTTGAAACGAAGTGGTGGTGGTGTTAGTCTCACACTGTTTATTATTTGTAGAACAAAAGTCAGTGGTGCCGATTCTGTTGTTCACAAACTAAATTAAATTAAAGTTCAGTGCATCTTTTTCTTTCTATTTCTTTAAGAAAAGGACAGAATTTTTGAAGTCCTTTTGAAGTCGGTAAAAATAAGCCAATCCTTTATCACTTCCTGAAAATTAAGGTAGAAAGAAGAATCAACACTAAGGCCTGATTTTTTCAACTAAAAAAACAGAACTGTCAAAAATGTAAAATTATTCTTCGGATTAAATTATCTGGCGTTGGAAAAATCAGCCCTCAAACAAATATGTTTTGAATTTCTCTCCTATCAATCGGACTATTTTACAGCTACACTTCAGAGGAAAAACCTCTTTTCCGAACCGAAATCCCTGTATTTAAGAAGCAATTTGGAATCATCAATCAACGCGGTGATATGCAACTATTTGTCATGTTACCTTGAAAAGTAATCTATAAATAGAACAACCCCTAATTTGTTTAGGGTATTCGTTCATAGAAAACTCACACATTCTTCCCATGGCGGTAAGCAGAAACTACAGAACGCCACCTGCTATATTGGGAAATTATTAAATAACTTCTCCCGCTATGTGCGGAGCGGGAGTGCGCGTCAGACTTTTAAAATCAATAAAAATCAAAATATTTTTATTTCACATATGTCTACATGGGCACTTATGAAACGTCAGAAGCCAGGTGCACGGTTCCAATTGGTCGTTTCCTATGGAGAAGAACCGGCAAGAAACTCCACGGTTACTCTTTTTCAAAATAATTGGCTTTTACAATGTTTTCAAATTACAGTCGGTATGGGAGGACAGCGTAGGCCTGTTATCACGTACCAGGTACTTGTTATAATAAAAAAATCTCTACAGATCTAAAGTCTACAAGGCCTACAAAGTCCTCATATTTACAAAATAAGAATCTATCAGAAGGATAAATAAAACCTAATAAAACCAAGTATATATACTTTATTGTACACCACAAAAATACATAACATGAAAAAGATACATCAAACGCTACAAAATATACAATGGGCGGCCTTATCGCTTTCTGCGATCTCTTCCAGGCAACCTTGGAATGGACAGTGATTTTCCTGGACATAAAATGGGGCTGTCGTTGGTGCAAATATTATGTATACAATATACTAAAATAGGTACACAGATATATACATATCCAAAATTATAGATACATAAATACATATATACTAAATTATATAGGCAACAAAAATGTATTGAGGATCTCTATCTCTATATTATAAAACATGGTCACTCAAAAATCAACTTTAGAACACAAGCCTAAAGTAGATTGTTGATTATGTGTCAATGGACGTAAATGATTAATAATTGAAGTATGCTGACAAATTGCGTGCACTGACTGGACTCTGGACAGGTCCACTCAATCTGTGTGGTTCATTCTTCAAAAGACCATTTCACCAACACCAATCTACATGGTCTTCACATGACCCTGTCTCGACTTTAAAAGAGAATGTGATCTCGGAGTTTGTTTCGGCCTTTGTTCTCAGAGCAGTTAGACAGGAAACGCCAACCTCATCTAGTTTCTAAAATATGATTGACGTGTAAAAGTATTTTTGTAAACCTACACAGTTTTTTTTTTTATAATTTAGATATTACTAGCAGCGCCCCGCGGTTTCATCCGCATAAGTCTCAATCCTGTGGGAATATCGAGATAAAAACTATCCTATGTCCTTTCCGGGACTCAAACTACCTCTATACCAAATTTCATCTAAATCGGTTCAGCGGTTTAAGCGTGAAGAGGTAACAAACAGACAGACAGACACACTTTCACATTTATAATATTAGTGTGGATTATCAATTAATCCGTGCATACCTGCTAAAAGGAAAGATGGTTACAAATAACCGAAAAACGTAGCAAATAGGACACTTAATATATTAATAATAAACTATAGGTACAGTCAACAAAGGAGTTAAGTATACAGGAGCGTCGGATATAGTTGAAGTTTACTAAGAAACCGATGGATGTTCTGGACTGAAATTTAATTTAATAAATGAGCTGTTTGTTTTCTATAAATAAACTAAAATTTTATTCGAGAATATCCATCGGTTTCTTAGTAAACTTCAACAATATCCGACGCTCCTGTATACTTAACTCCTTTGTTGACTGTACATAATATTCTCTGTTACGTAAACCTCAAACCGAACATAAGAGTACAATTTTAGCATAGTTTCCACATGGGTAAAGTGACAATAATCTAATAATAAGTCTGGCGAGGCAATATGCGGACAATGTGAGGACAATGTGAGGAAACATCGACGGACCGGGTGTGTGTATCGCTCCCTTGGACACCAAGTATGTGGTACTCAAAGTTTTCTATAGCAAAATGTTTTAGACAAGGTTTTTATAGTTACAACGTTATTTTTAGTATATGCGAAACCTGAATATAGTTTGTTCAGAATAAGTAACTGAATCGATTCCGATAATTTTTACCCCATGATAAATTTTGTCCCAAAAATATTTAAAAAAGGTTAAAAGTTGGACACCGAGCAACACTAAGTAGGTTATCCAATCTCCGCGCCGAACGGTTAGGTACAGTCAACAAAGGAGTTAAGGGGGAAGCTCAAAGGTAGCCCGCGTAATTCAAACTTTCTTACGTTTTTTGCAATTTACTGGTCAGTATTAAGTTGTACGTTGATTAAAATATGATTCGCGGCCGTAACAAATATGTATTTACAGAATTATAATCATAAAAATTATCAACACAACTCTCAAAGACCATGTAATCCCCAAGAATGACTATTTCATGAAATCTTGACATTTGGGGATTACATGGTCTTAGAGAGTTGTGTTGATCACTTATATGATTATAATTCTGTAAATACATATTTGTTACGTCCGCGAATCATATTTTAATCAACGTACAACTTAATACTGACTAGCAAATTGCAAAAAACGTAAGAAAATTTGAATTTCGCGGGCCACCTTAGCGCTTCCCCCTTAAGTATACAGGAGCGTCGGATATAGTTGAAGTTTACTAAGAAACCGATGGATGTTCTGGACTGAAATTTAATTAAATAAATGAGCTGTTTGTTTCCTATTAATAAACTAAAATGTTATTCGAGAATATCCATCGGTTTCTTAGTAAACTTCAACAATATCCGACGCTCCTGTATACTTAACTCCTTTGTTGACTGTACCTAGGTACTATTATCAATGAGCGCAAGACGGCGCGGCGCGAGCGGCGCGGGTGAGCATGTTTTTGTACGGACAAACAGGTAACTTAACAAGCTTATAACTTTGGGACTTTTTTTGATAAAGTTTTGAAATTTTGTACATAGATTCTTTACATAAAAATACTAGACACGTGTTTCGGGTTTCGCATTATATACTAAAAACAATGTTGTATAGGCGTCATTCGTATGCAGGATGGCAGAAATATCGACGCGCAGCCTGTTACTATAGATTCAGTTCATGAGTCTGAACCACAGATATAGATACACCTAGATAACGCAAGGGCAACTATTTCGCGTGCCCAGCTTACGTACAAAAGCGGCGGGTTCGATTCCCGCACGGAACAAATATTTGTATGACCTACAAGTAGTTGTTCCGGGTCTGGCTGTTTGTGTATGTGAGATTAAATGTTTGTAAACGCACCCACGATAGAATGTTAAGCACCAAATTAAAACCAAGGTAAGGTGCAAGAGGGTATAATAAAATTAAATAAAGATCACAAGAATAGCTTATAAAAACTTTTTAACAAAAAAAAAAAACCGACTTCCAAAAAAAACACTACAAACTGAAAAAAAAAACACTACAAACTGAAAAATAACTTTAATTTCGGAAGTCGGTGTCTTAGGGATCAGTATTTTAGTTTTTGCCACCGACTTCCGAAATTAAAGTTATTTTTCAGTTTGTAGTGTTTTTTTTTTTCAGTTTGTAGTGTTTTTTTTGGAAGTCGGTTTTTTTTTTTGTTAAAAAGTTTTTATTTCTCGCTTTTTAGTGGGTCTATTTATAATTTATCTAAGTTACAATAGCCTAATGTCCACTTGCCCATCGCCTTTTTATAAAATATTCCTTTTCTCGATGCAGGGACGTTAATTGTTGAGGAGTTCTCCTTTTATTAGTTTTTAGATTAGATGCTGATAATCCTGGCTGCAGAATCAGGCCAGACTTATGTCAACATTGCATTGAACTTTAAAAATTAGTCCTGTTTAAAATGAGCCCAAACACGAGTACGGTGCTGTAATTTAAAGGTTTGTATTTTTTCTGATGCTCCTGGCTTCAGCATCAGGTCTTCGGTGTTCCTCAATAACATTACGTTTATCCACACATCGAGCCCTTTTCAATGAGCCTAAACACGATATATCTGCTGTTAGTTGTCGAGGAGTTAGGTACTCTGCAGACTATCCTGACTGCAGCATCAGGTCATGACTTGATGATCATGAGAGCCAATGTGGCAAATGCCCTATCAAACATCAAAACAATTTACTAAAACAGTCCTTGCCTGTTCGAGTAACTTCTTACTGTTAAGGAGTTGTACCTTCCATCATCAGCCCAGCTACCTGAGATGGTGACAACCATACACAAATACACAAGATACTTCATAAAATATGCGAAAAACAATAAGTGAGCCTATAAAATTTGAGGGTTGCCCTCGATTTCTCTAAGATCCCATCATCAGATCCTAACTTGGTGACAATGGGACCACCTCAGAACTATCTACTTTCGAACAAAAAAAGAATTTTGAAAATCCGTCGACAATTGGCGGCGTATTCGATGAACAAACATACAAAAAAAAAAAAAAAAAAACATACAAACACCCGAACATAGTACCTCCTCCTTTTTGTAAAGTCGGTAAAAAGGGTAAGAAACACGCAAGCCGCCCGGTCGCTAGCCAACCAACAGTAACAAGCCCTAGCAACCGGGTTGCCAGATCTATCGCCAACATCAGGAGAAATTCCTAGTGTGGGGCAACGTTTTTTTAAAAAGAAAGCAAAATCGTAAGCCGCCACTTTCGCTCTCAGTCCTGCCGGTCGATTCTGTAAAAATCTCACCGTGAATTGATTTTCCCATTACTAAATAGTGCTTCTGACGTCATAGTAGATAGTCAAAAATGGCAGGCTTGGTTTTCATACAGAACGTGATACCTACTTGCGTTATCTAGGTCTGTCTATATCTGTGGTCTGAACCTACCCGCGTTGAAAATTTTCGTCGGTTATTATATTAAAAATTAGCCTTTCAATTTGACCGCGTATCATTTTGATCGCGTAGGTATCGTACTTTTCTAAGAAACGGAAGTTTTTTTTTTTGATAAATGACGAGAAATTACTAAGCTACGGCGTCCAGAATCATGTGCTGAATTTATGATTACAGTTTTCGCGTTGATGATGCCTCCCTATAAGCAGGAGGATTCGTTTGCAAATTGTAGAACTGTACATTTATCTATATATCTTTACCTTCGCCCCCTCCCCCTCTCTTCTCCTCTTTTCCTCTTTTTTATCTTTAATTTTTTATCTATTAGAAATTAAAGTCGCTTTTCGTCTGCCGGTGCGACCGCGTTCAACGAATTTCGACGTGGTTTTCACCATCATTTAGAAAATTTATTCCGGATGGTTTATGGGTACAATACATTTATATTAAACTTACATACCATAACCATAATTAGCCTATAATGTGCTGGGACACAGGCCTCCTCTCAACTAGAGGGAATGGGCCGTAATCCACCACGCGGGCCCAGTGCGGGTTGGATGATGTCAAATGTCTTCGAATTTTTGGTTCTAGGACATGCCGGTTTCCTGACGATATTTTCCTTCGCCGTTTTGAGAGCAGTGGTGATGAAATAATTTACACAAAGAACAAGCAAAACAAACCAACATAATATTATAACAAACTTACATATTATAAAGAAATCTGGATGTTTTGATAAGTCTTGAAAACCATCCGAAGCAGGACGCATGTTTTGTTTATAATTAAAAAATTGCATACGTAATTGTTCAAGTTTTCACTTCTGTCGGCACTCCCGGAGTGCCACTGTTTTTTTTTCTACAGGCGACTCGCACAAGGTTAACCCTATGAACGCCATTGTCACATATACGTGACAAGCAAGCGCGTGCCCGTGCCGTGTTTTTGTGTCGCTGGCGTACCAAAATATGCAGTGCACTTTATCACGAAATAAACAATTAAATCATTACTTTTGTGTGTTTTTATTTGTATACCTTTTTTTTTTTTTTTTTTTTTTTTTTATTCAGCCTATACTGTCCCACTGCTGGGCAAAGGCCTCCCCCAAGTCCTTCCAGGAACTCTTTTCCTGCGCCGCCTCGAACCATCCCTCGCGGTACGCGTCCAGGTCATCTCGCCACCGCTTTCTGGGTCGACCTCGGCGGCGCCGTCCATCTTCAGGCACCCATTGTGTGGAAACTTTTGCCCAGCGGTAATCCTGCATGCGGCTGATGTGACCCGCCCAATCCCACTTGAGCCTGGCAGCCTTCTTGCCTACGTCTATTATACCCGTTTTGGAACGCAGCATGGTGTTCCGAATTTTGTCCTGTCTTTTTACACCCAGGATGCTGCGCTCCATCGCTCTTTGACAAACGCCAAGGCGGAACTTTTGCGGAACTTTTGCGACTCGGTGAGCGACCAGGTCTGAGCACCATAGGTTAGGACGGGCAGAATACACATGTCGATGAGTTTCCGCTTCAGGGAGATCGGCAGATCACCCTTCATTAGCGTCTTCATGGACCAGTAGCTTTTCCAGGCGTTTTCAATTCGGCGATCGATTTCCCTTTCCTGCCTGTTTTCGAAAGAAACTAACTGGCCCAGGTAGATATACTCATCGACATAATGTATTTCCTGCCCATCGACCTCGACCCTACGCTTGGTGCTGTTAGTCATAAGTTGGGTTTTAGACCGATTCATCGCAAGTCCCACCTTAAAGCTAGCCGTGCTCAGCTCTTGGAGCATAATCTGAAGTTCTAAAGCTGTGGGGGCAAAAAGGACTATGTCATCCGCAAAACGGAGGTTTGTCAGCCTCTTCTTGCCGACGTCAATGCCCTTGGTCTTCCATGACGCTGCCAGTGACTTGAATATCTCCTCAAGTGTGCTTGTAAATAGTTTGGGAGAGAGTGGGTCACCTTGCTTAACACCTTTTTGTATTTTGAATGAAGGTCCAGCAGTATTTAGTTTAATGTTTGCAGAGCTATTGTTGTAAATGTTTTTTAAGAGATCTATGTATTGCTTTTCGAGTTCCTGGTGTTCTAGGGATTTGAAGATTTCTAAGTGCTTAATACTATCGAAGGCTTTTGTGTAATCTACGAAGGCCAAATACAGTGGTTTGTTAAATTCTGTGTATTTTTCAAGGGTCTGGTTTAGTGTTTGAAGGTGGTCGGTTGTAGAAAAACTTGGGCGAAATCCGGCTTGTTCTGGTGGCTGGTGTTTGTCCAGTTTCCCGTCTATTCGATTGTGTATCACCTTAATAAAAGCTTTATATATATGAGATGTTAGGCTTATTGGGCGGTAGTTTCCGATATCGCTCTTATCACCTTTTTTATGCAGAAGAACTATATTTGCATGGCACATTGATATAGGTACTTTTCCTGTTGTGAGTATTGTATACCTTAAATAATTAAAATTGTGGCTTGGCATGGAGGGCACGCGCGTGCGTTTATGCTCTGGCGTTCAAAAGGTTAATTTATTTCTGGGCGAGTCGACAACTCCAGAAATACGTATTAGGCACAACTTGAATTTTAAGCAATAAACTATAGAAAAAGGACACTAGAGCACAGAAGTGATAACAGTTAAATAGTATAAATTCTATTATATTATAAGCCTGTGTTGTCCCACTGCTGGGCAAAGGCCTCCCTACCCTTTTACCACTTTTCCCGGTCTACTGCAATTGTGGGCCAATCCTTTAAGGAGTCCAGCTCATCCTGCCATTTCTTTCTAGGACTGATAAAACATGTACTTTTTCTTAACTTCATTGCATAAAAGATATATTTAAAAGTGACGATTCGCCCGTTTCGGGCGAGTAAATTCAGGCGAATCGACTTATAGGCCGTATCTTATATAAATATATAAAATTCAAAGTCCTGACTGACTGACTGATTATATCAACGCACAGCCTAAACCGCTGGTCCTAGAGATATGAAATTTGGAGGGTGTGTTCTTTGTGAAAAGTAGGTATCTACTAAGAAAGGGTTTTTCGAAATTCCACCCCTAAGAGGGTGAAATTTCACGCGAACGAAGTCGTCGCGGGCATAAGCTAGTCATTGATAAGTTTGGGACACAGCGTCTGTTATAATTAGCTTAAGGCATACCTCGAGGAACCTGGTCGTAGGTAAACGATGTGTGGACTGTTCACAATCTGGTTAGTTCGTATACTTCGTTTATTTACCTGTTTTGTTGGTGCAGGTGTAGGTTTAATTGGTTAGGGAGTTGAGATAGAGTTGTTTTAATCTAGTTGAATGGAAACATGTGCAGTGATATCTTTTAGGCGCGGATTATTCATCAACATCATTTCAGCCGAAAAACGTCCACTGCTGGACATAGGCCTCCCCCAAGCACCGCCACTTCAACCGGTTCTGTGCTTCTCGCATCCAGTGGATTCCTACGGCCTTCACCAGATCATCGGTCCACCTTGTGGGAAATTAGACGCAGATTATTGATTGCAGTCTCTACCTGTAAATTAATGCGGCTATTTTTTGCGGAAAATTTGTATTTTTGTGTACCAAAATAAACATGAATTTAATTTGCATAATGATATTGTATCCAGACGTAGCCGCAAAGTCCACATGCTTTGTGTACCTACCTAGATGAAATGATAAAATATTTTCTAATAATGTATTTTGTATTGCGACCAAAGTTTATAATACCACCAGATTGTTTTAAAATTCTTAACTTTAGGCCATTTAAATCTAAATTATTCAATTATCATTTAAGGAAATGCTACTACTCGACTAATAATTTTATGAGTTAAATGAAAAGAATGAATGAATAATTAATAATAATTATAATTCGTATTAAATATTTTGTTCTTAAAAAATGTAGGGAACAGCTGATTTTTTTCGCACCCGATTTCGTTAATTTTTTGTATATCGTCAGAAAAGGCGATAACAACTCTTTGACTTAATTTAATCTTTTTGACATTTCCATTCCTAATATTTGACTAGTTTGCAATTTGAATTGGTATCCTAATTTATTTAATTCAATGTTTTGAATTAAATAAATTATGACGGTATGTCTTTATTTCCATGGAAGGTGGGTAGGCCTTTAGTGTGGGACGCTACGTGTGTCGATACTCTTGCTCCATCCCATCTTCCTGGCTCGGCATGCTGTGCTGGCGCTGCTGCTGCGGCTGCGGAGAACCTCAAGCGGCGAAAATATAATAACCTCATCGGAAATTATATTTTCGAGCCGTTTGGGGTTGAAACCCTCGGGCCGTGGGGTCCGAGTGCTCATGGTCTTTTTAAAGATATTTCGAAACGGCTGGTTGACACTTCCCGTGACCCAAGGGCTGGCTTTTACCTTGGCCAGAGGCTAAGCATCGCCATACAACGTGGTAATGCCGCCAGTCTCTTGGGTACATTACCAGTCGACAGCGATGCGGATGAGTTTTTCGACGCTATTTTCTAGTTTCTGTATAGTTTTAGTTATGTTAGAATTTAATTTTGTTATTTTTAACTGTGGTTACAGAAATCATTTATTTAAATAAAAGGTGTATAATTCAATGTTTTAGCTAACAAACTAACCAAAACCCTGAAAAGTATTTGTAAGTCGGAAACGGCAGAATATTATGAAGTTTTAAAAATGGTTTGGTATTGTTTGCCCGAAGATTATATACCATAATCATCATATTCCCGAATTTCATTTACCCGAATTTAATTTGCCCGAATGTTTTGTTTGCCCTAAAAGACATATGACATACTTTTAATTGCCCGAAACTTAGATACCATAAGATACGAGTGCCTATACGTATTGTTTTACATATTTTTAAATGCCATAATAATGATTAGACATAATATTTAAATGCCATAATAATAAATGCCATAATAATTATTGGTCGAGGGTGGGCTTGGTCGACGGAAAATAACCACGAAGGGGATGGCGGGGTCGTTTAAGCGAGCGAAGCGAGCGAATAGACCCCTAACCTTCTAACCTAACCTATCAGAGTCGGGGTGCCTTAAAGTCCCGATTGCATCCTGTTTCTCCTAATATAATAACCGTTACACACCCAATGCCGATGGCAAATGATGTTATGGCATATGATTGTTATGGCATATGATAATTATGGCATATGATAATTATGGCATGTGATAATTAGGTCACGTGATAATTAGGGCTTAGGTACAATGATTATGACAAATGATGTTATGGCAAGTGACTTTATGGGAAACAAAGCTTCTAGCACGTGACTAATATAGCAAATAAGAGTAGGGCAAATGAATATTATGTCATATAATATTATGGCTGTTGACTATTATGGCAAACGATATTAGGGCAAATAAAATTCGAGCAAACGGCGGTATACCTTTAAAAATATCTAACAACTCTGTAATAATATTCTGACAAACAAATGAACAAAAATTTAAACATAACACACATATACAAAATAACAACACCCACCCACACACACATAACATACATATACATAATTATTTTATTTTGTATTATTAAACAACTAGGTATCTATATAACTGATATTTTCACAGAGTGTGTCTTTCTTTTGCCGCTGTAACAACAAATAAGAATACTAAAATAAAGTTAAAAATTAAAACGTCCAACGTAAATTAAAATTTAAACGTCGTCGTGGAAACGTCTTTTTCGGCGTTTTTTGCTTTTTATTACGGAAGCCTTTTTGTCCGACTCACATTTCGCCAGTTTGTTCGTCATACTAGATTAGAACCCTGGAAGAAAGAGAGGTATAATTAAAGGTCAGATGATCTTGTGACCACTAATTTACCTTCACAAGGCGATTATTAGTCTCCTTTCCAGTTTACAATACGGTTGGTTAACTTTTTACGTTCGTGACCAATGTACAAAAATAACAGAAAATGGTAACTTTTTTTTATCACTGAATTTCTATTTAGTAATACAAATCCTTCGCTCGCGTGGAGGTCGAAAATTATACCATGGAATAAAAAAACCCTATGTCCCCGATCCTATAATCCTATGTCCTATATATATCCTATGCCCTGTATGTATGTCCTATGTACCCGAGTCTTGGTCTATATACCTGTGCACAAAAATTATTCGAAATCCCTTCTGCCATTTAGGCGTGAACAGCAGGGTAATTGCGTAACGCACTATGAGTAACAATGTTTTTGAATTTGACAGTTCAACGACATTCATTGCGTTATTTACGTTGTTGGGCAGACATATTTTTCGAACTTATGAAGCAATGGATTAGCAATATCCTTCAAAATGATTCAGATTGAGATTGATAGTGTGTTACGAGGGGCCTGTGGCTAAATAATAACAGCCGCAAATGTCGATCGATCAGGTTAAGCTACGCTTGCCGCGGTTGGTCTGTGGATGGGTGACCATCTTTACATACCGTGACCCCTCCGTGCCTCGGAAATCACGTTAAGCCGTTGGTCCCGGCTGTCATTCGTGAATCTTTGACAGTCGTTATGGGTAGTCAGAAGCCCGAAAGTCTGACAACCAGTCATACCAAGGGGTATCGTATTACCCAGTAACTGGGTAGTGGAGGTCAGATAGGCAGTCGCTCCATGTAAAATACTGGTATTCAGCTGCATCCGGTAAGACTGGAAGCCGACCCCAACATAGTTGGGAAAAGGCTAGGCAGATGATGACTAACTACACACACCAGACATACAAGTACCTACTTATTATGCGAACAAACGGAACCAATACTCCCTTGAAGTGAACCCACACATATTTCAACTATAATGTACATGTATTGTGGTGAGAAATAAATCATTATAAAATTCCATACTAATTATTGCTTCAGTGATCATTAAAAATAATTATTTGAATCTGATCCTCAACCTTTAAATCTCTTCAAAAAAGTTTGATTAAATCATTTTACACTCTAATTAAAAATCTAGACTTTTCCAATCAACTTATGACTTTTAATGAATGCTCGTATCAAGTTTTTATTAAGATTTAAGTTTAAACATTTTACTTACACTTTACTAATTCAATATGGCTTATTTTGATCCCAGACCCAAAAACTTTACGAAAGTTCAAGAAAGGCGCAAATTGCATCAACAAGTTATACTAATCCGAGTAGATTGGATCATTCTGTGTGAGAAAAAACTAAAATTCTGATCTTAGATTAGTATTTTCTATTTTATGTAGATACTTCCAGATAAACGAAATAATTTGAAAAAAAAAATGTGAAAGAGTATTGGATTTTTCCAGGACTACATATTATCATCTTTTCATTTCAGAAGAAACCGGAATGAGAAAGTTTTTAATGGATAAGACAGAAATTACTTAATATAGAAGAAGAACTAGCAGGGGATCGAGGAGGGGGGATGGAGGGGGGGTTCAGGCGATTAGACCGGAATAACTCGAAAGACATCCACTGCTGAACATTCAACATAGGCCCCCCAAGCACCGCCACTTCGACCGGTTCTATACTTCCCGCATCCAGCAGATTCCTGCGGCCTTCACAAGGTCATCGGACTACATCTATACTAATATTCTAAATGCGAAAGTGTGTTTGTCTGTTACCTCTTCACGATTAAACCGCTGAACCGATGTAGATGAGGTATAGAGATAGTTTGAGTCCCGAGAAGGGACATAGGATAGTTTTTGTCACGATATTCCCACGGGGTCGACACTTATGCGGGTGAAACCGCGGGGCGCAGCAATTCAGAGAATAAACAAATAAATAGGGATAGGGCAGGGGAGTGATGATTATTATAATACAGCGCTTGCGATCCGAATATTTTAAGGATTCCTTTTTGTGAGTTTTGGCAGTGAAGACATTTTATTTTGTAAAAGATATTTTTGGTTTATTTCAAATAGCTTTTGCCCGCGACTTCGTCCGCGTGAAATTTCTTGTTTTCCCGTCGCACCGCGTCGCATCGCATCGCCTGCCCGCGCTATTACTTCGTTTTTGCTTAGCGTTCTTTCTGACTCTGGGTTCCGTACCCAAAGGTTAAAACGGGACCCTATTTCTAAGACTCCACTGTCCGTCTGTCTGTCTGTCACCAAGCTGTGTCTCATGAACCGTGATAGCTAGACAGTTGAAATTTTAACAGATGATGTAATTCTGTTGCCGCTATAACAACAAAAAATAAAATAAAGTTAAAATTTAAACGGGTATAAAAGTAACGTTTTCTTCGGCGTTTTATGCCTTTTTGTACGGAACCCTTCGTGTGCGAGTCCGACTCGCACTTCCTCGGTTTTTTTCTTTTTGCTCAGCTCTTAGCGTGATGTGATGTTATATATATAACCTTCCTCAAGAATTGGGCTAAGAAATACAAAAATTTTAGAATTTTTCAAATCCTACTAATGTTTCTAGAGGCTAGCGCGTTCAAACAAACAAAGTCTTCAGCTGTAATATTAGTCTAGACTGATATTTTTAAAAGCTTCGAAATAAAAACATGTAAATACCGGTTACCATCTTTTTAATGGTTAGGTATAAGTAATGGAAATTCACAAAAGCTTCATTTGCTAATAGAAAAGTAATTATTTATGAATTTGACTTTTAACTGCCTCCGCTGGTCACGTGGTCGAAAGCGCGACTGCTGAACGTTGATTTTGGGTTCGATTCCCGGTTCCGGCAAAGTGTTATTGGGCTTTTCCATTACACATTTTTCAGTAGCAACCCGGAGTTTGTGGTGTGGTGTGGTGTTCTCGGATGGCACGTACAGCCGTTGCTCCTGCGCCTGGTCTCTCCCCGGTCGGATTGCCGTCCCATTGGACTATAAGAGTAAAGGTATATAGAGTGCATCTGTGTTTGCGCACACACTTGTATACTGTAATGGCGAAATGTGTTTAAGATTTATAAAATAGAAGATACAAACTTCCCAGTGGTGGTCCAGTGGTAAAGGCAGTAAGGCTTAAAATTCTAGGTCGTAGGTTCGAACCCAGACAGGTACTTTACTTTGTGTAGATTATTTGATTAACACTGCTCCTCAAACGGTGAAGGAAAACATTTTGAGGAAACTGGCATGTCCAAAAACCAAAAACCAAAAATTCGAACACATGTGACATCTACCAACCCGCACTGTGCTCGCGTGGTGATAACTGCCCACTCACCGAGTGGAGGTCTGTGTCCCAGCAGCGGAAACATTATACATTATAGGCTGACTAGCAGCGCCCCTCGGTTTCACCCGCATAAATGTCGATCCCGTGGGAATATCGGGATAAAAACTATCCTATGTCCCTTCTCGGGACTCAGGTGGTGGTGGTTTAGGCGTCAAAAAGTTAAATACAGACAGACAGAGTTACTTTCGAATTTATAATATTAAGTATGGATTATGCATTATGCAACACCAGTAGCCCTGGATCTATTGGAGGTTATTACTGAGACTGACATTGACTTATCCACGTCTAGCCGGTAGGTAGTGAAAGTAGGTATATAGCTAAAGGCAGTCATTTCCTTCGCAAGGGCTGGCAATGACATTGACATTTGAAAGTCACGATCTTCAATGTGAAGCCACATTGCTACTGCAATGTGCAATATGAGCGAGAATTCTGTAGAAAAAATGTTTCTTAACTTTTTTATAAATTACATTTTCATAACAACAATTGGACACACTTGGTCCACTAATTTGCTCTTGGTTGACTAATTTACCCTGTAAATTTTCCTATAAACAAAATTGTCGACATAGCTCACAGAATAAGCAAGCTAAAGTGGCAATGGGCCGGCCATATTAGCCGTAGAACCGATGACCGTTGGGGAAGATGTGTTCATGAGTGGAGACCGCGAATCGGTAAACGTAAGGTGGGACGCCCTCAGGATAGTTGGAGCGACGATCTTCGCAGGATGGCTGGTTGCAGCTGGATGAGAGTTGCTGAAAATCGATAGAATCGTTGAATGGCGTGCAATAGGAGAGGCCTATGTCCAGCAGTGGACCGCTACAGGGTGAAGATGATGATTATGATCTACCTACATAGATATGTTTTATATTATGCCACCTAATCGTTTCCGATTAATTTAACAAACGTAATATTCGAAATTGAATGAAAGTTGGCTAATACTGGCTTTTGGTTCTGTAGGAAAATAGTTCCGTGATATTTTAACGTATAATTTTAAATCGGTAATTTTCACCAGTATTTCAAATTAAGGAGTCAAAAGAGCTCTGTATCGGTCATACAATAATGGCCAAACCTCCCTCTTCCTTTTAAAACTAAAAATAAGGGTAGTATTTAAACGAGTGACTGTAAATTAAAGTTTTAAGTGACAAACACAATTAATTTACGATATAATATTACTAAGTGGGCGACTGACTGCGAGTGACGAGAAATCAACAGAACAGCAAGCAAGCAAGAGGTTTAAAGTAACCTAACACAACCGAACCTCGGGGTGCCCTTGGCTCGCTCTTGCATCCTATGTCGACGGAGCCCCGCTTCGCGGGGCCCCCATTTCTGTGTAAAGGGTTTAAAGTAACCTAACACAACCGAACCTCGGGGTGCCCTTCGCTCGCTCTTGTATCCTATGTGTATGTTTCTATATCAAACGTGACACACCCCTGTATTTCTAGTCGCTCACTTAGTAATTTAGTCGCACGGCTAGAATTTTAATATCTGAAATGGATTAATTACAACCCACTTTTTGTAAGCTCGTTCTGGATTTTAATATTAATTAATATTCGTCGTTAGTTTAGTTAATTTTTCGCTTACTCAAATTCATACCGCTCAAGTTATTAAAACAGTATCTCATCATCAGTCGCTAAGCTTTTTTTTATTCGATCGTTTTATAATTCCCCTAAAAATAATACGTTGCGACCATTGATTATAAGAATATAGTTTCGTTTTTGTTTCTACCTAGTTTTGCACTACTGAGCACGCTACTTATCAATTTCAAAATTTCAAGTGAAAATATTAAGATTTAAAACCTAAGGACATCAATCCTCCAGTTTTAATAAAGTCTAAGTTAATTTGTCTCTATAGAACAAAAGAATTGCAGAGAAACAGACCCACAGTCACTCCAATTGGTTTCCCGAATTAATTTTGATAATTGACAAAAATATACGAAAACATTCTTCCTAAAAAGTGGTCAAGTGCGTGTCTGACTCGCACACGAAGGGTTCTGTACCATTATCATTCTCTTGCCCTTATCCCAATTTATTTGGGATCAGCGCTACATAACTTTTTCTTCAATACTTCTCTATTAGTCGTCATGTCGGTAGTCACCTCCTTTCTAACGAAGGGTTCCTCACCAGCGTACAATATTTAACACTATATATTTTTTATACGTTGTTAAAAACGCCGAGAAAAACACGTTTCTTGCATTTTTTTATTTGTTGTTATAGCGGCCATAGTCACACACTAACATCAGCCTATAATGTTCCCAGTGCTGGGACACGGGCCTCCTATCTGTGAGAGGTAGTGGGCCGTAATTCACCACGCGGGCCCAGTGCGGGTTGGTAGATGTCACATGTCCTCACGATGTTTTCCTTCACCGTTTTGAGAGCAGTGGTGATATATAATTTAGACAAAGTAAACCGCCTGTCTGGGTTCGAACCTACGACCTACAACTCGTAAGTCGCGGCCGTCACCACTTGGCCACCACTGCTCGTGTCACACACACTCTGTGAAAATTTGAAGTGTCTACCCGTTACCTACGGTTCAATAGATACAGCCCTGTGACAGACGGACGGACAGCGGAGCCTTAGTAGTAGGGTCCCGTTGGCACCCTTTGGATTCACGACGTAATTGCGTAACACACTAACAGTAGCAATAGCTTTCATTATTTATTTATTTATTTAACCATTTATGTACACACATATATAAACAGACAAGAAAAAAACAGAACAGAAAAAAAAAAAACATTCTGACAGTTCAACAACATTCATTCCGTTATTAACGTTGTTGAGCAGCAATTTTCTTCGAACATATGAAGCAATGGATTAGCAATATCCTTCAAATATTCAAATTATAATCGATAGTGTGTTACGCAATTAGGGTGTTGGAACCCTAAAAAAGTGTCCCTTGAAATGACCACTTGACTTTTCTGAACCCTTTCCAAAAGACGTTTTTTGTCTTTCAAAATGGCCGGATCCTATTCAAACAGACTTCTTGTTATTACAATTTTAACGTCACTCTTTTGAATAAATCTTGTGTCAGTGTTTTGAAAGATGAACTTTGAGAATATTTTTGCGATTGTAAGGCCATTCAGGAAAAGCAATAACAATTTTCCAGCCTACGCATGGCTTGGATTCTTTGGGATACTGGTTTGCCTAATGTTGGCTTGATATAAGGTTAGTAGAAGGGGTAAGCTGACAAGCAGTGACAATCCAAACATGACTTACATACTTCTACTTTCATCATCTGCCTAGCCTTTTCCCAACTATGATGGGGTCGGCTTCCAGTCTAAACGGATGCAGCTGAATACCAGTATTTTTACATGGAGCGGCTGACCTCCACAACCCAGTTACTGGGTAATACGATACCCCTTGGTAAGACTGGTTGTCAGACTACATACTTCTACTTTAAAAACATTATTATAAACGAGCCGTGTGGGCCCGATGGGACTTTCTTTTGGCAAAAATCGGGCTATCGGAAAAAAATGCCAGATAGTCACAGATCAGCTATAGTGTGGAACTGCCTGCCAGCGTCTGTGTTCCCTTGCACCGTCAGCCATCAAAGCAAGTGTGAACATGTCTTCTGAGCACGCTCGTAGACCACATCCATCGCTTTCTATCGGGCGAGGTCTAGGTCAAGAGCAGGTCCATTCCGCAATAAATAAAATAAATAAATAGAAAACCATTTTGTTTAAATCTTTTAGTATTTAATTCATCCCTCGTTTTCTATAGGGCGAGATCTAGGTCAAGAGCAGGTCCATTCCGGAATAAATAAAAGAAATAAATAGACAACGATTTTTTTTTAATAAACACTCATTAACAACACGCCCTGTTTCCCCAAAGGATTGGACAGAGGAGGTTCGGGTTTGGTTGGGGAAATAGTATTTAATCAGTGACGAATAACAGAAAAGTATCACACTAATATTATAAAGGCGAAAGTTTGTGAGTGTGTTTGTTACTCTTTCACGCAAAAACTACTGAACGGATTTGGATGAAATTTGGCACACAGATAGTTTATAACCAGGATTAACACATAGGATACTTTCTATCCCGATATTCTTACGGGATCGAAACTTATACGGGTGAAACCACGGGGCGCAGCTAGTGAGAGAATAAACAAATAAAGAGGGATAGGGCAGGAGAGTGAAGATTTAATGAGTCATCGATAAGTGTTCAAAGCCTTTTTAAAATAATAGAATACTTGGAACGCAGTTTTGGTGGAAAATAATATTTCTTTTACAAAATTAATTAATTTTCCTTTTTTTTTTAAAGGGCTAAAGACCCAAATGACAGTGACACATGCCAAAAAGGAAAAACAAACAGGTCCAATCTTAGTTAATATATCAATTAATAAGCGATGGTGTGGTTGATGGCGATTCGTACAACTTAAACAAGCGGTGTGGCGGCATGCGGACTTACATTAATGACATTAACTTTCTCTAGGGATGGGCTGCGGTGTCGGGTTATCGATGCTTTTTTTTCGTGATAAGGCAACGGTACGGTTTCAAAGAAGATGTAGTGACAAAAATTTAAAAGATTATGCTTAGATGATTTGGTCATGTGTGGGAGGACGAGGGAAAGGCGTAGTCGCCTACAAAAGGTATTTTCAAGGCAGATATGAATGGAAACGATGGGATGGGAACGCCCTAGAAGGACATAATATAGCGACCTTATTAGTGATGCTTTTTTGAGAAAGGTCAGGTGCGTAGTACCTACTCGCTACCAGTGTACGTGTATATATGGATATATTATGTTATGTATATAACTAACATTTTGTTCAAGATCCTCTTTAAATACTGAATCATGCATATTTTAATTTTTCTTCTTCGTGTCGCTGGCACGTTTAAATCTTGTTTTCCCAAAACTTTGCCACTTCCACGGCGTTGTCGGTGGCAGCGCAGAGGTCACTTTAACTGCATGTTTTGGGACACAGAGGGCAGGATAGGAGGTGGAGCATGGTTCGTGACATAGCTCCACAATCTCCCCTACTGCCGTTCCATCAAGGTAGCCCCACTTTACCAGGTTAGACTTACAGCTTCCCACTTGTGTCCGTCCAGAGATGGTTCAGAGTCTTCCAAGAGGACCACGGAAGGTTACAACCTGCAGGGAGATGCTCCTTTGGTGGTAGGTAGTGAGTAGGAGGGGGAAGAATATCCTGCCACAGTTTGCAATGGGCGTCGGTCGGGTTTCCTGACAGAGACGCTGTCGATTTCAAAATGCTGTGTCTGCTTTTTAGCCAGTAATAATGTAATGTAATAAAAATGTACCCAGGATTTTGTAATATCTTGATTTAAAAGAGTGTCCATGGAGTTTCTTGCCCGTTCTTCTCCATAGAGATCTAGTTTTTGGAATGGGCAAACTAGCTTCAACTTTCTGACTAACTGACAGACTATTTAATTTTGACAATTCAAAAGTGCCTGTACAAGGTTTAATTGAAATAAATGCTTTGAGTTTGAGTTTGAGCCGTTGCGTTGGTAGCTGTGCGCCAGATAGTGGGTGTCTGGTATCAGGTTTCTGTTTGAGTTTCTCCACTGACGCATGCAACTTCTCTTCGGACTTGTGGTGGAGCTATGCCAGCTGTGGGATATGGTGCGCTGACTGGGGTCAATTTCATTAATATTTTAATTCAAAATTATACTCAGATACAGCTGTTGCTTGCATATTTTAAAATCAAAATCGTATGCAATTTATTTGAAACATTCTGTTCTCGGCAAATAGTGATAACTGTTTGTGTAATTTACAAAATGTATAACTAAAAATAAATGCTTTCGACATCCGCCGATGATATTGATGATTTTAAAATGTTTACCGATTCAATGTAAAAGTGTTATTTTAAACATATGCGCAATGTTTTATTTATTCAATGTTTCTAACTTACCATTTGTTTGGATAGATCGATGGTAACATAAAAATTTTCGATCGTTTTTCTTGTAAATGATCGATTTGTGGATGCAATCGAGAACGATTTTTGAAAGATTTTTTTGCTAAATTATTATCGAAAGTGTTTTTACTTCTTCTTGTCTCTGTACTCTGTAGGTACAATAATATTATGCGAGATATTTTTTTTTGTTAAGATATTTTGTCCCACTGATGGGTAAAAGTCCCCTCCATACTTCTCCAATTTTCCTTATTTTGTGCCTTTTCCGGCCAATCGGTTAGAGAGCACAAACCGTCACGCCATCGTTTCTTAGGCCTGCCTCGGTGACGATCCTCGTCTTAAGGCACCAACTGTGTGAAGATCCTGGCCCATCTGTTTTGATGCATCCTATATTATGTATGACCCGTCCAGTCCCATTTCAGCCTCGTAGACTTATTGCCAACATCAGCGATGCTTTTCTTGGAGCGTATTGCGAATTTAATAAAAAAAATTTTTAAAACAAGATTTTAATTACGTAAAAGGTACGGTACACAGTATAAATTAGCATAATTTTGTAAACTTTATATACCCTTACATTTATTTAATAGGCATATTATGGCATTTAAAAACAATTACTTATTTAATATCTTATAAAAAATACATCGTCATTTCATCGACAATTTGTCCCATCACTACCGGCGAGCCCTCTTTGAAAATTCGATTAACGTGGTGTACACTTACATTATTGTCGTCCAGTGTCCCGTTGGACTAAGCGACATGTGGACAGCCGTATATACTTAGTCTGTGAGTGGATAATTCAGCATGTATTTGTAATCGGAAATTCAAAGACAGATGGTAAGTTTTTTAGCGTTATTTTTATTTTGGAACAGTTACAGCTCTATTTGTCTAAATTATTTTGCGAATTTAAAAACCCATTTTGCCAAAATCTAGTGTGCAGAAATCTGACTGTTCTATTCTGTGACTTGACTAAATAATTAGTTATATACCTAAGTAATATTTGTGATCATCAATGGACTAAAAGTTCGTAATAGCTTTATCAGACTATATAAAACTTGAATGTGAGTGTGAAAAATAGGGATTAGTCATGACCTTGACTGAACCACCGAATTGGCAGGCTTCATGTCATTGTAAAACCTGGAATTAATTGAAATAAATGCGATTATAAAATCGGCTTTTCCGTCAATGACACCTTTTTTAACACAGTATCATCACCTGCCTAGCCTTTTTGTTGTGGTCGGCTTCCAGTCTAACCGGATGCAGCTGAATACCAGTACTTTACATGAAGCGACTATCTGACCGATTATCTGACTATCTTACCTCCACAACCTAGTTACTGGGTACCCAGTGGCAAGGGCGCCCCGCGGCCCAAAATAAAAAATATTCGGGAACAATACCTACACATAGTTTTAAGTTTATACACTAACACACATTGTATTATTATAATATATATGTTAGTCTGTAAGGTATTTATCTATGGGCCAAAGTAGTCTGAAAATAAAGGTCTTATTATTATTTCCTTTATTACATTAGATAACACATATCAATTATATTTTTAAATATTAGAATATAAAAAATAGTAGCCCACCGGTAACTGAAGCAGGTTCCAAGCTACCGGTGGTTAGGGCTCAAGAGACAGGAACCTCCTCACAATGCGAGCCGTATCGAGGAGTACTGCCTTCTGAATCAGGCCCTTGATCCAACCGCCTAACAACTTATTATTATTATTAATACATATGTGCGCGGACATCCCGGTGGTTATTGACGCAACTAATAATTTTTAACAATGCAATTTAAATGAGTGTCCATGAAGTTTCTTGCCCGCTCTTCTCCATAGGAACCTACTACGTTTTGGAATGGGAAACTAGCTTCATCTTTCTGACTGACTGACTCCTTTAACAAATTTCGACTCTAAAAAAAAAAAAAAAAAAAAAAAAAAAAAGGCAGTCGCTCCATGTAAAATACTGGTATTCAGCTGCATCCGGTTAGACTGGAAGCCGACCCCAACATAGTTGGGAAAAGGCTAGGCAGATGATGATGACCTTTAAAGAAGACAACGTCATGAAGACAACTGATAAATGCTTTTATCAATTTATAAACATCATTTTACTTATTTATAATGTTCCCACTGCTGGGACACAGCAGGCCTCCTGTCTGTGAGTAGGATTGGACCGTAATCTACCGCGAGCCCAGTGCGGGTTGGCGGATGACACGTCTTCAAATTTTTGGTTCTAAGACATGCCGGTTTCCTCACGATATTTTCCTTCACCGTTTTATGAGCAGTGGTGATAAAATTAAATACACAAAGTAAAGTGCCTGCCTGGGTTCTAACTCACGACCTACAACTCACGAAAGTGTGAGCCGATACCACTGAGCCACCACAAAAATGCAGAAATACTTTACATAAATTTCAGTAATATTATTTATTTATAATTTAAAAATCTAAAAAAAAAAATATTGTAATTGACAACCCTACAGAAAATTTATGATAGTCCCTACAGACAATTTATGTAACCATTGTGATATTAAACATTATTTTCATAGACTGTTTATGAAGCAACCTCAGGGGTATTTTTGTATCA
The DNA here is from genome assembly GCA_948474745.1 of Oligia latruncula. Lineage (NCBI taxonomy): Eukaryota > Metazoa > Arthropoda > Insecta > Lepidoptera > Noctuidae > Oligia > Oligia latruncula. The sequence goes on from OX419700.1 coordinate 12,485,618, forward strand.
TTTTGTTTTTGCAAACGAGGTTATTTTTCCAATGAATGAACTGCTAATTTTGTTGATTGATGGAATACCTGGCTTGTCTCGTGGGGTCCTGTGTTGCACTATTATAAAAGTTACAAATTTTCGGCGTACTATACAGGGTTATTGGTAAAACATAAACAACCTCTTAAGAGGACATTGTACTCATCATTATGAACAACTTTTACTATGAGAGCAAACCTGAGATCGCGAAAAAAACAGCTGTTCCCTACATTTATGTTCGAACTCGTCAAAATGTAGGGAACAGCTAATTTTTTTTTTGCGATTTCAGGTTTTGCCCATAGTTAAAGTTGTTCATAATGATGAGTACAATGACCTCATAAGAGGTTGTTAATGTTTTACCAATAACCCTGTATACGCCGTGCTTGAAACATACTTTTGTAGGGAAAATACACGTAGTCTCTTAAGAAACGCTATCCACACTAAGTAATTATGCGAAAGTAACTCAGTCTGTATGATTCTCTTTTTGTTAGTGTTTCACGCCCAAACGCAGGACCTTTATTTCCACTCTGGGCAAGTGTCCAGAGCCCCGCGATCCATGTGACCCCCTATTTCTTGACTATGTCGTAGCTAGAGGCTGTAAAACAAAATCTTGGGTACTTATCCCAGGTGGGGTGCTAAAATTTTCGAGCTTGTTGGCTCACACATCCTATATTTTCTTAGTTTTCAAACTTTTCTGCATAAGTCTACAAAGTAACTCCTATTTCTGTATGAATCGTCAAAATAAAACCTAACTCATCTGAGGCGGCGTCTTGAATTGTAACAGTTCGTTACGCTCGCTCTTACATCCTGTAAGTCCATAAACTACTCCTACTCTCTCTCTCTCGGCTCTTCTCCATAGGAAACGACCAATTGAAACCGTGCACTTTGCTTCTGACGTTTCACAAGTGCCCATGTAGGTTTATAAATATGAAATAAAATATTTTGATTTTGACTTCTGTATGAACGTTCGGCCACTGATGACTTATGGCACTGAAACGTGGTCGCTCACAATGGGCCTTATAAGAAGGCTAAAAGCCACCCAAAGGGCAATGGAGAGGGCTATGCTTGGAGTTTCCCTGAGTGATCGAATCAGGAATGAGGAGATCCGCAGGAGAACCAATGTAACCGACATAGCCCGAAGAATTGCCAAACTTAAGTGGCAGTGGGCAGGGCACATTGCTAGCAGAACAGATGGCCGATGGGGCCGAAAGGTTCTGGAGTGGCGACCGCGTACCGGAAGACTTAGCGTTGGAAGGCCTCCCACAAGGTGGACCGACGACCTTGTGAAGGCCGCAGGAACCCGTTGGATGCGAGAAGCACAGAACCGGTCGAAGTGAAAGTGCTTGGGGGAGGCCTATGTCCAGCAGTGGACGTATTTCGGCTGAAATGATGATGATGATGATGAACGGTCTAAATAAAACCTAACCTATCCGAGGCGGGCCCAGCTATAAACATGCTCGCTTCGCTCTTGCATCCTGCATTAAATTCTATAGGAGCCCATTTATCCTAAAGTGCCCAAACCTCCTATAGGTTGTTAAAAACGGCCCTGCCCAAGCCACTGAACCGATCGGTATGAAAGACAAATAGGAAGCCTGGACCTGGAATCACCGCGTATATTTATATAAGAAAGCGGCCAAGTGCGAGTCGGCCTCGCACACGAAGGGTTCCGTACCACAAGGCAAAACACACTGAAAAAACACGTTTTTAGCCTTAAATTTTTAGCTTTATTTTTTTTATTATTTGTTGTTAAAGTGGCAAAAGAAAAACATACTGTGTGAAAATTTTAAACTATCTACTTTTTACGGTTCATGAGATACAGCCCGCTGACAAATAGACGAACGGAAGTCCAGCGGAGGTTTAGTACCTAATAGGGTCCCGTTGGCACCTTTTGGGTACGGAAACATAAAAATGTTGACAAAATACACGCAAACGAAACCGCGAGCCACAGTGTTGTGTTAGTTGTTAGTGTTATAATACCAAATCCGTTTATATTCTCAAGCACATATATATATACACAATACGGACAGCAAAAATGTCAAATTAATATTTGTTTCAAATACATAGACACATAAAAGACACTATTTGCGATTATGGTAATTTGAGATTATGATATTTTGATAATATGATATTCAGAGACTGAGCGTTTTCAACGTCAAAATTTACAAAAAAAATAGAATTGATTCTAGTCGCTCCTTCCAAAAGGTAGTTTCGTATGGAGAAGAATGGGAAAGAAAGTCCACCGTTACTCTTTTAAAATGTTTTACAAGGTTTTGTATACATTCATTAAATATGTGAAGACGATGCACCTAGAATAAAATTAATCTACCACAAAAGGTAAAAAAAAAATTAAAAAAAAGCAATGACAGGTAAATAAATTATGTGATTTACAAATATTGTAAAACTAGATGATCTTCCTAGAATTTACGAGACAGCAAGATGTTGCGTTTCATAATATGTAAGAAAGATAAATTAATCAAAGCATAAAACTCATATAAACTGTATGTTTACGCAACGTCATCACATTTTTATTACTAACAGCTTATTTTGTTTTGTTATAAATTTGGATATGATTCCAGGGTTTCTCGATTTGCGTCATTATTTTCATTATTCAGAGTACACATAGTTTACATAAGAAGGGTCATGTGCAATAGTGATAAATGTCCTTCGTTTATCGTTCTGACATAATCGGGTTTTAAGGTGCGAAACGGCGAAAAAAACACAGTGTTAGAGATAGGAAAATAGTTTTTATTTATGATATAGGGCATGTATAGTAATAGTTCTTTGGAAAATAATCATTCTTAAGTAACTTTAAATAATAAAAAAATAATAAAAACATTATTGCCGTGAACACCTAGGCTGTGACTGCCTGACTGCCTGTGACGTTGAGCGCTCTAACCGTGTAGCCAAATATTAAAAACTCAATTATCTCGAGACTGGAGTCGATATTGCTAAGTTGGTAAACGTGATCATAAACTGCATAATATATCAAGTAACCAAATGACGGTTTAAATAACAAAATTAAATTCTAACATAACTAAAACTATACAGAAACTAGAAAATAGCGTCGAAAAACTCATCCGCATCGCTGTAGACTGGTAATGTCAACCCAAGAGACGGGCGGCATTACCACGTTGTATGGCGATGCTTAGCCTCTGGCCAAGGTAAAAGCCAGCCCTTGGGTCACGGGAAGTGTCAACCAGCCGTTTCGGAATATCTTTAAAAAGACCATGAGCACTCGGACTCCACGACCCGAGGGTTTCAACCCCAAACGGCTCGAAAATATAATTTCCGATGAGGTTATTATATTTTCGCCGCTTGAGGTTCTCCGTAGCCGCAGCAGCAGCGCCAGCACAGCATGCCGAGCCAGGAAGATGGGATGGCGCAAGAGTATCGATAGTATAGTATTAGTATCTGTCTAAATAAAAAAATAACTCACATTAAAAAAAAAATAATAATACGGTATTAGTTTAAATTTTAAATTTTTTGGACATTTATCACTATTGCAGTGGACCCTTCATATTATAAAATCTAATTATTGTTTATAATACATCATAGTTTGCAGGGTTTACCCAGTTGTTAACGTCCCTTTGCGCCAGTGGCCAAGCCAAGGTAAACCATATCAAGGTGAAACTGACCTTAACAAAACCTTCATAAAAAATACTAAGTAGGTAGTTTTAAAAAAAAACCCGGCTGCGTGCACGACAACCAGTGCAAACCACTGAATAGAAAAAAATAAGATGAATAAATAAATGACTATCATGCGGAAATCATCGTCACTCTCATGTCCTTATACCAATTTATTTGGGGTTGGGGCTTCATATCTTTTTCTTCCATACTTCTCTATTAGTCGTCATCTCGGTAGTCACCCCCTTTCTAACCATATCATCATTCACACATTCCATCCATCGTTTCTTTGGTCTTCTCTTACTCTTATAACCATCCACATTCATACTCAAAACTTTCCTTACGACTCATCATCTGCCTAGCCTTTTCCCAACTATGTTGGGGTCGGCTTCCAGTCTAACCGGATGCAGCTGAATACTAGTATTTTACATAGAGCGACTGCCTGTCTGACCTCCACAACCCAGTTACTGGGTAATACGATACTTCTTGGTAAGACTGACTGTCAGACTTTCGGGTTTCTGACGACCCGTAACGACTGTCAAAGATCCGATGAAATGCCGTACGGCGTGCGGCGTTTCATTTTCCTTTTCCCGAAATGTCTTATTTAAAAAAAGATAACTGGAAATCTCTGTTTCTATGGAAAATTTGAAATCGGTCTAATTTGGCTGAACACTATTTTTCTTAAGTAACTTTTTAGACCTTTGTATCCTGCTTATGCGTATGAAATTTCATTAAAATCGGTAATTCATTTAAAAAACAAGGGCTTGAATGTTTGTATGAAATGTCGTACAGCGTAAACTTAAGGCTTCGCCGCAGTCGGGTATGACGCAAAACCAGACAAAACGGACAAAACATGCAATTTGTAATCCAAACCCCGACCACTTGAGAGCTCTCCCTTCAAACAACAAATATCGTACATTTGGAATATCGCCCAACATTGATTTATGTATTAAACAAGTACATGCTTCTATAGGTACTAATCCATACTAATATTATAAATGCGAAAGTGTGTCTGTCTGTCTGTTACCTCTTCACGCTTAAACCGCTAAACCGATTTAGATGGATTGAGTCCCGGGAAAGGACATAGGTCAGTTTTTATCCCGATTTCCCCACGGGATCGACACTTATGCGGGTGAAACCGCGGGGCGCTGCTAGTATTATATATTCGAAAGTAACTCTGTCTGTATCTGTTACCTTTTCACGCCTAAACCACTAGACGGATTTCGATAAAATTTGGCAAGGAGATAGGTGGCATCCTAGGGAAGGACACTCAATACTTTTTGTCCCAGTGTCACGTTCCTGTGGTCGGAATTGAAACATTTGCATTCGTTAGCTCAATTCTTGAGGAAGGTTATTAGGCTATTTAACATTTTTTTCATTTTGCTCGCCTGTAAGGGGTTACAAAATGCGATGGATGTAATGTGTGAATGCGAGCAAACTGAAAAAAAATCTGAAAGAACGCTAAGCAAAAACGATACGAAACGAAAATCTGTAATAGCACGGGCGGGCGTTTTATAAAAATGTGGCTGTTATTTTAGTATATTGTGTATCTTAGGACTTTCACGCGAACGAAGTCGCGGCCAGAAGCTAGTTGAAATGATAAATCATTGAATATTTATTACTATGGTTGCCCGCACGAGATGTAACTATAGCGGACCGCGTAAACTATGAAATAGAGGTTAAATTTAGATATTATTTAGATTTTGATACGTCATACAGTCGGCTCACCGTGTGTTCGGTTGGAGTTGTGATTGCACGATAGTTGTGCGACGGTTAGGACAACTGACTGTAAGGCCGCTATCCCACTGGCATTTTACGAGCGTCTGCGTCTCTCGAACGTCTGCGCAACGTTAACGTCGCGTTTGTTGGCAACAGGTACAATCACGCCGTCCTGCTCTGTCCGTGTGGGTACGGGCGGGGGCTACGGCCGGCGGCCAACGTTACGTTAACGGACGTTAATGCTTGTAATGGGCAGACGCGACGTCAACGTCGCGTCTGCGCGGTGTCGACGCTGCGCAGACGTGACGTTGACGTCAACGCTCGTAAAACGCCAGTGGGATAGCGGCCTGAGGTAATTCGTAGACGGTTCGTCGAAAAGTTTTATGAGTGTGGTAAAGATATGGCTCTAACTAAATAGTGTAATAGCCAGTTGGTTACTAACAGGTAAGCACGACCAAAACCAACTAATGTTATGCTTTTGTGGTTTTTAGAGTTCCGTACCCAACGGGTAAAAACGGAACCTCAACACATTTCGCATCGTTTCGGATGATTCACTGATTTTTACACGAAAGATACAATACAATTTAGGTCTCTAACGTATTTCCTAACGTGTTGTTAGAACAAAAGAACTACTTACAAAGACCATGCCAACGTACAGCTGTTTTACCTAAAATTGTAGCCAAAGATGTAAAGAATTGGCGCTGGAAAATCTCCGGATCAACTGATGTAAAAATATGGCGGCAAGTGGCAAAAACACTGAATAATTTTTTGGCGGTTTCATTGTTCACTGGACGTCTCTCTCAAATGAAAAATGGTTTGACTCACAAAACTACTAGAGCTTTTTGTTTCAACTGAACACATGATTAGCCGTCACAAGCGTAAAGCGTAACGTACTGGCAAACTGCATAGTTGTAAGTTCATAACGAAGCACGATGCACGACCAATCACTTAAAGGCCTGGCAACAATCCAGAAGTATGTATGACTAAATTGCTAGTAAAGAAAATTCACGCACATTTCGAACCCAGTGTGAATTTAGGTACGCTCACAACAGTCACTTTTTGTGGCATAAGTTATAGGCTGCCCACTTAAAAGTAAAAGTGGTCACCGCCACCTATTGACATCTTCAATACCTACCGCTAGCGCTGGCCCGGAACATAAAGGGCTAAGGAAGGAACACGGGTGGGTTTTAGTCAGTAAGAGGTCTGACACTCCCTTCTGCTCCACCCAGAGCGGAAGGGGCCATTCGATGATTTCCCATCCGCAAAAAAAAAGGCATAGCATAAACGTTGCAATACTAGACACAAGGCACCAATACCTTTCAAACAGGAACACGGCAAGGCTGCTCAGCGAGAGATACGATGGTAGCACTTTCCTGTGTAATGAGGGGCCCGTGGCTAAATAATAATAGCTGCACAAGTCGATCGATCAGATTAAGCTACGCTTGCGCTACGCTTGCCGCGGTTGGTCTGTGGAGGGGTGAAATCTTTACACACCGAGACCCCTCCGTGCCTCGGAGCACGTTAAGCCGTTGGTCCCGGCTGTCATTCGTGGATCTTTGACAGTCGTTACGGGTAGTCAGAAGTCCGAAAGTCTGACAACCAGTCTTACCAAGGGGTATCGTATTACCCAGTAACTGGGTTGTGGAGGTCAGATAGGCAGTCGCTCCATGTAAAATACGTTCCTGTAACATGCAGCTGACAGGACACGTAGGACATGATATTAAGTGCCCTATCGTTTGTGGAACAGCACCACATTTACACTCCAAGGCGGAGTCGTCTATGAATCTACTGCTACTAAGACACTTTTAGTTGCTATGTATCCTTGTTTGTCGATCGCATCCAACAATTTACGTCGTCTTTGATCAAGAAATTTGACGATGCGCATTTGTTTATACTTTAAAAACGGATGGCCCCGGTCTTGGCTCCGGATGGATAGTTTATAGATTTAGATACCCACTTTGCATGGTGATATAAAGCTTATAATATATATAACGGATAGCAGATAAATTAATGGTTAGTTTGGTTGATAAATGAATGTGATGTTGGTGATTACGTGTTTAATGTTTAAAGGGATTTTAATAGGTTGTGTGATGAGTAAAGTATTATGATTAATTGTGACATAACATGCAAAATTTTACACTCAAACTCAACTCCAAGCATTTATTTAAATTAAACCATCTACAGGCACTTTTGAATTGTCAAAATTAAATAGTCGGTCAGTTAGTCAGAATGTTGAAGCTAGTTGCCCATTCCAAAACATAGATCTTTTTTAAATCAAGATATTACATAAACCTGGGTACATTATTCTTGTTGCTTCTATTCGTGGGAACAATGTAAAAATAAAACACCAAATGAAGAAAGAATTCAAAATTTAAGATTAACAATAAGCCTTGACAATTAAGAGATGACCAGTCTCAACCGACGGCGTCCGTTCACGAACATGACGCTTGGATCAGCACCATCCAGCTCAACCATTTTGTAGGGAACCGAAAGATCCAACACATGCGCCACCATCGGTGAGACATGACGATATACTAATTACCGTTAAATGGTTGATGAGTTTATTATAGCTTTCTTGAATTACTTGAAAGTAGGTAAGGTTCAGGAAAAAAATATAATATATATCTTTAAAATTTTTCAAAAAAGCTTCGCATTCGTAACTTTTCCAAAATACCCAACATACGAAACAAATCAAGATCCACTGCATTACAGCAGTTATATCAAAGCCAACAAACATTCATTCACAAATCCAGTTTTATCTAAAAATAGTATTCTGATCGCATCGAAACTTTACCCGCCATTTAGTTCTGTGCCATCCGCGAAGCGCTTTGCAGCGCTCTAAAGCGCAGAACACAACACTATTTCAGTATCAACAAATGTCAATAATTAGTGATGTGATTGAGTGAACGATTCATTGGTGATTTAATCGATTTGTGCGAAGTTCGAAATTCGAAATTGATTGCTTGGCATTCCGCGTTCTTGTGTTGAAAAGAAAAATATTAAAAATAAAATAACTTCGGAAAATTGATTTTAATTTGGAGGTTGTTTTGATTATTGCCAGTTTATTAGGTTTAATTATCTACTATCTAGGATTAAGTGATTTGTGTTTTTAAATAATAGACAAAAGTCACTTACCTGACCTGAGCTTTGTTTCAACAAAGAAAATGTTTACCTTCAGGGGCTTAAGCTTTTTTATTAGTACCTAACTAATTTTCAATCTTTTATCAAAACATTTGCCCCAAGTACTTAAACAACCAGATATTCTCAGAATTGATTAAAACGATATTGTAGATACTTTTGTAACATATTTTCTAAATAAAATTAGCTTAAAAAAAGTATAAAGAGATTTTACAAAAATGAACAAGTGCCTCAAAATTTTCTCGCAATGAGTTTAAATTGTGTTATCTTATAAAAGAACGAATAAGTGAGTAAAATAATGGGTTAAGCGAACGTGATCAAAGTGAATGAACAATGAGCAAAATAAAAAGACGTAAAAAAGACAGCAAGGTTCGTGTCAGGTTCAACATTACCAATGTGGTAAGTATTAAAACTAATTTGCGTTCGCGACTTATTTGCCAAAAATGTATCATCATCGTCATCATCATTTCAGCCGAAAGACGTCCACTGCTGGACATAGGCCTCCCCCAAGCAACTCCACTTCGACCGGTTCTGTGCTTCTCGCATCCAACCAAAAATGTATACAAATATGAATGAATGAAAAAATAACTTTAATTCCTACACAACAAAGATCCGTTTACGCTACAACTTTAAACATTTAATTATAATAAAAAAAAAATACATTTATTTACCTTTTCGTTAATACCTAGTGCTAGTTACTCTGAAATCAACTTGAGTAATTGTCATTGAAATAAAGTTGATAATATTTGTTTAACTTGAAACAAGGTGGGGGGTGTGCAGCACTGCTCACTTTTACAATACATTCAAGTTCTTGTACAGTTCGCGTCAAATAACTTTGCCGCTCTGAAGTCGGCAACAAGTCACTGCGCAGTAGTTAATCTTAAGAATACAACAGCAGCGCGCATGGCGCGGATTGGCGCGGCTAGGGAAGAGCCTAGCTTCACAGCGGCAAAGTTATTTGACGCGAACTGTAACTGGACCGAAAACTTCTTTCTTATATCTATGATTGCGCCACATCTTTCCAGCTAAAGCACTTGGAAGTGGTGAAGGTCGGTCGTTTTGCGAAACTGTCATGTGAGTTTGACGTTCAAAAAGTGCTGATTCTCAGACTAGTTTGTATAAATTAATTTAGATTTTACAGTCTATCCCACAGTTAGTTTCCATATCTTGCATCACTGTCAAAATTAAAGTAATCTTTATTCTCACTGCAATAAAGTTGCTGGTGGGATGCAGGCGCTGATTAATTTGACAGGACTAAACTAAAATGTTTGTTCAATTCTTTTCTTAATGAAATAGAAAGAAAAAGATGCACTTAACTTAAATTTAGGTTAGTTTGTGAACAAGGGAATCGGCACCAATGTCAATCAACTCAGCGTATCGCAGTCCACTGCTGGACATAGGCTTCTCCCAGGCTGCGCCACAACACCCTGTCCTCCGCCTTCTGCATCCAGTCTTTCCCAGACACCTTTTTGAGGTCGTATGTCTATCTTGCTGGGGGGCAAGGGTGCTAGGGGAACACAATATGACATTTATTTTCTACATCGCGGCGTAGAAATCTACAATCTGTCATTTTGCCTTCCGTTTTTAGGGTTCCGTACCAAAATGGTAAAAACGGAACCCTTAAAGTGAGACTAAGTCTATCTGTCTGTCTGTCACAGCTGGATATCTCAAGAACTACTAATGCTATCAACTTGTTTGGAATAGTTTTAGATGAGACGTTTGCCCAACTATTTTGCAAATAAGATAGAAATAAAAATATATGTATTTTTTGCAACAGGGACTGAAGGGGGTCTGAAAAATTCGAAGTGGGGCTACTAGTTTAAGGCTGACACGGTGCGATTTCATTGCCTGATGCATTTGCATTCCATTAGTTAAAGCAACCATAACAGTTGCACTGTCAGAACATTGTTTAGGTTTGGACGGTGCAAGTCATTTGTGGCTTCAATTTTATTGAATGCTACAGACAAGAAACATGCAACGTGTAAATAGGCTTTACAGTGGTCATGCTACGTTCGTGCAGTAAAGAAAAACTTTCCTAAGATGTGTTGTACTTACCAACTTCGGGAATCGCCTAATGCACGATCAACGATGATTGCTTGTGATAATTTCTCAAGTTTTGGATACTGCTTAAAATATTTGTTAATATTTTATTTTTGTCTTTTACAAAATTTTTGCTAAAAAGAGAAGCACTGTAATTTTCCAGAAATCCATTGCCATTTATTCTTCCCACTGTATTTCACTGAATCTTCTTCAACAATCCGAGTTATTTCTTACTCTGCAGCTTTCGAATCATGTGGGTTAAATTAAATAACGCCTAAGAAAACAAACAGTGTTGCCAGAGTGCAATAAATTGTATTCAGTGGTAGACTGTTGAATCTACTTAATAACTTTATTAGTGTAGTGTTAAAATGTGGTTAGCAGTGCAGTCGTGGTTTTTTAACGGTGGTAGATACGTCGTGTTTCTTTTCTGTAAAACATCGGGCTGAAGAAGTGAGTGGAAGGACAAATCCTTTTATGAATTCGTTTAAAGTTACCTGAATTGTTTTAGAGTTTGTCTTTAAAAAAACTACGACAAAACTGATAATTAGAAGTGAATGTGCACAGAGCGCAAAATCGCCGTACTGCCAGCATAAAAAGCCTATACTGTTCCCACTATTGGGACACAGGCCTCCTCTCTGTAAGAGGGAGTAGGTCATATAAAATTAAAATGAAACAAAAATGATCTTTCACTTGAGTGATGCATCTGAGCGTTTTAGGAACATAGTTTTTAGTGGTGTAGGTTGTCTGTCTGTCTGTAACGCCGCTGCTTCATATTATAGATGTCTAGTTTTCTAGTTATTAAGGGGCTTACATGACCTAAAGCGCGGTCACTGTCGGACTGCATAGATATAAAAGATAAGCGCGATGCCATAACACTGGTCATTTATTGCAAAATATGAAGCAATTATCTATTTACAAAAATCAATTGTTTGGACAAAAAATTAAAACACTACTGCTTTAGTATGTTGCTTGCAGAATAATTTGACAAGAAATCAGAATGATTTTATGTAAATATATTAGTATGGTTTTCATTGTAAAAAGAAAGTTTTTAGACGTATCTTCATGATTTTTTTTATCGTATCAAATAGTTTTATTATGTTTTCAACACACTATCTACCTAGGATATACCTATCCTGAAGAATATCATATATTTTTCTGATTTTGTTTACTGTAGGTAGTCGATCATACTTTTATTGCATCTAAAACTTGCGTTTTTTTGCGTTTAAGTCCTGTAATCCCATTAAAACGATACTTTACGATCAAGATGCGTCATTTTTATATTTTTGAACATCAAACAGCATCTTCATAGGCACAGATGACTAGTACAAATAATATCTCCAATAAATCAATATAAGATTGTAGCAAGTTTTATTGAAAGCTTATCTTTATAAACAAGAGCAATATAGCTCTTTTCTATTTTTTGGAAGGCCTTGAACAATGCTTATAATAAATTTATTTCTTCATTCCAGGATGAAATAAACTAAAGGGTTTATAGATTTGAGTAGAGAGCTTTTCGTGTCTATGATTCTTCTAAACTACGCAACGGATTGTGATGCTGTTTTCACGACAATTTAGAAAATATATTCAAAAAAGTTTATATGTTTAAAACATCAATATTAATCTTGCGTAAGATAAAGAAATTTCGATGTTTTTGTCAAGTCGTAAAAATCGTTCAAAGCAGGAGCGGGGCGATATTTTTATTAAAACTATTAACTATTGTGATTACACAGGATGGCAGACCCCCGGGACATCGACACGTAAACTCGATGGATTCAGTAAATGATTCTGAACATTTTAGCGTTAAAATGTTACCTACTTCTTTTTTCAAAACATCCACACTAGGCAGGCTGACTTTATTTAACAAGTGGGGATTTCTGAAAAAAAAAAAACAATCCTCAATCAACTGGTGGGGATTTTTCGGTGGGGATTTCTGGAATAAATCCTCAAAATTAGCCCAGGTTCGCATAGCGCGTTTTTCCCGCCACGATTATTAGGTACAAGATATTGTGGTTTTATAGCCGTAGTTTGACATAAATCGATTTTACTTATTCGATTATAGGTTCGATTTTAAACTAATATTATTACTCTCGACCACAGCTCACGACCTAACGTGTTAGCTAAGTCTAGAGGTGACGGGAGTTTTTGAATATGTCATCAAAATATATTATCTCAAAATGTCTCTTGGAGTAAAAACAAGTGCAGGACTGAGCAAAATAGTTTAAAAAGCGTGACACGAAAAGTATTTAATATTATTGGAAAGTGGGCAATAAATCAAAAACTAATTGCGCGATTTAAACAGATTTACATTTCATAAAGAAACAAACAGGCATAAAAATGGAACCACTTTAAATTAAAAAACATTTTTGACAGATAGGTACAGTCAACAAAAGAGATAAGTATGCAGGATCGTCGGATATAGTTGAAGTTTAGTAAGAAACCTTATTAGAAAATTTTATTCGAAAACATCCATTGTTTTCGAATAAAATTTTATTTTATTAATAGAACAAACACAAACAGCTCATTTATCAAATTAAATTTCAGTCGACAACCTCCATCGGTTTCTTACTAAACTTCAACTATATCCGACGATCCTGTATACTTATCTCTTTTGTTGACTGTACAGACTCCAGCACATCAAGTTACTACAATCTGTCAGATTTCTTTAATAGATTTTCGACTTTATTCCTAAAGCATAAGGTTCAAGGTTGATTGGGAAAATCTGACAGTTTCGGGTAGGTTGACCTGCTGGCGTCTGTACCTACAGTTTTTATAAAATTGCATGAAAACCTAATAACACTGGTCGGCCTGGAGATCGAACCAAGGACTATATATTCAGAAGTTGCACTTGCAACCTTTACACCAACGAGAGAGTCCATAGTGATTAGTACGTTGGTACTAATTATCCGAAACACGTAGTTTTTACACCTCATTCGTGAAAATAGGCTTCTGTCAGCCCCCATGGGACAAGCTAACGGCGTGAATTTATGGGGCTCGCCTATCAACATCGTTATTCGATGAAATCGGGCAATAAATTTATTATGTGCCAATTTATTGCTACTTGTAATATGGCGTTATATTTGGTAAGGTACAATAGTGTAGATCAGGGTGCCTAAAAAGGCCACTTTGGCAGAATCATAAAAGGATGACATTATGAATCATAATATGGCGAAGACAGTTTGTATTTTTCTTTTTTCGCTGCACTACGTATTTATTTATTTTTTTCCTCCTGGGAACTGCCCAGCAGCTCCTCTCTGGAGCCTCGGTTCATGCCGGTCTGGAAGAAGAGTAATGGTTAATGGACATGGCTTTTTGCGACAGGGTTGTGGAGTTGGTCGTAGGTTTCTGGTTACAGAGGTTTTAATGGAGTACAATCAAAGAGATTGGGACTGGATTTGGATTGGATTGATTGGTATTTTAACACAGACAAAAAAAAATAACTGAAAAATCCTTCACCAATGATTTGATATGATTAACTTAACAGTTAACTGTCCATTATGATTCATAATGTTATCCTTTTATGATTCTGCCAAAGTGGTCTTTTAAGGCCCCCAGATAGGCAGTCTCCTTGAGACTCCATATAAAATACTGGTATTCTGCTGCATTCGGTTAGACTGGAACCGGATCCCAACATACCTAGTTGAGAAAGGTCTGGCAGATGATGATGACGATGACAATTACTGCATTTTATATAAGAGTTGCAATAGAAGATGCTTCGGAGTCACACAAAAAGTAGACTCAAAACATACAGATTATTTAAAAAAAATTGCTGCTCCATACATTTTGACCGAGTAGGTTTCACTTTTCTATGAAACGTCTGGTTTTTTTGATAACTGATGAATTATTTCTACGCTAGGGGGTCTAACCCCCTAGCGTAGAAATAATACGGCTCGGTTTTTCATAATTCATGGTTACAGTTAAACTGAATTCATGGTTACAATCATGTGCTGAATTCATGGTTACAGTTGAACTAAATTCATGGTTACAATCATGTGCTGAATTCATGGTTACAGTTGAACTGAATTCATGGTTACAATCATGTGCTGAATTTATGGTTACAGTTGAACTGAATTCATGGTTACAATCATGTGCTGAATTTATGGTTACAGTTGAACTGAATTCATGGTTACAATCATGTGCTGAATTCATGGTTACAGTTTGCACCCTGCCACCCTATATATTAGAGCAGTGGTGGCCAAGTGGTAACGGCCGCGACTTACGAGTTGTAGGTCGTAGGTTCGAACCCAGACAGGCGCTTTTCTTTGTGTAAATTATTTCCTCACCACCGGTCTCAAAACGGTGAAAGCAAACATCGTGAGGAAACCGGCATGTCCTACAACCAAAAATTCGAAGACATGTGACATCTACCAATCCGCACTGGGCCCGCGTGGTCGATTACGGCCCACTCCCTCTCACAGAGAGGAGGCCTGTGTCCTAGCAATGGGAACATTATAGGCTGTATATGTATGTATGTATGTACCCTGTATATTAAGGTGCCACTAGTCGATATTTTTTCCATACAAAATTTCGGAGAGTATTACTCCACTGTTTGACATTGTACATCCAAAGTTAAACCTGATATCGTTTTGAGTTATTATTAATTTTGTCTGTACGGAAACAGAATAGTAAAATAAAAAGCCATTAAAAAGTTATGAGCCAACAAAGATTCGTTTTTCTTGCTATTTTTAACGTAACTGGGTGTAAATAAGTATTAAAAGAACTGTAAAATCTTCACAACCAAGTCCGGATCGACAAAGCTCAGTTATCGAAGAGTTCAATAAACTTCGTCGGACTGCATAGAAAAGAAAGAGAAACGCGATGACACAACCCTGGTAATTTATTGCAAAATATGAAGCAATTATCTATTTTCAAAAATCTATTGTTTACACTAAAAAATTAAAACACTAGTGCTTTAGTATGTTGCTTATAGAATAATCTAACAAAAAAGCAGAATGATTGTATGTATATTGGTATGGTTTTTATTGTAAAAATAAAGTTTTTATATGTATCAAGATTTTTTTTATCATATCAAATTAGTTGTATTATGTTTTCAACACACTACCTTTTTTTTTGTTGTCGGGGGGGAATCCTTCACCCGACCTTCGGGGGATGGAGGTCGGGGAGTGTGGGATTTTTTTACCTCACTAAAACCACCCCGGTGATCATCATCAGCTCATAGGGGTGGTCCCGGTTCCTCTTAAAAGACCAATTCCGGAACCCCCCGTGCAACGCCTGTAAGGCACATCCCTGGGGTCAACACACTACCTACCTAGCATATATCCTGAAGAATATCATATATTTTTCTGATTATGGTTACTGTAGTCGATCATATACTTTTATTGTTTGTAAAACTTGCGTTTCTCGTGTTTAGGTCCTGTAAGCCCAGAAAGTAAAATATAAGACGAACAACATTGCAATTTTGCCCACTTACTTAAGACTAAAACTAAACTTAAGACTAAACAATATAAATAGATATGAGTATTAAAACATAATTTAATTTGCAATAGCACATTGCCAGATGACAGCGATGCGGACGAGTTCATCGAAGCGTCCTTTTGTTTTTGTATTTATTTCTTTAATTAGTTAGACATTAAATTTAGTACCTAGTATAAATATTTAGTTATCCTTACAGAAATAAACATTTCATTTCATTTTGACGTGTAAAACTGTTTTTTTTAACCAATTTATTGAAAAAAAAATAATTCATTTACAATTTATCATAGCGACAAAACACTAATTAATAACTCACAAAGCAACTAGCGAGCCATTACGACACGCCCATCAGTCTTAAAGCTGACATCGGCAGTTGATGCATTTCCTTTTTAATTTTCATGAAAGCACTTAATACACAGTCAGTCATGTAAATATCTTTGTGTAGGTAGATGTAAGTACGTATTGTTGTGAGGAGTCATTGAAATTATGTTTGTTTAGTAAAAACTCTACTTAGGATTAGGCATTTCTATTTAAACCAAACATGCACTAAAAACCAATAGGTACCCTCCTTTTAGCTCCACAGTTGGGTAAAGTCATAATCCGCCTAAAATGTTCCCACTGCTGGGACACAGGCCTCTTTTCAGTGAGAGGGAGTGGGCAGTAATCCACCGCGCGAGCCCAGTGCGGTTTGGTAGATGTCACGTGTCTTCGAATTTTTGGTTCTAGGACATGCCGGTTTCCTCACAATGTCTTCCTTCACCGTTTTGACAGCAGTTGTGATGAAATAATTTGTACAAAGTAAAGCGCCTATCAGGGTTCGAACTTACGACCTACAACTCATAAGTCGCGGCCGTTTCCACCAGACTACCACTGCTCAAATACAGTCACTAGATGAAATATAGCGGTCAGAAACGCGCCCAAAATACGCCCGTTTATACAATATTTGTATATCATTGTGTTCTGTCCATCTATTTGTTGACATTGGCCAGTAAGTTAGTAAGTTCAAGTTACCTACGCCTACGGGTTTTAGTGAGCTTTGAACTTCCGAACAACTTAGTCCAGTTAACTGCGGTGTTCACTGTAAGCACAGCTTTGTTGATCGTCAGTTTTTTTCGACAAATTCGCAGTTTGAGCTGACTGCAATAATTATAGTGATGTTCAATTCATTGGCTGTCCGAATTCGAGTTATTAAAGTGATTAGTTTTTTTTAATAAACTTTTTAATCATCGTCAGACAATCTAAGATTAACATAGTACGAGTATTAGTCTTCATTGGCAGTTCAAATTCGGTTAAAAGTGTGACGAGTCTTTTTGTCTTCTGTTTTTTTTTTAATTTGCTTAGTCGAAATTGAGCTTAGTGCTGTTTTAATTGGCAATCCCAATAAAGTTATTGATAATGGAAGTTCGTGTTCAGGAGTGGACGTGTACGCGCTGTAGAGTATGTATAGTACGTAGTGATTTTATTTTTTGATTTGATTGTTTGTTTCGTTTTACGCCTACTGAGACGCCCCCATTTTTTTACAGCCCACTCCTACTCGAAGAGAGGAGGCCTGTGTCCCTGTACAGAATATTACTGATTATGCTATTACGTTGTCATTTTTAGAAACGGTGAATTTTTATTATGTACAGTCAACAAAAGAGATAAGTATGCAGGATCGTCAGATATAGTTGAAGTTTAGTAAGACACCGATGGATGTTGTCGACTGAAATTTAATTTGATAAATGAGCTGTTTGTTTTCTATTAATTAAATTAAATTTTATTCGAGAACACACATGTACACATTCCCTCCGTTTGGGGCACGTGGGGTTTTTGTCAGGCAGAAACCTGACCTGCCTGACAAAAACCCCACCTGCCCAGGATGCACATTGTTAATTATTTCTTGATATTTTTTTTACATTTTGATGTGCCTGCAGGATCTGCACATTCACCCATTACAAGATCTTGTTAAAATGTTCAAATATCTTCATTATTTTGTTCCTGAAATTTTTTCATGTTTTCAATAGTCATTCTGCTATTCGGGGCGGAGATAAATCCAACATATCAAAGATCATAAACATCGGTCCAGCCGTTCTTGAGTTTTATATGGTGTAATTAAACCGACTTTCTTTTATTTATAAAGATGTCGACGTTCAAAAGTGCTATTTATGTGCCTATTTGAAATAAATGCTTTGATTTTGTCACACAAGGTGCCTATCATCCACCAGGTGGCCCATTCCGGTGACTAAAAACGTTCAAAATCTAGTCGCAATCTCATCTCAGTGACAATCTTCAATCTGTCAAAAATTTAGGAATATTAGACGTATTTTTGACAGGTTGAGACTGTGATCAGCCTGTGAACGATCTTAAAAATACGAGAATTTCCCTTCTGAACTAGAATAGGGTTTAACGAGAACTTGACACGGTGTTCCTATGTGCGTCAATGTCAAACATTCGAGCGACTAATCCACTTTCACGGTTCGAGGACTTCGATTCCAGTGTGGCAAATACGCGTAGCTCTGAGTTTTAATTTAATGTCTGTAACACAAATAGTTTCCTAAAAACTACTAAAAAGCATTACCTACTCTGTACTTTCTAGTGAGGTATATTCGGCACCTACTTTCCCTACACTCGAAAATGTGCCTTTTTACCCGACTACGGAGAATTATAATTATAACCGGTACGGTATGTATATAATTATGTATGTATGTATGTTCATCTGTTCCCTTATAACTTCAAAAGTACTTATTATAGTTTGTCAATTGATGTATCATTAGAAGCATCTTGACCGTCCGCTGGTTATAGGCTATGTGACGTCACACTAAATTCAATATGGCGCCCTCTAAAGGACATAAAGTAATGAATTTAAAAATAAATATTTTGCGATGATGCCTTATTGGGTATCAAATGAAAGGGCTTAATTAGCACATTCCAAGCATATAAATATTACTGATATAAGCCCCAAAATAATTAAATAAAAAATAAGTTTAAAAACTAAAACCCGACTACTGAAAAGGATGAAACAAGAAAGTACCTTCGCGTGGTTGCATGCTAGTGCTACCATAGCTTATATGTTAGTAATATAGGTACTTATACTGTATACATAGTAAAAATACAGGTAATAAAACTCTGTCTAAATTAGAGTTTTACACTCAATTCGGTCGTACGCAGGGGGGGAGGACAGCACCCATTGTCGTCGTCCCCCCCCCTCACTGTATTCGCGCCAACTTTAACCTTTTGACCGCCACACGTCAAAAAATCAAAAACGTGCGTCAGAGTCTGTCATGTAGTCGAACCGTGGCGTGGTGGGCACATTTTGGTTTGTCATCTATATGTATATGACTGTGGTCACAAGGTAAAAGGGCAAAAGAAAGTCCCAGGTATGTACAGCTGAAAGAGGAAATTAATAAATTAACATTCTGCTCCAATCGCATCTAACACGTTAGGAAGCGCCATTGTTAACCTTACAGCTAATCCATAACAACAACATCATTATAATAAACTCAAAAGTCATTTTTTCAAACAAGGCTGGGCATCGGCACTTTCGTCGTCAAAACTTCAAAATTACAGACAGTCCCCCCAAAACGCCCGCCTTTCAACATCTCCTAGTACTTTAGCTGAGAAGAATATGTGGCGCAACAAACTCCTCAGAAGCAGAGCTTTCTGTTACTTGTAACTATCAAACCAGAATCACCCAATGACGGGTCTACGCTTTCATTTGAACTGCCAGTTCCCGCGGTTCTATTCGTCCCTCATCCAGCCACGTTAATGAAGTCATCAGCCAAATGCACTTTCGGACGTCCATGGGCTTTTTTCATCTGCATGACCTTGGTCACAGAACCTAACTCTAGGACCACTCAAACCAGCATCTGTTAATAACCTATTGGTTATTTTAAACTAAATAACGGAAGACGTTAAATAGTTTAAGTAAACGTTGCCGAAACCGCTATTTGGTATCATTAAAATAGTTGCTGCTAACAGAATTATGATCTGTTAGCTGTTAAATGGGAACGTTTCGTCTATAAGTATATATTAAGGTTTTACATCTCTTTATTAGGTTTTTATTCAAAGGGGCCCGTGGCTATATAATAACATCCACCAGGGGGCCTAAAAAGGCCACTTTGGCAGAATCATAAAAGGATAACATAATGGACAGTTAACTGTTAAGTTAATCGTATCAAATCCCATTGATAAAGCATTTTTCAGTTATTTTTTTTTGTCTGTACTAAAATACCAATCAATCCAATCCAAATCCAGTCCCAATCTCTTTGATTGTAAAACCTCTGTAACCAGAAACCTACGACCAACTCCACAACCTTTTCGCCAAAAGCCATGTCCATTAACCATTACTCTTCTTCCAGACCGGCATGAACCGAGGCTCCAGAGAGGAGCTGCTGGGCAGTTCCCAGGAGGCGCTGCGGAACAGCCACAATGATCTGCGGCAGGTCTACGACAAGGCCCTCACCAAGGAGGAGAAGACCTTCCTTCTCCATGCCGATAGAGGAGATTATGTTACTGTTAAGAGGTGAGTTCAAAGTAATAAATAAATAAATGTCAGATATATCAGACTCCGTAACTACATGAGGGAAGCATAATTTCTGAAGGAACACACTAGTTAGGGTTCCGTAGCCAAATGGCAAAAAACGGAACCCTTATGGATTCGTCATGTCTGTCTGTCCGTCCGTATGTCACAGCCACTTATTTCCGAAACTATAAGAACTATAGTTTCGGAAATAAGTGTATACTGTTTAAACTTGGTAAGTAGATGTATTCTGTGAACCGCATTAAGATTTTCACACAAAAATAGAAAAAAAAACAATAAATTTTGGGGGTTCCCCATACTTAGAACTGAAACTCAAAATTTTTTTTTCATCAAACCCATACGTGTGGGGTATCGATCTATGGATAGGTCTTCAAAAATTATATTGAGGTTTCTAATATCATTTTTTCTAAACTGAATAGTTTGCGCGAGAGACCCCCCCCCCTGTAACTTATAAAATAAGAGAATGATAAAACTAAAAAAAATATATGATGTACATTACCATGTAAACTTCCACCGAAAATTGGTTTGAACGAGATCTAGTAAGTAGTTCTCCGGTGAAAATTTAAAAACATAATATACGATGGTACGGAACCCTCGGTGCGCGAGTCCGACTCGCTCTTGCCCGGTTTTTTTTTGGAAATCTTGTGAGAAATAAAGCGGTGTTCCCTGAAATTAGGAAAGCATCCGTTGAAATTGTGATGGCATTTGGAAATTATTCTAGAAAACTGGCCAATAATAATAATAAGGTTAAACCTGAACGGCTTGTGGCTAAGTAATAATAGCCGCACAGGTCGATCGATCAGGCTAAGCTACGCTTGCCGCGGTTTTCCCGTGGATGGGTGACCATCTTCACATACCATGACCCCCTCCGTGCCTCGGAAAGCACGTTAAGCGGTTGATCGCGGCTGTCATTCGTGGATCTTTGACAGTCGTTACGGGTCAAGTCGGGAAACTCTGACAACCAGTCTCACCAAGGGGTATCGTATTACCCAGTAACTGGGTTGTGGAGGTCAGATAGGCAGTCGCTCCTTATAAAATACTGGTTTCACCTGCATCCGGTTAGAATGGAAGCCGAACCCAACGTAATTGGGAAAAGGCTAGGCAGATGATGACATGAAGGACTCCAGGGTAATACGACTTATCACAAACCTACATAACTAACATAATCACTATGCTTGTTTAGTTAATAGTATCTAAATGTGATTTAATTAGTACTAACTATGTTGATACCGACCTTTGAATTGATGTAACAGTGCAGCCCTCTTTGAGTACTCCCATGGGGAGTGTGACAAACATATTATGACACGAAACCATCGATTTTGCTGCTACTTTCCTTGTAAACTGACCTTTCCTTGACTGACTGCCTCATTGGTCGAGTGGTTGCAAGTGCTACTGCTGAACATGAGGTCCTGGATTCGATGCTTGGGGGAGGCATATGTCCAGCAGTGGACGTCTTTCGACTGAAATGATGACATATAGAGCGTTCCAATGCATGCTTTTGCTTCTGCCCGTGACTTCGCCCGCGTGTTTAAATAAGACATCTTTTGGCACTCGGCAATACTGTTAGCTTTCTATCAGTAACAGTTTTTTGTAATCAGATCAGCCGATAATTTCTGTATAAATCTCGGCGAAAGCGCCAGGGTAGACCGCGAAATTCAATTTTTTTTTGCGTTTTTTGCAATTTACTGATCAGTATTAAGTTGTACGTTGTTTAAAATATGATTCGCGGTCGTAACAAATATGTATTTATAGAATTATAATCACAAATCTCTAAGACCAAGTAGACTACTTGGTCTTAGAGATGACTCCCCAAGAATGACTATTTCATGAAATCTTGGCATTTGGGGATTAATTACTGATTGTAACGATTATAATTCTGTAGGTAAATACATATTTGTTACGACCGAGAATCATATATATTATAATCAACGTACAACATAATACTGACCAGCAAATTGCAAAAAACGTAAGAAAATTTGAAAGTCGCGGGCTACCTTAGCGCTTCCCCCTTAAATGAAGTGAGCTTGACGTGAGCTGTCATTCCACATGCTAGGGACTGACACCATTGACAGCTCACTTCACCAAAGTTTTCACGATGAGATTTATAAAGAACGGACCGGCTGTATTTCTCTTGAATAATGACAAACAATATTTAAATAAACAATTTTTCCTCTATATAGTATTAGCTTAGGTAGATAGAAAGATGAATATTAGTTTGCATGTGGTATTTTAAAGTGACGTTTCATAAAAATCAAACGACGGAATTATGCAGGAACCAGTATAGACACATGAAAATCTGTACACAACAGCAGTTCCGCGGTGTGACCTCAAAAACGAAAAGTATCAATCTGCAGTATATTTAGGACGGTCGCCTCGTTCTAATAAATAGGATTACTCAAGTCAAAGCCGGCACTTCTACTGTTTCACTATAATCGAGTACTTATAGGGGATAGACCGAGAGGCTTTGGGACGATTTTCTGCAATTTTGAAGGTTTTAAGGTTAATATAATGACTATTGTTTGTTTAGGAATAATGCTGTTTGATGTTGCATTTGTGTTTGGACTAGGGAATTTTTATTTAAGGGGCTTACATGACCTAAAGCGCGGTCACTGTCGGACTGCATATAAAAGAAAGAGAAACGCGATGACACAACGCTGGTAATTTATTGCAAAATATGAAGCAATTATTTAATTACAAAAATGTATTTTTTGGACTAAAAAATTTTAAGTTACTGAAAAAAAATCAGAATGATTGTATGTATAAAATATATGTGTGGTTTTTATTGTAAAAAGAAAGTTTTAGAGGCATCTTTATGATTTTTTTCTATCGTATCAAATTAGTTGTATTATGTTTTCAACGCTAGCTACCTAGCATAAATCCTGAAGAATATCATATATTTTTCTGATTTTGTTTACTGTAGTCGATCATATACTTTTATTGTTTCTAAAACGCATTTTTTGTGTTTAGGACCTGTAAGCCTGTTAATTGATGATGATGATGATTACGAACAGAATCAAGTTCTTCTAACATAACAGACAGAGGTGTTGCTGGGGAATTTGTTGTGCCATTAAAACGGACAGTAATCGGAATCGTAACGTAATCGCCTGGCCTCGGGACAAGCTCACGAACCGCGGTGCGGACGTGCTTTGCGTTACGGCTCGTCGTCCTCGCGCTTATGTCACTCCGTACCCGAGCTTACATCTCTTCGTCCACCCTTGCCCTTCTCACCCCTCCGATCTGCCTGATGCACCATCAACCAGCGGTCGGCGAGCCGAAAGCGCTGATCCACTTTGGTTACGTGCTTATGTTAGGTTGACGCCAGTTTGACGGCGAGGCGAAAGGCGATACGGTGACGATCCCTTTACGATTTGATACGTGTGCTATGACCTTAATTCTTCCCAGTTACAGCTAATACTAGAAAGTGCGTTGTGACGTTTCTAATTTTGACGTTCAAAAAGTGCCTAAGCCTATTTCAAATTCTAGCCAACTTCCATTTGACTGAATGTCGGTCAGTTCCGTAACCATGCATTTTTCACTTACTAAACATACAGTCAGACACCTTGAGCATCCGTGGTGATCAATGCTCGTGCCTTGTCTGTATGAAAAGAGTCCTTTGCTCTGCACTAGGACAGTAATAGGCTGGTATTGTTATATTATAAACATACGATCAGATACTTAGCATAACCCAACTACAACATATTTTTTAACTGTCCACAGATTAATAGAACAATTCACACCTCAGCCGGATATCCTAGACATCAACTGCGTGGACCCACTCAACCGATCAGCCCTTATAGCCGCCATCGAGAACGAGAACATGGAGCTCATCAAGCTACTGCTCCTCTCTGGGATCAAAGTCAAGGTCAGTAGAAGGTCATAGGTCATTTAAATGATTTAATGAACTGGTTAAAGTAATGGCGACTGATACTGCTGTGGCCGGCATCTACAACGCCATATGCGAACTCACTGACGTCACGGAAAATCCTGCATCGCGCAAGCAGAGTTTACCGCGTGACTAGCATAATTATACAACGTCCAGACACCAATACCCGGCTGGTCGAAGAGTCCTCCCTTTTTTATGGAGGATGAGGGAACTTTACACCTTGTTCCTCATACCTCTATTATGTTTACCTAACAGCCAATTCGGTATCTATTTTGATTTTGAGTGTTCAGAGAGAGATGTTTTCCTAATTACCAACGGTATCTGCCGATGTATTCAGTAAAAATCTTACCGTTTGAACTGTGAAGTGAGCTGTCAATAGTGTAAATCCCTTGCATCGTGAAATGACAGCTCACTCCAAGCTAACTTCACCTACGTTTTCACGGTAAATTTTTTACAGAATAGTCCGGCTGGACTAAGGTAGGTAATATGGAAGAGTGCACATCAGAGAAAAAAACAGTTTTGTATGTTGTAGAGACAAAACAGCTGTTTTGTTTGCGCGCGCCATTTTGTTTACACAGACCAATAATAGTCTGTTTAAAGTTAGTCTCGGCTCAGGTCTGCGCAAAGACTAAAAATGTCAAGGAATTTGTTAAATTAAACTAAAAGAATGATAGAAACTTGTATTATTTTTGTTTATTCGTCGTTTATGAATCTTCATAATTTTACTTTCTGCGTGTGTATATCGTGATACAGATTGGTAAAATGTAACATGCACTTTAACACAAATTAGCAACAACTAGTCGAATTTGTTACAATCTGTGTTACATTTCTTTATAAATAGAATTCTTTTTTTGTAAAGAAAGAAAAAAAAAATTATTTGACCCGTGAAGAGGTAACAGACAGAGAGACACACTTTCGCATTTATAATAATTATTATACAAGCTGCACCCCCCAATCATTTATTGTTTGAAACTTCACCGACAAAAAATAATTATCTTATAAAAAAAATCAGCACTTACAAACAGCTTCAACCCTTCTCCGCAGAAAAGTACAAGAAACTTCACCAAATAAAAAAAAAAACTTCACGAAAGAAACTACCTACTTTGTTTCGAAAAAAATCTATGAAAAAGAATACCTGTACTCCCCTTGGGAAATCATAGTTCCAATAGTTTGCATGATGACATTGATCGTATATTTTCATAAAGAGGGTAGTTTTAGTGTGACGTACGAAATGGAAATAATGGCAAGTTTTTCGTAGGATAATGGAGGCGTTTTGTCAAGGTAGTACCTATTTTAGAACTTGGAGTTATCAGTTCCTAGAAATTATTTTATTATTATTTATTTATTTATTTAATACCTACTTTAAGCACATAAATGTACAGAGGCGGACTTAATGCCATAGGCATTTTCTACCAGTCAACCTTTGGATGATGCAGAGACAAACAGTAACAACAGTACAGTAGTAGTATTTTGTAGTCGAGATCGCCCAGAGGTTAAGATTACATATGTATACTTGATTTACTTCTTTTGGAGAGCTCGATAGAGCTCGTGGCTAAGTAATTACAGCAGCACGGGTCGGTTGGAGGTTAAGCTACTCTTGCCGAGGTCAGTCCGTGGATGGGTGACCATCCATTACGTACTGAAACTCCTCTTCGTGTCTCGGAAAGCACGTTACGCTGAACCCTGCTGTCATTCATAGATCTTTGACAGTCGTTATGGATAGTCAGAAGCACGAAAGTCTGACAACCAGTCTTACCAGTAGGTACCGTTTTACCCGGAGCAATTACTCGCTAGTAGGCGTATGTGCCAAGCGTGAGTCTCTCAGCGCTTCCTTGTCGGCGGTTGTAAAGGTGCCTAAAGCGCGGGCCACACAGAAGAGAAGTAAGACACGGACGAGATGAAGACGCGGCGGCGGCGTCCCTTTCACGAACACAAAATGTATTAACGCGATCTGGCACAAAACATACAGAGAGGACAAGCCGTAGGCGCAGCCGCATACTATGTCCGTGTTTGCACACCGTCCTCGTCACACGTCCATTCATGGCCAGCGCCTTATATATTATGTCTTTAACACACGTCCGAAGTAAGTAGAGTGACGATGAAATAATGAGTCAAGGATCAAAGCTCCATTTTTACGATTATGGGTTATAAAAAATAAAATCCATTGATGGCTTAAAACGTATACATTATTTTATTGATATTTTATAGGATGGCAGTAACTACTAGTGAAAACAATAAACTTTATTATGTACAGACGCCAGCACATCAAGGTCCCCGAAACTGTCAAATGTTCCCAATTAACTTTGAACATTAGGCTTTAGCGATAAAGTTGAATATGTATTAAAGAAATTTGACAGATTGTAGTAGCTTGATTTGTTGGTTTCTGTAGTAGCGAAACGCCCCTGCTTTGCGCGGTTTTTTTTTTAATTTTTTTATTTGAAATGGGTTTGCTCTTGACTCTAGTCTAGGTCAGAGTTGACAGAGACAAAGTCGACGATGGAGTGAGCTCACCCAGAAGAAGCCTGTTCACTCTTACTTTGAAGAGATTCGGGTTGTATGAGCTCGGAAACACAGACGCAGGTAAAGAGTTCCACTCTTTTGCTGTGCGCATTATAAAAGACATTTGAAAATGCTTAGTGCGAATTGGTGGAATAGCAACTAGGTAGGGATGGTAACTTGCAGTGCGTCTGGATGTCCGAAGGTAGAAGGGGGCCGGTGGAATGAGGTCGTGGAGTTCTTGGGCACACTCACCGAAGTATAATCTGTAGAAGACCGACAAGCAGGCAACCTTTGGTTTTTGAAAAAAATCGAGATTTCTTTGTAGTTCATGGTTTCGAGCCAAGACAGGCGCTTTACTTTGTGTAAATAATGTCATCACCACTGCTCTCAATACGGTGATGGAAAACACCGTAAGGAGACCGACATGTTCTGCGTGGTGGATTACTGCCCACTACCTCTCACAGAGAGGAGGCCCGTGTCCCAGCAGTGGGAACATTTTAGGCCATTTCTTTACAGCAATTCTTTCGAAATAAATATCTCCTTCGCTCATAATTTAGCATGAAAACATTTACAACTTATCATAGAAACCACACATAACTGTAAATTAATATCAATCCAGCAGATTTCAGAAGACAGGTTTACGGTCTAGAAAAACACTGGTTATTGCTATACCTAAATCATTCGGGTCGTCCCAAAACAGACGGAGAAAATACACGTAAACATTCAGAAGTTTGAAAGATTTGGAAATATGGAGGAAGACATAGATTTATTGGTTTCTAGTATTTGGTCTAATGGATTTTTGGATAGGATGGTGAATGATTTACAAGGTGATATTAAAGTGAATATTATATGTAGGATATTCATAAATACATTATGAATAACTTTTGTAATGGGAATAGGTTACTCTGAATCCGTGGAAGAAAATTCCAGAGATTTCTATTTTTCATATCACATTATTTCATCTTAGAGGGCTTGTGACTATGTAATAGTAGCCACACGGTTCGATCGCTACGCTTACCGCGGTTGGTCCTTGGATGGGTGACCATATTTACATATCAAGACCCCTCCGTGTTGGTCCCGGCTGTCATTCTTAGATCTTTGACAGTCGTTACGGGTCGTCATGCCCGAAAGTCTGACAATCAATCTTACCAAGGGGTATCGTATTACCCAATAACTGAGTTGTGAAGGTCAGACAGGCAGTCGCTCCATGTAAAATACTGGTATTCAGCTGCATCCGGTCAGACTGGAAGCCGACCCCAACATAGTAGGGAAAAAGGCTAGGCAGATGATGATGATCTCGGTCGGGAGTACCTCGTTGGTTCTTTTTATTTAAACTTTTCATTGGGTTCTATTGTCGTTAAATGGGATATTAAATTAAGTGTTTGTTTCTATCTATAGGTAGATCTTTTAAGACAAATTTGACAGGTCAATATTTTGTTAGTAAATATTTTTTCATCCCCCCATCTCGGAAAGAGTATTTTTGCTCTTCGATATCTGAGTGCAAAAGCCGTTTTTATCCGCTAGAGGATAAAGTAAATTGAATTTAGAACATCGTGTGCACTAAGTTTGTGAATTCAAAACATCATTAAACCTATTTACTTCTCCCTCCATGGTGCCGAATTTATCATACAACCTTTTTTAATTTGTTAAAAACTCAGACTTCTTGGTGTACTTTTTTTCTAATTTGCTTTGCGCGCGTCATTTTCTTTTCACGTCATATTGTTATAACCGGTTAAAAACAAGAAACTTGAAAACAAGTGAAAAGCCTAAAATAAGTAATATGAATGGTTCTAGTGACGAGGAAGTTTATTTGACGCCAACAGAATTGACTGAAAGCTTTCTCCCTCAACAAACACGTGGCGACAAGCTAAAGGAGCCAAAACTTTCTCAGAAAACGTTTTGCTGGCATATTTTATTGAATTATCCGAAACCAAGAAATCAAGCACTCTATGGAGTACGTATTCAATGCTAAAAGCAACAATAAAGATGAAAAAAGATATACATATCGACACCTATCCTAAATTAGTGGCATTTTTAAAAAGAGCCTCATCTGGTCATCAACCAAAAAAATCTAAGATTTTAACAGCATCTGAAATTGAAAAGATTCTTATCGAAGCACCTGATTCCGTATATTTGGCGACAAAAGTAAGTCAGTTGGACATTCAGTATCTACTTAAGTATCTATATTAATCAACTACTTAACATAATCTAATACGTACTTAGTAGATTTTGATAGGCATAATTATGCATGCATATCAATTTTATTAATTTATCTACTACAATACTCTTTACGTTACAGGTTGTTCTTATTATTGGTATAAACGGAGCATGTCGAACTAATGAACTAACACAACTTAATGTCAAAAACATTGAGAAACATTCAGATGACTTACTATTAATTAATTTACCCAATACAAACACAAAAAGAGACCGCAACTTCGTCATTCGCAAGGAATACCTAACAATTGTTGAGAAATATCAAGCCTTACGCCCGCCTAACACTCCAATCAATCGATTTTTTCTACAATATCGCAACGGAAAGTGTGTTAGACAGCCTATGGGTGCTAATAAAATTGGCAGTATCCCACGAGAAATAGCAACATTTCTTGAACATCCAGAACCCCTTTTGTACACGGGTCATTGTTTCCGACGAACTTCAGCCACACTTTTGGCCGATTCAGGAGCTGATCTCCTGTCCCTTAAGCGCCATGGAGGCTGGAAGTCCAATGCGGTTGTAGAGGGATACATAGAGGATTCCATCCAAAATAAGTCTAAAATATGTAAAGGCATCGTAGGAGCCATTACACTGAAAGAGCCTCAGTTAGATCCTTGGACTGGCCCTTCTACATCAAAAATGAGCCGTTACGAAACACCTAACCATCGCCCTCTCTCGCCAACATTTACGCCAAGGGAATCCGATGAATCAGTACAACTATTAAATATGACAGATAGTTTACCGAAAAACAGTACAAAAGTCACCAACACTAACATTACAGTACCTAACAAAAATATTACATTCAACTTAAGTAACTGTAGCAACGTTACTTTAAAATTTTCTTAATTATACCTAAGTATTATTTGTTATAATTTAAAGATTATTCTGTAATACTTACCTATCATAATGTAGTAGTTAATACCTAAAGTGAAATAAAAGTATCTTGTGATTGTAAATGTTTTTTTTTGCATTTAGTCATTTCCTCGCTGAGGTGGGATGAAAAGTTACGTGTTGCACTCGAGTGCAAAGATTTTTCACCTCGTGCTCTTTTGATTCCCTCGCTAACGCTCAGGATTCTAATTTTTGAATCACTCGCTGCGCTCGTGATTCAATTTTAGAATCCTTCGCTTGCTCGGTCATCAAAATTGAGCACGCGGTTAAAAAGCAACTTTGCACTCTTGTATAACAAATAACTATTAAACTATATGACGCCAGCACTTTCTAGCTGACTGATTCCTGAGAAGAAATGCCGGAACAAACTCAGAGGTCGTGGTCTCTTATAAAGTCCAAACATTATATTAATAGGATTTATGTGAGTGTTACATTGCAGGGGGTCAGGCAGGGTCTTTTAAAGAAAGAGCCATTGCAGTTTTGAGTGGTCCTGTCTCAACAGACGACATAAATAATGTCTTAGATACTCGTATAATGCAATATTCTAAATTCAACTGTCTATTAGTGGCTTTTGCAGCTGCATGAAAGTTGACCAAGATCGAGCTAAAGGGCGAGCTATTGAAGAGTCCTAGGTCCAGCACTGGACTACTTTAAATTGATGATGATGGGATATCAACAAAGTTCCAATGACATCCTGCAGTGCGTCTAGAAGTAAGATTGGAAAAGTGATTTCAAACTGTAATTTTCGTGTTCTTTTGTTCTCAGGACGCTCTTCTCCACGCCATCAAAGAAGAGTATGTGGAAGCTGTAGAACTTCTCCTGCAATGGGAAGAAGATAATCATGTGCTAGGGGAACCTTACGTAAGTAATCTAACTTCATCCCATCATCGTCTGCCTAGCCTTTTCCCAACTATGTTGGGGTCGGCTTCCAGTCTAACCGGATGCAGCTGAATACCAGTATTTTACATGGAGCGACTATTTATCTGACCTCCACAACTTAGTTACTGGGTAATATGATACCCCTTGGTAAGGCTGGTTGACAGACTTTCAGGCTTCTGACGACCCGTAACGACTGTCAAAGATCCACGAATGACAGCCGGGACCAACGGCATAACGTGCTTTTCGAGGCACGGAGGGGTCACGGTATGTAAAGATGGCCACCCATCCACAGACCAACCGCGGCAAGCATAGCTTAACCTGATCGATCGACCTGAACTAGTAATCTAACTTCATCTAATAGATAAAATTGAAGTGTCTATTTGGAATGGCTTCTGTACAAATCTATACTAATAAGAAATTGAAGCCAGCCTTTTATGCGGTCGAAG
Organism: Oligia latruncula; assembly: GCA_948474745.1. NCBI lineage: Eukaryota > Metazoa > Arthropoda > Insecta > Lepidoptera > Noctuidae > Oligia > Oligia latruncula. The sequence continues at coordinate 12,516,919 of OX419700.1, forward strand.
TCGCGGGCAGAAGCTATTAAAATAATAAAACAGTTGAGTCTGTCTGTAATGTCAAAAAACAGATTTTCGCTAAATGCATTCGAAAGAAACGGCTGGAACGATTTTGATGATATGTGACATCTACCAACACGCACTGGGCCCGCGTGGTGGAACAGCCCACTCCTTCTCACAGAGAGGAGGCCTGTGTCCCAGCAGTGGGAACATTATAGGCTGATTATGCTATCAAATTGTGAGCACACATCGCATTTGTTTTACATATAACTTGTTTTTTTTTATATGTTACGTGGAAAACGACGTGGTTCATTTACTTAGTCTGTCGTTCTTGTGTAATACTGTAACGTAGAACCGTTTATTATCCCAAATAATGTAAAATAAAATAAATAAAACTCTCGGATTGTGATTGTAAGTGAGTTACCCAATTAGAGTGCGGAACCCTCATTGGGCAACCCCAATCTAATTGCGTAACACACTCTGAATCACAATCTGAATAATTTTGAAGGATATTGCTAATCCATTGCTTCATATATATGTTCGAAAAATTTGTTTGTTCAACAACGTAAAAATGAATACGCAATGAATGTTTATGAACTGTCAAAATGTAATCTGTTCCTACTGTTAGTATGTTACACAATTACTCCGCTTTAGTTCCTGAGATTATGTCTTGCAAAAAAATAATAATTTTACTTCTATAAAATATTATCTACTTTAAAAGTTTAAATACAGCTTCGGTATGACCTAGTATTTTTTCAAACGAAGTCAGAAACGAATAAATTCTATAAGTATGACTAAAAACCCCGTAGACAAGGTCGGGCAAAAGTAATGTCATTGGCTGCCATTTGGCTGGAAATTAATAAAAAAAATAGGCTCGTTCTTATTTTTTTATGACAATAAGTCGAAAATAATTATGAAATTGATCAAACGACCATCTCCTGAGTTGCTGCACATTTGTGCTCGTATTACGGCATTATGAATTGTTGCCCGAAAAACAGCCTCCAAATTGGTGACTTCTTCTAGACTTCCAAGGTTTGTGGTTTATTGTGGTAAACGCGAGATTTCAAAAAGGCCCAAAGAAGAAAGTTTGGCGACGTCTGATCTGGCGATCTGGCCGACCATTTCAAATTCCAAAATGGGAGATCACACGGCCCCAAAATTGGTGTTTCGAAATCTCCATCATTGCATGAGCTGTGTGACTGTGTGTATCGCTCCATTGCATTCAGCTAATTCTCTATCCCTCTTAATAATAAACGTTGTATAGCGTCTGTATAGTTATACAATGCTTTGTCTTCTTCTTGCGAAAGTCAAATTATTGACGACTGAAAGAGAGAAATCGGTGTGTAACTATTCATCTGATACAATACATGACATTATAACGCCATTAGCAAAAATTATGGCAGATTCACATTATGACATTACTTTTTGCCCCACCTTGTAGCATGTAGTATTTTTTTTTTGATTGATTTGCCAGAATTTTTTGTTTTCCTACTATTATTACAATACCTATAACAAAAACTAAGTGCTGGCGACAATGATACATAGTCGCGCATGATATTGATGATACAAGCGCGCAAAATTTATGGTTACCCATCCGATTATCATCCCACAGTGTCATTTATAAATAATGTATGTAAAAACATATTGAGGTAAGTGATCTTTCAACTATACCTACTGATATAATAAAGATTCGGACGCACTACTGGAACGGCCAAGCGAATTTGAAAAAAAAACTTTGCATTTTATAGCCCAATTCTTGAGCAGCAGGGTCGTTGCAGGGTCATAGCGTGATGTTATGTAGCCACACCACGAACAAAACGAAAAAAGAACGCTAAGAGAAATAGCGGGGGCGGGCGGGCGATCCGATGCGACGCGTTGCGTCGCGGGCCGAATGGTTTTATAAAAATGTGGCTGTTATTTTTGTATACCTATTGTGTTTGGGCCGGACATGTTTGCCGCATGTCAGATGACAATTGGGCTAAGAGAACCACCGATTGGGTCCCACTAAACGCACGACGCCATCGCGGCAGGCCAAGACGAAGATCGCGGGACGAGCTTGACTCCTACCGTAGGGACTGGCCGACACTCGTAAAAGACAGAATTGTGTGGAAAAGGGAGAGGGTAGGCCTTTACCCTGCTGTGAGACAGTACCTACAGGCTAGTTAGATTAGATTAGATGTTTCTTACAACTTTCACGCGAACGAAGTCGCGGTCTGAAGCTAGTGCATTAGGTATAATAGTGCTGAATACAAGATGGTTGAACATGGTGATTATTTGCCTCAAATCCCCTTTCAAGTTAAAAGTTGTCAGTCAATTTTCAAGTTTTCTTGGTACAATTTTTCACTTCTTTACGATAAAAATAATGAGAAAGTTTATTAGAATATAATTCGCGTAACAAATTAATATGACTCCTTGAGTATTAGAATTGGCCTCAAATGTCAAGACTTAATGAAATAGTCTGACCATTTCGCCATAATACCAAAAAACAAAATTGTTCCTTAAATCAATATTTTCTTCCACCAGAGCTGGGAGTCCGTAGACCCATCATCAGCGACCTTCACACCGGACATCACGCCCCTCATCCTGGCTGCCCACAGGAACCACTACGAGATCCTCAAGATCCTGCTGGACCGAGGGGCCACGTTGCCTGTGCCACACGACGTCAAGTAGGTAGAGTACTTCGTTATGATTGACTAAGTATTTAATATAGTAATTTATACAATCATCATCTGTCTAGCCTTTTCCCAACTATGTTGGGGTCGGCTTCCAGTCTAGCCAGATGCAGCTGAATACCAGTATTTTACGTGAAGCGACTGCCTATCTGACCTCCACAACCCAATTACTAGGTAATACGATACCCCTTGGTAAGACTGCAGGTTGTCAGAGTTTCGGGCTTCTAACGACCCGTAACGACTGTCAAATATTCACGAATGACAGCCGGGACCAACGGCTTAACATGCTTTCCGAGGCATGGAGAGGTTATGATATGTAAAGATGAAACGACTGAATAAATATAAATAAAAAACCTTTTGCCAAATCTTTCAAAATCAAAGAATATATAAAAAAAACAATATTACAAGATTTTGTCGCCCACACATTTCATTTCAGTACCCTGCATTGCTCTAATTGCTTGCATAATCAACCTATAATATTCCCACTGCTGGGACACAGGCCTCCTCTCTGAGAGAGAGATAATGGGCCGTGGTTACTAATGGCCGATTCCTATAATTTACGGACGTTAATGGTTAAAATGAAGACTTTTGTATCTTTACCAATAGTGGAGCAAATACCTCATAACTTTGCATAGTAGACCCACCCATATGGAAGTAGCTATCACAGGTAAAATTTGCATAAGAATCTATTTATTTTAAGCCCAGTTTGGCAATAAAATATCTTGCCATTGGAAAAGCAAAACGATTCGTTTTTGTTTATTTATAATAATAATGACATCAATGTCACTTGTCTTCGAATTATCGGTTCTAGATTAGCGTTGAAAATTGCGAAAGATACATTTTTTTTTTTTCGAAACTTTGTATATTTTCATGTTCGTCTGAAAAATACAATCATACACGTTTCATACTTGTTTTATACTGTGTATTTTTCATATTTACATTTATGTACAGACGCCAGTACATAAGCTACTACAATCTGTCATTTCTTTAATAGATTTTCAACTTTATCGCTAAAGCATATGGTTGAAAGTTGATTGGGAAAATTTGACAGTTTCGGGTAACTTGATGTGCTGGCGTCTGTACTATACTCAACATCATTATAAATTAACCCTCAAAATAACATCATAAATATGCGAAATATACACCGTAAATACATGTAAAAAACTTAAACTTGCGAAAGATTCAACCGAAGATCCGCAAGGAAAGTTTCTGTATTTTATTGAAAAATACAAGGGCGTTTGAAATATACATGTATTTTACATGTCATTTTCAACGCTATTCTAGATCTCTATACATTCTACTAGACTTGTCTAACTCCATTTTCAACGCATAATAAAAAAAATCTGACTCCTATTAATTTTTCTACCCAGATGCGGTTGCGACGAGTGCGTCAAATCTTCACAAGAGGATTCCCTCCGTCACTCCCAGGCTCGCATCAACGCATACCGAGCCCTCTCGTCCCCCTCCCTCATCGCCTTATCATCTGCTGATCCCCTACTGACTGCCTTCCAGCTGTCATGGGAACTGGGAAGGTTGAGCAGGATGGAGACAGAGTTCAGGGTTGAGTATAAGGTACATTAAAGGTATTTTGCGATACTTTTTTTTTTTTTTTTGCGGGTGGGAAATCATCAAATGACCCCTCCCGCTCTGAGTGGAGCGGAAGGGAGTGTCAGACTCTTACTGACTAAAACCCACCCGTGTTCCTTCCTTAGCCCTTTATGTTCCGGGCCAGCGGTAACCCTTTCGGACAATCCCGCTGAATTTTTTTTTGCGATACTTAGGGCATGCAATTTCAGGTCGAAAATTATAGTATATCAGTGTCGCTATTATAGGCCGACCGCTTAACTGCGACGTTGCCTGAGGTAGCAGCGCGGTGCAGGAGTGGTGTGGTGAAGTGACGCGAGAGCTCAGTGATTTGTCAACTTGTGACAACTATCACCCCTCCCGCACCGCGCAACTACTTCAGGCAATGTTTCAGTTAAGCGGTAGGTTGTCACAATCCATACTAATATTACAAATGCGAAAGTGTGTCTGTCTTTTAACTCTTCACGCCTCAACCGCTGAACTGATTTAGATGAAATTTGAGTCCCGGAAAATGACATAGGATAGTTTTTATCCCGATATTCCTACGGGACCGACACTTATCTCACTTATACTCCTGGTCAGAACTTCAAATTAAAGCTCAAAGGGGTCTCGACTCCACCCTTGACTGGCTTTTGGCTCACACTCTAACACTCAACACAAGCAAAACTAAATATATCACTTTTTCTATTAGTTCAAAATCCCAGCCTAAAAATAATCTAACACTCACAGCTCACACATGTCTCACACAAACTACACTAAATTGTAACTGCGCTCAAATAGAGTCTGTAAATAATATTAGATACCTAGGCGTAATTTTAGATAATACCTTAAACTTTAAGGCCCATGTGGACGTATTGACCGGCAGAGTGCGTAAGTTGATGTTTATTTTCAAAACGCTTAGAATTGTAGCTAACCAATTTATTATCCGCAATGTCTACTATGCGCTCTGCCAGTCAATAATAACCTACTGCATTTCTTGCTGGGGTGGTGCTTCTAAAACCACATTACTTCCATTGGAAATTGCGCACCGAGCGATATTAAAAATTGCAACCTTTCGTCCAATTTTATTTTCAACCACTCTGTTATATAAAGAATGCAATGTTCTTAATGTACGACAATTGTTTATTTTTCATGCAATCTTATCTCAACATCACCTTACTCCCTTTGTTAAACTTAAAAAACGACGTAAGGATTTAATTTGTTCCCTTCCACAGCCCCGCTTTTCCTTTACGAAAAAATTTTTCTATTATCTTGGTCCTTTCTTGTACAACAAAATTAATGCAAATATTTCAGTATATTGTTTGTCCGTTCAAGAATGTAAATCAGCAGTTCGCTCCTTCTTACTAGACAAAACGTATGACGAAACTGAATCTTTTCTTCCACACTGAATCATTTGTCTTCTACACTTTCAAAAGTACACACACACGCTTCACTCATACTCTCAAAACACAAACACACACACACACACATGAACCCACCCCCACATACACCCCCACACACACACATACACCCACACAGCACACTTACTCATATCTGATATAGACTTTAATACTTTCAGGCATATTCCATATTTGTTGTTTAATGTTTTTAAAACTAATATCATTATTTTTTTTTAAATTGTAACACTAAGCAATTGATTTCTCCATTCTTGAGGGATACGGCACTGTTTCTCTTTACTACAGGCTATTATGTAGCCTATCTAAGAGGACAGTACCCCAACCATTTATGTTGTATACCAGTGTTCATTGTAAAGTGCAACTGTTTTTAATGTATTTACTGCAACATCTTTTTATGCAATAAATTTTTATTATTATTTATTATTATTATTATTACTTATGCGGGTGAAACCGCGGGGCGCTGCTAGTTCTAAATATAAAAGCACGTATTTTATACATACTCAATTAAAATAATCATCATCTGCCTAGCCTTTTCCCAACTATGTTGGGGTCGGCTTCCAATCTAACCGGATGCAGCTGAATACCAGTATTTTACATGGAGCGACGCCTGTCACTTTGGCCGAATCTACGGCTTTTGTGCTTAGGTAGTACAGGCGGGTTGCTATTTGCAGAATAAAACTCCTATCCTTGTTTGTGATCTTCCTGTGCGAGTCACAATAAATACTTTTTCTTTCTTTCATTTTTCCAAACGACTACTTACATAAAGTTTTCTGTCTGACCAGGCTTTACGCACACAAACCCAAGAGTTTGCGACCTCCTTACTGGACCACACGAGGACTTCCAAGGAGCTGGAGATCATGCTGAACTACAACCCCTGGGACATTGACTGCTGGGAGCCAGGGGAACGACAAACCCTCGGCAGATTGAAGTTAGCTATCAAGTATAAGCAGAAGATGGTAAGCTTAAGCACAAGTTCCCAATAGTGATATTTTCCCTTGGCCATTTTTTTTCTTGCACTGAGAGTTGAAAATCCGACCGTGTGTTTTTGGCGCAACACCGAGAGTTGCAAATTCAATGTGCGACAAAATACTTACCGCCGCAATATTTGCACGTTCGTGCGAACGTGGGGCTTACCTAGATTGTATGGAACGTAACGCCAATAAAACTTGAAAACTTTTCTCTCTATCTCTTGTGAAAGTTGAGGAACTGCTAGTATGCAGCCAGGGTCTGGTGCCAGGTATGGGTTACAAAGATGTCTTGTCGTGAAAATAAAGAAATTATGAATAAACAACTCATCACCACTGCTCTCAAAACGGTGAAGGAAAACATCGTGAGGAAACCGGCATGTCCTAGAACCAAAAATTTGAAGACATGTGACATCTACCAACCCGCACTGGGCCCACGTGGTGGATTACGGCCCACTCCCTCTCACAGAGAGGAGGCCTGTGTCCCAGCAGTGGGAACATTATAGGCTGATTATGTATGTATGTTATGTAACTCGTAAGTTGCGGCCGTTGCCACTTGGCCACCGCAACTCTATAATTTCTGATGAACTTACGACCAAAGAAAAAAATAAAAAATCAAGTTACGAACTACAATTTAAAACATGACTATAATAACTTCTAATAGCAATTTTCAGTACAACCCGTTAAAACGTGTCAAGTAAATTCTTAAATTACAGCTTACTTTCTTTCAACGTAGGTATCAAATTAGGCAGTAAAATATGCCAGTTAAACTTTCTCCCACTAAAACCCATATAGCATACTAGCTTCCGCCCGCGGCCTTGCCTGCGAGGTATGTCGATAAAAACTATCCTATGTCCTTTTCCGGGATGCAATCTATCTCTCTGCCAAATTTTATCGAAATCCGTTCAGTGGTTTAGGCGTGAAAAGGAACACACAGACAGACAGATAGACAGACAGAGTTACTTTCGAATTTATAATATTATTAGTATGGATACCCAGACACGCTTTTACAATCCTGGTATAAAAAGACACATAAATACACATTTTACGTCCACATCTCAACATGTTCCAGTTTTAAGTTTACCTACGTACACTCAACCTGCGTCCAAAGTAACAAATTGTCTTTCCCAGCTCATCCCGCGCGGGCTGGTAACGTCGCATTTCTAGTGGTTATTCGTGCCAAAGTATTTTTTTACAGCCAAACACCGTTGGTACTTATTTTCATTTAATTTTAACATTTATTTAATCGTAATAAGTAGGTACTGCAAATAAAAAATAATTGACAATAATTATGTAAATTTTTATGAGTCAATACCAAAATAACTGTAAAAATAATAGCTAAACTTATAAATACCAACGATCTGGTACTTGGTTGTAAAAAAATGGCACTTTGGTTTAAATTTAATAAAATAATCACGAAATACCACTAGAAATGCGACGTTGCCAGCCCGCGCGGGATGAACGCTCTTAAGGTCGGTTATCGTAGTGCATCTGACGTGGTTGACGGTACATATCCATCTAAGTACCTGTTCCAGTACTAGTCTCGTCACTTCTCATTTTCTTAACTACCTGGGACGTGTGTGATGAGGCTACATTATCGGAGCTCGGATAAATAAACAGACTGAAGATATTGTGATGTGACTATTGGAGTATCGGGTCTTGGATTGAGATGGGTGATGTGTAAGTGAGACCTTATTAGTCTCAAGTAATTGGTATACGATCCTCACAATGTTTTCCTTGAAAACGAAAAAAAAAAAAATCTCTTCGTATAACTTGTCTAAATGTCGGGAACAGCTGTATTAAATGTAATTTATTTCATTTTATTTTAAAAAATTAGTACTCAAGCAAGTTCATCATCATCATCATTTCAGCCGAAAGACGTGGACGTCTTTCGACCGGTTCTGTGCTTCTCGCATCCAACGGGTTCCTGCGGCCTTCACAAGGTCGTCGGACCACCTTGTGGGAGGCCATGTGCATTAACTCAAGCAAGTTAATGCACATTAATTGTGTATGGAAATAAATTAATACATAGTATTAGTACAGTTAAGAAAAAAGTACTATAATGTGGCCCTACCATTACAGTATTCCGGCGACTGATCATTTGTACCTATTTGGTGCGGAATAAAGTCCGCACGTTAGCTCTCACCGCGTAAATATAAGATATAAAACAAAAATAATAAATATTTATTCAAGAAAATACGCGAATAACTGATGGACACCATAATGGATAGAAATACCTCACATTTATGAAATACATTTGGAAAAATATTATTTTGTGTGAGACATTTTTAGCTTTGTCTCTGGGATGGAGCCGCACTGCAATGGCTGTCTTATTGCAGGTGTCCACAGGTGGCAGTTGCCAACTTTTTGCCAAAAAATAAATATACAATACTATGTAACTGAATTGATGCACGTTATGTAAGTAGTTTGTCCAGAATCGTTTACTGAATCGATTTGTCATTTTTAATATACCTAGGTAGGCATTTTTTTGTCTTAATTAAAACTACGTAAATTACAGTCACACTTCCGCTGTACAGTAAAATTAAAAATACCTACTACGCTACCTACCCCTAAACGAGTGCGACTGTCATGTGTGCGTGCATAGATTTTTAATGTGACCACAATTTTCTACCAGAATCCATATAATAGTCCAGTCTATAAAGGAGATTATGAATTCGGTAAAAATAATGTGTTTGTGACCAACTCTTGAAATATATTTTTTTTATTAACTTGTTATAATAGTAACTTACCTCTGTTTATTTTTTCACTCGCGGTTTTCATTGTGCCCCAATTAATAACAGGAAATTCAATAAATTTCTGTTAGATGTTCTTCTCATGTGATTTCCTGCTCATGTTATTTTAACATACTTTTTACAAAATATTATTATCTCGATACCACTCTGTGACCACTCTCCTCAGTTCCGTTTCGAAATAAAAACATTGAAATCGAACACATTAAAGTTATAAATATATCTCACAGGTCGTCATCCGGTGACTTCTTTTTAGTAAGTGATAATAATATTTATCATAAAACGAAAATAGAATAAAATCCTTTCGTGCTTTACAAATTCACAAAACTTGGTCATGAACTGGCCCTTGAAAACCCGAAAACCACTAATTGAATAGTTGTCATTCAAATCATTGTTTTTGGGTTTTCATTTCTTCTATTTTTAATACACTTAGTTGTGACAATTGCAATCGTTCATGGTTGGTGTACACTAAAGTATATTCTATTCTATTACTTAATCCATATATTTATGGCACCTGTCCCAACCCGACGAAGAAACGACTAATAGCTATCGACTATTTTATTACTCAAGAAACGTACCTACCTACAAAAGATGTAGGTCCCCACCACAGATATAGATAAAATCACAACGCAAGAGCTACTACTTTGCGTGCCAAAAATCGCACCAGCTTACGTACAAAAATCGTAAGCCGACACTTTCGCGCTCAGTCCTGAGTACTGCTGGCTGGGTGAGCGTGAGCGCTCTGGCGCTAGGCCCCGGAGGTAAGGCGAGACGGCTGCCGCACGTTGCGGCCGGTCTTTGAATCGATTTGATTTTCCCATCACTAAATAGTGCTTGTGACGTCATATGCTTGGTTTTCATACAGATCGTGATACTTGCGTTATCAAGGTTTATCTATATCTGTGGTCCTGTGTCAGTATAACCCTCCTTTCGGTTTGCCGTAGTCGGGTAAAAATAGATTATTACTAGTCGATCGTGGACCATTCACATGGCCTGCCGATGAGAACTTTCTCGATTACGTACTATTAGTAGATACGTTTCCTGAACGAGAAAATAGTCGATGGCTAGGTGCTCTCTCGTCTGAGGTGGGACACATGCCTGACCCTTCAGATTAGCCGAACAAAATGAACGCGACAATCTCTTTTGGTTAGGACCACGACTTGAAGTAACCGAGCAATGGTATGTTCAAATGAAATCACACTAATAAAGGCGTAAGTTTGTGTGTTTGTATGTTTGTTACTTCTTCATGCACAAGCGGCTGGACCAATTTAGATAAAATTTGATACATAGGATACTTTTTATCTTAATATCCTACGGGATCGACGCTGCGGGTGAAACCGCAGGGCGCAGCTAGTAAATAATAAAATGAAAAGGTTCAGTTTTATGAATACTAACGAGAGTTACAACAACATTTTCATACAGAAAACCACATTAAAAACTGTGCTAATACTGTAATTCAATCATCAAACCTACTCAACACTGTTTTAAAGCGAGAAAACTGCTCTAAAACAATCAACATTGGAACCAAGAAGTAAACAAGTGTTGTAATCGTTTATTTACAAAGTTTACACCTCTTTTTTTCTTTCATCTTGCACGTGGGCAGCAGTCTAAACAGTTTACAGTGTGACTTTAGAGTAATTCTAGTGTTGATTACTTATGCGCATATATACTTATAGGGTATTCCTGTATCGACATGCCCTATAGGAGTACTCATCATCTGCCAAGCCTTTTCCTAACTATGTCGGGGTCGGCTTCCAGTCTAACCGGATGCAGCTGAGTACCAGTTTTTACATGGAGCGACTGCTTACCTGACCTCCACAACCCAATTAGTGGGTAATACGATACCCCTTGGTAAGACTGGTTGTCAGATTTTCGGGTTTCCGACGACCCGTAACTACTGTCAAAGATTCACGAATAGCAGCCGGGACCACGTAATTTCCGAGGTACGGAGCCCGAGGAGGTACCTATAGGAGTATAGCGGTTTAATTGCGTAACACACTATCAGTAGCAATGGCTTTCATTTTGACAGTTCAACAATATTCATTGTGTTATTTACGTTGTTGAGCAGACGAATTTTTCGAACATATGAAGCAATAGATTAGCAATATCCTTCAAAATGATTCAGATTGAGATTATTAACATTTTTACGCTTTTAGGGTGCAGCACCCTAATTGCGTAACACATTATCAGTCGGAATCTGGATCATTTTGAAGCAAATTGCTAATCCATTGATAAATAAGTTGAAAAAAATTGTCAACTAGTAAATAACGCAATGAATGTTGTTGAACTGTCAAAATGAAACCGATTCCGATTGATAATGGTGTTACGCAATTGCCCCGCCACGCCTGGTCCTGCTGTGGTAGGTATATAGAATAATATTTACCAAAGGAATGAAGGAGTGCTTTATTCAAGCTCGCCCAGGATGAAAAGACCGAGGAGAAAACTCTACCTTTCACACCTTCTACGAAAAAAAAAGTAGATTTTCGAATAAGTGTTTTTATTTAAAGGCACGAATTTTTAGTTGAGGTTGCAAATTCGAATCACATTATTGACCCAGCTAGTCACAACTATTCGTAAAGCTTTCGAATCCAAAATTACACATTTTAGGTACTCTGATTTGACTAGTCCCCGACAGAATATAGCTGTCAGAAGAATAGCGGTTGTCTATTTGATTTAGGGCAGATTTTTCCAACGCCAGATCATTTTTATCGGAAGAATAATTTTGAATATTTTGACAGTTCTTCCATACAAAAACTGTCAGACGTCAATTTTATTTCACGAATAAAAATTATTAGTTTGAAAAATCAGCCCTGAAAAATTGACCTGTTAAAGTACTTATTTTTTTAAGTATGGACTAATTCGGTACATATTGCGTACAATTGTTGTATGAATTTAAAAACAGTAAAATCGATCATGGGGTGACTGGGGAGCATGACGTCTTAAATTTTCATTTCTTGACTCTCCCACTTCTCTTAGTTATACTACTTTCAGTACATTTACAATGAAAATCTCCGTTCATCAAATAATCGCCTTCTTCAATGAAATCAGGATGGCGCCAACCGATCATCATTTAAACTAAAAGTTCACGAGCACATTCGTAAGAAGCTGGCAGTATCATAACAACGTTATGTTTTCCCATTGTTTGTCTAATTTTTTGGACAGGACCTCATGCTCAGCAGTAGTGCTTGCGACCACTAGACCAACGGAGCAGTCAGGTGTTAAATTTAGTAGGGGAAAATATGAAATATATGCGAAAAAAGTCGCGGGAGAAGTGCTATTAAAAAAAAAACTATAACGTTAGTTGAGCATTAAGGGAGGGCCCCATCCCTTAAATTTGCCACTTGCCCCAAACGGTATAGTTACGAAGCTATACTGGGGTAATAATGAAATTCAGAACAATATTAGTATTGTGAAGGAAATACTTAGATTACTGTAATAAAATTCGGTAAATACACTACAAACAAAAATATTATCCTATTATACCTGTAATGGAAAACAAAAAATTCACGTCACGATTATAATCATCATCTTTAGAGCTATCCCAATATATTGGGGTCAGCGCAACATGTCTTTATCTTCCACATTGTATTTACGTTATACAGTGTTACAGCATCATGCTGAGTTGAAGCCTTTGTGTCACAGTCACGAGATGCAGCTGCCTCTATCCTGTGCTTGTGTTTATGGAGCACCCTAATTGCGTAATACACTTTCAATCACAATCTGAATCGTTTTGAAGGATTTTGCTAATCCATTGCTTCATATGTTCGTAAAAAATTGTCTGCTCAAGAACGTAAATAACGCAATGAATGTTGTTGAACTGTCAAAATGAAAGCTATTGCTACTGATAGTGTGTTACGCAATTAAATCGCTGTTTTGTTTTTTTATTCGAGTTAACATACTTAACTTTTTTATAAGCACTTGTTTCTGTGACAAATAAACCTATTTTTCTTTTTAGGGTTCCGTACCCAAAGGGTAAAAACAGGACCCTACTACAAAGACTCCAGTGTCCGTCTGTCTGTTTGTTACCAGGCTGTATCTCATAAACCGTGATAGCTAGACAGTTGAAATTTTCACAGATGATGTATTTCTGTTACCGCTATAAGAGCAAATACTAAAAACAGAATAAAATAAATATTTAAGGGGGCTCCCATACAACAAACGTATTTTTTTCGGCGTTTTTTACCTTGTGGTACGGAACCCTTCGTGTGCGAGTCCGACTCGCACTTGGCCAGTTTTTTTTAAGTTGTTTTGTTTTACCTTAATTTATTTATTTTCAGTTCGTAGCTCATCCGAACGTACAGCAATTATTAGGAGCTATATGGTATGAAGGACTCCCAGGATTCAAAAGAAAAAACATCGTTGGACAATGTATACAGGTATTTTTCCTTAATTATTTTATCTAGTTACTAGCTTCTGCCTGCGACTTCGTCCGCGTGAAATTTCACGCTCCCCCCATTCACCCTCTTAGGGGTGGAATTTCGAAAAACCCTTTCTTTCTGGATACCTACTCTTCACAAAGAACACACCCTCCAAATTTCATGTCTCTAGGATTGGTCCTAGAGACATGAAATTTAGGCTGTGCGGCTTAGGCTGTGCGTTGATATATCAGTCAGTCAGTCACTAACACAACAACTAAAGGCCGTTATCATAACACCTTAACGGTGAAGGAAAACATCATGAGGAAACCTATAACCAAAAATTCAAAGAGTCTGACATCCACAAAAAGGGCCCACTCCCTCGCACAGAGTGAGATATGTGGGAACGTTAAAGACTATTATGCTAAACTTTAATCTGTCCTCAATCTTAACACTTGCATTGTCCACATAGTAGAATAAGAGTTAAATAATAATCAACCTGAACCATAACAATTATGTGGTTCATGGGGCAGGGAATGGGTTACATACAACAACGGTCAAAATATTGCCTGTTTTGAACAGAAAGAAAACGATTTTAGGTACTTCTGTTAAGCAGCCGTGGATCTAAAAGATGTTCTAGGCGAGCCAAAAAATGTTGTCTGCCGCCCCCCGCCCCGCCAAACCTTTTTTTGATATACCTAATGAACTTGTCGGTAATTTTTTCCAATTAGGATAGACAGCGCGGCTTGAAATAAATCGTGAGATTCTAGAATAATTAGGATTACAATTTCACTCCTTGTTCTGAAAAAAACCGATGGCCTTGTCATTCTTAATCTGTTGTACGTTCCGATTTTCGATTGCTAAGATCACCAGACTTGACTTAAGTAGAAAAGCTTAACACCAATTAAAAAAAACAACCTAAAATGCAAGAGCAAGCGAGGCGAGCGCTTAATTTTTACCACACTGCTCAGATAAATTAGATTTTTTAAGTACTTAAAAAATCCATCCATAATAATAATCAATTAATCCAACAGGAGCGCCAGCGCTATGGTAATTTTTTTTAAAGAAAATCGTGTCACCTTTGCACTAACAGGCGACGGAAAGGGCGCCCCGCTACACAATCAACCTATACGTATTGTTCCCACTGCTGGGACACAGGCCTCCTCTCTGTGAGAGGAAGTGGGCCATAATCCACCACGCGGGCGCAAGCCGCTCATACCGTTTGAATACCTATGCCTACGCTAATCATATAGTGATTACCTCAGTGCGCCACCCGCAGAGAAAGATAATACTTGATGCTGCGCGTCTCATTCATCACCTAGTAGCGGTGCGCTGGGTGGTGCACTTGTCTGGCACGCTTGAACTTGTCGCCCCCTGAAGTTAGCTCCCGGGGCCCGTAGGTAGGCTGCTGTTAAGTTTGTGTTAAGCCTATATTTTAAACTTATTATGTTTCCATAGGTGGCGAAATTAGGAGTAATGTTTCCAGTGTACTGCACTATTTATATGTTGGCTCCAAACTCAGAGTACGGCAGATTCATGAAGAAACCCTTCGTCAAGTTCATCTGCCACAGCTCTTCTTACATGCTATTTCTAAGTAAGTTTTTATTTTTTTATGCTATTGACTGGCAAACAAACAGAAAGATTAGCTGAAAATAACTGAACACTGACTTCTAAGGTCATCTACAATACAGAGCTGGCTAGATGAGATGATGCTGATGGCATTCCTTACAGTCTATGACAAAGCTGAAGTGGCTCATGTCTCTTTAACCTTTATTTAGACCAGCACCGAAATTCCACAGTAAAGACATGAATACTGTGCAAATACCCTCCAAACAGAAATACGATAGGTAGTACTATACTCATACGCATAGGGTTTTAGCATTATGCTGAGCGATGATCGTTTTGCGTGGATGTGACGCATGTTTTCCCCCAAATTGCCTTTTTTTTTGTTTATGTTCTTTCATGCGTCATGTTTACCAAAAATAAACGTATTTCTTTTTTTCCTCCGACGAACTGTTTCTACTACCAAGATATTATTCCCTTTATTTTATTTAGGGCTGGTTTTTTAATAGTTAGATAACTTTAATCTGAAGAATAAATATTTTCTATACTTACTAAAGCTGCTAAACCGCAATATAAAGTGGTAAATATAGTACCTATATTTACCAACTAGGTTATCTGACGGCAATTCTCGTAATTTTAAGCACATTCACAGTCTGATCTCAGTCTCAATCTGTCAAAAATATCTACATTGCTGACAAGTTTTTGACATTGATTGTCGCTGACATGAGATTGCGACTAGATTTTGAACGTTTTTAATTACGGGAATTCCCTTCTGAATGTTCGTCATATAAAAAGGACACAATTTCACCATCTTCTTCCACTTCCAGCTCTTCTATCACTCGCATCTCAACGTGCAGACTACCTAATCCTTGAGTGGTCTGGTATAACCTGGCTCCAGGAGCTGGTAGACCACTGGAAGGAGCGAGAAAGGGGCTCCCTGCCCAGCATCATCGAATTCAGCGTCTTCATCTACATAGCAAGTAAATTTGCGTTTGTTGGCATGCTTTTCTTATTTTCTGTGATGGTTTTAATAACTAATAACTACTTCAGTCCGTTCACAGTTATTTTACTTATGATTTTGCTACACTGTCAAAAGCCCAATGGTCCTTACAATAAGGTTACTATTGGTTTGCTGCCACTGACAATTCTGTCAAAATCACAGTGATCCTTATTATAGTTATAATAAGGTTACTATTGAGTTGCTGCTATTAGGGGTAAAGTACCTGTGAATGAACTTTAAACTAGAGTGCTACAAGGATATTTTGACACACCTGAATGACATTGACATCGCTGTTGTTGTTGCATTTGTGAAGTGGTCACAGAAATTGTATTGACAAAACAAAATGGCACCGTCAGTTCCGTTGTAGATTGCTTATTAATAGGCCTATACCTTTACCCCCTTACTAATAAACGTATTATATCAGATGAATAGTTACACACCGATTTCTCTCTTTCAGTCGTCAGTAATTTGACTTTCGAAAGAAGAAGACAAAGCGTTGTGTAACTATACAGACGCTATAAAGCAATTATTAGTAAGGGGGTTATAATACAATTGGACATCTTCATTGCTTACATAAATAATAATTACTTTAAGAAACAGGAATGTAATTTGGATTTTCTTTAATTTTTCTCTGTCAATTTTATCTTCTTAATTTACTAGCTTCTGCCCGCGATTCCTATGACACTCGGCAATTTTCATGTAGCTTCCCATTAGTGAAAAAATTATCGGAATCGGATCAGTAGTTCCGAAGAAAAACCCCTACAAACTCACACATTTTACCTAGGTATTTCAAATATTAAGTATAGATTGTAATTTTGTTCTTACTGTTGACTCCAATATTATTTTTGATTCTCACTTCTTTATAACACAAAACACGGAAACCCTGCACATTTTTATAGCAATAAATTCAGCTTATCTATATTATTTCTATGCAGAGCTTAAAGTGCTTAAAGTAATATTTCCATTAACCTGAAAACCACTCTAGGTTCTGCCCGGACATTACCGGTAGAGGTAATATTCCAAACTATCACATTTGTTTCAATATCGCTTGCTAAAATATCCATTTCAATTTAAAGCACATACTTTTTTAACTCTCAACTTTGGTTCAACTGTGTGACGGCTGTAAGTCCGCGTATGCACGAGAGATTTTTTTACCGCCACGGTTTTATTTATCGCACACTGTACTTTCAACAAAGGGGCCCGTGGCTAAATACCTAATAACAGCCGCACAGGTCGATCGATCAGGTTAAGCTACGCTTATGACCCCAAAAAAATGAAGAAAGGAAGATGATGACACGAAAACTGACAATATCCTTCTTGCAGGTTTAATTTGGGCAGAAATAAGATCCCTATGGACGGGAGGAATAACTGAATACATAAGTGATCTATGGAACATCGTCGACTTTATAACGAACGCCTTTTACATCGCCTGGATTAGCTTGCGATTGTCCTCTTGGTATATCGTTCAGGTACGTAGTTTTGATTGTAGCTGTTGAAGAGTTTTTATTAGTTATAAGTTTATTATTAGTTAGTAGGCTGCTACCGTTTTGATTTCTGTTATGCAAAGATTTAAATCCTAAATTCTGCCTTCCACCGCGTTAAAATTTGGTCGCGTTTCGGTTTCGTTTTGACTCATGATTGTCATGGAAACGCCTTTATTATTGCTCTTCTCAGTATGGATACTTTATGCCCGAATTAAGGCAGATAATACTAAAGTCTGAATGAGAGCAATGGTGGCCAAGTGGTGACGGCCGCGACTTACGAGTTGTAGGTCGTAGGTTCGAACCCAGACAGGCGCTTTACTTTGTGTAAATTATATCATCACCACTGCTCTCAAAACGGTGAAGGAAAACATCGTGAGGAAACCGGCATGTCCTAGAACCAAACTGGGCCCGCGTGGTGGATTACGGCCCACTCCCACTCACTGAGAGGAGGCCTGTGTCCCAGCAGTGGGAACATTATAGGCTGCTAAAGTCAGATATCTTTTATCCGTGGAATAAAATTGACGTCTGACAGTTCTAGTATGGAAAAAATGACAAAAATTAAAAAAATATTCTCAGGATAAAACTTATTCTAGATATAAAAGTTTGGTGAAATTTGCGCTTAATGAGGGGCAAATGTAACAATCTTTGGTGTTATGCTTATTTCTGCTGCCACAAAAAGTCTGACAATTAGTCGTACCAAGGGGTATCGTGTTAGCCTGTAACTGGGTTGTACAGGTCAGATAAGTAGTCGCTCCATGTAAAATGATGGTATTCAGATGCATCCTGTTAGACTGGAAGCCGACCTCAACTTTGTCGAAAAAAGGCTAGGCAGATTAGAAAACTTATTTTTGCCACCATGTTCGTAGGATAAGATAATTATTTTCCATCAGTTTGGCCGTTATTTTGTTTTCCATCATAATAACTGCAAAGATGAACGAGAGTGGAGGGATCCCTAATATACGAAGGAATAGAATCAACTCCTTTATTGTAAGGAAAAATAAACTCATCCCAATTTAAACCGTGTCTGCCGTTTAAATTGGCCCATAATTAAAACAAAACTGCCGAAATGGGAGCTTTACAAATTGTAACATTTCTTGTAATAATTAATTGGAATTATCATAATATTATTCCCATTTAATGAATACAATAAGAACCCTTGGGTGTCTTGTGCAGTAACTTGTTCTTAAATAAACGGTGTCCTACTCCAAGTGTTTTTAATGGCCAAGGAGATTCTGTAATTCGTTCTTTATCATAGTATAAAATTCCATATAACTATATGTACCTCCTTGAGTTCTGATTAATCTCCATAGTCCATTTTTTCTCTTTTGTACTCTTTGAGTAACCACGATATTTTGCATTAGCACGAGATCAAACGCGTTCTCAGTTATACACGATGTAAGGGAATCGACGCGTAAACTGCTATAATGAATTCAACACGTGATTCCAGAACCCAACAGAATGGTTTTAAAAAAAATCTGTTGCTCCTTATATGTTGACCATTATTGCACTTTTGTATAAAACAGGAGATTTTTTTTTAACAGTTTACTCTCTTACACCCTGTATATTAAGGTAGCTGTAGATCTTACTGTAGCAGCTGCATATTAAATATTTTGTCACCTTTTAGCGCGACTATGGCGCTGGCACCGACCCCTGGTATCCTCGGGAACGATGGGACTCCTACGACCCCATGCTGCTATCAGAAGGTGCCTTCGCAGCCGGCATGATCTTCTCCTTCCTCAAGCTGGTCCACATCTTCTCCATCAATCCATACCTTGGACCTCTGCAGGTCTCTTTGGGAAGAATGATTCTGGATATCTTGAAATTCTTCTTCGTTTATATGTTGGTGCTTTTTGCTTTTGGATGTGGTGAGTATAAAATCATTTTAAAATGTGATCGAAGGATTTACAGTACTGGAGCTAATACAGTTTTTGAGCACATACTATGAGTGGCAAAGATATGATTTTGTATTAATATGCACAAAACCTAACTTTTTCTAATGTGTCATATTCACGGCATTGTAGTGTTAGTAATGTAAGATTTAACTCTGTCTTGATACAGGTTTAAACCAACTGATGTGGTACTACGCTGAGCTGGAAAAGAATAAATGCTATCATCTTCCGAATGGTATTCCCGATTTTGATGGTCAAGAACGAGCTTGTACGATTTGGAGACGATATGCTAAGTAAGTACAATGTTAGGTTTTTAGGGAATTTATTCAAGTTTTCCTAGAAAATTACTTTATTGAAATAACGTTGACTGATAAGACCGAACATTTACAGATACCTTATTTGATTGTCAATATTCTGAAAAAAATCATTGGGAAGACATCATATTTCGATAGTTCTTAAAGTATCTTGCTTACGCAGAATTTCATCCTTATTATTTTGAAAATCATCAATCCCCCTCCTAACATCTATGGTTCTTTCCAGCTTATTCGAAACATCTCAATCTCTATTCTGGGCGTCCTTCGGCCTTGTAGACCTGACCACCTTCGAGCTGACTGGCATCAAGAGTTTCACCAGATTCTGGGCACTGCTGACCTTCGGTTCTTACTCTGTGATCAATATTATCGTACTCCTGAACATGCTGATTGCTATGATGTCCAACTCTTATCAGATCATTTCGGTAAGTGAGAACTGTTTTATGTAGAATTTGCATCCCCAAGTAACTGTCTTCTTAAAACTAGGCGTCATTTGTTAATCATCGCTTGAGCTGAAATGTGATGCGAAGAAATGAGGAACACTTCGTGAGATTTTTTTTTAGAATGAATGTAAAGTAAAGACTAAAGTAAAGTAAAAAAGTAAAGAAAGACCAAAGAAAGTGTGAAAGATGATAGGGCTAGAAAAGTAAGGACTCCTGGGATAACGGCTAATAGAGATGTTTGATAGAAGAAGACAAGTCAAGACAAAGGTCAGAGCAGCTATGCTCTGACCCCAAATACATTGGGTTATGGGCACGCAGATGATGAAAATCAACCAAAAGATTTCTGCCACAGCCTTAGGCGCAGGACGTATTTATGGCAATCGTTGACAGAATTGTGATCAAAGTTTCCAGCGGGGTAATTGAATAACCCACCTACAATAGCAAATCGTTTCATTTTGACAGTTCAACAACATTCATTACGCTATTTGCGTTGTTGAGCAGACGAATTTTTCAAACATGCAGCAATGGATTAGCAATTTCCTTCAGTCTTTCGGATTGTGATTGTAAATGTGTTACGCAATTATGGTACTGATGTTTTTGAAATTATTGTCATATTCTTATATTCATTATTTTATTAGCTTTCCACCAAGATACGAAGTTTTACATATTTATTTATTAGATACCTATTTCCACGTATCAAAAGAACCTTTATAAAGGAATCTTTTACGAAACATGGACTATATTGTATTTATTTCTCAGGAACGAGCCGACACGGAGTGGAAATTCGCCCGCAGCAACTTATGGATGTCTTACTTCGAGGATGGGGACACCGTGCCACCCCCCTTTAACATCATCCCTACCCCCAAGCATTTCACGTGCTGGATCAGACGATGCTGCTATAACAGGGATCGGGGGTCGATTATTGTAAGATATATTTTTAGTTTGTATTTTTCAGTTCCTTGTATATGATTTACATGATTGTGGGAATTTTGTAAGAAAAAAACTGAACAATGGATACATAATCAGCCTATAACGTTTCGCTGCTGGGAATTACAAATTAGCATACATTAGTGCCGATTCTGTTGTTCACAAACTAAACTAAAGTTAAGTTCAATGCATCTTGTTCTTTCTATTTCGTTAAGAAAAGGACAGAAGATAAATTTTAGTTTAGTCCTGTCAAATTAATCAGCGCCTTTCGTTAAACTTTGCTAACAAAATAATACCTACATTTTCAAGATTCCTTCATAAGTTTCCTGAAGACACTATACTCAAATAACTCTTCCCCAGAACAAATCCCGTGAGAAAGCACGACAAGAACACGAAGCTGTCATGAGAGTGCTAGTCCGAAGATACGTCACAGCAGAACAGAGGGCCAGAGATGAGACAGGAGTAACAGAGGATGACGTCATGGAGATCAGACAAGACATATCTACGCTGCGATACGAGCTGATAGATATACTGCATAATAACGGGATGAAGACGCCCAGGGTTAGCATGCAGGATGCTACGGGTAAGATACTAAATGATAAAAAATATTTATTTCTGGACATTGGTTCAAAAAAGCAAAAGTACGTGGAGGCATGTAACAGCTGTCTGATGTGGCGCCGGAATCCGTTCCTCTCATTCATTGCCGCCACCGCGCGGCGATGTTGAGAGGAGGTATCAACAGCACCATTTAGATATTATTGTAATAATCTCCTCAAGTAAAGCATTAATTTCTATTCCCTTTGTTGTAGTCGCTGGTAAGAAGGGCAAAGTGATGGAGAGAAGGATCCTGAAAGACTTCCACATTGGCATTGTAGAAGGTATCATAAAAGACGTTATATCCAAGGAGAACAAACCTAAGGATGTGTTCAGTCAGATCGCTAAAGCCATTGTCAGGAGAGGAAGTACTGACAGGTAAGCTATTAACCACGACTTTCTTTTCATACTTTAAACTTCAAAAAAGTAACCGTGACGTTTCTTGCTGCCTCTTGTCCTTAGGAAACGACCGATTGGAACTGAGCACCTCAATCCCAAGTCCCAATCAAAATTATTGGCCGCGCGAGTACGCGACTCTCGCTGTCATTTTGTTCGGCGAATTCGAACGTGTGGTCGCGTCGACACGAACAAATGAGTGGCATTTGAACGTGACCATCGCGTGTTCGCGCTGCGATCGCGTATTCGCGCGACCAATCCTTTTGGTTAGGACGAGGGGTCTGACTTCATAAGTGCCCATGTAATAAAATATTTTCAATTTGAATTTGAAGATTCAGTTTGCCGTCCAAATGTTAAAATAAATATCAGTGATAAAATAATTGTTTTAGCAGTTCGTCAAGCCATAGCAAATGTAGCAGATGCGACTAGTAGGTACCTACAATATTTTTGGTGGATGAACTGTCGAGGCTGCCACTGTTAAAGCTTCATTTTTTTATATTATCGGCCTTGAAAATAACACGCCTTCCAATTTTTTGCACAATGCATGATATGAATGCCGCAATGAAGGCTTTTATTAAATAATTAGTGTCATAACATCATCACTTTTCCCCTGATCATTAATGACAACAATGGTTCTATAAGGAATCCGAACAGAGAAAACCATAAAACCTTGCATTCCGGAATTCTTGCATCACTGAACTCCTGAACTTCTACTTATACAGGGTGGCAGGACCATCGACACGCAAACTAAAACCATAAATTCAGTACATGATTCCCCATAGAGCAATTTTTTTTTTAAATACCGACATAAACCTACTCTACCCAGGTTTACGTCGGTTTTAAAAAAAAACTTGCTGTTTCATAGCAAAACGGCAATAGGTATCGCGGTCAAAATGTATGGAACAGCAATGTTTTTTTTATAACCCACGAAAAAGGGTTGAGGATCACGTACTGAATACATGGTAAAAAGTTTTGCACATTTATGTCCCTGCCACCCTGTATAATAAAATCTGGGTAGGTACAGACGCCAGCACATCAAGCTAATACAATCTGTCAAATGTCTTTAATAGATTTTCAACTTTATCGCTAAAACATAAGGTTCAAAGCTGATTGTGAAAATTTTACAGTTTCGGGCAGCTTGCAGATGTGCTTGCGTCTATATAATAAAAATCTTAAATTCATTTTTACTAACAGACAACACGCAGCCTAAACTTCTACGTCTAGTAGTATGAAATTTTGCTCAAGAGTTCCCTATATATAACGAAATTGAGTACGAAGAAAAGGTTTTCGAAAAGTCACCCCTTAAAGGGGTTAAATGGGGCATAAGAGTTTGTGTAGAATTTTGTAATGTTTTCCAATGGGAAATCTTTCATAATTTCCATAAACTGTACCTACACTACAATGATTCATATCATCATCATCATCATTTCAGCCGAAAGACATCCACTGCTGGACATAGGCCTCACCCAAGCACCTCCACTTCGTCCGGTTTTGTGCTTCTCGCATCCAACAAGTTCCTGCGGCCTTTACAAGGTCGTGGGTCCACCTTGTGGGAGGCCTTCTAACAATAATTCATATGTTACAGCAAAAAACGCGACTGGAACGCCCTGGTCCGGACTAACACCATTCGCAAGGATCCTATAGGCACCACTGCTGAAGCAGAGACCAGGAGAAGCCGGCAGTCCCTCAGGGCTCACATCCTGGAGAACATAGCTTCCAGGACTATTGACCCGCAGAAACTGTTAGGTATGGTACAAAGCATATAGATATTTGTGTTAAACTGAACTAACGTGAATATATTTCTGTTGAATCTAATAATAAAGAGGCATTTTTACATAAGCAGCATCTACTTGTGTCAAGTTCGTAATATTGGTCTCATAACTTGATCGATGACTTGACGTCGATGTAGAAAACAAACAGCTCATTCAAATTAAATTTCAGTCGACAACATCCATCGGTTTCTTACTAAACTTTAACTATATCCTACGATCCTGCATACTTATCTCTTTTGTTGACTGTACCTATACTTAGGTTGACATTTTTTACTAAACCTACCGAACATTAATTAAAATTAAAAGTTTATCTTAGGATTTCAAGATTCCCAAAATAACTCCAAATAAATCTTACCTCCTGTATAAAATGGAGGTGACTCTAATTTCATGACTATAGTCAAACTTTTAATTAGCTGCAGTAAAATGACAGCTTATGTGTTACCTATTTAAATGACTGAAATTGACGTCTTTTTGTTTTTTCGCGGCCATCAACCAAATCTTGTTTCTCTAGTACCTACAGAATAGTGTAAAAAACAAAACTTTTTTGACATGCATATCTCTAAACTCAGTCCGAAATGAGTTATTAAGAAGTGTCATTTTAATGCAGCTAATTAAAAGTCGGACTATAGTTAGTAGGTATGCTGCTGGTAGATAACTGTTAACCCCACTGAAATACTATAAAATAATAAAAAGCCAACAGAATCATTGATTAGTTCTACTATTCACGTTTCGGCTCAAATGAGTTTGATTGTATCTATGAAGTTCCTTTTATTTGACGGAAAACGAGGAAGTTTTTCTGCCACGGATGGCTTTCCTTTGTTTTCGTGATGGTTTTTCGAGGCACATGTGGTTGCTGGGGTTACGTCACAAAAACTGAAATGGCGGCGGAGGAATCATAAAGCAAGGGCTTTCATTCGTAAACAAATTTTGAGGGGATTTTCAAATTAGGTATTCGGAAAAAGTTACTCATACCTAGTTTTTTTTTATTTGCCCATGGTGTCCCACTTTTGGGCAAAGGTCTCCCCCTATTTTTTACGCTTTTTTCGATGCTGTGCTTTATCTCGACAGTCCATAATGAGGTAGAATTGATTATTAAATCTTGTTTTTTTTTAAATTATCCAACTTATTTTCACTGCTGAAAACCAAAAATATGAATTACAAAACTTTAATAAATGATGGATGACATGACACGATATACCCTCAAAAAAGAAGAAGTATCCAATGAGCTATGATCTAAAACATTATTTTCCTTTCAGAATACAACCCGCATCTATCCACAGTGTCTCCATGCACGAGGGTAGCATACGCGAAGTTCATGAGAAGCAAGATCAAGTCAGACTTCAACGAGAGAGAGAAGAAGGGCCGGAGACTGTCAGAGATCAGCCTTGAAAACGAGGTATTTGATGCGCCGAAGAAAAGAGAGAAGGACAGCTGTAGGAGATGCAGTGGTAAGATTTGATGGTTATATCTTATTATAGAGGTATGAGGAACAGGGTGTAAAGATCAAGAGAGAAAAGAGAAAAGGGAGGCTCCTCCGACCAGACGGGTGTCGTGTCTGGGCAACAGCCCGATGATTCATGTCGGGCCGTTGTATCTATGCTAGTTGCGTGGTGAACTCTGCTTGCGAGATGCAGGATTGCGTGACGTCAGTATGACGCGTTGTTATGTTGTAGATACCGCTACATTATTTTATAACGGTTTTAAAAAGACGCTTAACGAAACCGGGAGACATGTTATAATCCCCGTCATTGTGATCTATTTTTTCGAGGTCAAGGGATGGCCCATTCAGCAATAAAAAATAAAAAAAAAGTACTGGGAAATTCGTGGTTACGGAGATATTGAAGGTCAAAGTTACAGCTTCTTCTTACGAAAACCAGTTTTAAATGTAATATAAAGTTAACTTAATTTTCAATACCCGACAATTCCCATACCGTTGCGCCATTAATTCATTTTTAACTTACCTACAAGCAAAAAATAAATAAATATGCGTGTCGACTTGAGAACCTCCTCCGTTTTTTCGTCGGTTAAAAAGGCAAGTTTTAACTAAACAGTGTTTGCAAATAAAACAGTTGCGTGTTTTTTGGAGATAAGTAGGTGTAGCGGTATCTACAACGCCACATGCGAACAACGCGTCATACTGACGACACGCAAATCCTGCATCGCGCAAGCATATTTCCGTATTCAAAGGCTGCCAACTTTAGCTTGATTTTAATATGGTACGAAACCCTTCGTGCGACTCCGACTCGCACTTGGCGGTTCATTATTTAGAGTTAAAAACAAAACGTTAATTACTTGTTAAAATTAAAAAAAAACTTCCGTACGCAAAATACGCGCATTGACTTGGTGTTGCGGACACCAGCCCATAAACATATTACCTACTTCTTAAAAAAAAGAAAATGCTCTTAGCCTTGTAACGAAATACCATTGCCTAAAGGTTGATAATTATAGCTACAAAATCTAAAATCAATTGGCAATGGGTATCATTTAAGCTATCACCAATTTAATTAGTTTTGTGTTTCTTAAATAATAGGGTTTGTCCTCCAAATAGTAGATCTGTCACCAAAATGTAGTCACCAAACAATGCAAAATCAGTTCCACAATAAATCACCTAAAATCCTGAGATATAAGGTCTAGTACCAAATAAATGTTTTTGTATGTATTATAATAGGTGTGTCCTAATAAGTATTTAAGCAAACTAATTTAAAGAGATCACCAATAAATCATATTATGTTACTAGAAAATTGCATTAAGTTCAAATATCCTTTTTCCATATCCTTCAAGTATCCTTTTTCCATATTTTTTTTCTTTAAAATTTAGTCGTTTCTGGCACTCGCCGGCCGCTGCCGCGGCACCGCTCGCTTCGCTCGCTCGGCTCGTGCGTAGGAGGTCACAGTTTTAACCTAACCTAACCTAAGCATTTTTTTTTAAATAATTAACCTCGTAACTAATTCGGTTTTCGATAATGTCCGATCTCTTATTTTACACATATATTAACATTAATTTGATAATTCATACCTGGGAACAATTTTTGTTTATCTGAGAACGAAAATATTTCGTGGCGATAGATCTATTTATTAGGTGATACAACTTGATGACAAATATAAATTTTGGTGATAGAAAATATAGTTCCCATTGGCAATCAATCAAAATTTTGCAAATCTATTTTCCGTGATTATTGGAATCTAATATGAAATGCATAGGTTTACACAAACTTCCAATTCAATTACGAATGATTGTAGGATGAATTGTTTTCATAATCGATCTAGCCAATTCAATTATTTCAATAGGTAGGTAATTGTGAAATGAACTCACAAACCAGGTAAGTAGATACAATAACAAGGTCCTTTTATTAGGGTTCCGTAAAAGGGTAAAAACGGGACCCTATTACTAAGACTTCGCTGTTAGTAGGGGTAGTAGGGTTAGTGTCGGGTCAGCGGGATTGTCCGAAAGGGTTACCGCTGGCCCGGAACATAAAGGGCTAAGGAAGGAACACGGGTGGGTTTTAGTCAGTAAGAGTCTGACACTCCTTTCCGCTTCACACAGAGCGAGAGGGGTCATTTGATGATTTCCCATCCGCAAAAAAAAAAAAGGGTCGTGCACTTTTGGATTTTCCAAATTTATTTTGACTCGCGTTATCATTATTTCATTTTAAAGATGAGATACAAGTTTGGGGTGTAGAATGTCTCATAACATAACATCATACCTGTATCCCCCAAGGGCCAGGCAGAGGTATACTTATAGTACACCCACATTTCGTCAGTTATGTTTGAATTCATGGAATAGGGGACGAGCCTATTACCATCAACCGGGCACGAATGCAGACTCTGGGCTGGTACTGAGAAATTCCAGATGGAAAAACCTAATAACGCTTCGGCCGACCCGGGAATCGAACCCGGGACCTCATGCTCAGTGCTTGGACTGAGGCAACGAGGCAGTCTGAAATTACAGTCGCTGAATGTCGTTTAAAAAAAAAACTGTAATCTAAAGTGTTTTTACTAGTATTACAAAAATCCACTAGACTACTACGACTAGCTTCCGCCTGCGGCTTCGCCCGCGAGGAATGTCGATAAAAACTATCCTATGTCCACGGGATGCAATCTATCTCTCTGCCAAATTTTATCGAAATCCGTTCAGTGGTTTAGGTGTGAAAAGGTAACATACAGACAGACAGAGTTGCTTTCGAATTTATGTGTCCACCAGAAAAATTAAGCAAGAGAAAAGAATTTGATTTGAAATTAGCAACAGCACCCTAATTGCGTAACACACTATCAATCGCAATCTTAATGATTTTGAAGGGTATTGCCATAGGTATTGCTAATCTATTGCTTCATATGTTCGAACAATTTGCCCGTTCAGCAACGTAAATAACGCAATGAATGTTGTTGAACTGTAAAAATTAAAGCCATTCCTATTGATATTGTGTTACGCAATTACCCCGCAGAACAAAAAGTTCAGACCATAAGCTGCCGGCGGAGCATGCGCAGTTCATACAAACGTAATACCAAAATAATTTGTAAATCAAAAATATTCTTAAGGTAGTGTGTATTTATTCCGATTGGATTACAGAATATCTTCCCAAATATATATTTTGAATGGACACTGATTTAAAGACGAGTTATGACAAAAATAAGTTTTCTGTCATAACTCGTCATTTCTCCGTAACATTTCTAAAGGAATTTTCCACTAATTGTTTTTCCTCAACAGGTCGAACATTCCGTAGCAGGACACCGATCCCTGAAAGTGAAACCGATGACGAAGGACTGAATGAAAACGAAATACAAGTCGAAGCGGATATTGAGGACAAAGGTAACGTGACATTACAATAGATATATATAAACATCTACCTTTCTCGACTAGTATTCCAGTAATAGCTTAAACCATGATGGAAGATCAAAGTTGGGCCACAATCGGACTTGCTGACTGCCTAGAGTATTCCAGACACAGTACTTGAGTAGGTACATGGCGCCATCTACATCGCCACATGCGAACCTTGCATCACACTGACGTCACGCTAAATCCTGCATCGCGCAAGCAGAGTTTACCGCGCAACTAGCATATAGCATGATTGTGTAACAAATATGAATAAAAGTAAAAAGGTTTTCCTTAATTGACACTAGATAACTTTCAACTTTATTACAGCCTGAACAAAATGAAACATCGACTTCAAGAATTGAATGTGTCGCAGTTAAAGCAGAGTGTTAGGTAAACCTCCAATGATCTAGTTTGCCTAACTCAAACTAACAAAATTAACTCACTAACTTACTTTTACAAACCCCTAATTTAGTTTCAGTCTATTCCTTA
The DNA here is from genome assembly GCA_948474745.1 of Oligia latruncula. Taxonomy (NCBI): domain Eukaryota; kingdom Metazoa; phylum Arthropoda; class Insecta; order Lepidoptera; family Noctuidae; genus Oligia; species Oligia latruncula. Next base: position 12,546,313 of record OX419700.1, read on the forward strand.
ATAACACTTTGATTAATCAAACTATTTCCTTTGTGTTTGTTGGTCCGGCGTATTCCCAACTTTCAACTAAATGTGACTGCCAGATTCGCGAACAAGTTATTATTCTATAAACGTTCTAATATTTTAAACTTAGACAAAAATTCTAATTAAACGACTTGCGATCGCGATTGTAAATAAATGAGAGCAGTGGTGGCCCAGTGGTAACAGCCGCGACTTACGAGATGTAAGTCTTAGGTTCGAACGCATACTAACGCTTTAGGTACTTTGTGTAAATTATTTCATCACCACTGCTCTCAAAACGGTGAAGGTAAACATCGTGAGGAAACTGGTATGTCCTAGAAACCGAAAATTCAAAGACATGTGCCATCTACCAACTCGCACTGGGCCCGCGTGGTGGATTACGGCCCACTCAAACTCAAAATCAAAGCATTTATTTCAATTAAACCTTGTACAGGCACTTTTGAATTGTCAAAATTAAATAGTCTGTCAGTTAGTCAGAAAGTTGAAGCTAGTTGCCCATTCCAAAACATAGATCTCTATGGAGAAGAACGGGCAAGAAACTCCATGGACACTCTTTTAAATCAAGATATTACAAAATCCTGGGTACATTTTTCTTGTTGCTTCTATATGTGAGAACAATGTAAAAAAGACACAAATGAAGAAACAATTCAAGACATAAGATTAAAAATAAGCCTTAGGTCTTCTTAACTGCTAAGTTAAGAGATGACCAGTCTCAACCGACTCACTCACTTTCTCTCACGCAGAGGAGGCGTGTGTCCCTGAAGTGGAAACATTATACACTGACTAAGTATGTAAGAAATTAATAATCAAAGGAAATTAAGCTGTAGGCAGTGAGAGTAAATTTGTTACCAACCCGCTAAAATTATTTTGTCTATAAGATTCCCCTAATATTAATTCTAAATATAGCCTACATTTAGAATTAATAAATGAGCTATTCTTAAACTTTCAAAAGGTTTAATTTCCATCAAATCGTTGCGATCCTAAATGGAATTTCAAAAGCCTTCGCAATATACAAATGAACATTGTTATTATATTCCGTAGTTTTGTATAATAAACCTGAAGAGTTTGTTTGTTTGTTTTAACGCGGTAATCTCTGGAACTACAGTCAGATTTGAAAAGTTCTTTTTGCATTCGATTGCCCAATTTTTGAGGAAGGTTATTAAACGTATGTATGTATCTATCACTTATTTGATTTACCTGTCATTGCTTAATTTTTAATTCTTTTTACCTTTTGTGGTAGACTAATTTTATTATGGGTGCATCGTGTTCACATATAATTATATTATGTATACCTACAAGACCTTGTAAAACATTTTAAAAGAGTAACGGTGGAGTTTCTTGCCCATTCTTCTCCATACGAAAACTACCTTTTTGAATGGGCGACTAGAATCATTTCTATTTAGTTTTTTTTTTGACGTTCAAAAGTGCCTTTAATGTGCCTATCTGAAATAAATGATTTGACTTTGACTTTGAAACATCACGCTACGACTCTTAGGAGCCCAACACAATAAAAAAAAAATTACGCGGATGAACTCGCGGGCGGAAAATGATAAAGCGGAAGGTGATAAAATGAAATTGTTCTGTCAGTTTGTATGTCTTTAACCAATTACTGTCTTTAATCAAGGGTTTGACTTTAGAGAAATGAATTTCCTGCCATCTTGTAATATGATAATTAATTATTTTGCGCCATCGGATGAATAAATTAAATATGAATTAATTAATTTTCTTGAAACTTGTGTATTGTATGTATTTATTGTAGTATTTCGAGACATCGCCAAACGGTTGGTCGACTTTTCACATGACCAGTAGGCTGGCCTTTTTTTTGGCCAAAGAATCAGCATTGCCATACAACGTGGCAATGCTGCCAGCCTTTTGGGCATGTTTCCTGTTGACAGCGATGCGGACGAATTTTTTGATATCCTTTGATTATTTCTCCTTTTTATATACTTGTACAGTCAACAAAGGAGATAAGTATACAGGAGTGTCGGATATAGTTGAAGTTTAGTAAGAAACCGAAGGATGTTCTCGAATAAAATTTTATTTTACTAATAGAAAACAAGGCGAAGGTGGCGTGACGATCTAATATCATTCGCAGGGCCAACATGGCCGGAGATCGCACAAGACAGGGAGGTTTGGAAGGAAAAAGGGGCCTTTGCCCAGCAGTGGGACACAAACTAGGCTAACAAAAAAAAATAAAAAAATAGAAAACAAACAGTTCATTTATCAAATTAAATTTTAGTCGACAACATCCTTCAGTTTCTTACTAAACTTCAACTATATCCGACGATCCTGCTTACGTATCTCTTTTGTTGACTGTACATACCTACTTATACTAAATACTAACAACAGGTCAATTCCTGTAGTTAAAAACGTTCATCTCAGCGACAATCAATATCAAAAACTTGTCAAAAATGTAGGGAAATTAGAGGTATTTTTGACAGATTGAGACTGAGATCAGACTGTGAACGTTCTTAAAATTAATACGAGAATTGCCCCGATAATATTTTCTTTGCCTGTAAAGTAAATAAGTTGTCTTAGAAGTCATAGTTATTTTAACATCTTACCGAATTTTTAATCTAATCGAAGTCAAAAAGTTGAACATTTAGCGTTAAAAATAATGTATGGTTAAGCGTATTCTAATGTAGGTACGGTAAATACCTATTACTCTAAGCAACGTTAACCTATAAATAAACCCATCTTTTGCGAAATACACAAAAGAATCCGTCTATTAGTTTATGTAGGTACTTACAATTTCCGGCACTGAACGAAAACGCGAAAACAATACAATTTCTATTACCTACGTCACGTCCTGTGCCTCCCAATGTTTACTAAGGGCTGATTTTTCCAACGCCAGATAATTTTATCGGAGGAATGATTTTCAATTTTTGACAGTTCTTCCATACAAAAACTGACAGACGTCAATTTTATTCCATGAATAAAAATGATCTGTCGATTGAAAAATCAGCACTAAGAAACATTACTATGTCTATTTTACAATGTCCCTGGCTGGATGCCATAATTTATCGAGGCCACAGGCAAGACGACAATCTCCTAGGATGACCTGCGAGATGCCAATATCAATAAAAAAATTACAATGCATTGAATATGTTAATAACATTTTTTTTTTTATAGCTTTGTGACTTGCTTTTATTATGGACAGTATTTTCAATTTTACGAGTATGTATTTTATTTAGGTAAGTATTTTAAATATACAGGGTTATTGGTAAAACATTAACAACCTCTTAAGAGGTCATTGTACTCGTCATTATAAACAACTTTTACCATGGGACCAAACCTGAAATCGCGAAAAAAAATTCAGCTGTTCCCTACATTTATGTTCGTATAACTCGTTAAAATGTAGGGAACAGCAGATATTTTTTGGCGATTTCTGGTTTGGTCCCATAGTAAAAGTGGTTCATAATGATGAGTACAATGACTTCTAAAGAGGTTGTTAATATTTTACCAATAACCCTGTATATTTACAGGAATAACAAGTGCTTACTACTAACACCTACTCTGATCCAAAAAGTTGTTTTTTTTTATAAATGTAAGTATGTCCTCTACTCCTACAGGTTCCGAAGGTGGATCAGAACAGACTCGTCCACTGAAATCTTCGTCCCAAGAGCCATCGGCGCCAAGCACACCAGATTTCGACCCAGCCGACGGCAGCCGACTGCCCCCGCCAGCAGAATTCCAGACCACTGACCACGTCATCACCATAGAACCGGATACACCGACAAATACCTTATACATCACTCAAGAAGAGGACTTGAATCTTCAAAAGCCAATTACACCGACTCCTAGCATCCATTCGCAGTCAGAACAGATCCTTTCAGCTTCTAGCTTAGAATCTCAATATAAAAAGATGTCGTCAGAGCCTCCTACTGTTGTCATAACTCCGGATACCAGTGACCCTGAGAGGTCTCCTTCCAGGCCTTCGATTAGTACTCCTAGATCAGCTAAAGTCAGTCCATCAGCTTCTCCAAGCTTTGGCAGAGATAAAGGCAAGTCGAAGGTGACTGGAAGGGTCGTTTCTGGATGGCTTTAAACTGCATGTGGTCCCTATTTTGGATATACCGAGTCAAATTAAATTAACTAGCGAAACTTCGCAGTCGTGATGGGTATCGATAGGTACCTACCTATCTAAATCTGACAAAACAAAAAATAAATTAATTTGATTTTGTTTTTTTTTTGGTGGAGTCATCGACCGCAGTTTTAGTGTTGTCACTTGAAATAGGTATCAATTTAAAAAATCTGTTTATTTTTTTTTTAACTACAAATGTGATGGGTTTCGATATCAAAACACGATAAAACAAAAGAAAACATTATTTCAAGTCAAACTTCAAGTTTAGTAACAAAACTACCAGTGGTCGGCTTCCAGTCTAACCGGATGCAGCCGAATACCAGTATTTTACATGGAGCGACTACCTATCTGGGGTACTGGGTAATATGATACCCACTTGTAAGACTGGTTGTCAGACTTTCGGGCTTCTGACTACCCGTAACGACTATCAAAGATCCACGAATGACAGCCGGGACCAACGGCTTAACGTGCTTTCCGAGGCACGGAGGAGTCTCGGTATGTAAAGATGGTCACCCATCCACAGACCAACCGTGGCAAGCGTAGCTTAACCTGATCGATCGACCTGTGCGGCTGTTATTATTTAGCCACGGACCGCTCAAAAAAACAACAAATCATTTTATTATTTTTACCGACTTTACAAAAAGGAGGAGGTACTATGTTCGGCTGTTTGTATGTTTTTTTTTTTTTTTTTTTTTTTTTTTTTTTTTTTTTTTTTGTATGTTTGTTCATCGAATACTCCGCCAATTGTCGACGGATTTTCAAAATTCTTTTTTGTTCGAAAGTAGATAGTTCTGAGGTGGTCCCATTGTCACCAAGTTAGGATCTGATGATGGGATCTTAGAGAAATCGAGGGCAACCCTCAAATTTTATAGGCTCACTTATTGTTTTTCGCATATTTTATGAAGTATCTTGTGTATTTGTGTATGGTTGTCACCATCTCAGGTAGCTGGGCTGATGATGGAAGGTACAACTCCTTAACAGTAAGAAGTTACTCGAACAGGCAAGGACTGTTTTAGTAAATTGTTTTGATGTTTGATAGGGCATTTGCCACATTTGGTCTCATGATCATCAAGTCATGACCTGATGCTACCTAACTCCTCGACAACTAACAGCAGATATATCGTGTTTAGGCTCATTGAAAAGGGCTCGATGTGTGGATAAACGTACTGTTACTGAGGAACACCGAAGACCTGATGCTGAAGCCAGGAGCATCAGAAAAAGTACAAACCTTGAAATTACAGCACCGTAGTCGTGTTTGGGCTCATTTTAAACAGGACTTATTTTAAGTTCAATGCAATGTTGACATAAGTCTGGCCTGATGCTGCAGCCAGGATTATCAGCATCTAATCTAAAAACTAATAAAAGGAGAACTCCTCAACAATTAACGTCCCTGCATCGAGAAAAGGAATATTTTATAAAAAGGCGATGGGCAAGTTGACATTAGGCTATTGTAACTTAGATAAATTATAAACAGACCCACTAAAAAGCGAGAAATAAAAACTTTTTAACAAAAAAAAAACCGACTTCCAAAAAAAAACACTACAAACTGAAAAATAACTTTAATTTCAGAAGTCGGTGGCAAAAACTAAAATACTGATCTCTAAGACACCGACTTCCGAAATTAAAGTTATTTTTCAGTTTGTAGTGTTTTTTTTTGGAAGTCGGTTTTTTTTTTTATCGTGTTCAGATATACCAAACACGTCTGCTGAGTTTCGCTAGTTAATTTAATTTGACCGCGTAGATGCAGTTTCTTGTGTTTTGAGAAAATAAGTCTAGTCCTCTAGTGTGTGTTGTTACTTCTGAATCGACATATTAGTGAGATATGATGTTGTTATAGCAATAACTAGTTTTTATCGATATGTTGCCATCGATTAACTTAGGACTATCTAGGTCACGAGTTCGCGACTCTACTATAATTGTCGAATTTTAGCATGGCAATAGCATTCATTCATTTTATCTCATCCTCATCCCGACTCTGAAAATAACAGGAAATCTTATGAAATGAAAAAAAATCTCATTAAAATCAGTGTTTATGTACAGACGACAGCACATCAAGCTACTACAATCTGTGATTTTTTTTAAAAAGATTTTCAACTTTATCGCTAATGCATAAGGTTCAAAGTTGATTGGTAAAATTTGACAGTTTCGGGTAGCTATGATGTGCTGGCGTCTGTACCTCGATTTACTAACGTTTTTGTTTAAAAAACCTGAAATAAAGTCTGTTAGCGTCCTGAATCAATATCTATCGTGGTCTTCAACATGTTCCAATAACGAAAAACCATACATAGCTGTTTATTGCTTGAGTTCCTACGAGGAGATATCAGGGAAAGGGCAATGACCGCTATTGCTATGCTAAAACGCAACAACTATAGTCCTTGTATTGAAATTGTTGAAAGAAATTCACTGCCACATATCACATTCTACATATCGTAATGATGAACAGCTTTTTTTGTATTATTGTTCAATCCCTTTAAGCAAGTGAAGAAAATGCCTTCGTACCTAATAGCCGAGTTCGTGGCCTAGAAATATTTATATATCAATTAAGTATCTAATTACTAATGATAATTATTATTATGATCGTTAAGTATCCAATAAGCAGCCCCTAACTAAACGAATTGTGAAATAAATTATCAAATGGCTAAGTAATACTAATCAAATAATCTGAGGGCCAATTCCCGTATATTTAAGAGCGTTTGAATCCTAATCAGTCTCAATCTGTCAAATATACCTGAACTCTACATTTTTGATTGGGTAGACCAAAATGACAACTAATACTTATATTATACTTAATAATGTCATATTGACAAAAGTTCGATCGCAGCTGTCGTTTTAGTCTAGCCAATTCAAAATCAGAATTTATTTCCCTAGATTATTGATAAGTTTTGGCCATTGTCGCTTGACGCTGAACTGAGACTAGTTTGAAAGTTTTTGATTAAGTACGGGAATTGGTCTTTTTTAAACATGGTCAGAAATTCAAAATGATCTTTTATAGCACTGTGACCTAAACCCGCACTTAAGTCACGCTTTTCTGTGACTTAAGTAATTAATTTTTACACAGAAATACCGTGACTTACGTGTGGGTTTAGGTCACACGACTTATAAAATAGCACACGATACGTGACTATTTTGGTACAGTCAACAGCAAAAGTAGATGATCAAAATCAGAAATTCAGTACTAATGAACGGAGTTCGCGTCAGAACTGTGTGGCGTCGAAGTACTACTACTTAGAATACTTACTACGTAGAATACTTTTGAATCACTTCGACGCCACACAGTGCTGACGCGAACTCCGTTCATTAGTATTGAACTTCTGACTTTGATCATCTACTTTTGCTGTTGACTGTACACCTCAAAATCTAAAAATGATCTTTTATAGCACTGTGACCTAAACCCACACTTAAGTCACGCTTTTCTGTGACTTAAGTATTCCATTTTTACACAGAAATAGCGTGACTTACGTGTGGGTTTAGGTCACACGACTTATAAAATAGCATACGATACGTGTGACTATTTTGGTACACCTCAAGTCGTGCCTTAAGCCTGTGCCGAATTAGGTAATCACATTCAGAAACAACTTTTAAAAGTATAATATATCATAATCATCATTTTCGTTATCAATTATCTAATTTCGTTATCAGTTATCTAAGATAATTTTAGGAAACATATTGAAATTCCGTAAAATCTATACGCGCATGGGCGTACCCAGGAGTCTGTAATTAAGTAACACTATGAGATTTATAGTAAATTATAATGTAAAACTTACACTGAGATCAAGTAACCTTTAATGGCCGCCGAATTAATTGGGTCATTCTAATAATGTTATCTGATATTATAATAAATTCAAATACGTAGACACTACCAATAATTTGTTACAATGAAATCAATTTAAGTTACACTGAAAACGATTTTCAATGGACAAAATGTTTATGTAATTGTGGAGTACTAAAAGGTACGCTCTGCCAACCCTTTGTTAAGTACAGACGTGATGTTATGCTTCATGTAAAAGTAATTAAAGTAACGAATGATTAACACAGAAAAGTATTGAAAACCATTTTCAATTAGACAAAAACGTTACAAAAAAGAAAAAATGTAATTCCAATTTGTAACATTTTTACAAAAAATTGCCTTAAATACGTATCAATTACAAGACATCTCAGCTATGTATCAGCCATGTAATAAGCACACAAATCCAATAAGAAAATGCCTTTATAAGACCAGATTGTACTGTAGTTTGTTGACATAGTCTTAAGCGTATGTTTAATAAAGAAAATAAAACCTCTGGTTTACGTTTGCCACTATTTTATTAAACCCACAACCTTTCTTTGTACCTCAAGGCAACGTAGGCAATGAAAAATCAAATGAAATCTTGTTCTTTTTATTTTCTTGTCTGTATTTATTTTCGAAGTGAGATAGTATTTTCTTTTGGACCGGAGAATTAATCCACAGTTATACTAATACTAGCTGTTGCCCGAGATTGCATCTGTGATCTAGACGGGCAATTGCGTAACACAGAGTGTTTCATTTTGACAGTTCAACAACATTCGTGTGTTACGCAATTACCCCACAGCTTATACTAGTTTTGACGTGCGGTTGACTGTACTTCTGAGTACAAAGTAGCTATATTTATCCTCTTGACCTTTGTGTTAGGTTAGTGTGTTCACCAGCAGGGCTAGCATGGCCGGAGACATTTTATCCACGGGGAGAGGACAAAATACTATTCCCTTCTGTCAATTTTGTCCACCCTCCGAGCATGGCGACATGGGTGGATAAACTATCACGGTGGACAAACCAGGGGAAACGCTTGTCCCCGAAATTATTGCCATTATAAGAAAACTTTTATTAAATTACAAAATAGTCGAGAATATCGTCGTTAACGAAAGTACTTTATTTGTTTTATTGTTTAAATTGTTTAAATTATTGTTATTAATTATTATTATTATTTTATTGTATAAATTTATTTTATTCAAATTGAACGCCGGTGTATTTTTCGCTCGATTTTCTCCCTTTCCGACGACCACACTAAGCTTCAGTAAGCACGAGACATTTTTATATTACAATTAATTATATTTTCTCCAAGAGATATACTTAAACCCACCATCTAAAGACGAGGACAAGTTTTTCTCTTTGTTATGTCAAAATATCTGTAATTTTTCTCTCCCACTAGTCGCCATGCTATAGGCGGGGGTGAGTATCCACGTCTAATGTCAAAAAGTGAAATAATTCTCTTTCCCCCTGTTGCCGTGCTTTGGCAGGTGGATAAAATAATTTTATCCCTTGTCAGTGGAAATAACCGGTGGACAAAAGTTTTATCCCCAGCCCATGCTAGCCCTGCTGTAATAATAATAGAAGTCCTACCTTTGTAAGCTTGTTTTAAAAATTAGGTATATAAAAATCACACACACAATATAAGGACACAGGTCTGCGCACACATTTTTGCACTATAATATCTCCCGTGTTTTCCTCTCCGTGCCTCGGAAAGCACATTAAGCCGTTGGTCCCAGCTGTCATTTGTGGATCTTTGACAGTCGTTACGGGTCGTCAAAAGCCCAAAAGTCTGACAACCAGTCTTACCGAGGGGTATCGTATTACCTATTAATTGGGTTGTGGAGGTCAGATAGGCAGTCGCTCCATGTAAAATACTGGTATTCAGCTGCATCCGGTTAGACTGGAAGCCGACCCCAACATAGTTGGGAAAAGGCTAGGCAGATGATGATGATGATCTCCCGCGCCGCTGAGATTGGTCGCCATGACTGTAATTCGGTCTGCCCATTTTAACTGACGTCAAGTTTAGCAACGCCAAGTTAGGTAATGTCTGAGGTAAGCAAATCCCAAAATGAGATAACTTTTATTAGAGGAATAAAATTGACGTTTGACAGTTTTTGTATGAAATAACTGTCAAAATTTCAAAATTATTCTCGAATAAACTTATCAGATGATTGAAAAATCAGCCCTAAGTAAAACAAGGTCAACGTCTCTAATGAAAGAGTTCTATGGTTTATGAAGCAATGGATTAGCAATTTGCTTCAAAATGATTCAGATTCCGACGAATAGTGTGTTACGCACCTGGCTACATTGAAGGCAGCAAGACCTACCCAAACCAATTGTATGAAAACTTCATAGAAATTGTTCCACGAGAGTCATGTCGCGCTGTCTCGTTGCGCTGTCAGCGCCCAGCCGTTATAGGAAGGAGTCACTTATGCCTACTTGCATTTACAGCGCAAGTATTAATTTGCAGGTACCTAAGTATAGTCAATCTCGTAATTGTTTTGCCACTTTTGACAACAATTCCCTGTAAATTGAAACTTCACTATGATTGAAACTATCTAACTGTCACATATACAAACAGTGTCGTTTTTTAAGGGTAGATTATAATAATATTATTATTATAAAGCAATTACGGAGTCGACTATACGTACCTAATTTAAAATGAAACAAAAATCATACAGTGATTATTTATAATTACTCATTCTCGTATTACAATTTCGTATAAAACATTCGACAATTTTTCTTTTGTCTTCCAAACCTTCATTTTTCTAATTGGTTCTGCTAACGCATTAAAGAAAATTGGTACGAGTACAATATATATTTTTTTAATAAAATATAAGAACATATATCCTTTTAATAGAATGAATAACTGGCAATTTAATTTGACTTTATAACAATTTCATGGAACTTAAAACTAGGGCAGATAGCAAAAAGTTGGATCCATTCCAAATGTTGGGTCGATTCTTGAATTTGAATCCTTTAGTTTTATGGTTTCTAAGTATAAAAGTTGGGAAGTGTTTTTCAATTAGGTCATGAAATCTGCAAAAAAGTAATAAAATCTTACTCAAATAATTTCATTCGTTCAGTGATTTGTGAGGAAATAAAGTAGATATGCAAACAACAGAAATAGTATTTAATATAAGATCTTAAAATTATACAAAATAAGCAAATAACAAATAAAAATTGTAAAAATAAAATATTATTAAAAATTCTTAATTATAAAAATAACAAAATATTAAGTAAATATTAAGTGGAACAAAATATATAAATAATACCAAACAAAATTATAAAGAATACAAAAGAAAATACCAAAAGCATCACTTTTCTTTTAATTAAGAACAAAAATTCTAATTAACATAATTTATAATCTTTCCCGTAAACAATACCCGCTTAAATAAATCAATAGGTATTGCCTTATGTAGGTAATAAATACTTCCGGACTAATAAATCGAGCCACACTGCAATTTTATTTTGTAAAGTGTCTATAACTTTTTAAATGGTTGTGAATTCTAATTTGGAATGCACGCTCGTTCCATCGTAGACCTCATCCATCGCTTACCAATAAGCATGATTGAGATATAGAGCAGCCCCATTAGACAATAAAAAAAAAAATAAAAAAAAAAAAACAATGACGGCCAGCTTCAAAACTACTTAAAAACTTTTTCTTTCATACAATTATTTTGACGTTTGAGGCTTATAAGTCTATACTCGAATTGAGGCTTGATTTAGGAGTCTGGAGTGTACGAGTGTCTTAAAACAAAAGCCAGGTAGTTTACAATGACACACCACATCAATAAGGGATCGTATAACGTTGGCGACTACCGCGGTCTATCAGACATTCACATTAGTCATGAATTTGACGCTCTGAAACTACACACGAGCTCGCTACGGAAATATACGAGTTATATTGACTGTGGTGTGCTTGTTACAAAAATGGAGGCAAAAGATATCGTAGGTATCTTTTTTTAGAAAATATCTTTAACAGATTATTAATATTGTTTCGATTGTGTTCATTAAAGTCAAAGTGACAAAATAAACAAACTTATTATCATAAAAAAGCAAAAAAAAAAATTAAAAAAACGTGATTTTTTTGTTTTTTTTTTTTCATTTTATATTTTTCATGGACAACACATTATTACTTCAATCACCTGCCAAGCACCCCATACCAATGCAAATAGTAACATTTAAACTTAGAAATAAACACAAAAATGGCATCAGAACCTTGATAACTCATTCAATACAAAATAAAAATTTCAGGAGTTGAGTTGTTTGGAGTTGTTTTGGAGTTGTTGTTATTGATTAAATGAAAGTATTCCACGAAATATAATAATCCACAAAGACATAATATTATTCCATACTACAATTATCTCACCACTTAAAAATATTGGGCCAAACATATTTTAACTTTTTGCCATCTATTCGCTAAAAAGAAAAAGTTCATCCCTCTATCAATGCCAGTCATCAGCTGGCAACTTTATTTTTATGGAAAATCCTTAGTAGGAACGATTCCTGGGACTCACTAAACGCTAAACATCCAAGGACCCTTTTAACCTTCCTCAGGGTACAAAGAAGCAGCTGAAAAAAATACCAGATAATGTATTGAATGAGCTAATCTATCAACACAAGGAGGTACACCCAGGCAGTATCTAAAGCCAGCCAGTCTTCAGTTGTCTTTTGATGGTCTTGATCTCCTCCAATTTCTGGACTGGTCGCAGCGGCTCTGGTGAAGCTGGTGGTATGAGCTGCTCCGTGCTAGAGGTCGAAGTTAGCCGCTTTGGTGGAGACGAAGGCGTTTTTGAGGGCTGATGAAATAAAAATAAAAATTACGTAAGATAAGACGGAAAGTGGATGGCTGTAAAAGTAGCACAAAACAAAGAAACGATTGGTGGATTCTGTCAAAGGCGACATGAATAGAGAGTGGGTCAACACTGAAATGGACTATTATTGCTGGAGGAGACCTTTGCCCAGCAGTGGGCAGCACAGTAGTATAGCTTAATAAAAAACTGGTTCTTAGTAGTAATCTTTACGGCAATGCCCATTCGGAGATTTCAAATATTATAAATATTTTTTTTTTTATGTTTGTTTGTTACGCTTTCACGCTAAAACGGCTGAACGGATTTGGATTAAATTTGGCATATCTGTAGACCAACTTTTTATCCCGATTTTCCCGCGGGATCGAGACTTACGCGGGTGAAACCACGGAGCGCAGCCCTTCAGCGGGGTCGGATTCAGCGGGGGTGGATGAACACTAATGGTAATTAAAAAGACTATGAACAACTACAAAAATCTAGGAAAACATTAAAACCCAGCACAAAACTTTACATTGTTGCTAGAAAAATGAATCTTATTACCCGACAGTGCCAGAAGGAGGGTTATTTCATACATTCTTCCAATTCAGCATCAAATTCTATCCATCAATTTATATTTGTTCATAACTTTTTAGGAAGAATATAACCTAGACTCAAAGTTGTTTCTGGCTATAATCCTTTATGACGCAGATAAGACCGATGGACTTTTCTCAACTCTTTTAATCTGTACTAAGGATCGAAGGATAAAATAGAATTTAGAAATAATACTAACGCTATAATCGGATGTTGCCCACTAATGATATTTTAGAAATATTGAATAGTTGCTACCGATCATGGAACATGTGATAATATGGAGGAATGAGGAAAATGTCGTGAGGAATGTTTAGAGTATGAATGTCGATGGCTCTATGAATAGGAAAGACCAAAGAAAAGGTGGATGGACATGCACCGACCCCAAATAAATGCGCCGACCCCAAATAAATGCGACGACCCCAAATAAATGCGACGACCGAAATAAATGCGACATCCCCAAATAAATGCGCCAATCCCAAATAAATGCGCCGACCCCAAATAAATGCGACGACCGAAATAAATGCGACATCCCCAAATAAATGCGCCATTCCCAAATAAATGCGCCGACCCCAAATAAATGCGACGACCGAAATAAATGCGACATCCCCAAATAAATGCGCCAATCCCAAATAAATACGCCGACCCCAAATAAATGCGCCAATCCCAAATAAATGCGCCGACCCCAAATATATTGGGATGAGGGCAGGAGAATGATGATGATGAAGCAATGGCAATAGGTGTTCTCCAAAATGATTCAGATGAAAATTTGTTACACGATTACAAAAAAAAAAAACAGTGGCACTCCGGGAGTGCCGACAGAAGTGAAAACAAAACACAAACAGAATACTTTGCCATCACTCACTGACATATCGAATGAGTATCCGATGTCAGTGAGTGAGTCCTCGGGACAGTCACAGACAGAAAGGACAGTCAGGACAGTCGTAGACGCGGTGTCGGTTACGGTAACAGTGTCGCGAGTTCAATGGATTTTTTCCATCTCAAAAAATGCCCAACGCGCCTAAAGTTTTCACTTCAAAAATTTATTAAGTAGGTAATTATTTAATTTTAATACTGTTAAGTACTGGCTTTTTGATAACGATGGTTCGTAGCAAAGTGTTAGTATGGAGATTGGGACAGTATGAGCTCAGGTACTTTACTGCTAACTCAAGTGATAGTTTCCTGTAGGTGTATAATTAATGTAAGGCATCATAATACTCACAGCATCAGCAGCAGAAGTGGAAGGCAGCGGAGCCGGGACCGTCGGAGGTGGTGGAGCGACCTTAGGGGGTGTTGGCGGCTTGGCGGCGTCGGGGGGCGCCGGCGCGTGCGGGGGAGCCGGCGCGTGCGGGGGCGTGCTGGGGGTCACCTCCATGGTGGGTGCTGCAGGGGCCTGCGGAAGGGGCATAGATACATTTCAGAGAAAAAAAGATATGTTATTCTTATCACATCTGTTCAAAAAGAGCTAGTGTATTCTTCGTAAACAGGGAGTAAAATAGGTATTTAATTCCTAGGGACTAAAAGTGATTTGAATTTGGAATGTGGATATTGTTAGTAAAAGTTCCAATCATCAAAAATATCAATCACTGACATTAAGTATATGAACAAGTAACAGACTGTATGATAAGATAAAGTAAAACGAGCGAGACAAAAAAAAAAAAATAAAAAAATAAAAAACACGCGAAAAGCATTCTGCCTTCGTTCGTAATTGTTTACTCAATTTAGGATTTTACTTAGTTATATAAAAAATGAGTATGTCTTCCTCAAGTAATTGTATGTAAATGAACGTACTATTCTTATTCATAAGTTGCTCTTACTTATTTTTTCATAGAGGGTGATAAAAAGTAGAGTGTCCACCTCGAGAGCAACACTATTTTGAGCTCGAGTGACGTACTTTGAATCCATCGCTGCGCTCAGGATTCTACTTTAGAACCGCACGCTGCGCTCGGGATTCCACTATAGAATCCTTCGCTCCACTCTGGATTCAAAAAACACTCTCGCCTTCAAAATAGTTGTTTGCTCCCTTGGCAAACAATCTACCTACTATTTTTATCAGAAATGACCATAAAGTTATAATTGAAAAGGTTCCATTATAACGTTTGAAAATGGTTTGAAAGGAATACATCTACATTTTACTGGTGTTGGATAATTTGGACTAGGTTGCCTTTTTATTAGATTCTTCTTCGTAAAACGTTCGAATCCCTATCAGTTTTTTTATGCTTAAGGTGAAAGCGCCAGGGTAGCCCGCGAAATTCAATTTTTTTTAGGTTTTTTGCAATTTGCTGGTCAGTATTAAGTCTCTAAGACCATGTAATCCCCAAGAATGACTATTTCATGAAATCTTGACATTTGGGGATTACATGGTCTTAGATAGTTGTATTGATGACTTTAATGATTATAATTCTGTATATACATATTTTGTTACGACCGCGAATCATATTTTAATCAACGTACAACTTAATACTGACCAGCAAATTGCAAAAAACGTAAGAAAATTTGAATTTCGCGGGCCACCTTAGAGCTTCCCCCTTAAGTCGCCACGAAAACGTACTACTGGGATAATAAATCTTATGTCGTAAACCCAGACCCATAGACTACCTGTGTGCCATTCTGATTTTCTGTTCGCATTTATAACATTAAGTATGGATCGTATTCTTACCTTAGCCTTCGCAGGCGCTGGTGGTGGAGGTATAGCTCCATCGGCGGGTTTTATTTCAGGGACCACTGGTCTGGCCACAGCTATAACTTCTGCTGGCTTAGCCTCGCCGTCTTCAGGTTTATCCGACGCCTGTGTCATACAAAAAACGTTTTCTTACTTTTTATCACGAAACCAACTTTTCTTTACTTTTTAAATTTTTAATTCCGGCACAACTCACAAACCGTTGCACAATGCTTTATTTACACAACAGCATAAAGCATAATCTGCATTTAATATAATATTCCCACTGCTGGGACACAGGCCTCCTCTCAGTGGTATGGGATGGTAGATACCTATCACATGTATTCGAATTTTTGGTTCTAGGACATGCCGGTTTTGAAAGCAGTGGTGATAAAATAATTTACACAAAGTACAGCGCCTATCTGGGTTCGAACCTACGACCTATAACTCGTAAGTCGCGGCCGTTACCTACCACTGAGCCGCCACTGTTCAAATTCTACTATGTCCAACAAAATTCCCCGAGTGTCTACCAGCTATTTTCAGACAGGAAAGCGACGTCTCTTACCGGTTCTTCTCCTGATGTCGGTGGTCCTGGCGACTTCCTCTTGATAACCTTTGGTGGAGATGATTCTCCTGGAACACGCTTCGCCTTCAAGGGACTTGGATCTGTACAGGAAAAAAAAATCATTGTATTAGATACTCACCTTGTTTTCTAACCAAAATTAATTTGAGCTAATACTTATTACTTTTATCGTGGTGAATACCAGAGGATGGACGGCACCGCCGAGACCGGCCCAGGAAGAGCTGGCGAGACGACCTAGACGCGTACCGCATGGGTTGGATCGCGGCATAGTACTATTAATATGTTTTTACTATGATCGCGGTGGCTCTGAGAAAGGATACCTGGGAGGATTTGGGGGAGGCCGTTTCTCAGCAGTGGGCTAGTGAAGACTAACATAAAAAAAAATGGTTGCCTGTAAAGTCGGTTTTACGGGCGAAGATTTTACGTGACAACGTCTTTTTCTCGGTAGAATATTTATTGATATGAATATAATTAAATTGCACAATAGGAACAAGGAATTGAATGAAAATAAGAATTGCACAAATTTTAACTATAGAAATATATTTTGTTCGTTCGGTGACTCATCGTAACGTTACCGAGCGTTACACTTTTTCATAAGTGACTCCCAGCCGCAACCTAATTTAAGACGTTGTCACGTCAAAAACTAACCAAATAACAAGTAGTCAAGGGATTAGCGCTAAAATATATATTTCTTCTTATCCCCATTAAGTACGCATGTAAGCCCCCATGACCTAAAGCGCGGTCACTGTCGGACTGCACAGAAAAGAAAGAGAAGCGCGATGACATAACGCTGGTAATTTATTGCAAAATATGAAGCAATTATTTAATTACAAAAAATCTATTGTTTGGACTAAAAAATTAAAACAGTGTTTTAGTATATTTTTGCTTGTAGAATTATCTGACAAAAAATCAGTATGTATATTAGTATGGTTTTTATTGTAAATATTAAGTTTTTAAATCTTCATGATTTTTTTTGTATCGTATCAAATTAGTTGTATTACTTATGTTTTCAACACAGTACCTACTGCAGTATTAGTAATTACTGCATATTATGTTTTCAACATTCCATCCTTCTTTAAAATTTTAGGCAACCTTTTTTGTAATTTTTCTAATTTAAAAATCAAACTTTTGAATATTGAACTGCTTCTGTCAAGTGAATTTTCTCTTGAAGTTTGGGACTGGTTGTTTGGAGATCGCTGCTGACGGCTGAAGTTATTTTTTTCTTTGCTTATAATCGTAAAATATGATGAATATATGATAATAATCAACTAATTTGGATTCGAGAGAAGTCTTCAGTATATAACTCTTTTTGATCTTATCAGGTATGTGTATTTCTACTTGTGATTTTCTGGTAAAAGTGATTCAGCTTGTTACAGCATTCTTAATGTGCGTTATTTTGTCTAGGATACGCCTGAAGATATACGACTAACAAGCCGAGTTTTCGGCCCTACCCTACCCTACTACCATTATGTTCCTGGCTGTATTCCAATAGGAAGCCGACAGATACGATCCAGCAGATTTCTGCATACAACTATTGTTACAAAGAATATTCAATCAACATTCCGGAGCTACTGAAAGACTCGCCGAAGCGACGAAACGTCCAGGAGGGATTTATCAGATATTATTTTCTTACATTGTTTTTTTTTCTTGACTTATATTATTGTTGTTTAATAATTGTTTCGTGTACTAACTTTAAACGCAGATTGATTACTACAGGTTTTATATCATTCGTTTGTGATTAGTACTACGCGATCGTAGGGAAAATTTCAGTTGCAACTGCAGTTAAACTCGACGCGTAATCTATCTAATTTTGAAATATAATTCAAAGTAACTACAAAAACCTCAAGTATTAATTTTTGCTTTAAAATTTTTGATATCAGCCGCCAGAAGTATCGACACAAGTTTTTCTACTTTTATATCAATTTTTGTTATTTTTTTTTGTTACATTCGGTTATTTTTTATACATCAAAATTATACGTTTTTTAAGTGGCGAAGATTGTGTTTCCTTTTTTATATCGCTACACTACCTAGCATATATCCTGAAGAATATCATATATTTTTCTGATTTTGTTTACTGTAGTCGATCATATACTTTTATTGTTTCTAAAACTTGCATTTTTTGCGTTTAGGTCCTGTAAGCCCCTTAAAATAAAACGATCAAGTAGGTCGTTGAACTCTCTCCCGATCATGAAACTCGTAGAACAAACATCATAACCCAATTTGTAATGGCGACTGGCGATAGGCAATAACCATTAAACTTGCATAGACAAGCGCCGCCACAGACAATAACTAGTTACATACTAATTAACAAACGATATTCTAGTAGGTAACCGAATTATTATCAACTAGCTGCGCCCTGCGGTTTCACCCGCGTAAGTGTCGATCTCGTGGGAATATCGGGATAAAAGCCTATGTGTTAATCCAGGGTGTCAGCTACCTCCATACAAAATTTTATCAAAATTGGTCCAGCCGTTTGAGCGTGAAGAAGTAACACATATAAACACACCCCCCCCACCCCCACACTCACACACTCACAAACTTTCGCCTTTATAATAGGGTAAGTCCAGGATAGGTGCCCCACTTTTTGATAGGGAGCCATAACTTATTAATTAAAAATCTATTGGCAATACGACTTTTGCATATGGTAACTTTGATCTTTAATCTATGATGGTATCCCTTTAGTTTTTACATAAGTTTCATAGATTTTGAAGAAATTGTGTCTTTTTTACCCTCTCAAAAGTAGGATAGATGCCTAACGTGAGGGATAGAAGACTCGTAGTAAAAATGCTTCAAGGGATAGATGCCTAACGTAAAATTCACTGTATAAATGCTTCAATATTAGATCCTAATTTAAATAAAACATACTAATTAGTTTCAATAATCTGTTTGTATTCAGCATTAAACATTAAGCGTATTTAACATTAATTTGTGACATCTTTTATAATTATATGTCTATCTAGACTTATGAACAAAATAAACATTTTTTTATTGGTGAAATAAAAATAATACAGCCTTTTCCAAGCTTTCTTCAGTCCAACTAATGTGACGGGGGACCAACCCCCGGTTTTCTTTTATTTCGAGGCATTTCTGCCACCTGCAATATGAAAACATTTATAGAAATACTTAGGCATCTATCCCGAACAGCAAATGGGGCAACTATACTTTTAGCACAGGATAGATGCCTTTTTTAATTTAAAAAGAGTTAAAAAGAAAACTATAATTTATAGCATTATTTCGTGTACTTTAAACTGTAATATCAGCAAATAAATAAAAAAAAAATAGAATTTTTATCAGAGTGAAAAGATATTCGATAGTAAGTACTTACGATTATAATTTCAACGCTTGTAATGGTCTCGCCGCGGAAGATTTTTACACTCACAGGCAAAACGCATGCGCTTTCGCGTACGATTGGCGTGGCACTGAGGTCTGTGGGGGGAGCGCTTCCTATTACTTAGTACAATTTTAGCCCACGGCATTTCTAATATACAGTATTCAAAGCCGCGGCACCTATCCCATTGGGGCACCTATCCTGGAATTACCCTATTAGTGTGATACTAGCTTCTGCCCGCATTACCCAGTATTACAGTATTATTATAATTCGTATTACCGAGTAACTGGGTTGTGGAGGTCAGATAGGCAGTCGCTCCATGTAAAATACTGATATTCAGCTGCATCCGGTTAGACTGGAAGCCGACTCAGTTGAAATTTTAACAAATTATGTATTTCTGTTGCCGCTATAACAACAAATACTAAAAACAAAATAAAATAAATATTTAAGGGGGGCTCCCTTAAATATTTATTTTACATACAAAAAACATGTTTTTTTCGGCGTATTTGCCTAGTGGTACGGAACCCTTCGTGTGCGAGTACGACTCGCAATTGGCCAGTTTTTATTAAATTAGTTATACTGATTGTGGGAGAATATTGTGGTCACAATACTAATCTACGCCTGTCTTCGAAACTCATCATCAGATCTTTACGAAATTTAAATGGGACCATTTCGGAATAAACCTCTCGAACAAAAAAAGAATTTCGCAAATCCGTCATAGGTATATGACGAAGTTATGCCCGAACATACATAAAAAACTATATAAACATCCGAATTGAGACTTCTCCTTTTTAGAAGTCGGGTAGAAATACATTTAACATAACAAAACATACACAAATGGGTGGCCTTATCGCTTTCTGTGATCTCTTCCAGGCAACCTTGGAATGGACAGTGGTCTTGCTGACCAGCGTCAGGCACTAGTTGTCGGGCATTTTTGCTGAACTGGGCCTTTTTGGCGCAGCCGTGAGGCACACTTTCCTGCTAATTTCTTACATCGGATTTTGCACTTTTTATTTTTTCTTTATTTTTTGTTTTTATCTGATGTACGGACGCCAGCACATCAAGTTACTACAATCTGTCAGATTTCTTTAATAGATTTTCGACTTTATTGCTAAAGCATAAGGTTCAAGGTTGATTGGGAAAATCTGACAGTTTCGGGTAGGTTGACCTGCTGGCGTCTGTACAACTATTATTTATTTATTTATTTATTTATTAACACTTTATGCACAAGTAAAAGAAATACTGTACAAAGGCGGACTTAATGCCTGAGGCATTTTCTACCAGTCAACCTTAGGGTGATGCAGAGACAAAACATGGCAGGTGCAACAAAAGGGATAAATAGCAAGAAATTACTATAAAATACAAGAATAAATACTAATACATAGATACATACATACATACATACATATAAACAAAATCTTTGAGGAGAAACAAATTATCGGTAGAGGAGAAAACGAATCCAGCAAATCAGCGCTGAGATGTAACGGCCAATTTTTGACGGATATGTTCACGTGCCTTCACTTTAAAAGATAACCGACTGGTTGCCATCCTGATGTTCAGAGGGAGCGCATTCCAAAGAAAGACCGCTTGGACAAAGAAAGAAGACCGAATGAAGCCAGAACGGTGAGAAGGACATCGTAGAAGACGATTGTTAGTGGATCGAAGATTCTTAGCATGGGCAGAGCATAAATATTGAATTTGGGAAGTCAAGTAAGAAGGAGCAGTGGGATTGTCAAGAATAGAGAACAACGTATTCAGAGCCCTTAACTCTCTGCGCTGGCGAATGGGTAACCATTTTAAAAGCAGCCGATGCTCGGATACATGGTCATATTTACGAAGATTGAAAACGAATCGAATGCAGTTATTCAGAAGACGGTCAAGTTTATTGAGGAGATCTGCATTCAGGTCATAGTAACACACATCACCATAGTCAATTATGGGAAATATTAGGGATTGTACAAGCATTGCCTTTATGTGTGAAGGAAGAAGGTTTTTCAACCGATAGAGCGACCGCAACGTTCCGGTGACTTTATTACATACAGTCGTGACCTGCTTTCGCCAGTCAAGACAAGTGTCGACATGCAAACCAAGATTCTTAACATCAGAGCTAAACGGGATGACTGACTTGTCGAAGATTACAGGTGGCACAGTCAATCCATTCAGCTTCCTCATGCTGTAGGGGCTGCCTACTACGATAGCCTGACACTTGGTGGGGTTAACGGCCACCCCAAATCGGTCAGACCAGTTTTTAACGACGTCTAAATCCCGGTTTAGCTCGTCAATCGCATCCGGTATGTTGTCGACACCTGCCCGGCAGTAAAGCTGCAAGTCGTCAGCATAAAGATGATACGCAGTTCGAAGCTGGGTAGTAATGAGATTAATAAAAATGGAGAATAAGAGAGGAGATAATATACCGCCTTGCGGGACGCCAGCTGCAAGATCACACCAATTTGACGACTATCTGACTATCTGGTGTACTATGTCCTTTATTCTGTGCTAAATAAATGTATTTTCTTTCTTTCTTTCTTGTTGGATGGTCTGTACCACACCCTTAAATTCGACCAAAACATTTCTGATACACACCGTACATTAACCACAGACATAAATTAATACATCATTTGGTAATCTAATGTACCAGAAGAATGTTGTTACGCATTCTGCAGTAAGATTCCCTAAGTGGTCTCTTACAAACGACGCCCACGGTATATCGTATCCTGGCATGTTGCCAAAACAAAAAAAATATCTTCGTCGAGAACAGAAAACATACTTTAGTGTGAATATGCGTTTCATTGCCACATCTAGGACATCGTTAATCAAACTAAATACACTTGCGTGCAAAAATATCGACCACAACATAACTCAAAAAGAACAATAACCTAATATATACCTTCCTGAAAGTATGTAGATTACATTAGTGAAGAAATTATCAAAACGGATTGATTAGTTTTCGAGAAAATCGGTGAATTACAAAAATACTGCTCGACTAGCCTCCTTTTTTTGAAGTTGGTTCAAAACTCAATTTAATCAATAAACGAACAGAAATAACCAAAATTAGGTTTTTGTCAACGTCGCTGACAAAAACGTCACACAGTTTTACCAAGGAAAATTCAATGATGAGGACAACTAAAGAATCAAGTCTATATTTTTAAGAATATTGCTTTTATCAAATTATCTAGCATTTGTAAAAAAACATTAGGTATTAATAATTAAAATATTCATTAACATTTTTGAGATTTATCGTCTCTGAAAAGAAAGTGCGGTGTGGGTCATTTTTTTTGCACGCAAGTGTATAGACGTAGATGTTGATACATTAATACTCTGTTATCCTTTGTTTTCCTAAAATAAATATAAATAGAAATCATTTATTTGCTTATAATGTGACAAGTAAAAAGAAAGTAAGTATTTTTTATAGTGAATAGTCCCGGTTTATTTTACCTTACGGCATGCAACATTTTCAAATAATATGATACCAAAGTTATAAGATGGTTTTATTAAAAGTATCTAATTGTCAATAAAATACACATATCAACACAATCTAGGGATACTTTCTCCATGTAAAATACTGGTATTCAGCTGCATCCGGTTAGACTGGAATCTGCCTAGCTTTTTCCCACATGGTTGGGAAAAGGCTAGGCAGATGATGAGGTATTTATATTAAACAGATTTTTTTCGATAACCTATGAAAAATTTCCAAAAACCTAGAATTCAGCACATGATTCTTGACTCTCTAGGTCAGATCATGTGCTGAATTCATGTTTACAGTTGCGCGTCGCGCGCCGAGGGTACTGCCACCTTGTACAAAATATTGTGACATTATTTACCTGGTTGTGGTGAAGTGGTTCCGTCACCCGTTGGACTAGTGGTTGTTGGCACTGGACTGGCGACTCTTGATGCACCGGGCGCCGGGGATGGTCCCGTGGGCGGAGTCTGGACAAATATGACGAAAGATATTTTATTTTTATTACTGAGTGGGCCCTCTCTTGACCTCGATCAGGCCTGATAGAAAGCGATGGATGAGGTCTATGATGGAACGAGCGTGCCCAAAAGATGCCTAAGGCACTGGAACTCCCACGCATCGACGAAGCACAGCATGCGGTTTGAAGCCGGACTCCCGTGGGTAGTGGGTGGTGTTGCATTTAAGAAATGCTTACAATTTAAACGGCAGTTGTATTGTAAGTAATGTATGGCAAATAGGCTCGCCCCCAATTACATGGCGGAATATGGGTGTGCTTTGGGTACACCTCTGCCTAACCCTTCAGGAAATATAGGCGTGAAGTTATGATTATGATGATGATTTTGATTTATGTGTTGCGTAACGTAGGCCTTGGCTTAAGGGCTACGGCGTAGACCGACGTAGCAGCGTAGCTTCACCTCGTAGATCTTCGTAGCGGCGTAGCTCACGAAGTATAAACTAAGTGCTATAAATTATTGGATATCTGAAAATTCATACAATATCAGAAAAACCCTAATAACATTAGACTAGCTTCTGCCCGTGACTTCGTCCGCGTGAAATTCCATTCACCCTCTTAGGGGCGGAATTTCGAAAAACCCTTTCTTAGTAGACTACCTACTCTTCACAAAGAACACACCCTCAAAATTTCATGTCTCTAGGACCAGCGGTTTAGGTTGTGCTTTGATATATCAGTCAGTCAGGATTTTTAATCTTAGTGGAATTTTCGAAGCGTACCTGGAGGGAATGTACTCTAAATACTGAATACAGCAAATTTGACTCAAAGGAAACATTTATTTATTTTTAAATCGCCTGTCGGGGTCACCACTGGTGTCCTATGCACATTGCATGCTGCTATACTATGAAAAACCGTAAATAGATACTCAACAACCTCGCCCCAGAAAAGTCACTTCCATGTTTGTTTCCATAATTAAAAAGTAAATTATAGAAGTGAGAACTTCAATCCTCAAAAGTTTCTACTCTGATGCATTTCAAATTATGTCTGCATACTGTTTGGTAACTATTATTAGCAAAAACTGAAGTCGCAGAGAAAGGAATTATTCTATGTTATACTATATACTACTGTTATACAACGTTATTTTTAGTATATGCGAAACCTGAATATAGTTTGACCTTATTTTTACTCGTTTCCTAAGGGTCGTGGCGTGATGATAACCGAGGAAAATGAAGAACCCTTTTTCAAGCAGTATATTAAGAAGAAGGAAAGCCTACCTTAACAGAACCTGCTGTCGGTGCTGGCGGCGGCGATGTTGAAGGAACAGGAGACGTGGCAGGAGTGGATGCGGGCTTAGGAGACACCGGTCTACTGCGAGCGTCTGCTGCTGACAGTAGTGCTCCTGCTGCGATGCTAGCTACTTTCTCTTCTCCTGTGTGGAGTGAAATAGATGAAAAATAAAAAAAATAAAATTCACAGTAACTCACACCATAACCATAACCATAATCAGCCTATAATGTTCCCACTGCTGGGACACAGGCCTTCTCTCGGTGAGAGGGAGTGGGCCGTAATCCACCACGCCGGCCCAGTGCGGGTTGGTAGATGTCACATGTCTTCGAATTTTTTGGTTCTAGGACATGCCGGTTTCCTCACGATGTTTTCCTTCACCGTTTTGAGAGCAGTGGTGATGAAATAATTTACACAAAGTAAAGCGCCTGTCTGGGTTCACACATAAAATAAAAATAGTAAGCTCGAATAAACTACAAAACTGTCTCGCATGGGGTCTTAGCATTATGCTGAGCGATAGCCGTTTTGCGTGGATGTGACGCAGATTTTCCCCCAAGTTGTTATTTTTTTGTTTGTGTTCTTTTTCTGCGTCATATTTAGGAACCGCAAATGAACGTACTTTCTTTCTTTATTGTTCTTTTGGTGTCCGATACATCATTGAGAAATAGAAGTTTTTCTCACAAAAAATCTTGTACGGTCAGCAACAAAAGTCGATTAACACTTCAGTTTTTTTTTATCTCAGTTATTGAGCAAATTATTTGTTCAAAATTGCAGCAGAACTACAATGCAATTTTGAACAAACACTTTGCTCAATAACTTAGATTTTAAAAACTGAAGTGTTAATCGACTTTTGTTGCTGACTGTACCTTTATTATCAGCCAAAATATGCAACAATTTACAAAAATGTTAATGAAATTTTAAAATTACCTGGTGGTTTCCAAGGTGACTTAGGAGGTGACGTGGTCGGCTCTGGTTCAGATTCCGCGACCTCCGTGGATATATCCTTGATCAGCTCCAGCAGGGTGTGTCCCGGACTGATTGGCATTTCAATCGGAGTCCCTGCTCTTGAACCTTATAACCAAACGATAGTTAGTTACATCGATAAAAGCTTCTGCCCGCGAGTTATTCCGCGTAGAAGAAACTTATCCTATGGCACTCGGTAATAGTGCAGCTTTCTATCAATACAAGAAATTTTGTTATCGGATTTCATTTCATTCAACACACGTGTTACGCAATTACCTGCAGGATTCAACTCAGTGTAGCGAGAATTTTAATGACGCAACTTGTGTGACGACAGTGATACTTGGTTTCTTAATTTTTAGGGTTACGGAACCCTAAAAATTGAGAAACCAACCAACCCAACCAACCAACCTTTTTACCATTTTGGTACGGACCAAAATGGTAAAAAGGAACCCATACGGTGCGACTAAGTCTGTCTCTAACTCTGTCTGTCTGCCTGTCCGTCTGTCACAGCTGGATATCTCAAGAACTACTAATGTTGTCAACTTGAAATTTTGAATAGTTTTAGTTGACGTTTGCCCAACTATTTTGCAAGCAAGAAAGAACTAAAAATATTATTTTTTTCTGTAAGGCGGTCTGAAAAATTAGAAGCGGGGCTACTAGGGCATGTGGGGTATCATATGAAAGAGCGCAGTTTGCACATTCTCAAACACTTGCCCGGTTTTTTTTTAATTATAAACAATTAATAATGGAACTGCAAGTTCCAGAACAATAAAAACGATAGTCAATTTTACCTTCACTGACGGCTAAAAGTTAATACTAACTTTTACTTGACCTTTACGGATACTACGGCTACGAGCTGAAATAGTGAAGAAACACTTTGACTTTTGTGACGTTACTTTGGCTGTTACTATTGATGAAGAAACTGGCCGTAAGTGTTTTATCTGAAACATTAAAAGCACTTAGCGAACCATTTCCTAGGAAGAGTATATATTTTAATAAAACTTTTTAAGAGAAACAGAACCTCGAACTTGAAAGAGTACTAGTTAATTTAAGTCAGTGCCAAATGTATATAAGTACTTGGCAACCGCACTGGACTTTGTGGCACCAATTTCTAAAGCTTTTGTTTTTCTATTTCTTTTGTGACAGTTTCTTCAGCTGTTTTAAGTGGAATTTCTGATAACCATCCACGATAATTCCCGACGTTTAATTTTGTCTCAATAATATTGCGTTTACGGGGACGTTCAAGTAAGTTCCCCCTCGTCAGCAAGAATAAGCAAAACTCTTACCCCCAAAAGCAAAAAATGCATGTACCGATGTTTACGTAAGCAGAGGGGCTGCTTACGTAAACATCGGTACATGCATTTTTTAATGTATTCTGTTTTCTTTATTGACTCATGAGCAGCAGCTTTAAGCGTTTCGTTTTCAAGCATAGACAAGTAGGGTTGCCATATGTGTTCGAACCAAAATTGACTAAATTTTGTAGAAAATCTGAAAAAGTAACAGAATAAATGCCTACTGCTGACTTACTCACCAGCTAGACCGGGGGGTCTAGCTGGTGAGTAAGTCAGCAGTAGGCATTTATTTTTACACTTATTTTTGATGACATGGGAGATGGGGGGGGGGCCCCATCTCCCATGTCATCAAAAATAAGTAAAGCAAAGACCCCCCGCCCCCTGTAGTGCTTACGTAATACTTCAATGGCCTCTAAAATTTAATTGAGATAAACCAAAAATTTATACGATTTTTTTATATTTTATACCATTTCTTGCCAGTTCATCTATCCTATAGTGAACTACTGAAAAGTAACACGGACAAAAGGACTTTATTAATTAAGGTACTTAATTATGTAATTAAAAAAAAATCAAATTGTTTTCATATATTCAGTCACCTATCAGTCACGCTTTTAATAATTTTAGTATAGTACTAATAGGAACTTTTGGCGCCTGAATGACATTGGCTGGGGGGCGTTGTTGGTAACCATTTGTGAAGTTGTCACAGAAATTGTATTGACAAAACAAGATGGCGGCGTTAGTTCCGATTTTGGCCACGCGCCAAACTGTTCAAATGTAAAGGACATTTGAACAGTTTGGACTTCAATGACTTCCAAACGACATCTCACCTGGGAGAGGCGACCGCAGCACCAGCTTCCTAGCTTCTTCCATAGCTCGCTGTAAGTTCTGCTGGTTCTTGAACGACTCTCTACTGCGACAGCGGCCGATCTGAGACCTGATGGAGAGATTTTATCATCATCACTGTACAAACCTTGACAACTGATAGTGAGCCTTTTAATTAAAGCTGGATTATTGCCACAGATGTCATGATTGTCAGAAAGATGAATGGTCACGGTAGGTATACTAGTCAGGCGTTAATAATATGTCATACATCCAGGTTTAGGAATGAGTTTGCTATATTATATTTACTATAATATATATACGCTAATATTTTCTCATTTTTTGTCTTATTTCTTTTTAGTACATTCATGTATTTATGTATATTTATTTGTGCTTATATTTATATGTAATTAAGTATATATTATATTTACAGTTTTTATGCGTATCTTTATATTTAAAATATTTAGTCCTCAATTTTAGATGATGATTCATGATGGCACCTAGGTTGACTGGTAGAAAATGCCTATGACATAAAGTCCGCCTCTGTACCTTTTATGGGCTTGAATGATTAAATAAATAAACAAGAAGAAGGTCATTCTTTGCCAGGACACTCAAACACAGAAAACAGTAAAATCCTTATTAGCTCAATTGGCGTTCAAAACAAAAAGAAACAGAAATGACACTGCACTCAAAAATACTTACGAAATTCCAGTACTTGCAAGCGTCTGATCCCACTTAGCGTTAGAGGTGCTCGCGATCGCCAACCTGGCAATTCTTCTGAACCGGGACAGTCCATCTTCATCCGCTGGTTTCTCCTCATCCACAGCTACCGGGGCCACTTGGAAGTCCTTCATTAGTCGACGCTCCCATATCTTCATGCGCTTGCCAAGAACCACTGTGAGAGAAACGAAGATTGTTTAGATTTTGAAGAATCTGTTTTGAGGGATTATACGAAAATTCTATGCTGCATATTTTATTAATGAACCTTCAAAAGATTCAAGTTTGATGGGGGAGTAGGAATAACAGTAGTTATAAGTCTACAAGGTCAAATTAAATTAGCTAAATAAACTCCGCAACCGTAATGGGTCATCATCATCTGCCTAGCCTTTTACCGATACTCATCACGTTGAGTTTCGCTAAATAGTGTAGTTTGACCCTGTAAAGACAGCTTAAACATTTAAAATTGGCATGTTGCCAGGGGCACTGTCATATTCTTTCTTCCAATTTAATCTGATGCCCCTCACCCCTGGCAACTTTGTGACATTTCTCAACATTTTGTTACATTTTAAAGTCATATTTACGAAATGCATTTCATACAGGTCTATTCGTTTAGGTAAAAAGGCTCAGAGTTACATGCACTTTTATCTGCTCAACAGCTCCTATAGTCCCCATACTGCGCCCTATCTACATTGCATCCTTATTGAAATTTTGCATAATCAGCCAT
The DNA here is from genome assembly GCA_948474745.1 of Oligia latruncula. Classification (NCBI taxonomy): domain Eukaryota; kingdom Metazoa; phylum Arthropoda; class Insecta; order Lepidoptera; family Noctuidae; genus Oligia; species Oligia latruncula. The sequence goes on from OX419700.1 coordinate 12,575,842, forward strand.
AAAATGTTCTCATTGCTGAGACACAGGCCTCCTCTTGGTGAGAGGGAGTGGGCCATAAACCACCACGCGGGCCCAGTGCGGATTGTTGGAATGTCAAATGGTTTTAGGACATGCCGGTTTCCTCACAATGTTTTCCTTCACCGTTTTGAGAGCAGTGGTGATGAAGTAATTTATAGAAAACTAGCTTCTGCCCGCGACTTCGTCCGCATGAAATTTCACCCTCTTAGGGGTGGAATTTCGACAAAACCCTTTCTTAGTGGATACCTACTCTTCACAAAGAACACACCCTCCAAATTTCATGTCTCTAGGAGCAGCGGTTTAGACTGTGCGTTGATATATCAACAATCAGTCAGTCCGTTTACCATTTTATATATATAGATAGATAAAGCGCCTATCTGGGTTCGTACCTACGACCTACAACGTCACGGCTGTTATAACAGAGCCACCACTGCTCTCCCTTGGGATTTGCTACATTACAAATATCTGCTTTCAATTCCATACTCACTCTTCTCCTTCCGATCAGTGAAGCTGACATCCATGCCGTTCTTCTCGAACACTTCCAGCAGTTCGTATCGGAGTGCTGACACGTCTCCCTTCAGCTCGTTGATGTCATCCTCTGTGACTTCTTCGTCGTCCATCTTCCTGTGCATGGCTGATACGTAGCGCCAGACTAGAGCGCGCATGACTGCGGTGTAGCGGACGTCGGTTTCTTTTTCTTTTTCTTCCTGGGATTATAAGTAGACATTAATATCATCATCATCCTAATCAACTAACGGTCTCGTTCATTACTGGGCATGCGGACCTTCAGTAAGTCGTCGGACCACTGCCTTCTGGAGAGCCTATCGGGGCGCTGCGATAATTTTTGATCTACTAGCAGCGCCCCGCAGTTTCACCCGCATAAGTGTCGATCCCGTGGGAATATCAGAATAAAAACTATCCTATGTCCTTCCCCGGGATGCAATCTATCTCTCTGCCAAATTTTATCGAAATCCGGTGAGTGATTTAGGCGTGAAAAGGTAACATACAGACAGACAGAGTGTTCAGATTAGCAATTTGTGCAAAACAGCTTCGTGCAACTTACTGCAATGAACACTTTATCAGGCGTATTTTTTGTGACGGTGAATTAGTTTTAAGTCTACCTACATGCTTTGTGTGTGAATTCTTTGTTCGTCGGAATACATTCGTAATTTACAGCTCCAGTCTATAATTTTTCCTGCCTAAACTAACATCTCAACACAGAGTTACTTTCGAATTTATAGTATTAGTATGGATAAGTATGAATTGTTATGACATAATAGTTTATGAGGAAATCTACTTAATTAAAATTAGTTTTAAGATAATTAAAAAATTGTGTGGTTTGACTGTGCATGAAATAACATTTCCTCCCGAAATATGTAGGTACAGTGTACATACATATTTCGGGATTTTATTTTTAATTTTTATAATCCACCTTTTCACGATTCAATTGTGCAAGACGTAAGTGGTAACACTTTATTTAGCCTTGAGCTGGCCTCGCGTAGCATACTAGTTTCATTAGAATAATGGGCCATTGTAAAGACGCCAGCACATCAAGCTACTACAATCTGTCAAATTTCTTTAATCGATTTTCAACTTTATCGCTAAAGCAGGTTCAAAGTTAATTGGGAAAATTTTACAGTTTCGGGTAGCTTAATGTGCTGGATTGTGTGGATTCAGATTGCGATTGAAAGTGTTTTATTAGGGGCTGCCTCCACGAGCGAGAGAATCGCGGCGATAGTCTCGCCGCGCCATCAAATTTCCGCGGCGATGAAATCGCCGTGTGGAGACACGTTCTAAGAGAGTGTATAGAAATACGTGGCACGACGATAATATCGCCGCGATTCTCTCGCTCGTGGAGGCAGCCCCTTAGGGTGCTGGTTTACTTGAAACTTTTAAAATATTGACGTCATTTCACAAAAGTTTTCAAATGTATACCAAATATATTTATGATATAATTTGGAATACAACATGGCTATTTTTAGAATAAACAAGTAATTAGGTACAGTATCTAAATGCTCGTTAAGCTGTAGATTCGTGGGCTGGAGCGATGGCATGATTACAAGAGATTGTGTTGTGAATCACTCATTCGAACAATTATTCGGTTCTCATTAATTCAGTCGTTAATTAACGCCCGAAGAACAAGACATAAGGACTAAGGACAATGATTGTTCCTTCCTGGTATTAAAGGCAAGCTCGAAATGCTTCTAATTAATAAAGTAGGACTTAATTTATTAAAAAATAAAATTACAGAGATTAGGTTAACACATTAACCAGTGCCCTAATTGCGTAACACACTATCAATAACAATCAGAATGAATTTGAAGGATATTGCTAATCCATTACTTCATATACAGGGTTATTGGTAAAACATTAACAACCTCTTAAGAGGTCATTGTACTCATCATTATGAACAACTTTTACTATGGGACCAAACCTGCAATCGCGAAAAAAAATCAGCTGTTCCCTACATTTTGACGAGTTTTAAGCTTAGGGCATTATTTAATAAATAAATACATTTTCCCGGGACTCAAACTATCTCAATACCAAGTTTCATCTAAATCGGTTCAGCGGTTTAAGCGTGAAGAGGTAACAGACAGACACACTTTCACATATTAAAAATGGAAGTTGGACTAAAGAGTATTTTACAATGGGCTGCTATTTTTTTGGAAATGAAAAACTATGTATCCATCTTGTTCGAGTGTACCTACAAACATTCCTGGGTTGCCTTTTAAAGATACTTTTTGCCCACTTACCTTCATCTTCATCTTCCTTATCTTATCCTTTTTCCTTAATCCCAGCATCTTGAGAAGCAGCTTGGGCGTCGGGAAAATATTGAATGGCGGTGGAAGAGTGGCACTTTCCTCAAAGTAACTCATCCAGAGCCGAGTGCGAGCGAACTTCCATTCCACGTCCGAGTGTTCCTAGAAAAAATAAATTATTTTAGGATACTTGTTCCCGTATTCACTGACACTAGACGATACGTAGGTAGGTAAATAAAGCGCGACTGGATTTTTAACCGACTTCAAAAAGGAGGAGGTTTTCAATTCAACTGTATTTTTTAACCGACTTCTTTAATGTATGTTTATTACCTACGTGATATAATTTATATGTTAATTACGTGATATCTCCGGCAATTATGGATCGATTTCGAAAATTCTTTTTTAATGGGCTGGGTAGGTATGCTTCAGGAGTGATCCCATATACCTACTTACAATGCTTGGGTAGTTTTAATTACCTAACATATTTTTTCCACCTAGTTAATTACTGATGATGTCATAATTACTTGCTGTCACTGATATTTGCAAATAGTGCATTTACACGAATTTGTGTGAGGTAGGTACAGCTAAAAATTGAAAAATAATTATTAATTGTTATTTAAGAAATAAGTAAGGTGTCCCCTGGTGTTACTAAAAACGGGCATTGTTGTAATAAATTAACAAAAAATAGTTGTATGGCGTTCAGGTAAAGTTGTTCCGGGTTTGGGCATGAGAGCTCTGTGTTTGTACAGACGCCAGCACATGAAGCTACTACAATCTGTCAAATTTCTTTTATAGATTTTTAACTTTATCGCTAAAGCATAAGGTTCAATGTTGATTAGGAAAATTTGACAGTTTCAGGTAGCTTGATGTGCTGGCGTCTGTACCTAATCACACCCACAATTAATGAGAAATTAGTTGAGAGCAGAAATAGTGAAAAACAGGTAACTAGCTGAAAAAAGGCAACTGTATAGGTAATTAGTTAATATCTATGTAGTTTAATTAAGCAAAGTCAAAGTCTAATCATTTATTTCAAATAGTCACATAAAAAGCACTTTTTGAAAGTCAACATTTACAAAAAATACTTAGAATTGATTCTAGTTGCCTCTTCCTTAAAAGTATAGTTTCGTATGAAGAGAGAACGGGTAATAAAACTCCACCGTTACTCTTTTAAAATGTTTTACAATATTTTGTATGGTACATTAATTATATAATTTAATTTAGTATCTAGTGGAAATAGTTTGTATTAGTCTGATAAATAAATATAGTACCTAAGTACTTTTATTGTTAACATAAAATAAAAATAAATATTAGGTACCTATATAATTATATATTATGTGAAGACGATACACCTAGAAAAACCTCCTCCTTTTTTGAAGTCGGTTAATAAAATAACTATACCACAACAGGAAAAAATAAATAAAAATAAAGCAAGCCAAATTACTTCAGCCTATAAATGCCTCCTCTCGGTGAGAAGGAGTGGGTCATAATCCACCACGCGGGCCCAGTGCGGGTTGGTAAGTCTAATTAATGTTCCATATTGAATATTTGGTTTATTTTCTAAGTATCTCGTTTCCCAAAAGAGTGTGCTGTAGAATCGTTGCTATGTTATCGATTGCAGGCGCTTTAGTAACAAACAAACACAAGGTAAAGACAAATAAGACAATCAAGCGCACATCAGTCACTTCGTCACTTTGACATTGACAGTATCTTTATGTCGCAGCAGTAAAGGCGGTGTTCATTGTGCAAGTTTTGCATGACTGATCTGCGGGTCACTATACCTTGTGTTACTATAACGCCTGCTAAAGATAGCATAGCAACAAAACCCAACAGCACACTAAGTTTATAACCTATAAATAACTTCAAGGTTATTTCGTTTAGAGGAATTTTAAAGTATATAAGTTATGCTAACAGTAGCTATGTTAGCCTGTGTTGTGTTGTGTTTTAAGCCAGCTACAAAATACTTAAGTACCTGATATTAGGAACTTAGCTGTTTAGTCATAATGTTTTTGTAAATATTAGGTACTAACTTAGCTTGTAAGTGAAAATGTTACGAGTCCATGATACTTGAAAATAAATGTTTTATGATTTTTTATTAATAAGTTCACAATAAAAAGGAGATACCTAAATAATACTAGTTATAGCTATAGGTAGGTACCGTATTTTTCATTTCTCATCAAGAACCTGTTTATTAAACGGACTAAGTACATTATTTTTGTCTCGATTATGTAAATTATTATTCCATATTATAAAATAAATTAAGTATCCATTAATTTATAAGTAGGTATATAGCACAAGTAGGTAGTTGGGTTATGAGTGTTAATTTCAGCCTTTTTAATACAGCCGAAATAGCTCAGTTGGGAGAGCGTTAGACTGAAGATCTAAAGGTCCCTGGTTCAATCCCTGGTTTCGGCAGTTCCTCTTTTTGCTTTATAGCAAAATTTTATATCTATTTTTTTTATTTAAACGATAACAAAGATATTTTTTTTTTAATCTAAGTAACGCTAATAATGTATTATGATTAAAATGTACTTAATAAACAAAGTGACCCAACAGACAGCTTAACCATTTAAGTACCTAAGTGCCTACATAGAATACAACAAAATAACAGCTTTTAAAAATGATTACGTCATTTCATTTTCCTATTCAAGAGGTCAGTGAATAAAAATTAACAAGATACCATGGTCCGTTGATAGGCTCTTAAAGCCACTTAGATATTTTTTGTAACACAAATTCTAAACAACAATTACAAAGTACCTAACTAGGCACAAAAACACTCGCAAAACTTTATTGAATCTTCTTGAATAGGAATGAATACTCGTTATTAAGTACACCATAGAAATTACAGTAAGTAATAATTTTAGGGTTCCGTAGCCAAAGGGTAAAAACGGGACCCTATAAATAAGACTCCACTGTCTGTCTGTCTGTCTGTCACCAGGATGTATCTCATGAACCGTGATAGCTAGACAGTTGAAATTTTCACAGATGATGTATTTCTGTTGCCGCTATGACAACAAATACTAAAAACAGAATAAAATAAACATTTAAGGGGGGCTCCCATACAACAAACGTGTGTTTTGTTTTTTTTTGTATGGGAAGTCATCAAATGACACCTCCCGCTCTGGGTGGAGCGGAAGGGAGTGTCAGACTTACTGACTAAAACCCACCCGTGTTCCTTCCTTAGCCATTTATGTTCCGGGCCAGCGGTAACCCTTTCGGACAATCCCGCTGGTAGAATTTTTTGGTCAGTTACTGTTCCATACATTTTGAGCGCGTAGGAAGGTACTTTTCTATTAAACAGCAGATTTTTTCTTGATAACCGACAAAAAATCTAGGGGGTAAATAACCATTTCTGCTGAATTCATGGTTACAGTTTGCGTGGCGATGTCCCCGCCATGCTTTATTACTTCTAGCTTCCGCCCGCGGCTTCGCCCGCAAGGTATATCGATAAAAACTATCCTATGTCCTTCCCCGGGATGCAATCTATCTTTCTGCCAAATTTTATCGAAATCCCTTCAGTGGTTTGGGCGTGAAAAGGTAACATACAGACAGAGTTACTTTCGAATTTATAATACTTATTAGGTACGTTTACATAACTTTACAGTCTATTAAGTACCTAATGTTTTCTAGAACGCCAAGTTTCATCTCATTTGCGTATAGGAAAGTAGGTGCCCTAACTACAAGGAAAACTTTGAACTTTTCACGATGTATCTGAAAGCCACTGGACAAGAGAATACCTTCAGAAAACCTACTCATAATCCTTTCACACATGAACGCTTATGTTACGTTTGTGATAAATAGGTAGAACTACTGTGGCCTTAGTGTGAGTTTTTTCACTCACGTAGTCACTTTCGATTGCGAGCGCGATTTTATATGTGTTATGCTATTACCCTGCAGGACCCCGCGCTCTGCAGTCGCGCTTGCGACCACGGCGGGACCAAACGGGGAGTCGAAGTCAATAATTTACTTTACATAACTCGGGACCATGCGGTTTCGGTCTTTTGGAAGGCGTACGAGGGGCCGAAGCCAACTCGCAAAGGCTCCTTACGAAATTTTAATGAAATGCGGCACCAACCGACGATTATCCCTCTATTGCAGGATATGGAAAAATAAAAAGTTGGACTATGGGTTTGGGTGGCTAAAGTAGACTGGGTACCAAGAACTATGGAAGAATTATGATCAATGTTTTATATGTATATACACGGATAAAATAGCAGGGGGTGACTTGCACACTCAATAATGGACCCCCGGAAACTTAATTTACTTTAATATTACTTAGTAACTTTAAGTTAACTAATGTTTTGGCTAAAGTCTCTTCGAAGATGGCCCTCTGCCTGTATATTTTGTGTTGCTCATTGCAGCTAACGTTCTTTGACAGAGCTAGTTAAACAGTTCTAATTGAATCGCAGGAAGAGATGAACGGGACATTTTCTAAGATCTTAGCGTAATTCCATTTTTAACCGACTTCAAAAAAAGGAGGAGGTTCTCAATTCGGTTGTATGTTTTTTTTATGTTGTTACCTCAGTACGCCGTCATTTATAAACCGATTTGGAAAATTCTTTTTTTATTTAAAAGGATATACTTCCAGATTGGTCCCATTTTTATCAAAATCCAGTTCTGATGATGGGATCCACGAGGAATTGAGGGAACTCCTCAAATATTATAGGGACACCTATAGCGATTTGGGTATTTTTTACAGTAACTCATGCATTTGCTCTCGGAAACCCCCATTTGGTGAAGTGGAACTGATGAAGAAGACCACAGATGGCCAACGGAACTACTTAATAATAAGTATTTCACGGGTTGCGATTCGATTACTTTAATATGGTTGCTAAGGAATTTATGCTCGTCACAATGCAAATGGTGAAATGGAGCTGATGGTGGAATACTAGGAGAAGTCACAAATCAAGTCAACAATTAACGTCCCTGCATCGGGAAAAGCAATATTTTGTAAAAGGCGTTGGGCAAGTTGACATTAGGCTATTGTAACTTAGACACATTATAAACAGACCCACTTAAAAGCGAGAAATAAAAACTTTTTAACAAAAAAAACCGACTTCCAAAAAAACACTACAAAGCGAAAAATAACTTTAATTTCGGAAGTCGGTGGCAAAAACTAAATTAGGTACAGATCCAAAGACACCGACTTCCGAAATTAAAGTTATTTTTCGCTTTGTAGTGTTTTTTAACTTAAACTTCAGTTACTTACCTATGAGATATTAACTAGTTGATGTCCACAGTTTCACTCGCATTCTAAATAAGCTTGTAAATGCATCTACCCGAATTAAACAGTATCCTACTGATATTATTGCTATCGTGGGTATATAGAACATAAAGGCCTTGGCACGAACGCGCGGAGAAAACGAAATGTTAATTCTAATGCTATGTTCACACGCGCGCGTTCAACTCGACATTCAACGTGCACATTCACATTCACGAGCGTGTAAACGGTACGCCCGAGCCCGTAAACGCGCCTGTGAACGTGAATGCCGCGAACCGGGCGTGCTGACTGACACGACGGCGTGCGTGTGAACAGCTTGAATGTTCGCCGACCTGGGGCGGGCTGCATGCCGCGCAGCCCGCCAGGCAGCCCGCCGGGCTGCACGGCGTGCATGTGAACATAGCATTAAGATTTTTGAATTGGAAATACTCGTTTCGCACATACCTAATATTTATTTGATGTGGAGACTTTATTCTGACTACGTCTATCTATGGATGGTAGGTATCATAAAATTCTACTGGATAGTTTATAGTTGTATTTTCGATTCATAAGTCGAATCGAATTCGTTTAGGTACGTAGCGCATTCTTACGAACTTGAAGCACAGGCAAAGCAAGATTGACAAAACGAAAGAGAGCTATACATAAGATACCGGAGGATAGGTATAAGTATTGAAACATTCAAGTAACAAATAAGTATAGCTAACCTCTTACAAAAATTGACCTTTCGCTACTGATAGCTAAATAAAGATGTACACGGTAAAAATTAAGGGGCTTAAACGCAAAAAACACAAGTTTTAGAAACAATAAAGTATATGATCGACTACAGTAATCAAAATCAGAAAAATATATGATATTCTTCAGGATGCTAGGTAATTTGATATGATAGAAAAAAAATCATGAATACCTCTAAAAACTTTCTTTTTACAATAAAAACCATACTAATAATATACATACAATCATTGTGATTTTTTGTCAGATTATTCTACAAGCAACATACTAAAACATTACTGTTTTAATTTTTTAGTCCAAACAATAAATTTTTTGTAATTAAATTATTGCTTCATTTGCAATAAATTACAAGCGTTGTGTCATCGCGATTCTTTTTCTTTTATAAGCAGTCCGATAGTGACAGCGCTATAGGTCATGTAAGCCCCTTAAGTAACATATTGTTTACAGCCATTTGTTCCCTAGAGTGTAATCTCAAAAAAATCTAAGCAGATATTATTTCCAGCTCGGGAGAGCTCCTTCCTTATTGCAAGTTATAGCAAGCGATTTATTTCAATAACTATAAAGCTTGCCAGACCTTACAACATCTTACTTTACACGTGGCAGGTACAAGTCGTAGGAACTACGTAACTATAGGTAAAATGCTAAACTTATTATTTAACGACGCGTATCAATGTTTTTATCATGCCGTGCCTTGGAAAGCACGTTAAAAGTCATACACATATCAACTCAGAAAGGGATCGTCAATGTATCTACTCGAACCATTCAGTATTCTATGTATGAAACTCCCTACTGCAACGCACACTAATCGGAATCGTAACGGAATTCTGGCCTCGGGACAAGCTCACGAACCGCGGTGCGGAGCGTGGTCAACTTACAGTTTCCGCGCTTACGGCTCGTCGTCCCCGCGCTTACATCTCTTCATACCGGAGCTTACGTCTCTTCGTCTACCCTTGTTCCTCTCACCCCTCCCGCGGCGTGCCTGCAGCATCATCAACCAGCGGTCGACAAGCCGAAAGCGCGGCGTCGCGTCGCCTAGCCGTAGCCGAGTCTACGTATCGGAGCTTCTGATCCGCTTTGGTTACGTGCTTACGTTAGGTTGACGCCTGTTTGACGGCGAGGCGAAAGGCGAAACGGTGACGATCCCTTTCCGCATTGTGCTATGACCTTAAACTCTTGGCCCCCGCTGTCATTTGTAGATCTTTGACAGTCGTTACGGGTAGTCAGAAGCCCAAAATTCTGACAACCAGTCTTACTAAGGGGTATCGAGTTACCCAGCAGCTGGGTTGTGGAGGTCAGATAGGCAGTTGCTCCATGTCAAAAAAAAAAAAGATAGGTATTCAGCTGCATCCGGTTAGACTGGATGCCGACCCGAACATAGTTGGGTAAAGGTTAGGCAGATATCGATAAACGTTTTCATCATCATCCTGTCCATATCTCAAATTATCCGAAGTCTGCGCTGCAAGTCTTCTCTATCATAGTTCATCTCGGTAACTATTTACCACCCTTTTCTACACCTGCCTAGCCCAAATATACCCAAATATATTGGGGTCAGCTTCCAGTCTAACTGGTTGCAATTGAATACCATGGCGCCATATAATTATCATCTTTCACACAATCTAGCCATCATTTCTTCAGTATTCCCCTACTATTATAACTATACCAATTTTTCTAAGTAAAGTTAATAGCGAACAATTCTTAAAATTCATGAACATACTCGTAGTACAAATACGAATAAAAAGATAGAACAACGTTTGAAAAGAAAAGCGAGCAGCATTAATAACTATGTGACTTCATTAAATGTGGGTAGTCTACACTTCGTCCAACAATAAATTTTACCGTCTACCCTCGCCTTCGTTGCTTGCGTTCCATGTTTGAATTGCAGTCTTTGGTGTTCATTAAAAACTGAATGGACGGCTTTATTCCTTTGGTGAGATGAAAATAAGTGACATTTTGCAGGGATAAAACTTGCTTGTACATTTTAAAAATTGTTTAGTTTCATTTGAATTATGTTTATACATCAGTATAATATCAGCCTATAATATTCCCACTACTGGGACACAGGCCTCTGCGTTGTGAAAGCCCACCACGCGGGCCCAGTGCGGGTTGGTAGATGTCACATGTCTTCGATTTTTTGGTTCTAGGCTAGGACATGCCGGTTTCCCCACGATATTTTCCTTCACCGTTTTGAGAGCAGTGGTGATGAAATAATTTACACAAAGTAAAGCGCCTGTCAGGGTGCGAACCTGCGACCTACAACTCGTAAGTCGCGGCCGTTACCGCTGGGCCACCACAGCTCCATAGGCCATGCTTAATTAATTTTATTTGGATTGCTACTGGTCATGTTTCAACTTATTGCTACAAAATTCTAACAATGTAATAATTTTGGCGAAACCAATTCATTCATTCATCAATCTTTTAATCCTTCATTCATCAACACACTAATATCCTTCCGACCGATTTCAGTCACGGTGGCAATCTCAACGAAGATTAGCCAAGTATGCAGTATATTAATGCACAAGTTTGTGCGCAAACACAGGTGCACTCTCTGTGCCTTTGCTCTCATAGTCCGGTGGGACAGCAATCCGTCACTACCGGGGAGAGATCAGGCGCAGGGCCAACGACTTTACGTGGATTCCGAGACCCCCCGTGTCTCTATTGAACGGCCAATTTCCTAACTCTGGGCTGTTACTAAGAAATTCCTAATGGAAAACTCAATAACGCTGCCCGACCTTGGAATCGAACCCAGGACCCCACGCTCAGCAGTCGCACTTGCAACTTGTACATTTAGTATTTTATCTATGCTTGCAACCACGAGACCAACGGGGCATTAACTCACTACAGAAACATGAGCTCCCGGAACATTATCCTCCGTGGTAATACTGCACATTTGCACAATGAATTTGTCTTCACTAAGAATTTATTTCACTCTAATCTTACTTTAGTCGTAAAACTTTTGTACGATTAGGTGAAGAAACTCGAGATATTCTAATCTTGAAACATGATTTGATTCTAGTGGTTATAGTCAAATCAAAAAGTACTAAGTACAAAAAACATGCTGTAATAATCTTTACAAAGACTTACCACAATTTATTCGGGGATGACATAACTACATACGTGTCGTATAGGGTGGCGATCTAGTCATCTGCATCCGTAAAGGGGGTGATTCTACCCGTAATTTTAAACAACTTTCGCTACGAAACTCTTACCTGTTTCGTAAAAAAAAAAACAAATTTCTATACAACAGACAATTTCGATGCATGTAAATTTGGTTTTGTTTTTACAATTCGGGTATGAATTTTTTAGCGAAAGTTGTTTAAAATGACGTGACCCCCTTGACGGGGGCAGATGACTAAATCGCCACCCTCTATAAGCTTACCAAGTAACCTACCCCCAGTGTGCAACTTGCTAAATACAGGGTAACTTGTCATTCTACGTATTTCTTTGACGTGACAGTATGACGCCTTGGCACAAGTCACTCTGCATACTTATGAAAGAGACCAAAGTCGACACCCGTGTCGACACATTCATTATTACTAACTTAAGTCAAAAATACTTACATCAATCATCGCATAGGAGTTGGACATCATAGCGATGAGCAGATTCAGTAGCACGATGACATTGATGACGGAGTAAGACCCGAACATCAGTAGGCCCCAGAACCGGGTGTAACTCTTGATGCCAGCCAGCTCGAAGTTTTCAAGCCCAACCATGCCGAAAGAGGCCCAGAACAGAGACTGGGAGGCTTCGAAGACGCTGGTGGAAAAGTGTTAGAAATTGATGCAGCATTGATTTGTAACAGAATATACTGTCACACATTCTTGTGCAAGCAACAGATTTTAAATAGACACTACGTAGGGTCTGAAATTGTTTCAGAAAAATTAGCATACACATAAGACAAAGTTGACTAGTATTTTTGGCATGTATACTATATTAAAAATCATAGCATGCCGATATCTAACTTGAATATATTATTTGCATATTTATCATATCTTTTTAAAAACAATGTGAAGCAAACGTTTTACTGTATTTCTACGGGTTATTAACCCAAATCGAAAACTTACAGGACCTATTTGAGTTATAATCAGAAAATAGAACTTGTTTTAAATACTAGAAAAAATAAATAAATAGCCAGTTCAAGCAAAATCAATTTATTAAAGAATACAAGCACTACTTTTTAAAACATCACAAAAATACTACCTATTAAAAAATTGTGCTCCAAACTTAGCGACAAACATCAAAGAACGTTTAAAGGGTTGAAGGTGCACCCCTTACATTAACCGTGACGGGTGCTTATAATATTTCACTTATCATAATCCCCCACTACACATAATGACACACAATTTCAAACACATTATAGTTAATATAAAAAAAATCTCTTTCGCTGCCCTAATAAACCATATTATTTTATGCCAACTAGTTAATACAAACCATACAAAGTTCGATTTATATAATACGGCCACGCGGACGATCTAAGTAATAATCATTGGACTGAGGTAAGGTACCTACATAATAAATTCATCATCTGTGTAGCATAGATTAGAATCAGATCTCCGATATAGATCTCTATGTAATGTGGCTGCACTAGTCCGCGTTCAGCCAAACCAACATCCTAGTACGCATGATAGTCCATACTCTGTCGCATAGTCATGCAGTCCACCTCATCAATCTTCAGGGTGTTCATCTTCACGTTAATGTCCTCTTCCAATTGTATCTGCGTCTGCAGCAAGTAGCGTAAAGAAGCAGAGGCCTCACTCAGCATTTGTTGCAGTTGCATTGTGCTGTGACGTAACATCTCACATTCGTAGTACAAAGCCTGCCCTGGAGGGTCTCTGACCAGCTCAGCCCCCACTCTTTGAGCTCGTTTGCCAAGTCTCGTGTGTGCCAAAGCTGTGTGACCTTCCTTATCGGACAAGGCTTTTTGTAGTTGCAAAATATTGTCTTGCATGTCGCTAATCTTTTGAGTGGTCTCCCGGTGCATGTTCTCGAGTTTCGCTTTAGCTCGTTTCGTATCTTCAATCCGGTCGGCAAACGCATGATTGCATTTCTTGTAAGCTCCCACCAGGTCGTCGATCACTTGTTTGAGGATAGTATCGACGTACATTCGGATTGGACGCGCGCTTGTCACCTCCCTCGCTGCCATTTGTATGTTTTTTGCCGAATAAGCGTTGTACTCATCGGCAGATATGTTCGCCGGGTCAAGGTTAGCGTAACCTTCGTAGACGGAGAGGCATAAATCAGTATGTTTGAGGGAAAGATTGCCTTTGTCTAAATCAATAGCTGCTTGCTTGTATTGCAAGTCGCGATCGAGAAGATAGCGCACGGAACGTAGACGCCGCATCTGTTCGTTCAACTGTTCTAACAGTCGTGTTAGTAGGCTTTGTCCCCCAAGGATGGTGGTGATCTCCTGCTGTAGAGCAGTTTCAACCTCGTCGACGACCAAGTCAATGCCAAGACGCCCATCTCTGAGCATCAGACATTTGCGGCAAATCGTCAAAGCATTTGCTCGAAGAGAAGCGAGACAATCCAAGACACGAGTCTTATACATAGACAGTGCTTCTAATTCTGAATATATCTCTTTGCGTTGTATTTGCAACTCGTTCTTGTTGAACTCGATGTCACCGATGCGTTCCTCAATGCGTCTGTCAACAGTAGATTTTATGATATCCGCACGTTCCCCAGTCTCGTCTCGGATTCGCTCGGACTCGCCGAGAACCCTGTCTGCAAGCTGCTGCTGGTCTTCTGTGTTCCTGCATCTTTGGTCGTTGCTGAGCTTCCATTCTGAGAGAGTGAACTTGGCTGTTCTAGGTGGTATGCATACTATGGCCTGCTCCGCAAGCCTAGTGGTCGCTATAGGAGCGCCAATCACGTGGCGCACCCCGAACTGCTCCTCGCCCATGATAACAAATGGGGAACTAAATAATTTAAAAAAATAAACTTTATCCAAAACTCGACTGCACGTCTCTTGAAGAAATTGACAAAACTATTTATTTGGTTGTCTTGGTAACGTCGTAACGTATCGAAGACATGCGCAGATGTTTAATAAGGCCGAAAAGATTGTAAATACGGGTACAAACCCTCTAAACTACGTTTTGCCGCGTTTTATCTTTGATACGAGTATCCAAAGCACAAAGCGTGATCGATATTATTATACGTAGTCAATAAATAAACTTATGGTTTTCATTGATGTCTTCTATAATAATTTTAATAGCAGAATAATCTAGCACAAACCAAAACTAAGGATTTAGATCTAGCACCACTAAGGTCCAGCGAGAACTGACTTTCCGAAGCTCCGCCATTTCATGCAGGAGTCTCCAGCGTTGTCCCAGTCAGGTAGACCACCAGGCAAGACGTAACACTTGCGTTTCTCCAAGTCAGCGAAGTACCACAGCAGTTGGTTTAGACCTAGGTTTGGTACCAATAGATTTAAATCTGAGGGCCGTGGTCGCATAGATTTGGACGTTTTTAAGGTCGTGATCGATAAGCGATTTAATATATTAAGTGTTAATTCTCGTATTGATACTGAATATTAACCAAGTGTATGATTTAATACATATTCATTTCATACCAGAATATTCATATCGTAGACATTTGCAAAATATTATATTAGGTTGGTACATTATTAAATACAGAGAAAATTTTGTAGCTAGAAAATAGTAAGAAAGGTACTCAAAAATACTAGCAAAGCTGAAATTGATAGAAATAATGTCGCATAGTTAAAAATACCAAAATAATACGCGAAACCTAGTTTGGTCCGGTTACTTAGGTGGGTGAATTTCCCAAATGACTTATTTTTTTGTCTTCGGTGAAATTCGTATAAAAAAGGAATATTGTTCTGAATTATTTTTTTTAGTATTCAATAGGTAGTTATTGGGTTGTGACAAAAATATAATTTGCCTAGGACTATTACAAAGGTAGAAATAAATACATAAACCTCGTATTTTTATCAAATCGGTGCTGTCCCTCTACTTTTTTTTACAAACAAAAAAGCTTATACACTAATACAAATAAGTAAGTTAAGTATATAACTCATTCTATTTCATAGAATATTAGTTTTGTTATTAATGTATAGCATATTTTATTACATAATTAACGATAATTATTACTGAGAGCCACAAACGTACTTGTCCTGCAAAATGTTTTCATATCGGTGGACAAAAGTAATTTAAACCTAACTTTACATCGATGAGTCCGACAGCGTCCCCACCCCAATTTTATTTCCCTCGTTAGAGTGTGCTAGTGCGCAGTCAAGACGGACGTGTGTCAAATCGCTGCATATTCCCGCCATTAACGTAAGTACGCCATTTCAGTTGCTCCCGGACAATTATTTTATATTATCGGTGGTTGCATTTTTCTAGTGTAATGAGTAGTTTTATTATTGTTGTTTGGTTCTAACAGAGGTAGTAAGTGAATTAGCTTCATTGACTGTTATTGAATTTATCCTAGATATTATGCATTTTTTCTAATTTTCTAAAAAGTGTGTTATTTCTCACGTCGGTGTACTCATATCGGTGTAATCGGTGGTCTTTATTACCACCGATGTGATAATTTACACCGAAATGATAAGAAAAATCAATCGGTGTCTTATAACTAATATCGGTGTTTTGATTCATGGTCAACGCACAGTTTTGTTACATCGGTGGATTGCTTTATCATATCGGTAGATCCCGTGTCATTTCGTTAAGTATACAAAGAAACAATGGAACATACAAACATACATACAAACACATACATTATATACATACTTGCCTACATAGACTGCCAAAATCATTACCACGATACCAATGGGTAGTAGTAAATGTATCATTAGGGGAGGTCTGTATTCGGTAATGTAAGTCTAGCTCCATAATAAAAGTTGTTGATAATGAGCACAATGACCCCATAAGAGGATGATTAAAACGGTGATTAAAATTACACCCTGTATAAGTACCTATTAACTATTTCCTTTTTGATGTTCAAAGGTGGATAGATATTATCATATCGCTTCATATGTACATCATTTCGGTAGATAAACTTATCATATCGGTGTACAGATAAAATAATCCGTGCCGGTTTGTCATTTTGACGAGTTAGACGAACATAAATGTAGGGAACAGCAGATTTTTTTTTTCGCGATTTCAGGTGTGGTCCCATAGTAAAAGTTGTTCATAATGATCAGTTAAATCACGTGTTTAAGTATCGGTCACTAATTACCTACCAGTCACCCTATATAACTCAATATTGCAAAAAATGTCGCTTAGACCAATTAGCCTTTCAACCGTCTTATAAATAAAACAGGTAAACTTACCGCAAGCGAAAGCGAAGAGCACCAAACTGTAGATGAAGAAGAACTTGACGATATCGATAACCATGCGGCCGAGAGAGATCTGCAGTGGCCCCAGGTGAGGGTTGATGGAGAACAAGTGCACCAACTTGAGGGCACTGGAGAAAACATAGTACAAGTAAGTAATAATAATATCATCCCAAGTATATAATAAAGTGCGTTTGTGTCTAATCATCGCGCTGAACAGTACAATATTTAACTAACGTAAGTAATATGATAACTCTGATTCATAACAAGAAGTTTTTTGTACATTACATAATTTATGTATACGTAAATGTTTTATAAAGGCGCCATAGTCTGCACAAAACACCCAATTATAAGGTTGAATGCTTTTAGAATAAGATCTGAATGTCATTTTATCTGTTTTGTTTATGTTAAAATAAAGAAATTTCAAAATCAATCAATATCATCCCAACCGAATTTCGGTCGTGGTGCCAATCTCAAGGGAGATTAGCCAGGTATACAGGAGATGTGCATAAACATAAGTGCACTCTCTGTTTCCTCTCTTAGTCCAATGAGACGGCAATCCGACACGACCGGAGAGAGTTCAGATCGCAGTACCAACGGCGACACGTGCGTATCCGAGACATGGGGGTACCGAACTACCAACTTCCAAACTTGTAAAAGTTTTTATATATGAAACAATAACATAACATTTTCAGCCTACAACTTAATATTAACTAGAACTTCGTCTTCGTATCTGGGCTATACCTAAATAAGAAATCCGTAAATTTATAACTACGTAAAACAACGATGTGAATTCATTTTCTGAATTGAGAACATAATATGCCTTTTAGGTAGGCGTTTTTTGCATTATGTCGTAATATTATGGTTTAAGGTATACCTCTGCTTATCCCTTCGGGGAATTACAGGCGTTATGTTATTGAAGTTCCGTTATTTATTTTTAACATAGAAATATAGAAATTAACTTTTTTTTTCCAACATTTTGGCGGCGAAATTAGGCTTATTAAAAATAGGTCAAAAACATACCTGAAAATATTCGCCGCAGCAAACAATCCTTCAGCAATCAACTGAGGATCGAAGGCATCCCAGTTCTCCCTCGGAATGAACTTAGTCTGAGGGTCCCTCCTAATTTCAGTCGTCTGCTGGATATAGGCTGCGAACCTCAACACAGCAACGGCAACGTAAAGAGAGTTCCTGGTGAAGTCGATGAAATTCCACATGTTACGGAGGTAGGAGCGGATGCCTTCGATGTAGATTTCTTGGGTCTCTTCCCATATGAAGCCTGGAAAAAAAAGATGTTAACATTTTTTGTTGGGAAAATAATGTCGACTATAGATAGACCGACCGCTTAACTGAGACGTTGCCTGAGGCAGCAGCGGGGTGCGGGAGGGGTGTGGTGACGTAATGCGAGAGCTCGGTGATTCGTCAACTTGTGACAACTATCACCCGTCCCTATAAATATTGCAGATATAAATGAAGAAATGACATACAGCGAATTTAAATAAATGACTTTTGATTTTGAAATCACACTAATATTATAAAGGCGAAAGTCTGTGTGTGTGTTTGTTACTTCTTCACGCTGAAACGGCTGGACCAATTTTGATAAAATTTTGTATGGAGGTAGCTGACACCCTGGATTAACATAATTATAGGCTACTTTTTATCCCGATATTCCCACGGGATCGAAACTTACGCGGGTGAAACCGCGGAGCGCAGCTAGTTTATCATAAAAGAATTTTGATCTCCCACTATGAAGAACTACAAGAACTATGATTATGTAAAAAAGATAGGTAACAGCTTTACTCTATAGTAAAGCTGTTATCTATGTGCCAGGACACAGACCTTCTCTCTATGAGAGGTGTAGTGGGCCGTAATCCACCACACGGGCGACGTGTGGGTTGGTAGAATGCAACATGTAATCGCTAAAATTTTAGGACATGCCGGTTTCCCCACGATGTTTTCCTTTACCGTTTTGAGAGCTGTGTAAAAATTCAAGCATACTCACCTAAAACGTAAACCACAACGCATATTTCCAAGTAGGTAGGTCCGTTCCCCCTCTGCTTGAGGAGTTCCTTTTCTAGCTCTTTCACCATCCACTCCGGACCAAACAGTTGTATCGCCTGCACCTCCGCTCTTTGTGATACCAAGATCAGAATCACTATGGACAATAGACTTGTTAAAAAGTGAAATCATTATCATCATCAACAACATTGGCAGCCTTGTTCCACCCAATGCTGAGTATAGGCTCACTCTCTTTTGTACCAATAAAGTGAAATGAGAAAGCCAAAATTATAAAGTATTCAATTTAACTGATAGTCAACTGAAGAAAGCGATTCATTTTTTAAAAAGCCCTGTTGAATTTTAAAGTAGACGCTTAGGCATTTAGTCACAAAGTTAGTAGAAACAAACACACAAATGTCATAATAACGCTTACATAGGCTACGTACGCACTGACAGGTGGCTTGCATAGCGCCTAGAGGCTAGCGAGTCGCCTTGCGAGTAGGGAAGCGAATAGAACGCTCTAGAATTTATATAGCCGGCTGCATTGCGCGCTTGGTGCTAGTTGTTCTAGTCGGCTAGTGTGTTTATAAGGACGTTTAGTCACGCCCTAGGCGCTTAACAAGCCAGCTATCAGTGCGTATGTAACCTAAGTAAATTCATTCCACACCACCACACCACACCAAAGAAAAGAAACAAATACCCCGTAGGCCGTGAAACAATAGGCAAAACATTTCATACAAATATGTTTCACCAGTCTTATGCAAAAAGATAAATGACAATCTGAAAACCAATTATAAGGCATGCTTAAAAAACATATTATTATGCTAATGATACAAATGACAAACTCACATAGAAACAACAAATAACTAGACGCGTGTATCAAGAACTTCATGAAGGGTTTCCTCATGAGTTTGCCGATGGAACAGTGGGAGGCGAACATGTACAGGGGACAGTAGAAAGTAATGATACTGACACAAATAACATACTCACATAAGAAGAACAAGTAACTAGACGCGTGTATCAAGAACTTCATGAAGGGTTTCCTCATTAGTTTGCCGGTGGAACAGTTGGGGGCGACCATGTAGAGGGAGCAGTAGAAAGGGAACAGTAAGGCGACGCGGCAGATGATCATTATCTTCTCCATGGCGGTCTTGCGACGGAAACCGGGGACGCCTTCGTACCAGATCGATGCTAAGAGCTGTTGGATGTTCGGGTGAGCTACGAACTGAACAGAAAAACAAAAGATTAATTATCTAAATTATTACTATTATTGTTGCAGAGTATGAAACTGTTGCAGTTGAAATTGTACAAAATTAATTTGGTTTACGTATTTCAAAAGTTAGGGCAATTTAGCTGACCGTATACAATTTAGGCTTCAGCAGCTATATCGATTACTTTAAAAGATTATTTATAGTTTAAAGTTTGACTTTGTATTCAATTCAATTGCGCACTGACAGGTGGCTTGCATAGTGCCTAGAGTCTAGCGAGTCACCTTGCTAGTATCGAAGCGAAAAGAACGCTCTAGAATTTACGTAACCGGCTGCACTGCGCGCTTGGTGCCATCGCTAGGCGACTAGTGTGTATAGAAGGATGTTAAGTCACTAGGCTCTAGGCGCTAAGCAAGCCATCTGTCAGTTCTTATGTAGCCTAAGTAAATTCATTAATTAGTAAAGTCAATGCTTGCTTGTCGTAACTTCAAGTACCTACTCCGAGCTACTTTACAGGTTTCAATATGAAAAGTGTTTGCTTGATGTGTAACATAAATCACGGTAGCTCCATTGTCAAAGTCAATAGACTATTCTTGGCTGGTTGACACTTCCCGTGAACCAAGCTCTGGCTTTTACCTTGGCCAGAGGCTAAGCATTGCAAAACAACGTGGTAATGCCGCCATTCTCTTGGGGATATTACCAGTCGACAGCGATGTGGAAGAATTTTTCGACGCCTTGTTTTAGTTTGTTAATAGAGGAAAATACTTTATTATTTTTGTTAATGAATTAGGTATTATTTGTTATTTCAAAACAAAATTTACAATATATTTTTACTTTTACTTAACAGTAACTGTTAAGTATTCTATATTGAGTATTGTACGCACAAATACCTATTGCTTGAACATTCCTGGTTTAGATCATAAACAAGACTTAAGGAAAATACTAAAATAACGCAGTCACCTTCTTCTGTTTAAAATCGATGGCGAGTTCCAACCTCGCCAACTTCATGTGGTCTCCATCCACGAAGGCCGGTTCATCAGGGTCATGGTTCAGAATGATGGCCAGCTCCTGAGAGCTTCGGGACTGGTCCAGTAGGTCTACAGCAAACATTTGTGATTGGCGACGAAGTTCTAGGTATTCTGCTTTACTTTCCTGGAGGACAGAATTTCCTTTCATCAGTTTTTGGGAATTTTCATGTAAGGATCACTCCCTACGACGTTAACTCACGTTATGGGATGCAATAATGCGTAACTGTAAAAAACAAGCGTCCCACAGACATTACCCACAGCCCTGTGGGTAATGTCTGTGCAACCTGCGAATAGTCACTACACACCAGAACAAATGAAAAATGGAACAGAATTTGTTGATCCACGAGATTATTATATAATATGATGAATTGAATTAATTCATTAATTGTGTGAGGAATGATATGAAAGAGAACTAAGGCAGTGAATGATAGCGTGACGGTTGACGGGGAGAATGGAAGAAGAAAACGTGTTGCGCCGACCCCAAGTAACATGGGATAAGGGTAGGAAGATGATGATGGTGAATTGAATAATTTCGCAGCGCTCCTGCTTAGTGCCAGTTAACTAATATGTAGATACATTATAGTGAGTGCCTATCCGGATAATGTGAAACAGGCCCTAAATATTTCATGTCCGAAAAAATATGTAAAAATGCTTTATCAAGATACCTGTTCAGCAAAAGCTAAGTTCCTTAGTTCCCAGGAGAGCTGGAAGGCTGTCAGAATAGGGTCGGTTGAAGACAAGGCTATGAGCGACGGTGATGCCAACGCTCTGTATTCATTAAGTCGAGCCAAAGAGTGTCGGAGGGAGTCTTCTGTAGACATGCGGATACATTCCTCACAACCACACCTGCAAATTATCTGTATTTTCAAACTCAACACAATTCACAATTCCAAAAACATTATTGTATCTAAGACCCAAGCCCATCAGCCAGTTTATAATGCTTCTTCTTATTGTCGACAATACGAAGGATTTCCAATTCCATATTATTGTCACGACATGGACGTTACTGAAGGTGCTAAGCTCGTAGCCAAATTTTGGGCCGACTCTATATAGATTGCCAGTCTACACGCTAAGAAGAAGGCGTTATCCATGGCAGGGCAGAGGGCTGGGCCTAATAAGGAAGACCCGTAAGCAAATCCTACTAAATAGGGTTCTTCTGATGTTAAAAGACCACAAAGTCTCCAAATGGGTAGAATAAACAAAATCACCGAGGTTGTGTTACGGATTGCACCTTGAGATGAAAATAATTATTCAGACGGAGGGTCTACCGTACAGACGCCAGCACATCAAGCTACCCGAAAATGTAAAATTTTCCCATTCAACTTTTAACCATATGCTTTAGCGATAAAGTTAAAAATCTATTAAAGAAATTTGACAGATTGTAGTAGGTTGATGTGCTGGCGTCTGTACGTTACGGACTTGAGTCTAAACGTTGGGTTTAAAGTAACAGCATCATCCTTAACATAGCTTATAGGCTTTTTTAGATACGCCATTTAAGCAAACGGCCCATCTGATGGATAATATGTATAATTTTTATGAACTTCGTCGTGTCAATGGCACGACATTGAATTAGATTTTGTTGTCCCCAAAACTTCGCCACTTCCACGGCATTGTCAGTGGCAGCGCAGAGGTCACTATGGCTACATTTTTGGGGCAGTGAAGGCAGTTTTAGTTTACAGCTCCACATAACCACCCTGCTGCCGTACCCTCGAGGTAGCCCGACTTTACGAGGTTGGAGGTACATACTGACAAATTATAGCATAGTCTTACTTAACGTCATGTGGGTTGGGTAGCGTGGCTCCTCGGTCGAGTAGTATCTTAATAATCTCGTAGTTGTTCTTGTGGGCGGCCAGCATCAGTGGCGTTATGTCCGGCGTGAACATTGCCGTGTTGGGATCCACTTTCTGCCAACTCTGTGTGAGGAAAAAGACATTAATTTGAAGTAAAAAATTAATGCTATGAATTCTACGCTTTAATGACGTTGATTTGAAATCCTTAATGATTTTCTTGAATAAGAATAATAATAGAATAATCAGCCTATAATGTTCCCACTGCTGGGAGACAGGCCTCCTCTCGGTGAGAGGGAGTGGACCGTAATCCTCCACGAGGGCGCAGTGCGTGGGTTAGCAGATGTCACATGTCTTCGAATTTTTATTCTAGGACATGCCGGTTTCCTTACGATGTTTTCCTTGACCGTTTTGAGAGCAGTGGTGATGAAATAATTTACACAAAGTAAAGCGCCTGTCTGGGTTCTACCTACAACCTACAACTGGTAAGTCACGTAACTGAAACACGTAATAACACTTGATGCCAAGAAAACAATTGAAGTATACATCCAATGTATGCATATTATATCTAAACCCTGTTCATTTATAGAAATAAGTAGTAAAATCGTGGGCTAATTTGCTGTAAGTACTGACAGCAAAAATGGTAGGTTGATGGATGGATGTTGGCTTAATATGAAACGATGGAGCTGACTTTCTCCCTAACTAGCTTAATAGGTACCTAATAAACTCACATAAGGCTCATTTTCCTTATGAATCAGCTCTTCATGCTCCAACAGCAGTTCCACAGCCTCCACAAACTCAGCATTGATGGCCTGCAGCAGCGCGTCCTTGGTTTCTACGCCCATGATGACAAGCAACTCTACCATCTCCAGGTTTTCTCCATCGATGGCCAAGGTCAAAGCTCCGCGACCCAGGGAATCTACGCAGTTTATTTCTATGTGTTTCTTGCGATGGGCTTTTTGGAGAATTCTGAAGAAAAATTGGTGAAACAGATGTGCAGGTTATGAAAAGAACTTTGTTAATACACGTATGTAACGTGAAAAAGTCGCAGATCAAATACGTTACACTAGGAATAAAATAATGCTTTTTTGTGTCTGCAGACCACCTATAAAAATATTACCGTATCTTATGTGTTATCTTTGCCTCGAAAAAAGGAGCCTTGAAAGATCTTGTTGAAAAACATTATCCCTTCTTTTGAGGCGAGTAAAAATGAATGCTTTCGTAAGAAATAATAATAGATAGTAGAAACAACAGATCAAGCGTAAAAATCTACGTTAAAAATATATTTTTCTAGCATTTGACTGCCTATTCCGAACATGAAATCCTTTTCAATACTCAATGCTGCCAATTTATTGCCGTATTCATATATAGTTCATAGGATCACGGATACAGTTCGTCATAGTTAATACCTGCGATAATCCGATTAGAGCAGAAACAGTAATTAAGTTTGTCGACTGTTTATATAGGCAGCGGCCATTTTAAAAATCCAGTTTCCTTTAACGTTTTATGCACAACTATCCCTACCCGATTGCTCAGGTGGAGATTTACCGATGACTCCGCCCTAGAGTGTCAATGTGGTGCTGTCCCACAATAGGAGACTTAATATCGACTTAAGGGGCTTACAGGACCTAAACGCGAAAAACGCAAGTTTTAGAAACAATAAAAGTATATGATCGACTACAGTAAACAAAATCAGAAAAATATATGTTAGTCTTCAGGATATATGCTAGGTAGATAGTGTGTTGAAAACATAATACAACTAATTTGATATGATAGACAAAAATCATGAAGATACCTCTAAAAACTTTATTTTTACAATCAAAACCATATTATTATACATACAATCATTCTGATTTTTTGTCAGATTATTCTACAAGCAACATACTAAAACACTAGTGTTTTAATTTTTTAGTCCAAAGAATAGATTTGTTGTAATTAAATAATTGCTACCTATATTGCAATAAATTACCAGCGTTGTGTCATCGCACTTCTCTTTCTTTTCTATGCAGTTCGACAATGACCGCGCTTTAGGTCATGTAAGCCCCTACTGAAGGAGCCGAACTCGTGGCCAATTTCTGTGCTGACTCAATTTAGATTGCCATCGACACGTTTAGAAGAACACCTGATTTACCAGTTGTATGATATGTAGGGTGCGATTCAAAGCCAGGCATGTATTTTATACTTTACTAGCTTCTGGTGGAATTTGTGGTTGTGGAGGTCAGATAGGCAGTCGCTCCATGTAAAATACTGGTATTCAGCTGCATCCGGTTAGACTGAAAAACCCTTTCTTAGTGGATACCAACTCTTCACAAAGAACACGCCCTCTAAATTTGATGCCTCGAAATCTGTCCGCGGTTTAGGCTGTGCGTTGATATCAGTCAGTGAGGACTTTGAATTTTATAAACACCGTGTTATTGAATAATTTTTAAAAAATCTGCTGTTCCCTACATTTATAATTCGTCAGCACAGCGGAACAGCTGATTTTTTTAAATTCGGTTACACATTGTACCTATACGTAAACTGAAAACAGTAGGCAGTACCTTCTTCTATCATCGCCCATTTGATTTCAATATTACATTTTTGTGAATCAAAGACAAGTTATTTTTTCCCCAAAAACATGGTTTAAGCTGTTTTATTTTTAACAAAAGAACTCCCCTGTTTACTCCTGGCTTCTAAATATAATTGGTTGTCTGGAGTGAATTTTGCCATACAAACAAGAAATATACAAAAAACTTAGTTATCATTTTATTTATAAGTTAACAGAAATAGACATTCTATGTATATGGAGCTACTTGTAGAGTTGAAAAGGTTTCCAATAATGAGATCCTTAATCATTTATAGGCTATCCATTATTTTACCGAGACCTTATTAAATGCCTAGAAGAAATCGTAGCCTGTTTTTTCTCAAGGATCATTGAACGTAGGCTTACTTTTGTATTAAATGTATCGTAATATTATAAGGTAGGCAAGTCCATTGTAGAAATTGTAAGACTGTTTACCTTAACTTGTTTAACCTTTGACCGCCACGCGTCAAAAAATCAAAAACGTGCCCTCGGCGTCAAAATCTGTCATGTAGTCGAACCGTGGCGTGCAGGGCACATTTTAGTTTGTCATCTATACATGACTGGGTCAAAAGGTTAATAATACCAAAATCTAAAATAAAATAAAGGCTTATTCGAAATTACGTATATGAAATTTTGAATTTGGGGCCTCTACTTTGTCAATAAAATGGACCGAAGAATAGGGGGAAATTCTCCATAGCAACCCGCATTCGTGAATAACAAAAAGCTCGTGTTTCTGTCAAAATCAAAAAAACTTCTGTGAAAATAAAACTTTGATTTTTGGAACGAAGTTCTTTAACGGAGCTTTCGGTCGGAGTAAACTTGGAGAAATCGTCACGTAACGAAAAAGCGTTATGCTCTCTCCATGCGATTTTTTATTAGATTTAATAGATAAAGTCAGAGTGAGAAAAGATAGTTCTCATGGTTTTTGAGAATGCTGATGCCGATAATGAGGTCAAAATGAAAATCCAATAAGATTTTCAAATTTTTCGTCATTGGTGTCGTTTTCACGCGGCTCTGAATCCGATTCTCCGATTGAGCCGATTTCGCTGCCGCCATCTTGGATTTTCTTTTTGAACTTCGTTCCTGCCGGGGGTCTCCCCACCAGTTTTTTTTTTTTTTTGCATTACATGTTACTTTTACATTGCTGGGAAAATGGGACACTACTATACAATTTTTCTGGGAAAATATATTTAATTAAAAAATTAAACGTCATTTTAGAAAATGGACAGTCATTGTGCGCTTTTATAATTTCTAACGTGACCATAATCAACGTGGACGTCCACGTCACTGCATCACGATAACTTAAGGAAGTAAAATGTATGGAAATATATGAAAACGCTTTTAAATTTCCCTTTCCACGATAACGTTATAGGTAACATTTTATGGACTTAGACGTGGACGTCCACGATCATGTCGTCACATTAGAAATTATAAAACCGCTCTATATTATATAAATAATTTTGATTGCCTCACCGTCTCACATTGCCCATATCTCCTCGCTCTACAGCCAGGAGATACTTCTTCTCCTCCAGGGTCAGGGGCTTGGGCAGGGTCGGTAGTTCCATCGGTTTGCGGACACATTCTAGCTCGGGGTCACCCTGTACAAGAAGGCAATAAGTATAGTAACATTGAAGTAAGAAGGTACCTATGATAATTATGTACAGTATTTAAAAACTGAATTATTTACAACGTTTATAACGTTTCTTTAACCCCACAAACAAAATCAGGAGGTACAGATCGGTCTAATAACTAATTAAATCTAAATAAAACAAATACATTAAAAAAAACTACGAGAATCCCGCTAATTTTATACGAAACGTCAAATACAAGATTTTTTTTAAACATTTTAATGGCACATCTATGAATAAATTCTGATTCGAATTTGGAGCAAAGAGGTAGAATGTAACCTCATTGTTTTTTTTTTTTTTGCAGAAATTAAAGGACAAAATAAAAAATTAACCTTAATGCACGCTTTCTTAATTTAGCTACTGAAAACGAAAGATTTTATTTTTAAGGCGATGTGCGAAAACCGATGCTACATCATCGAAAGTTAGTGCAAGGGACATTTTCTCCGACTCAAAGAGGCGTACTACGTTTTGATGTAAGAAAGTTCAATAGATAATTCTGAATGCCAGTGTTCATACTCACGGACTCCAGGTCCTTCTTCTCGGACATATTGTCGGTTTACCCCACGGTGCTCTGGAGCGGCGTCCGCCCCCTCAGACAGACTGCTTATCTACAAACTGGAAACACTTAATTTTCACATATATTATATGGCTAAGCAGACTCTGAAAACAATCGTCAGTATGCGCCTTAACGGGTAAACAGCACATGATTTTTGACAACTTATCCTACACCCTAATTGCATAACACATTATCAATCTCAGTCTGAATCATTTTGAAGGACAAAAGGCTAATTCATTGCTTCGTATGTTCGAAAAATTGGTCGGCTCAACAACGTACCTAAGTAACGCAATGAATGTTGCTGAACTGTCAAAATGAGATCCATTGAGCTACTGACAGTGTGTTACGCAATTACTCCGCTATATCCAATTTAATCTGCTTAACAAATCTAAAGTCAAATAATTTGATTAGCTGACACGAAAGCAACACGTGTTTTGACAATAGATTTACTGGTTTGTAGTGTCTGTAATATCGACTAAGCTTTACGAAACCAGATGTAGAATGGTTATCGTAGAAACAATTGAGTCTCCTCATAAGCTCACACAATAAACCATAATCACCACGATTGGCGAACGCACTGGAGACCACGACGTTTTGTAATTACTGCATTGGATCAAGTTACCTATCTAACGGCACTCGCGGGAACAGACTGTCTTCTAGAGCCTGGTATTCACAATAATAACAATCCGATATGGCGTCTTAGATGACCAGCTATAGGTAATACGGTGCTGATTAGGAACCGATCATGTTCAAGCAAATATCAACACTCCCGAAAATAAGTATGTAGATAAGATCCTGTGCTGGCCTGTGCAGTCCCAGCCAACTCCACAAGTCCATCAACAATACCATATCTACCCGTCAAAGGCTATTCGTACGCACGAAGCCACATATATGCGCATACACATAAACTGTAGATAATCAGCTTGACATGCCGATTACGACCGTCACCTACTTACGACCTGACATAACCTTACAGTCTAGTAATTCAATTGATGACCATGTTCGTGTCCTACTTTGGAAGTGTTGATAGCGAAATGTAGAAGCTTAGCGAGTATTAAAATACAGGGTAACACACCGAACGCTGTTTCCGACAAGTGCCATACCTAAGCGGTGAAAATGTATGGAACAGCAGTTTTTTTTTATAGCCGACGTTTTTCAACGCTGGTGGTTCCAGAATTCATGGTAACAGGTCGTGCCTGCCATCTTGAAGAGCAAATGACTTGGTCGCCTATAGGTCAGACTGAACTACGATCTACAGTCACGAGCACTAATATGTCAACACTTGGCAACTTTCAATTGCGATTTTTTCACGAAATAACGAATGCAAAGTTGAAATACGACACTTTACATAAACCTATAGGTTCGAAAATACTATGTTCGTAATAACATACAATTTCATTCAAAAATAAAGGAGAAAATCGCCAAAACAGCTTGATACGAGACGAGTCGGGCCACGATTGCAGAGACACAGGAATGTACAGCAGTGCACTCTAGATAAGCTCAGAAGATAAAATGATCGTTATGTATCGACTAGGCCCTATTTAATATAAAACTGACACGCGACATGCAACAATTCGACAATTTTACAAGTTTCTCTTTAACATCCATACTATAATATTATAAATGCGAAAGTGTGTCTGTCTGTTACCTCTTCACGCTTAAACCGGTGAAATGATTTAGATAAAATTTGGTATAGAGATAGTTTGAGTCCCGGGAACGGACATAGGGAAAAACTATCCTATGTCCGTTCCCGGGACTCAAACTATCTCTATACCAAATTTTATCCCGATATTCCCACGGGATCGACACTTATGCGGGTGAAACCGCGGGGCGCTGCTAGTTTTTTTTTTTTGCTCAGATAGGCAGTCATACATACATACAGCCTATAATGTTCCCACTGCTGGGACACAAGCCTCCTCTCGGTGAGAGGAAGTGGGCAGTAATCCACCACACGGGCCCAGTGCGGGTTGGTAGATGTCACATGTCTTCGAATTTTTGATTCTAGGACATGCCGGTTTCCTCACGATGTTTTCCTTCACCGTTTTGAGAGCAGTGGTGATGAAATAATTTACACAAAGTAAAGCGCCTGCCTGGGTTCGAACCTACGACCTACAACTCGTAAGTCGCGGCCGTTACGACTGGGCCACCCTGCTCTCAAATAAAAAATAGGCAGCAGGCAAAGATAGGCAGTCACCCCATGTAAAATACTGGTACCTATTCAGCTGCATCCGGTTAGACTGGAAGCCGACCCCAACATAGTTGGGAAAGGCTAGGTAGATGATGATGATTAAGAGTGTTTATCCACTTACTATCTTTATTGAGATAAATGTACGTAAGACCAAATATTTGAACGTGCACGCAACACTATAAAACCAGAGGAACGAAAGACAAAATGACAGATTGTAGAAAGCTTTCAACGGCGCGATGTCATAAAAAAGAAAAGAAATGCCACTTTGTAAGGAAAGAGATATCTTCGTGGAGTAGAGGTGGAAGTGTTCATGCTATGCGTGCTGGACGCAGCAAAAGGAGCATCTAGAACATCCTAGGGCACTAAATTATATAGGTACCTTGAGGTGAGAATCGCAGCACGTGACGTACCATAGATTCTACCTAGTTAAAGAAGTAACAACAGTAAAAAGAAGAGGTGCTTGGCTCCTAAGTCATAATTAACTTGATGTAACAATTTCACGCCTAGAGCTATGCGCTTGTTAACTAGGTACTACATCCTAATTACTCGTCGTTAATTACTGTACACCGTTAAAAACTTACTCTTAAATGTAGGTACAGTACTGAGAAGACTTATCCAAATTGAAAAGTTAAGCCGTCTTTTAACAAAACAAGATCTAACTTTAGCACGAGCATAAGTTTCGGGTAAAAGCATTTAAATTTCAAACTTTATTTCGACTTAAAGCTTTATCTTTGACAGTCGTTACGGGTAGTCAGAAGCCCGAAAGTCTGATAACTAGTCTTACCAAGCGGTATCGTATTACCCAGTAACTGGGTAGTGGAGGTCAGATAGGCAGTCGCTCCATGTAAAATACTGGTATTGAGCTGCGTCCGGTTAGACTGGAAGCCGACCCCAACATAGTTGGGAAAAGGTTAGGCAGATGATGATTTCGACTTTCAGCCCTTTCATAGTTATTTTACGTCTAACAGCATTTTATGCAACAGCAACCTTATTGTAACGCTAATAAAGATCATTTTGATTTAGACAATGATGCATCTTACAACTTAATAGCTAACTGTGAAAGGACTGTAAAGTTCTTAATATAGTTTAAATAAAAGTGGCAACTTTTTACCGCACTAAGTTTTGTAAAAAAATAACCTGTATTTCAGTTACAGTAAGGTTCTTCCTTCTAAGACTCTTTTCCAAGCTCGATATAGTTTAAACTAGCGGGGTAATTGCGTAACACACTATGAGTTGCAATGGGTTCCTTTTTGACAGTTCAACAACATTCATTGCGCTATTTACGTTGTTGAGCATACACTTTTTTCGAACATATGAAGCAATGGATTAGCAATATCCTTCAAAATCATTCAGATTGAGATTGATAGTGTGTGCTTTTTTTCCTTCCTTTTTACGGTTCCGTAGTTCTGACAAGGAACCCTTATAGTTTCGTCATGTCCGTCTGTCTGTCCGAGGTTTTGCTAAGAGACTGTTAGTACTAGAAAGCCGTAATTTTGTAGGAGTGTGTATATCAATTACGCCGACAAAGTGGTAAATTTTTTTTTTTTAATGTGAAGTGTGGATGAATATTTTTTTCGTCGTCTACCCCATCGTGTGGGGTATCGTTG
The DNA here is from genome assembly GCA_948474745.1 of Oligia latruncula. NCBI lineage: Eukaryota > Metazoa > Arthropoda > Insecta > Lepidoptera > Noctuidae > Oligia > Oligia latruncula. The sequence continues at coordinate 12,607,416 of OX419700.1, forward strand.
AATAGGTCTTCTAAAATGACTTAAGGTTGCCTAAATAATTTTTCGATTTAATGCTCCATTTACGAAATATTAAACTTAAAAGTGCAAATTTTTATTCCAGTAAGAACCCCCCCCCCCCCTTCTAAAAGCTAAACTGCTGTCTTGAAAAATCAGAAAAAATGAACGATTATAGTGCATTTCATGAACTTTAAATGAAAATTATAGCGGTTAAGATAACTTTATTAGTTTAGCAGTAATAGTCGTTGAACTTGGGTGTTGGATAATTTTGTACCAAATACAAAATCCTTAGCATTATCCCTTTAAAGTGACTAAGATGAAGTAGTTGCTTGTTTATAACGGGTAAAGACTTGCATTGAAAAACAAAATATGAAATAAAAAAACAAAAAAAAAACATAATAAATTATCATAAGTTTCACAATACTGCCGCTAGATGGCGCTGTAATAACGGGTTACGTTTTCATTCGAGTATATTCGAGTGATCGACACCCCCTCAAGTCTTAGAAATGATAATTCAAATTTAAAGTCGATTTTTGTTATAACCATCAGAATAAAGACCAACAGAATCGTACTATATTGTGATAATGGGCTACTACGGAACCCTACATTGTGCGTAGCCCAACACGCACTTAGATTTGGACAAGTAAGTATACAAGAATCAAGGAGATTGCGGTTCAATATCGGTAGATTATTAATTTAAGTTTAGAAACATTAAAATTTAGGTACTTACCTACAGCAACACATATTCCAATTAGTCGTAGTTTTCTTATGGTTAGCTTCACTGCCAATCAGTGATGTCTAAGACTTATCACCCTAATTAAAAAAAAATAACAGAGTTATGACTTGCAAGAAACGGGCATTGGTTAAATTCCTACTTAGCATAAGGATAATCAGCCCAGTGTTCCCACTGCTGGGACACAGGCCTCCTCTCTTCGAGAGAGAGTGGGCAGTAATCCACCACGCGGACCCAGTGTATATTAGTAGATGTCTTCGAATTTTCGGTTCTAGGCCAAGCCGGTTTAAGAGCTGTGGTGATGAAATTATTTACACAAAGTAAAAAGTAAAGCCGTTACCACTGAGCCACCACTGCCTAAGTTCCTGATAAAAATTACAGAATGATGACTTGGGAGAAACTGACATTGGTACCTACTTGCCAGGTTCAAGCATGTAACTTCATGCCAATACCCTTAAATCATCTGCCTAGCCTTTTCCCAACTATGTTGTGGTCGGCTTCCAGTCTAACCGGATGCAGCTGAATACCAGTATTTTACATGGAGCGACTGCCTATCTGACCTCCACAACCCAATTACTAGGTAATACGATATCCCTTGGTAAGACTGGTTGTCAGACTTTCGGGCTTCTGACGACCCATAATGACTGTCAAAGATCCACGAATGACAGCCGGGACCAACAGCATTTTAACGTGCTTTCCGAGGCACGGAGAGGTCTTGATATATAAAGATGGTCACCCATCCACGGACCAACCGCGGCAAGCGTAGCTTAACCCGATCAATCGACCCGTGCGGCTGTTGTGACCCATACATGAGATGCATTAATTACCACTATCAAATCCGAACCAAAAACAAAACAAACCCAAGGTTTTGACAGAAGTCTCATAATAATAACACTCTAAAAAAAATGTTAATTAACAAATGTGAATGTTATGAACAAAATACGGTACGTTTTGATTCAAACTCGACAGCTCGCAACACTGCGCTGAAACTTTTTTTAAACTGCGGTTCCACCACGAGTTTTTCTAGCGGAAAATATGAAAATGAGTTTTTTTTAATAGAATACTCGTACCTACATTTATAATATTTTGTTTTGTGACCTATTTTTCATGATGGTCTTATAGACAGTCACTCCATGTAAAATACTGGCATTTATCTGCATCCGGTTAGACTGGGAGCCTACTACAACATAGTTGGACAAAGGCATACGATGATTTCAAGGGAAGTTATCGGGCCTTGGAGCGATCGTAAAGATAAAGTTGACCTACCAAACCGATTATGATAAAAGGAAACAAAAGGTCTGTGTGATAAAGAAGTAGTTTACTGGGAGCCTACTACAACATAGTTGGACAAAGGCATACGATGATTTCAAGGGAAGTTATCGGGCCTTGGAGCGATCGTAAAGATAAAGTTGACCTACCAAACCGATTATGATAAAAGGAAACAAAAGGTCTGTGTGATAAAGAAGTAGTTTAGGGTACTACAAGTTGTTCTCATTTACCGTGATTTGTAGGTGCGTTTATAGACACATGTCTCTCACATGGACGTGGACCAAATAACAAACCCCGAAACAACATACCTTCAAAGGTAGATAAGGCCAGGCCCAGTCCATTAAGGACGATTGTACCTACAGGAATACTTACGTTAGACGTTTTAATTAAATGAGGCACCAACTAACGATTATTCCTGTTTGCACTATACAAGTGCACCAAGGACAACCCCCGGTTGGTGTAGGACTACTACTTTTCAGGATATGGAAACAAAGATATTGGATTATGGGTTTGGTTAGGTTAGTACTGTTTATTTAGGACTATGAACGAACCAGCTACGCATTGCCCAAAGTCCTCGGCTGTGCGAATTTGCTCCTAGCTTGTTGCCAAGCCTAGGCGGCCTAGGTCCGCGCTAATACATTTCACCTTCACCTACTTAGAATGAGACCTAGACAAAGCCTTTGAAATGCCTGTAAGTACGCACAATCCTTCTGAAATTACACGCATTGGTTACCACTAAAGAAAAATGAAGGCTGGTAAAAAGTTAAACATTTTTGAGCTCTTTGCTCCCTTTCCCTTTTGCTCGCTTGGTTAGGTAGGACGCATAGGTACCTACCCAAAGGCCAGAGAAAATTCCGTAGTTATGACCGAAGTTATGGGTGTTTCTATTCTGTATCAACTACGGACATAAGATTAGTTTGGAGCCCGAACGAATGAATGCCAACACTATTTGACAGTTGTCCGAAATCGCGAAGTGTTCTTGTTCGTTCGGAAACTTGAATTTGTCATTTGTTTTGACGGATCAAGTTGCTACTTTCGGACGGGCCCGTATTTTCATTGACAGACTTAGAGAGTAAACCCCCCATAGATATCCGTGAAACCCCCTGAGCCGAAAAACGATACAGTATATCACGCGAGAATGATTTACCGGTTAGATTTGTTGCATCCAAGTTTTCAGAGCATGCTAATGACGCGAAAAATTCCAAATAAAACTGTTTTTGACTAGATCCCTCGTTTTACACTTTCACTTGATTTTTCGCAAACAGGCACTGCCTACCTATTACTCGACACTTAGTTTTGTCTGACGATCATTCCAATATTGACAAACAAAAAAATTATAACAAAATCTATGTACTTACTAGATCAAACGAACGCTGTGGCTGACGGGACGCCACTCCTGCGCGGCGGCCATCCCCCCGCGGTCTTATACCACCCTACATGATCCAATTAGGGATGTCAGCTGCGAAATGAACCGGTTCGATGCCGATCTGAACCACTACACGTGGTTGTTTGTATACAAGTTTGTAGATTTCAAGGGCGTCTGTAGTTTGTGGCGGGTAAGATTGATTTGCGTGGCACGTGAACAGAAGTATTTGGGCGCTCTCTCGCTTTAAGAGGTAATTTCATCATTTTTTTTAAACATTTTATTTTATGTACCTAGTCAGTTCAGTGCAGTCGCGAAGTTCAATTCAAATCACAAATGCTCCTAATAAGAAGGTATAATAACCAGACGCACCTTGGACAGTAAACTTGCAGGTCGTAGGTTCGAACCCAGACAGGCGCTTTACTTTGTGTAAATTATTTCACCGCTGCTCTCAAAACGGTGAAGGAAAACATCGTGGGAACCAAAAAATTCGAAGACATACGACTCTACGGACCCGCACTGGGCCCGCATGGTGGATTACAGCCCACTCCCTCTCACAGAGAGGAGGCCTGTGTCCCAGCAGTGGGAACATTAGGGCAGCAACTCTCACGTCAAGCTCACTTCACCTGAGTTTTGACGGTGAGATTTTTACAGAATAAGTAGCACCGCTGCGCTGCTACCTACTTCAAAATGGGATCAATCACTCAGTCGCTTTCTAATCCCTTAACTCGTGCAATCTGGATTAAAAAATCTTTAAAACGTCCACAACAGAGTGGTCATAAACATAATAAAAACAATGAAAATGTTTTATTTCGTGTTTTTATGACTGTAATGGCTATTAGAGAGCAGATGCGTGTCGCCAGATGTTTGACATTTTCATTCCCTGAAATTCAGTGATCCGTTAAATTAAGGCGATGCGATTTGGCTGGATATAACATGTATCTAACTAATACCACAGAACACATAATAGTACAAACAGGTACTAATCACACTAATATTATAAAGGCGAAAGTTTTGGAGGGTGTGTTTATATGTTTGTTACTTCTTCAACACTAACCAATTTTGATAAAACTTTGTATGGAAGTAGCTGACACCCTGGATTAACATAACATATATAGGCTACTTTTTATCCCGATACTCCCACAGGATCGACATTTACGCGGGTGAAACCGAGCAGCTAGTAGGTACTTAGATAAATCTAAGTATGTCAACTTCTTCTTCTTAGCGTGTCGACAGCAATCTAAATGTACTCGGCCCAGAATTCGGCTACTTGTTTGGCGCCTTATAATAAAAATAATTATTGATTTTTTGTATGTTTGTTTGTTATGCTTTCACGCTAAAACGGCTGAACGGATTTGGATGAGACGCATGGATAGACCATGACCTGGACTAGACATACGATACTTTTTCCCGATATTCCCACGGGATTGAGAGTTATACGAGTGAAACCACGGGGTGCAGCTAGTCTATAGCTATACTAATAACAAAGCTAAAGAGTTTGTTTGTTTGTTTCACGCGAATCTCTGGAACTACTGGTCGGATTTGAAATTTGCAATTGATAGCCCAGTGCTTGAGGAAAGCTACAGGCTATTAAAATCACGCTATATATGGCCCTGAGAAGCCGAGCAAAAAGATATAAAATCAAAAATAACGTTAAACGAAAACGATGTGATAGCGGGCAGGTGATGCGATGCGACGCGATGGGTCGGGGGAACAAGAAATGTCACGCGGACGAAGTCGTGGGAAACCTAAGATTTACCGACTGAATACCGGTAAAAGTCAGAAATTGATGATTATTATAGAACAATTCGGACTTTTACCGGTGAGACTTGCTAAATCCTAGGATTTACCGGTAAATCCTAAGATTAACCGCAGTTCGGGCTATTACAGTAACAAAATTATGTATACCTAATAAATTGTAGGTAAGTAGGTACATAATTATATCGAATAGTTTTGTGTCGATTTAGATGATGTATGCTTGTTGTGGCTAAGTAATAACAGCCGCACGGGTCGATCGATAAGGTTAAACTACGCTTGCCGCGGTTGGTCCGTGGATGGGTGACAATCTTTACATACCACAGCTGTCAGTCCTGGATCTTTGACAGTCGTTACGGGTCGTCAGGAGCCCGAAAGCCTGACAATTAGACATACCAAGGGGTAGGTAGGTAATACGGGCTGGTGTCCGCAACTCCACGTCAATGCGCGTATTTTGCGGATACCAAGGGTTATCGTATTCGTATTACTCAGTAACTGGGTTATAGGTCCGGTGCTTCCGGTTTGACTGGAAGTCGACCTCAACATAGTTGGGAAGAGGCTTGGCAGATAGATTAGATGATGTGTAAAAGTAGCGAGGTTAGTTGACTTCTGTCGCTTACTTAGCTATCATACTATGAACTCAAGATTTAATTTCCTTCAGTAAACATAATCATAACTAAGAAATGACTGTGATCCTTCAGAGCTGGTTTTTAACTGAAACTCTATTACCCACTTTACGACATCCAGTAGAACCATAGTAATAAAAGTTCATGACTTTATTAGCCATAATAATATGCCTGTAGGTATGCTGGAAAATATGAAAAATAGAATGTGGAAAACAGCATCAATATTTCTCTGTGGAAGTCATCAGTAGTTTTGGCGACATTTTTAACTGTAGTTAGAGGAGGTTGTTTGAATTAAAACTCAGTCACTAAGAATGTAAATGAATAACATTTTACTTTGAAAATGTTAGCGTGGCTTACTGTACAATGTTCGACCTGATAAGATCACTTCTTAAGGGGGGGGGGGGGGGGGAAGCGCTTCCCCCCCGGTGGGTTCCCGCATTGTCGAGGCGGGGGGCCCAGTAGCCGTGGCTTGGACACCCACGGTGAAGCGAAGAGGAGTGTTGGTATGACGTTGGCCACTCTCCCTACCCCGAAAATTGGCAGGCGGCGGGGCCAATGACCTGACCCGTAGGGAGACCAAGGGTGGCAGAGACGGGGTCGTCTGACTGGCGCCCATGTGCTGGTTTGGTCCCTGGGGTGGTCACGGCGTGCTATGTGTTCTGGTGCGCCGGTGATGGGAAGTGCCTACTCCCCGGAGGAGGGTCCGGTGACGGACAGCCGCGGCGGGTTCACGGATGAGTGCTAACGCGTGCGTGTTCCCGCCATAAGCGGCAGAGGAGCACACCGTGGACTTTTAGTGGGTTAGAGTCCCACATAACAGCACTATCTCCCCGTGGTAGTGCAGAATGCATGAGCATTTCTCCACGTTAAAAAAAAAAGGAGAAGCACTAAGGTGGCCCGCGAATTTAAAATTTTCTTACGTTTTTTGCAATTTGCTGTTCAGTATTAAGTTGTACGTTGATTAAAATATGATTCGCGGTCGTAACAAATATGTATTTACAGAATTATAATCATTACAATCAGTAATACAACTTGGTAAGTTAGTATAATCCCCAAATGTCAAGATTTCATGAAATAGTCATTCTTGGGGATTACTTGGTCTTAGAGAGTTCTGTTGATGACTTTAATGATTATAATTCTGTAAATACATATTTGTTATGGAAAAAATTGAATTTCGTGGGCTACCCTCGCGCTGGGATGCGCTTCGGTAGCCCGCGAAATTCAAATTTTCTTACGGTTCGGTCGGGTTGTATGTTGATCAAAGTATGTACCTAATTATTATCATTTGAATCATCAACACTACTCTCCAAGTTTTTATTATTATTATAAAATAACAGGATAATATTTAAAATGTAAAAAAGCTAAGTACAATTAGCCCCAACTGTCACGATTTCATGAAATAGTCATTCAATAGGGTAATTTTAACATAGAGAGTTGTATTGATGATTTGATCCATAGTATCTACACGAACGTAGATCTACACGAGACACAATGGCTTTTTCATTGTTTCTTTCATTCAACCGGTTAAGTGATTATTATTCTGTAAATATATACTTGATATACTGTCGCGACAGTATCACAAGTATCATATAAGTACTTACGTATTGATCAACATACAACCGGACACTAACCTGCAAATTGCAAAAAAAAACGTAATAAAAATTTAATTTCGCGGGCTACCGTGGAGCTTTTGCCTTAAGGCCAAGGAGAGTGGGGATAAAATGGTTAGAGTTCAAAATAAAAGAACATCGTAAAAATGTAAAACTTTATTACATCTCACAATTCAACATAAGGTACTGTACACACCGGACTACTAAAATCTCGACTAGTGCAATTCCAGATATGTCACGATATTACCTACACAACATACAGCTAAACAATTCATTTCATTATGCTATAGTACAAAAATACAATCAGGGAAAGAGTTCGAAGCTATTGGCTAGTTACAGCGGCTACGTAGGGCGAGTGTCACCAATGAAACAACGCGTTTAGTCATGTAAACCGCGTCCAAGAGCTGTCAGTGTCAAATTCTTGTGGAATATTGACTGACAGCTCTATAACGCGGTTTAGACGCGTTTAGTTTAATTGGTGCAATCCGCACAGAATGGTATTACCTATAAAATACAGGGTGGCTAATTAGTTACCAACAAACGTAAACGGTGTGACTCTCGCATTCACAATGAACAACTTTCCCTATGAAACCCATATCCGATTCTTGAAGATAAATACTTATTTTCTATACCTATAACAGCAGACATACCATAATAAGCGTGAATGAAAACCGTTTTTTTTTACGAACTAGATATTTTATCCCGTGGCCTCGAGCATCACACGTCTTGCGACAGCGAATACGGAAAAACAAATGAAAGAAGAGTCACCGCGACGCGACTTGCGAAGCGTCTGATGGTAACAGGTGACGCGCGACCGTCTAGCCTGACGCAAGTCGCATCGTTCGAAGCCTTGAACGAGGCCTTAACGATTGCATTGCAGGAGACTAAGTTGCCACTCTGTATTTTGCAGAATCGGTTGGCTTTTTTACAGCGGCGATATAATGATAAAACAAAAAAAAAAAAGTGCCTACTAGTCATGTTTTTATCATACTGTGACTGTAACAAAAATCAAGGTACAGCAGCTGGACAAGTACCTTTTGGCGCGTGGCCGAAATCGGAACTAACACCGACATCTCGTTTTTTCTATACATTTCACAAAGCAATCGCACGAATGTTTACCAACAGCGCCCCCTGTCAACGTCACTCGAGCGCCAAAAGATCTTTATTGTAGCACTTTCCCTACTAATTCAAACAAATTCAAATCATATGTGAAAAGAAACAATAGACGGAATAAATCACGAGGACAGTTATTTTAATGAATATAATTAACTGTGTTCACAAAAATAAAACAACCGAACTGAGAACCTCCTCTTTTCCTCAAACTCGGTTAAAAAATAAAGAAGAATTTCCCTGATTATAAAAAAAGCTACGGGTATTAAAATTCTACTACCTACATTATTGCTGATAGTATAATTTATCTAAATAACGATATTTACAATATCAACCGAGTTAAAGTATAAGCTTAAACTACAGCTAATTCAAAACTGAACACTTAGCCACCCATTTCATTGCAAATTAGGCACTTAACCATCAGTGATCAAGCCATTTTCGACCATACAAGCCATTTTATTGTACAGACAGCAACGAATGTCGGTTAAACAAAGACCAGCCTCAAACTTTATTACGCTGAAAGGCGACTTATCAAATCACTTTGTCAATTTAGGACAAATTTCACCACCACCAATGAAATTGAAGAAATCCGGCACACTATTGGCGAAAAACACTTTCGATCACAATCCAAGGGTTTCGAAGGAAATTCCTATTCTTTATGTTTGAAAATGTCGTCTGCAAAAGCGCGAACTGTCAAAATGAAAGACATTCCGACCAATTGCCATTAACCTTTTGAACGCCAGAGCATAAACGCACGCGCGTGCCCTCCACGCCAAGCCACAATTTTAAATATTTAAGGTATACAAATAAAAACACACAAAAGTAATGATTTAATTGTATAGTTCGTGATAAAGTGCACCGCATTTTTTGTCACATATTTATGTCGCTCGTAATAGGATAGGCGACACACGACTGGCGTACAGGGCACGCGCTTGCTTGTCACGTATATGTGACAATGGCGTTCAAAGGGTTAAAATTGTAAGTGTGTGTACACCGGTTCAAGAGCTATCGGTGTCATCATTGTTGTGGAATATTGATACTGACAGCTCTTGAACGCGCTTTTTTTTCAAGCTGATCGCGTTCAGTTTCATTGGTGAAATTCACCCTTAAATATTAAGTAAAAATAACATTACTAACTTACTTTCGTTGCTGACCGTACCTACAGAAAACGTATTAATAAATTAATAAACGCTGCTGCACCCTAATAATATTAATTATTTATAACATCGGTGTTATTGTATTACTTTTTAAGGCAAAAGGTACCTACAAAGAAAAATTAGAGGTATTTTAACATTGTTAAAAAAGCCTTGATTTCAATTTCCTTTCGATCGATAATTATTGTTCTGTTTTTCTGTTCTAATTAGGTACAAATAATATTAAAACATGCATTAACCTTATATATTTTACCTAAATATATTTTAGCGCCTGCATCACTTCAGGATGGCAATCAAAGCATTCCATTACTAATTAAACGCCAAAAATAACTTTATAATTTCCCAATTTCCAGAACTTTTCGTAGGTATAGCACCCATTCGCGCGTGGCCGAAATCGGAACTAATACCGCCATCTTAATTTTCCAAGACATTTCGCAAAACAATTGCAACAGCGCCCTCGATCCTTGTAGCAATCAATGTATTGGAAATTAAAAATTAAAATAATATTTTTTACCGTTTCACTATTTTTTTGCGTGTTGAGTAGTATTCTATCTTTCCAGCTGGTTTCCAGCCCCTTAAGGTTAAATGCAATAAACATTTCACTTTTTAAACAAAACTTTATTTTTTAAATAAATGTCTAGTGCAACAAAATGCAACAAGTGAAATAATAATAATAAAGTAAATACGAGTACAGTTCGCGTCAAATAACTTTGCCACTCTGAAGCTAGGCTCTTCCCTAGCCGCGCCAATTCGCGCCATGCGCGCTGCTGTTGTATTCATAGGTTTACCTACTGCGCAGTGACTTGTTGCCTACTTCAGAGCGGCAAAGTTATTTGACGCGAACTGTACCTTAACTAAATTGCAAATTAAAATTACACTTGAAAAATAAAAGCTAAAAGTATTTAGTATATCACAGGATGGTGGATTGACCAGCAATATTTAAAAAAAAAATTTGAAAATAATATTCATACTTTTTTCAACAATCAAATATAAAATAGATAATAAAAAATTTGGTAACACAAAACTTAATACTGACGACATAACCGTTAAATAATTTTGGAAAAACATCAAAAATAATTTACTTATAATAAAAAATAATTTTAATAAAAATAAAAAAAAAGGTTCCGACGAATTGAGAACCTCCTCCTTTTTGAAGTCGGTTAAAAAGATTTGTCGTCTGCTTTTTTGTGTTATATGCACAGGGTCAAATTAAATCAGCTAGCGAAACTTCACAGGCGTGACGGGAATCGATATATGAACATGGCAAAACAAAAGATAAATAATTTGTTTTTTTTTTCTGAGGTCATCGACTGCAGTTAGTCACTTGAAATAACAGCTAAAAAATCCGTTTTTTTGTCTACTTTTCACAGACGTGATAAGTATCGATGTCTAAACACGATAAAATAAAAGAAAACAGATTTTCTCAACTCATACTTTAAGTAACAACAATTCCAGCGGCCGATAACCTCAAAAAAAATCCTCGAATCTTTTTTATTTTTAGTTTAAGTATAGTGTTTAGATATCGATCCCATCACGTCTGGAGAGTTTATCTAGCTAATTTAATTTGACCCTGTATACGTGCAGCACCATTTAATAAAACATAAATATGGGCCAACCCTGAGGAACTAGTAGGTGTAGCAATTAAAAACACAAATTATAAATGACTTTCCTGAAACTGCGACCTAACTACATAGCTTTATATTCAACCTATCACCAAAACAAGTCATACAATAATATAAATCTAATAAAACAAGAACAATTATAATCTAATAGTATTTCCTTGCATAATATGGCAAAATAATGATAATAATAAATTGTGATATATCATCGTAAAAATCTTATAATAAGTATTTGTTCTTCAAAATAATATTTTTTCTGATAAATAATTGTAAAATATGTGTCAACGGTTTAAAATATATTGTTTATCTTTAAAATTATGATAATTTAAAATAATATATCAATTATATATTATCGTGACTGTTGAATACTTTAATGGCAGGGATGCCAAAAACCTCATATTAATTTACGAATAATAATAAATTGGCTCCTAGATTAATAAAATAATTTGGGTAGCTGCTTCATAAAGTTCTTGCATAATTTAATAGTTTACTCCGGACTGTTACTGAAAAATTCCTGATAGAAAAACCCAATAACACTTTGCCCGACCAGAGAATCGAACCCAGGACCGCTTGCGGACACTAGACCAACGAGGCACTTATTGTGTGTGTAATATCATTTAAATATAACTCCTGAATAGCACGGCACACTTTCGCCTTTGAATTTGGATGAAGCCACCAAATCCTAACTATACAGGGTTATTGGTAAAACATTAACAACCTCTTAAGAGGTCATTGTACTCATCATTATGAAAAACTTTTATTATGGGACCAAACCTGAAATTGCGAAAAAAAAATCAGCTGTTCCCTACATTTTGACGAGTTATACGAACCTAGATGTAGGGAACACCTGATTTTTTTTTCGCGATTTCAGGTTTGTTCCCATAGTAAAAGTTGTTTTATGTTTTACCAATAACCCTGTATAATATTATAAATGCGAAAGTAAGTTTGTTTGTTTGTTTGTTACCTTTTCACGCCTAAACCACTGAACCGATCATCCTGAAATGCATATACTTTATCAAGTGTACAGAAATGGACATAGGGTACCTTTCATCCCGAATAAAAGTGCTGTTCCCGAGGAAAACAACAATAACGTTATTATAATAATAGATGGCGCCACGTGTCTTTCGAATCAAAAACAGGACGACGTCTGTCGGGTCAGTTAGTCTTCTATATAAATAGAACAAAGTCGGGATAGTTACACCATTTTAACTCAAGAACGGCTGGACCGATTTTTATGATCTTTGATTTGTTGTATTTGTCTCCGCCCCGAATAGCAGAATAACTATTAAAATATGAGAGAAAAAATCTCTCACGTCCGTTCTTATTGATTTTGAGGCGGTATGAAGTTCGCTGGATCAGCTAGTTATAAATAAACTAAAAAGTTAATCTTTCAATACCAGCCATACCCTTTATTTCTGAATATTACAATCAAAGTGTGTGCGTAATTTATTTGAACCGCGTTTACCTTAACAAATTCGAGACTAGCCTACTCGTCACCATTTCTCTTCGTTCAACAATAGCACTAGTTAGGAACAAAGGATAGGACTAGGAGCAAAAACACATCGCTCAAGTCGCCGCGACGTCATTATAACTCGATTATAAACCTTAAGAGCGTTTACGACGTACGGCGTTTCATACAAACTTTCAAGTCCTTGTTTTTCGAAATGAATGAACCGATTGAAATGAAACTTCATACGTATAAGCAGGCTACAAATATCTAAAAAGTTACTTATGAACATTTTCGAAAAATAGTGTTACAGCCAAATTAGAGCGATATTAATTTTCCATATACAAACTGATATGGGTTAGGTAATGTGGGTAATAGAAAAGCTTAAATTCTCCTTTTATTAATTTGTAAGATATTTATAAGAATGTGAGAGAAAACCACATAGAAACAGAGATTTCCAGTTTTTTTTTTTAAATAAGATATTTCGAAAATTCTTAAGTAACTTTTTAGACCTTTGTATCCTGCTTGTGCGCATGAAATTTCATTAAAATCGGTTCATTCATTTCGAAAAACAAGGACTTGAAAGTTTGTATGAAACGCCGTACGTCGTAAACGCTCTTAACTTTAAAACATAAAGTTTATTATCGTTTGCAATATATTTACTACTTTTACTGAAAGGTAAACGTATTTTAAAAATAATACAAAAATATTTATGGAAAAATAAAACAATTTCTAAGCAATAAAATTGAAAAAACTATGTTGCAAAATTAAGACCACAACATTATTTGTGGCCTTATTTTTCCGGCCGTTTTAGATCCGCTCTTCGGAAATCTAGTACTATAGTTGACCGAAACCATTTAGGATAACTTTAAAAAATGCACCTATGCAAACATCACAAAAACAGTGTGCCAGAGAACCAGAACGCCTTAAATTCATATTTTTCTGCACACAATTCTCAACGTTAAAACATTGAACGATAGAGTTCAACACCGCTAACCTATCTATGTACATACATTTACAGAAAAGTACTAAGTAATTAATACTTTCACTTGAGGTCCTCTTCTTCGTCTTCAACGTACAAAAGGTCTTCCATTTTCGTCATGAATTTGCTGTTTAATTCTTGGTCTACGGGGAGTGGTGGGGTCTGAAAAGGTTTTGAAAGAATAGTGTAAATATTTAATTTTAATACTCTTTAAGACGTGGCAGTCACTATTTTCTGTTCCAAAAGTATCAGATAAAAATGTGCACAAATGGATGCCAGTTTGTGTGCCACTTACAAATTGAATGCTTCGATTTGATTATTTGAATATTTAAATCCGAAATTCGAATTTTAGATCACCAGAAAGATGTTTTTCATTTGACAATTAAGACTAATTTTATAACCTCGATGTTCGCCGATATTTTTATTAATTTCAATTTATTAATACATATTATTCAAACAATAATTTGACGTATTCCATATTGGGCACCCGTTTAAATGGCAGTGAATGTGCCGCTGTGTGTCAGGTGCATTCACTCAAGTGCCATTTAAGCGGGTGCCCAATGTGGAATACGTCAATAATTTCTGGAAAAAAGTGGTGAGATTTAAAGTTGAAACCTTCCAAATACTGAATGTGTTACTAATTCGTTTTTAGTGAGGAGTTGCGTAAGATTTTACCCTGAACAGGGTTTGTTTATACTTTGATCAGATACTTCTGGAACAGACTATACAACCGATATTTAATTAGTAACCACAATTTTATTTTGTTACCTGTTTATATTTTTTCACCATTAAGTCACAAAAGTTGATATACAGAATGATTTTGAAATCGTACAAGCAAATGAATATTAAACTTGCCAAGCCAAATTATAATTTAAAAAACCTTTTTAGTCTCGTAAACTCAATTTGTTTTTACTTTTGTGTATGTTATCTGTCTCCCTGTGTAACTGCTATTTATCCACAATCTGTTAATTATATTTCGAGTTTAGTGGAACTGAAGGGGAAGATTCGAATCGGATATAATATGTAAGGTTTCATTACTTTCAATAAAAGAAATCACTGACAGGCAACACAGCGTACGCTAGATCTAGATCCAGCGTACGCTGGGTTGCCTCTAGGAGCATGAAATATTAATAATAAAAAAATAATAAAAATGTTTATTTCTTCACTTAAGAATATAACTATGTTAGGTTTGGAGTCACCTTTTAAGCAAAGATTTGCTTGTATTAGGTGGTTCCGCTCCTCCAGTTTACAATCATTCTACAGATGTGTGAGAAATAAGCAAAAAATAAAAATAAGTAAAAATAAGCAAAAAGTTTGATTTAAGACTAATTAACGCTTTTTTTTTTTAATTCTTATATCAGTAATATTGCTCAAGACATCCTTTTATAACGTAGATGAGGACGATTTTTTTTTAATTCATCCCCTAAAGGGGTTAAAAAAGGGATATGGCAGTTTGTATGGAATTTTTGCCGATGCGGCATGGCTTGTCAAAGAGAAAGCTGTTCAATATATCGGGACGAATCACCCCTTTAATTCATGCAGAACGAGACTAATACAACACTGTATGGGAATAACGATAAATAAATAAAAAAAATGGCATGCTTTTAAATGAATTTATTAAGCAACACATAGTGGGGTACACAAACAATAGGCGGTGTTAACTAGAATTTTATATATTTAATGTATAATAATTATTATTGACAATATTCCAATGAGGCATAGTAACTTCAAAGTTTAGCTTTTAAAACTATTATGGGTAAATTTTAGACATAAAATTAATATACAAAAAAGGTGAAAGAAAAATCAATAGAAAATCGACCAAGTTCACTTTGAAAATTTTGTTTAAGATAACTGATATATTTATATTAATGAAGTTTTACTTATTCTGTAGGAACTAAATAGCAAAAATAATATAAATACCTCCTAGAATATTGTCTATAATTCCATAAATATAAGCAAATGTTAAAAACAAATACAATACACATGCGAAATTGAAGCTTTTACTGAAAAGTAATTATCAATATGAACCAGAGATTACAAACATAGCTGGTATCTCTGCAATTAATCAAAGATATCATGCAGATACAGACACGGACATCAGTAGGCACAATTTGACGTCAACAGCGCCTTAATGTCGTAGCAATAAGGTCCGTTTTTGTAGTGCAAGTGTTACTACTGATATGGTTATTGTGGTTGACTATACAGTACCCGGATGTCAATGACACATCGAGCTTTAGCCCACGTTCGAAAATATCGCGGCGGGATTTTATTGCTCATTGGATTCTGAACTATCGGTGTTGAGCCGAGCATTGAGAATCCAACAGAGCTCATGCCAGCGCGTCGAAAAAACACAATGTTGGATTTTCAACTTTCAGAGCTAAACGGTACGTTGAAAATCCAGTGCGCGCATAAAAATCACCGCGGGAAAAACGCGCCCCAGGGCTTAGATAGAAACCGCCACACAGGTGTGACACAGACGACGTTCTAAATAGTCGGAGTTTTTCTAAAACCCGATGTCCCATATTTACGGTCAGGCACTGTCTATCCGATATTCCATGCGTTATAATAATAAAACATGCATAATTTGACATGCAAACTGATATTACTAAAAGTAGACTCAAGCAGTATAAAAAAGTTTTCAATTCATTTTAACAACACGAGCAAACAACACATTAAAACATGATTTAAAACACTCAAAACCAAACAATAATAGACAAACGAACACACAAACTGTCAAAGCAAACCGATTTGTCTAATAATAAAACATACAGCCATGTCGACACACATGGCAACACTCAAAACATGTTACCAATTCACAAAAATGGTACCATTTGGTAGAAAATTCAGTGTTGCCATTTTTAACATTTGAATCCAGAAAAGTGTGATAACATGATAATTAAACATGACTTTTTAAATAAAAAATGGATATTAATAGGTAGCGTAATTTTATCAAGCAAAACCAGTACCTTTAATGGAAATATAGCACATTGTGGCTAGACTATTGTACTTTATTCTATCATTCATTCTGTCACGATAGAACAAATACGGCACACATACTGAATGTTTTTTTGTTAATTAATCTCATTAAAAATAGGTAATTGACACAACATGGAGATTTAATAATGAGTCGAATCATATTCACCCAAACCTTATGGGGTGAATATCGATTCAAAGACCACACTGAGACTATACTCGTATTTAGATGACAAATGAATAACGCTTTTGATTCGCCCAGCTATGTCACCTGTAGCGTGTACGCAATAATAACAGCCAACACTTAATCAATACGGGGCTGCAGGACACCGACGCGCAACATGTTACCATAGATTCAGTACATGATTCTGAAACACCATGCGTTGAAATTTATCGCTAGTTCTTAAAAAAAAACAGTGGCACTCCGGGAGTGCCGACAGAAGCGAAAACAAAACACAAACAGAATACTTTGCCATCACTCACTGACATATCGGATTTAAAACCGAGTACATCCCGAGGACAGCCGAACACATCCGAATGTAGCGCGAACAGTGTCGCGAGTTCAATGGTTTTTAACCCATCTCAAAAACTTCCCAACGCGCTTAAAGAAGTTTTCACTTAAAAAAAATTGCTGTTCCAAACATTTTGACCGCGTACTCTTGTATGAAACAGCCATTTTATTTTGATAACCGAAGAAATATTTCTATGCTAGGAGGTCTAAAATCATGTGTTGAATTAAAGGTTACAGTTTGCGGGTCGACGTCCCAGCCACCTTGTATACAGGGTGTTTCATAAAGCAACGTCATACACGATCAATATATACGGTTAAAACCAGTAATTTCACCACCAAGTATTAATAGGCTATTTGACTGGTTTCTGATAAACATCTCAGATTATTTAATGGTGTCTAACGAGCCCACAAAAACCTATTACTTCAAAATAATGTATTAATGTACTGTACTGTACTGTGTGTATTAATGTATTGTGTTTAATGTATTGTGTATTGTTTTGTATAATGTATTTCTTTTAAAAAATAATAAATAAAAATGTACTGTTTAAATAAGCCGCCAAAACGCTATCTTTAACAATATGGCGTCGTGACGTCACGATTCACGTAAACAAACGTTGAAACGGTCGAGATACTAGACAAAAGTCATCTGTTCTGTCAACGATAGACAGAAATTTACTAAATCATGACGTCATCTTAAGTTCAGCCAATCCAGACCGTTTTCGATTACGTGGCGCCAGATTTAAAAAGATGAAGTTTTTTCGGGATTTTTTTATAAATAATACATTGTTTTGTAGTAAAATTAATGCAAATCGATTTTAAAAGCGATAATCTATACGAGTGTCAATAATTATGACCTTATTGTTTACAGTGTCAAATAGCCTATTCTTTAGGAATGGCGTGCGTACACTTAACACGTTGTTTACATTACCGACTTGTCATCTAAATTTAGGTAACAGCCTGGCCATAACTGAAAGCCACATATTACATTATTTAACTGTTTCGTTGTATATTCTCATAAATGGCACACAACAGTCTTACAGGACATTTAAATTAACGCCTGCATAACATACTTAACAATTTAAATTCATAAAAATCACAGAAACATTACGCAGATATTTTTAGTTTAATAACTTGGTTGATTTTTTTATAATATGTATATATATTCATATTCATATAAATAAAGCTGAAAAGTTTGAACGCGGATATCTCTGGAACTGCAAGTCGGATTTGAAAAAATCTTGTTGCATTTGATAGCGCAATTTTTGAGGAAGTTTATATGCCATTTAACATCACGCTATGAATTTTAGGAGCCGAGCAAAATGAAAAAAAAGGCAGAAACAACGCTAAGCGAAAACGAAGTAATTTATAAAAACCCCGAATTCTTTTAAATTAAACGGCAGGTGAAACCGCGCGGCACAACTAGTAAATAATAATTAAGTTTAGTTTTACGTATTCAACTTTGGCATCAACACACTAGGTAGAATAGGTATTATAAAGTTTTTTTTCCGACATTTATTAGTATAAATAATCAGGTACAATTTTTTGATAATTTAATTTTAAATCATGTATCTTAAAATCTAGTCTCATGCTAATAAATTGTGATAACAATGTGTGAAATGAATTAAGAATATCATTTAAATATTTTTCCAGAGATAAAATCATGAAATGTCAACAAAAACATCTGCAAAGATTTCTCTTATCTTCATTCATAATCTTTGGCATAGATTATAATGCTAATGGGAACATGTTTACTTAATTTTCCCGCAAAAATAAAGAAACTTTTTTTTTTTTATTAAAATCAACCAAGTCACAGACTAACGGCCGAATTCTCAAACGCTACTCAATTTTAAGTCGTCCTTACATCATGACTTTTTAAAACGCAGTCAGTTACTTATAAAGTGCGACAAGGATCTTTTGATGCACGAATGACGTTGACATACACTGCGCTATTGGTAAACATTTGTGCGGTTGTGTTACGCAGCTGCATAAGGAGAATCGCCAAATCATCACTCAATATTTTACTATAGAAACATACACTGCAAATTTAGCGAATGACGCAAACGGCGAGCTGAGATAGCACTTTTTTTTATAAATGAAAAACAAGTTGGCGGCGTTAGTTCCTATTTTGGCCACGCGCCAAAAGATCCTTGTACAGCTAAGGGTTAAAAGTCTCTTATAAACGTCATCGGTTGCAAAATGCTTGCTTACGCTTACGCTGACGACAGATATCCCCAATAGCATCTGGGAGAATAAACCAAAGGTCCCTAAAATACGGGACAGATTGCTAAGGACGTCATAAACACCCGGTTTCCGAATTGAGAATTTGAAGTTAAAAACTATAGCATTATAGGTGAAACGGGCAAGGTGACCGCGTAATTTAAAAAATCTTACTTTTTTTTTTTGGACGAAATTTGAAATTTCGCGGGCGCGGGAGCAATCGCCATAAGTAATGCTACAGTAGACCTTGACAAGTCATCAACTTAAAATTTTCATTTCAAAAACCGGGTGTTAGTCAAGTGTCGTTTGAGAGTCCGGAGGTGGGGACACAGATCACAGTAATAGAGACACACTAGAAGTATTAAAGCTTGTGCAAAGGGGGGGTCGGCAATAATAGAGTTAAGAGAACCGCCGCGACGGGGTACACGTCCAGTACTTGTTCGGACGAGTCATATCGTGGCACTTGAATGCGGACTGTGGAACAAATATATGGGTTACTATGACCTTGAGATTATGAACACAGAATATACCGATAAATGTTATAGGCTGAATTTCTCCAACGAAACTAAACGCGTTTAGTTCTTTTAGTGAAATCGGCCCTTAGTTTCCCTATGATGTTTTTTTTTTTCAATCTTGGCTTTTCAGCACACAGTGTATTTATTAGAACTTCTGTCTTTTTACGACTCAACAAATTGATTTGATTCAATAAAATTATGTCAGTATCTGTACTTTTCGTAGTAAGATCTGGGATTTTTACCACTATGTAACCATGACTAATTCACTTATTCTGGAACTACACAACCTCCACGATTTAATGCTAGTTGTTTTTGCATAATCTCATTCCCAGCAAAAAATTTTAATAAACATGCAACATAAACGAACATGCAGTCATGCAGCATAAAATAAATATAGATGTAGCTGCCTCCAAAGATCGCTCATTACCTTTAAAGCTAGCGTTATAATGGTAAATGCCATAAAAATATGAATAAATGGACGGATTTTTCCTTCCTTGTATGATTTGGTAAACAATTAAGGTGTAAAAAGTTTTCACTTTCGTAAAATAAATGTGTTTAAATGGTTAATTTTAAAGAGATATTTTTCACATCGTATACGACGTTAATAGTGATATTCAAATACTAAAACAAATATATATATTACATTAACATCCGAATTGAGAACCTCCTCCTTTTTAGAAGTCGGTTAAAAAGTTGTTTTCTTACCAAGTTTATTTACCAAATGAGACAGGCAAGAAAAACACGCTATACTATACGTCATAATATACTCACAGCAGGATCAATGCGCGGGAAAGGCGCGAGGCATATGATCAGGACGGTCATGTTGTCGCAGCCGAGCCCGCCCGTGGCGCAGTTGGGCGCCAGGCAGCGCTGCATGAGCGCCTCGCACACGGCGGCCGGCTCCCAGCCGCTCAGCAGGCGCACGCGGCAGAATGATACCACCTCCTGCAAGTAGCAGTATTGTGTCAGACAATTTCAATTGCAACTGTTAAGTAGTGTCCTGGAGGCCAATTAATCATCATCATTTACCTAGTCCCAACTATTTTGGGGACGGCTTTCTTTCTAAGCGGATGCAGCGGAATACCTACTCGTATTTTACGTGGAGTGACTGCCCAATTTTTGTACTTAATAAACGATCAAATTCAAATCGCAATCTCGTCTCAACGAAAATCGTCGATGCGTGGGAGTGGCATCTTCTGGGCACGCTCGTTCCATCATAGACCTCATGCATCGCTTTCCATCAGGCGTGGATGAGGTCAAGAGCGGGCCATTCAACAATAAAAAAAAACAATCACAAAATTTATGAAAATTAGAGGTATTTTTGATAGATTCAAACTGAGACTAGAATGCGAAAATTCAACAAATACAATAAATAGAATAAGTAATGAAAAAAAGTTTTTTTTTTTTATGAAATACTTTGCCCCACACTAGGAATTTCTCCTGTATTGTGGGTGCGTTTTACAAACATTTAAACTCACATACACAAACAGCCAGACCCGGAACAACTACTTGTAGGTCATACAAATATTTGTTCCGTGCGGGAATCGAACCTGCGACACGCAGCGCAGCAGTCAATCGCTTAACCACTGCGCCAACCGTGCCGTAAATCTAATATCTAATAATAAATATATGATCTCGGCAAATTTTAGCTTAGTTTTAATTTACCTCGTTAGATAACACCTCCCAGATGCCGTCGCACGCGATCACTATAAACTCCCAATCATCGTTCAATTGCCTCACTTGTACGTCGGGGAACGCTGTAAATATAAAACAATAATTTGCTGAACCTAAATTTGCTAAACCGCTGGTCATAGGGACAAACTTATGAAGCAATGGATTAGCAATTTGGTTCAAAATGATTCAGATATTGATAGTGTGTTACGCAATTAGGGTGCTGTAACCATATCATCTCATCATCATCATCATCAGCCTATAGCAGTCCACTGCTGGACATAGGCCTCCCGTAATGAGCGCCATAGCGCCCTGTCTTCAGCTTGACGCATCCAGCATCTGCCTGCAGTCTTTCGCAGATCGTCATCCCACCTGGCCGGAGGGCGTCACACACTACGTTTGCCGTATCATCTCATACCTGTAACAATCTGTTCTTGCGGCGACAGCCTGTAGTTCCTCTTGAATACATAATCTCCTAACGCCCTGGACAGCGCCAGGTTACCGTTGACCCTGTTCAGCTGCACCCAGCCGCCTCCCGCCGTGATCCTGCGGAGTTCTTCTTCGTTGTTGGGTTTGTGGTCATATGACAGCATCTCCACCTGGATAGAGAAGGAAAGAGATTCTAGTAGTTCTTCCAGGAAAAAGTGGTACCAGCAGAAGAGCTCTTTGCGGAGGAGCACGTCCGCGGAAGTACTATACCCGAATCGCTTTAGCGTGGCAATTGATTGATTTAAAAAACTGTCAAGTTGGTATAACTTTTTTCGGATGGACATTTCAGTTTCGCTGTCATACAATAAAATGATAAGATGGTTATGACCCTTCGATTAACTACGGTTTTAAAGTGCTACAAGAGTGGGGACGCTGCCATACATTTTTGAGCATTGTTCTTTCATGATTCTAGGTCAACGGGAAGTACCCTGTAGGTTTTGATTTCGGAACATAAACGCCCGTGTGTTCTGATTGCGTTGACTTAGAAGTTTGATTTTTTTCACTGCTTCAAGGGATTGCAGCCCTGAGTATTTTTTTGATATTAATTTCAATTTGATAACTCCACGCGTTCCTGAGAAAAAGAGTCTTGACAGACGGACAACGAAGTAATATTATAAGGGTTCCGTTTTTCCTTTCCCTAAAAACCAAGTTAATTTTCTATCTTCTTGCACCAAAGTAGTATTGTACGTCATTATTACTTGTGCAAAAAGTTTAAAAAAATAAAATCGACCGCCAAGCATTCTGCTTTATTCCGGTTTGAAGGGTCGGGGCGTACTTTATACACTTATCATTAGCATAATCAGTCTACAATGTTCCCACTGCTGGGACACAGGCCTCCTCTCTCTGAGAGGCAGTGGGCAGTAATCCACCACGTGGGCCCAGTGCGGGTTGGCGGATGACCAAAACCTCAAAAGTTATTATCTCCGCGCTCAGGTTAAGATTTTAGCACCTGGAGTTTCCGCTACTCATATAACCTTACGGTCAGGGTAGGTGAAGCGATAAGCTAAGGGCGGCTGGTATCACCTGGAAGAGAGTAGCTGAGGATCTGGTTGAATGGCGTGATACTGGCGAGTCCTAAGTCCAGCAGTGGACTGCGTTGATTATGCTGCTGAAGTGATGTGTGCCACCTTCTCCTGCCACTCCTGAG
Organism: Oligia latruncula; assembly: GCA_948474745.1. Lineage (NCBI taxonomy): Eukaryota > Metazoa > Arthropoda > Insecta > Lepidoptera > Noctuidae > Oligia > Oligia latruncula. The sequence continues at coordinate 12,630,604 of OX419700.1, forward strand.
GACCACTCACCCCGCCTCTAACACTGGCGACTGCGCGGGAGTCGCCCACGTTGGCGCAGTACAGGGTGTTGTCTTTGATCAGCACCGCGACAGCCGTGCTACCGGCTACCTTCTCTTGCAGCATGTCTTCTTCAAGCATCGCCTGGTCCATGTCTAGGAATCCCTGGGGACAGTTATTTTTTATGTAGATTTATTTATAAAGATTGCCTTTCTCGTATCGACATCGGCACAAAATATGTATGCACATGTCGTGGAAAAATTATAAGCAAATCAGCAAGATGCCTCGCGGAACAGACAGAGCGCAATGATCGAGCAATTTTTCATTGATAATGAACTAAATCGACAAATAAACAAGATAAATGCGTGCAAGTCAAAGTTGAAGTCAAATAATTTATTATTTCAAATAGGCACATATAAAAATAGCTGATATGAAAAATTTATACTTGGCACAATTTATAATAATAACAATGGACTGTATCAACACTGCAGATACAGTCCAGTAAAAAATAACTTATAACTAAAATAAAACACCGCACCTATAAAGATGACATAACTAAATACTTTGTTATTAAATAAGCTCTGAAACACCTAAAAGTTTCAGACGTCATGACGTAGGGTTGGCGCAAGATAAAAGTTGAGATGATAAAAAAGTATTGTGAATTGTTTTAATTATGTGAGTAACCGTAATTTTGCGGGCTACGTTGACGAATCTCCCTAAAGGTGAAAGCGTCAGGGTAGCCCGCGAAATTCAAATTTTCTTATGCGAATCATATATTTAGATTAACATACAACCTCATACTGACCTGCAAATTGCAAAAAACGTACGAAAATGTCAACTTTGCGGGCTACCTTATCGTATCCTCTAAAAGAGGACCATTGGCAAGTCGATAAGTCGACTATCACACCACCTTACTTGAACTGATCTGACCTGATTTTTGCTGGTACCTCTGCCCTCTGTCCTACCAATTTTACCTCTATTGCAAAATGTTATCAACATTAAACTGACAACCCTACATTTATATTCAGCGAGACGTGTAAGGTTTTACGTAATGAGTTTTTTACATAAAATGAATCACATACTAACATGCTACGAATATAAATATATGCACATGTTATTATTTATAAGGTCACATTCAGGAGTTAGCTGAAAATAATATTAATAGCAATAATTAGTAGGAAAAATTATATTTGTACTTTGGATGATGGTGCATTTATGTTAATTTTCGGACGGTCACGCAAAATACTTTTCCGTTTTAGCACGGAATAAGGTAATTTGCAACAATGGCCAATTCTAGCAAGTTAGATCCTGTTTATAAGGGAAATAATTAAGAGTGGGCCCAATGACAGGATAAAATCTGATTTCACCCGCGCGTCTCCCAACCCCCGCATTAGTGCAAATAACAACCGCGGGTGGCGTGACGACGCGCGCAACGAAACTCTGTACACTAAACTTCAAGTGCAGTGCGTTTGCGTAGTATATGCAGGATATTCAGATAAAAATTGGCCAAGTGCGTGTCGGACCACGCACAATGAAGAGTTCCGTAGTTGAAATGAATTTACCCAAGAACAAACTTAACATTATAGTTGAAAATCATGTTCTCCCATACATGTAAGTTGGTCGACTATTATTCGTAAACTTGTAAAGCCTACTTAGCCGTGATAGTTTTCCTTTTAATTTCGTTATTATATACTACTACCATGAATTTTTCACATATCCAAAGACAACCATTTAGATGGCAGGGGGGAACCCCTGTCAGCTAAATGGTTGTTTTTGACTCTAACTAAAATTAGCACTTTAAAGCTATATATTTCACAAACGGATCCCTGAATCGCAAAATTGTTTCCACAAACCCGCAATATTTTTGAAAGAACTATACGATGATACCCCACACCACGGGGTAAACTGGTACCATATTTTTTTTTTCAAAATTTTATTTTACCACTTTCTCGGCGTGATTAATATATATGTCGTATCGGATAGATGGCGCCACAGTATAGCGAACACCGCCATTTAACAATTTGATTGGTAAACGAAAAATCATGTGATCGGAAACGCAAGCGAGCCCTACCGCTTGGACACGATCATCGGTGGACGGGATGCAGCGAGGACTGGTGGAGAGACCGAGTGTTGCGACAGTCGACAGTCGAGCTCGGACATTCTAGGCAAACGCTCAATACCAACGCACGTGTTAGTTCCCGACACACGTGTGCGTTTCGGTTGTTAATCGCTAGTTTATTAAAGTTACTTCAAATTCAAATAATTTTTTCGTTCGAGTACCCACTGCAGTGCCCACACCTATCTAAACTATGTTGGATCGTGAAGAAGACCCGATGTATCGCATCTCGGCCATCCAGTAATGCGACATATAATATCCATGCCAAATTATCGCTATCTAGTACTAAGAGTCTCTGAGCTAAGCTGCGGACGGACAGACGGACAGGGCGAAACTATAAGGATTCCTTGTTGACTACGGAACCCTGTAAACAAAGACTTTTTTAAAATTCTATTTTTAAATTTCTTTGGACAAAATAGTAATATGCGCTACGCTCTCGGTTTCACAAAATCATCAATTCGCAAAATGTAGCAGTGCTAATGTGCAGGGTTAAGAATGTCTTTACTTGTGTAATATATACAATGCAATCCTATTATTATAAATAGGTGATAAAAAATCCAAAAGGTATAAAAGCAAATCAAACACAGTGATAAGAAATATCTTATAATCATCACAATGATTGTTTTTGAATTTATTTTTCGTCGGGTCCTTTATTCAGTGTCGATTCAATGGATGAAAAAGTCAATCTGCTGACAGACAATCAGCTATACGATGTTAACGCTCAATTCATGCAGTAAAAATCAAGCATCTGCGACGATATTAGAAGCATCATGCATAAGAAAGCTGAAACTAAAACAAAATTGAAGTATCGGCCCTCTTCGTCAAACCGTCCTTGTGGATGCTCACAATCGCTGTAATAACAATAATACCCACCGGTAGAGATTCCCAACGCCGCCATAACCACACATCACTTGAAAACAGAGATCTAGGTAAAGTCTGGAAATTTCATAAATCCATGGAAGTTAAAATCACGCTAAGAATCGATTCTTAGATACATATTATTGATTTACTGAATCAACACTTCTCATCTACACCCTGCTGTAATGGGAACTTAAAAGCAGCTACAGTAAACTATCTTTCAAATGTTCCAACTCCGGACCATCCCCCATTTATTTTTAGTAAATTTTCTGATTGTTAAGAAGAGCGTTGTTAAAATCACGTCTAATACAGTTAGTAGTGACTGTGTCAGTTGGAAAATGATGCTGGGATGTCCTCGACGAAATCCTTCCTATTCTATGCTATATCCTAAACTACTCTTTAACCTATGGTGTCTTTCCTTCCGATGTGGAAAGAGCCAAAAATCACTGCTTTACCCAAAAAATCTAATCTTGCTTCCTTTTTCAGAATACCGACCTACTTCCATCTTGCCTTTCCTCTCCAAAGTCCTTGAACACCTTGTTCACAATCAGCTTAGTGCATTTCTTTGCAAGAATAGTCTGCTGAATATTTTCCAATCCGGATTTCGTCCTGGTCACAGCACCGCTACTGTACGCTAGTGAACGTTACTATATACGCTTAGGCATGGGGAGGAAATCTGACGATTCTTTGCTTATTGGATTTAAGCAATGCGTTCAATATCGTCAATTTCGATATCCTGCTTGGCATGCTTCTCTCGCTTCGTAGTTACCTGTATGGCCGCCGGCAACGTATATGCATAGAACAGACGTGTTCTTCTTGTTGTTATACCTCAGGGTGGTGGTTTAAAATTGTTTTCGACCTCAATATTACTACCGATAGGACCATCAACAAACTCGATCACTCGATTAATATCCTTTTCCGGGAACTGATACCTAAAACAAGCGAGTTTTTGGAACAATCTTATATTCTTTGTTTTAATACCTCACTCGACTAGTTGTAAAAAAGTAACAAACAAAGAAAGAGACGGGTCGAGAGGGAGGGATATTGTAATTCTTTCGTATTTCTAATTTTAGTGAGGAAGCGTGGACAACACTCACATATTATCAAAAATAAATTCTAGCTAAATTATATAATTTCGCAAGAAAACAATAAACGATCATATCGAGCGGTCAAATCATCTGTTTATTTTGCGTATACTATAGGCATAAGTACCTTGATATAAATACAAACCTTCGACTTCGGCAATTAGCAATCATTTTAGTCTTCAAGTGTTTAAGTTCTCGCTTTTTCATTGTATTTTTTTGTTTCCCATTTATTATTCAACAAAATGTCGATAATAATAATGATTGCTAGGCGCGGAGAAAATTGTCATAGACTTCCCGTCTCAACAGAGCGATGGGTACTGACTGGTGAAACAAACTGATGCCTCAAGCTCGTGTCACGCGAGACGGAAGACAGCGTATCTCGCGGATTAAAAATGTAGTAAGCGCCAAATGCTTTTTATTCGATTATCTTTTAAAATAGACATTATTTTAAAAAATCGCTTGGGTCATCGCTAGGTTATAATGAGTGTTATTATTTGTCTAATTTGTGGTTCAGTAATATGCACCAAAATAGAATGCAAACCAAATTAGATTAAAATTAGAGGTAACTTTGTGATGGTTTTCTATCGAGAAAATTTTATCGTATCATGTTTTCGTCTGGGTCGACCCTCACATTTATAATGAAGTTTCCTGCCATATACTTTTTTTCCAATTTGAACATGATTTACTAATGTTTAAATCTAATCTAAGATTGAAGATTTTCCTTTGGGCCTGCCCTTAATGCCAGTTTTCAGTAGCTCTAGGCGACACCTAAATGAATGCCCAAATCAAAGCGCGCTGTAGGATTTTCAACACTCGTCTTAGCGCCGAAAGTTGAAAATCCGGGCATTATTGTTTTATTTTTAAGATCGAGTTTGACGTTATAGTATCTTTAAAGGTTTCTTTTTTTTGTCTCGATCTGTACAGACGCCAGCACATCAAGCTACCCGAAACTGTTAAATTTTCCCAATCAACTTTGAACCTTATGCTTTAGCGATAAAGTTGAAAATCTATTACAAACAAGAATAGTTTATGTTAGTGGTCCAAAGATAATAACTAAGTAGCTACGCTAACATATGTACATAATATGTTAGCGTAGCTACTTTGCGTAGTTATTAGTTATTATTTTTACTGTTTTTTTTACTGTAGGTACCTACAGTTTAAGGCCGGGAAGTTAATGTTTACAAGTTAATAAAGTTATCTCGATGTTTTGTCAAGGTCGTAGAAACGTGTGAAGCAGGCCGGATGGGGCGCTAGTTCAAAATATCTGGGGGCACGAGAGTGCCCCCGCCAAGACGAGCCAAGCGAAGCGCAAGGGCACTACCTACCTTTTCTCGAAGAACTTCGTCGTATTTTATTCGTTTCGCTACCATCACATGGGCGCGTAAGGTGAAAAATTTATTCACTGTTCATTACTTTTCTGTTATACAATAGTTCTTATAGCAACGAAACGGCCAAGTCTCATATTTTGACTAAGGTGTAGAGTTTGTGAAGTTAGGGCGTGTAGAGTTAGAAGCTTGGCTCTACATGAGATCTGATAACTTTTTGGCAGTGCGAGCCATATGTGGTCTCGTCTTGGCAACATTTTACATGAAAATGTTTTTGGTGGGATATCTATATTTGCAGTTCATCAACACGGAACCAAATTATGACAATTAAAAACAGGTTAGTTAACATTATAACATACTAGAATGACGTCTTTTGAAGCATGTCCATTCTACGATACAAATTGTGGAAAAATACGATATACATACAGCCGGTTTATGAAATGAGAATTTTTAGTTTATCACTTGTCAAACTCTACCTAAACATTAACGACTTATACATATTTTTGTTTTCTGTAAGTTTAATCAAACGTGTATTTGAACTTAAGTTACTCATGACATCAACGCCACATGCGAACTACGCATCACACTGACGTCACGCAAAATCCTGCATCGCGCAAGCGAAGTTTACCGCGCAACTAGCATACATATACAACATCCCGACATCAATCATCAGGCAGATGCCCACCAGACACAACACGTCCGGTAGAAGGATCTTCCCTTTTCTAATGAGGATGAGTGAACATTACACCCTGTTCCTCAAACAATAGACAGATAGCGTGCTCCGCATGCGTGATTTGGTAGCAAGTCTACCAAATAGCGAATTGTAAACTACTGGAGGTCGCGACTGCCTCAGTCAAATGTTCGGAAGTGCTACTGCCAACCGCAGGATTCTTACGTTTGATCTCGGGTCGAGGGTTTTATTAGGTTAGTTTTATTATACGAAACATCTTGTGTGTTAGAAAGAGTAAGGACCCTTTAGTGCTTAACAGTAGCGAAGGGTCAATTTTTGTAAGAGGTAAGCCGGAGTAGATATCTTTAATATGATTATATTATTTGTCTATAGAATACTGACTGTGCCATTTTTCAAACGGAAGCCGGTAGGAATCGAGTTGTATGGAACCTTCGCCACTGGTGCTTACATATGCCATTAGTTATTTTTTAATTTATCTAAATCCCCATCCCTTGAATTTGCCACGGGCCCCAAACGGTATAGTTACGCCACTGGACAGCATCATGCAATGTAATTGCAAATGCGGTTGTACTATGCACCTCGACCTTCCTTTGCCACCCTTCAGTAACAACAGGTGTAATGTTATGTAAATCAATAGATTAGCTACCTGTTTCAACGCCTCCTCAATGTTGCCAAGGTGATACTCCGGTCGCGCTGTTATAAACTTGTGCAGGTGCTTGCCAGCATACTCCGCTATGTTAGATCCTAAAAGCAAAGTTTTCGATTAAATGACGCCGGATTTACAGGAGCTCTAGCTTCTGCCCATGGTTCCGCCCGCGTGGATGTCGGAAATGATACCTCGGGAACGTGACACGCCGCCGTACCGGGACAAAAAGTAGCCTCGGGAGATGCTACCTATCTCGTTGCCAAATTTTATCGAAATCCTTTCAGTGGTTTGGCGTGAAAAGGTAACTAGTATGGAATTAATATGGATTCAAGATTTTTCCATCTCCTGAATGATATGCCGTCTCGTGTAAGTTTTTGTATCCATTAACAAGACGTCTTCTATACTAAAAATATTTTTTTACTATTTTAGTTTATACTAGCGGTATGCCTGATAGAATTACCCATCGGCAAGTAGAAAATACATTACCAGCATATGGGGGTCCATATGCCACGAATGCTAAAACGGCGCTGAGTGGACTCCAGCACAAGTGATTCTAACATCAGATTTTTCCATGAGTGACTAAAATGGCAAGTTATGGATGCCCTTTTTTTGTTTTCGTGGGGTAATCCTCATGGATACCCTCCGTCTGGGAAGAACGGAGGGTTATGTCGGACTCCAACTGAATAAAACCCCACTGTTCCTTCTAGTACCATGAGTCGGGGGCCCGGGAGATACTTGTACATTCGCCGCACCCCCGACTGATATCCGCCATGCCTAGCGGGCCCCATCACCACGTGCGGCCGATCCCACGACCGCACCTCCTTCCATTAAGGCGCGCATACTGCGTACCAGCTCTTTGCGCCTGACTGCTCGAGTGACGACACGGCCCCAAATTCGCCGCTCGCAGACCCCTTCTTATGGTGGCCGGAGGTCAAGTTAGGGATGCTCTAAGAATCCCCAGCCATAATAAAGGTCAGCCTCACGACCATTTCAAATGAAAGCAGAAACTTACCGCCATGTCCATCATAGACAGCAAAGTACGCCGTCCCTGGATCCTCAGGTAGCGACAGTATGTGTGTGTGAGAGTCATCCATAGACACGCGCCATCCTTGCATGCAAGAGGAGCCGACCAGGTAGCGGCTGTCCTGTACTGTGGACGACTGCTTCTCAGTCACCGGTTCTGATAGGGTTTGACCCATTACTCTGGAAATTATTTCGAAATTTACATCATGTTAGTAATAAATTATAAAGATTTCATTTTTATGTGCCTATTTCACAGGGTCAGTGAGCAACAAAATTCATGAAAGTGTTGTTAACTTTTTATGTATAAACGCACATTGACATGCGAGTTGCGGATGCCAGCCCATATTACCTATTACTACCACGCTAAAAAGAAGAGGAGAGACAAATAAAGAGTTGGTAAACTTCAAGAAAACAGCAAGGTTTGCTTGTTCACAAACGTGGGTGCTTCGATCACCATTATGTAATATTCAAGTAAATTAATAAAGAGGGTGCACCCTCTTTATTAATTCACTTGAATATCAAGCACTGTGAACAGCTGTCTGGATCACGCATGTCTTTAGAAGTGACTGTTTCAATAAAGTAGAATGTTATTTTGTTTAACAGAAATCTTGAATCTATATTAGTTCTAACCTTTACTAAAAGTACAGGATGGCAGGGACTTCGAAGCACAAAGTGTATTAAAAAAATTGCTGTTCAGTACATTTTGACCGCACAGACACTTTTCTATCAAACAGTAGTTTTTTTTTTGATAACTCACAAAAAAATTCTGTGCTGGGGTCTAGAATTGTGTACTGAATCCATAGTAACAGGTTGTGCATCAATGCAATACAGATAGATAAAGTCTATTCATATTTATGTTTAAAATAATATTATTTCAAGTTAAACAAATATCAACTTTATTTTAATGGTAATTAAGTTGATTTCAGAGTGACTAGCATTATTGAAAAATTTATAAAAATGTTTGAAGTTGTAGCGTAAACTGAACTTTATTGTGTAAGATTTAAAGTGATTTTTCCATAAACTCATATTTGTTTACAGTTTTGGCAAATAAATGGCGATGTAGATTAATTACTGACCTTTGTTACTGTTCTTATAAGAAGAAAGTCCAATAATAATACACCCAATAAGCCCACTCTCTCTCGAAGAGAGAAGGCCTGTGTCCCAACAGTGGGAAGTTATAAGCTGATTAAGATATTATGCTATATTACCGTTCTTCATGTTCTAATACTTACCCATAAAAGCCTTGTTTTCTGCCCAAAATTATAAACAAATGAAGTTAAATCAACTTATTATTAGTTGGACTCTCCTCCTTAGTTTTAATATAACAATACTCTTAGCACAGTCACTGTTCACTGATTACAAAATGATGTTATGAAAATGTATGTAACCATAAAATGCAGAAGAGCGTCGTAAATCGTAACGGGTACATCGCAAATCGTAAACTGACCGTCTTGAACCACCAGTGTCGATAGAATAGCCAGATATGACTAACAACTGATCTCATTATCGTTTTTACAAAAATCACCTTTGACAAGACCTTTACCTTTTCTTAGCAACAGTACACTAATGATACACCCAATAAACCCACAGATTGTTTGTACAGCATTTTTACCTCTCACTTAGCACAGAATAAACAGTAATTATCAAATTTAAAACAACAAAAAATGATAAGATAAAACCCTTACTTAAACTACGCTGTTACTCCTCACAAATAGAACTAAACATACAAATAAATACACTCACGGTTATGTCGAGCACTAGGGAAACGTTTATTGTTCACTATTGTTTTATTTTTTAACAAATCAAAGCTTATTTTTCAATAATTTCGCGAAAATGCGTAGGTAAATAATATCCGACACAAGATTAAGATTTTTAGAAACGTCAAAGTGACATCAGCCGGAGTTGCCACCTTTTCATAGTTATATTTAAAATAGTAGAAATCCTCACAAAACTCCTATTATTAATATGGCCAAATAAGTACACCTATTTCGTTACAATACTATTCGGTTTAACTGTAAAAAATATATCAAATTGATCGTTATCTTCATCAATCTAAAGTCAGTGGTCACTCAACTTGATTTTTTTAGGTGTGATTGGAATAAAATAAAATGTTTGTGAACCATTTATTTACAAAAAAAAATATTCCCATGGCACAATAAACAACCTTTCCATAATCTCTGGGGCCTAGCAGTAAGTAGAAAAAATCCATACTATAAATGCGAAAGTGTGTTCGGTTACCTCTTCACGCTTAAACCGCTGAACCGATTTAGATGAAATTTGGTATATAGATAGTTTGAGTCCCGGGAAAGGATATAGGATTTTATCCCGATATTCCCACGGGATCGACACTTATGCGGGTGAAACCGCGGGGCGCTGCTAGTAACAAATATTTTCCTTTTATCCTATATCTACAACCTACCTACAACTATAAAGATCTGCTTGCATTAACCACAAACTAGGTACCTAGGTACCTAAATCGTTGATGGTTAGAGGTAGCGTACAGTATCTACACTGCACATCAGTGGTAACAAACAAACTAAGTAATATTATTATTAATAACAATTTTAAATTGATAGCACCTTTATATCGTAGCGGTAAACAGGTAAGGGCCATTTTCGTAGTGCAAGTAGTGCGGACGGAGTACCACTGATATCTGTTTGACTACAGGTTGACTGTATACCTACCTGCCACCATTATCAAAATAAAAACTAAACTGTTGGGAAGCTAATTTATTTGGCAGGATATTCATACTTATTAAACCCCGCCAAAATAATGCAGAGTTCACTAAAATAAATGTATAAAAAAACTTGCACTGGCCGTGAGTAGAAAACCTGTTTACCTATTATCTACATAAAATATTATGAAAACAACACTTGCCTCATTATTTTTGACGCTCCAAACATAATCTTGCTGTGTGTACCTACTTATAAAAAAGATTGAATACTATGTATAAATAAAATAATACAGTTTGCAATGGTTTCAGTATCGCACAAAATGTAAATTTTTTGTAAAAAAAACTGTACCTAAATGTGCAAATTTGTCAAATAAAAGGTTACATTGGGTTACATGCTCTGTGTTTGTCAAAGTTACACCATAAATAATGACTGGAGACAACGACTTTTTTACCGTAGATATAATCAAACCAAAAAGGTTTTGACTCCCAAATTTCCCTAATTTGCTTCCCTAAATTCCCTAAATTGCTGTGAATCTATGATGCGCTACACCTTTTCCCAAAACTTTGTCCAACATTGTGCTTGTAATGTCGTTCTTCTTCTATCCTAAAAATATATATTTATTAACTTCTCCTTTGGCACTGAAACCTTTGCGTTTTCATGGGGGAAATTTTCATACTCATAGATATCCTATCCAATACCCATCCATGCTAGCATCCATGTAGGCAAGTAACAGGAATGTTGCTATGTAAATACTATCTCTAAATACTATCACTTCACCCGGCCAGGGCCCAAAATAGGTCCTAAAGTCCTAAGCCCATGGTAGTCGTAGATTTCGCAGCATTTTTTGCATTTCAATAACCAGGGCCTGCAGTCTCGACATAGATAGCGACGCTGTCGCAAACTAACGATCGCAAAATAATACCGAAAAAAATCGCTTGCCGTAACGATCCTTACGACAAACGCAAGTCTCTACATCCGAGATACCGAGCAAAATCGTAAAATAACTTGACTTAGCGATGTCGGTAGGCTAGCGAAAAACTTATTCATAGTTCGGTTATTTCAATGACAATTATTGGCCGTAACTAAATCTCCTTGAATACTGGGAAGATTAGAGAACATGATTTAATAAAAATAATTATTTTTCTTGAAAATTGTATAGTAAATATGTAAACCATATCTTTAAAATACTATTTTTCATGGAAACTAATATGTAGCAATAACTATTTCAAAGAATTTTAGTAACTTGTTAAATATGTGAGGACATTCAAATCTACCGCCTTGCAACATTATTCTCCTAATGCCAAACATGTCAAGTGTCAAATCATTATGGTCTTGTTTATTTGTTGTCATGGAAACTAAAAATTTTCAATGGTATTTTTGTATTTTCTTAATAATTTTTCATAGATAGCCAAGGTTTCAGTATATTATTACGCGGCCAACACATTTCTGGCTCAAGCGGCGACCCCACTGCTTAAATATTCTCATTATAAAGTAAAGATAGTTGCATAATGAACTAATGACAATGGACTCTACAGATAGTCCGTAATGCTGTTGGATTTGAAGAAATGACGACTAACGTTCACCGGGGAGCTCGGTAAACAAGTCTCGTGTTATTCTGTAAAGGTACAGATATGAAGAAGTCCTACGGATTTTCACTTTCGTGGGATTTCCGTCTCAGCCATAGCAAGGCTGTCGGAGGATTCACAGAGGCAACATGAAGCAAGCGGTCCACATTTCGGAAGGCCACATAGCTTGGAGATGCGTCATTTGTGGTCTCTATCTCCTGTAATGAGGGAACGACACAGAAGGAGAAGACGAAAAAACAATTTGAGTGAATAGTGAAAGTTTTCATTTGAAAAATATTTTTGGATAAGTAAGGTGGTATGTGCAACATTCGTCTTGTAAACAGTTCTAGATTGTAAGAATGTGTGAACTCAGGAGATGATTCTGTTAATTGGAGGTTTAATAAAGTGGAAAACATGATTTTGCAGTTGTGTGTTACCTATGTTTTTTTCAATAGAATAGAAATATTATTTATTGCAAATATTAGACTGACATCAGTTGTTATAGTTGTGAGGAAATGTATTCCACAACTTGTGTATGTACATGTTTACATTTATCTAATTTAGCATGCATGTACATTTTTAAACAAAATACAAAAACTAAATAGTAGCTATGCAACAAGTTTTGTGTAAACAGTGTCTAGGTTATTTCCCCCTTACTAATAGACTTTGTATACCGTCTGTATAGTTATACAACACTGTCTTCTTCATTTCGAAAGTTAAATTACTGACGACTGAAAGAGAGAAATCGGTATGTAACTCTTCATCTGATATAATAGATTTATTAGTAAGGGGGTAAGAATGTGTGTAGGTACCTACTTAGATGATGATTGTGAGATATTATTATTATTGTTTATACATATTGGAGATTTAATTAAGTTGATTTGCGGTTATGTGATATTTAAGTATTTTGCAATAGACAGAATAGATAATAGATTTAATAATTGCAAAGTATGTACATACTGAAAGCAGTTGTTACAGTTGTGAGGAATACATGTAAGTATGTACATTCTATCTAATTTAGTAAGTATGCAAATTTTGTACATTTAAACAAATTACAAAACTAAACCTTTGTTCCCATTAAATTAGTACTACCGAACTGTATCACCGGTGGATATACTAGGTATGTAACAAGTATTGTGTAAGCACTGCCTTAGATTATAAGAATGTGTGTAGTTAGGAGATGATTGTGATATTAATAAAGTTGAAAACATTATTTGCTTGAGGTTATTTATTTACTTATACATATTAGGTAATAAAATACTGGCATTCAGCTGCATCCGGTTAGACTGGAAGCTGACCCCAACATAGTTGGGAAAAGGCTAGGCAGATGATGATACAAATATAGGACGCTTCGCTCCCATCAAAAAGATTTAATTTAGGTATGTCTTTGGCTCGCCGAGCCTCGCCGACAATCACCACATTAGAGGGCTAATGTGGTGATTGTCGGCGAGGCTCGTTCGCACGTAGTATGTTCGGAACAAAGACATTAATGTACCTATCTTAATGGGGAAGCTCTAAGGTGGCCCGCGAAATTCAAATTTACTAACGTTTTTTGCAATTTGCTGGTCAGTATTAAGTTGTACGTTGATTAAAATATGATTCGCGGTCGTAACAAATATTTATTTACAGAATTATAATCATTAAAGTCATCAACACAACTCTCTAAGACCATGTAATCCCCAAATGTCAAAATTTCATGAAATAGTCATTCTTGGGGATTACATGATCATATAGAGTTGTGTTGATGACTTTAATGATTATAATTCTGTAAATACATATTTGTTACGGCCGCGAATCATATTTTAATCAACGTACAACTTAATACTGACCAGCGAATTGCAAAAAACCTAAAAAAAATTGAATTTCGCGGGCTACCCTGGCGCTTTCGCCTTAAATCTCTTTGGTTCGGAATCTATAAATAGGTGGCCTTAAAAGTCCCATCGGTACAGACACACTGAGTAGGTACGCCCATTTCGCATTATTTTTCTTTATAATTACTTACAAACACCCAAAATAATAGTTTACGATCGCTATCCCACTTAGCGGGCTGTCAAAAATGCTCGCAAAATATATTCGTAAACATAACGAAAATCGTAAAGTTTGCGACAAACTTCGGTACAATACCGATGACAATCGATAACTCTGAGAGTCGAGACTACCAAATATCGCTAAATCCGGATCGATAGGACTTTGCGACCGAATTCGGTCGTAAAGCGATCGCTATCTATGTCGAGACTGCAGGCCCAGGCATGGTGCATTTTCTACATAAATATCTACATAACATATAAATAAAACTGAAGTGCCGTTTGTAATGTTTTATAACAGTTTTTTACTAAATGCATACGAAAGTATTAAGTACGGTACCATAACAAAAAAACATTTTTTTGCATTGTCTGTCTGTTTGTTCCAGCTAATCTCCGAAACGGCTAGACCGATGTTGACGGGACTTTCATAGCTGATGTTAAAGGGAGTAGGTAACTAAAGCTAATTTTATTTTAGTAAAAAAAGAAAATCAGAAGGTATTAATGTCACACGAACGAAGTCGCGGGCGGCAGTTAGTCGAACATAAAATGATGTTATTATCGCACGTAATAAATATTTTTGATCTAAACACTATTAATAACCGTCGTTAAAGCGTAAATAATGTCTAATTCGTCATACGCTCGAAGCGTGCGTATAAACTTAGACGTAATCATAATATTCAACTAGCTGATTCTAATAAACCAGCTGTGTCATCAGAATTCGGCTGAGGCAATTGCAATGTGGTTTACGTAGACTTTTTAGACTGTGCAAATATTAAGGTACCTACTGGGGTCCGTTGAGCCCGAACGATTTCCGATTGATAAATAACAGAAAAAGAGCAAATAACTACACAGATAAGATAGGAACCGAATCTACCTATACAGTCTTCAGCAGGCTCTAACAAAAGCTTACCCGAATAGAAGAATCGCGCTGTTGGATAAGTATTTTTAACTCTCCGCTCAGCGCCGAAAGTTGAAAATCACTTTATTTTGACATTCACTTAGGTGTCATCTACTGTTAGTGAAAATGGGAAACAGTCTCGTTAGTATAGGAATTAGATACCTACCATAAATACCTAACTAACTGCAGTGCGCAACTTAGCCAGGAAGCCGAAGAAAACCCAAGAAAATCTAAACCTTTCGCTCCAGAAGGCTTACATATTTTTTTTGATACTTTCCCCCAATACCTAACTAAGCTTGCTGTCAACTTGGTTTAACCCTTGTGGCAATGGGTAGCACGTCAATCAAAAAGCCTGTTAAGTAGTATTGGAATCTCCCAACCGGCGAAAAAACGTAGGTAACCTTACTGACCTAGCCTAGGTACACCAGTCTCTGTAATCATAACCCTAGCCTTTATTTGCCTAAATATGAAAACCCTCTTCAAATCTAGCCAGACGCAGCTGGTCGAATTATTACTGCATAGCACCTAAACGCTTCACAAGCCAGTGACTTCCTGTACCTAGAGTGTAGGGTTACTACGCTTACTACTGGCAATCTATTTCGGGCTTCTGGCAACTGATGAAGAAACTCAACTTGGGGCATCTCACTAATTATTATTGTCACGTGCAGGATGGAACCACGTTTCAATGAACCAAGTCGCCGACGCAGCCACATTCGATTAGCCATCGGAAAATCGATATGAAATAGTTTTAAGTTACATTATTAGAAGCGAGTGACGAAATCGAATCCAATGTGCACGTCAGTATTGAATCGCCGCGCGCCGCGAAAGCGCGTCTTTCTCGCGTGTTCCTGTTTTAGTTGTTGAGTGAAAAAAAAAAAACTTCGCTTTTGAAAATGGCTTGCCCTATGAGGTAAGCTTTTGTTTTGACTTCTTTTGACTTTTATCTAATTAAATCGACGTTTCAGTTTTTTTTTGTATCTTGTAGGTACCTGTACTTAAATGTGATATTCTTTTGAAGTTTTTGTTATAATTATGCTTCCTACATTTAACGACAATAAGTTCTTAATTATCTTATTAATTAATTACTTATACATTTTTCGACAATTAAGTTATTAAAATTCCTATATTTCATTGCATTTTTAAATATTTTACAAACAAAAGTATACACACGAGACGATACGAGACGATGAGACATTAATTAAAAATATAAAAAATAAGTAGGTAGTAGCCCACCGGTAATAGGAACAGGGTTCCAAGCTACCGGCAGGTAGGTTTCCGGCGACTGGGACCGCCCATAAATGAATAAAAAAATATGCATGAGAAACTCGAACGAGTCGCGCGGATGCCCGCGGCGCCGCGGGAATTCCGGCGAATAGCCTTATTCTCTACCAAGCGGTTGAAGTATTATAGTAATGAAAATAAAGGACACTGAAACTGCTCTCCGTTTCGCTGCGCTTCGACGCTCTTTTGGTGTGAGTTGAGCCTTAGTATCTCCTACCTGTAAAAAAGTTTAAAAACTTAGCAACCGTTACCGATGAACAGTGAACCTCCGTGACCTGCCAATATGAATTAATAAACTTTTTTTTTAAAGAATGTTGCCTAATTTAAATTTCATGATGTCTACCCTACCGTTACCATAAAAGTGCCGCGATTATTAATTTCCATAAAGTTAACTTCCTTCTTTCTTTTTTTAATTCAAGCCGACCGACGCGACGCGGACGCAAGTATCTAGGTACCTACGACATAAAGCTGTTTTTAAAAGAAATGATATGTAATTTACATATTTTACAAAACAATAGAATAGAATAAGTAATTACTAAATAACACAAAAACCATTTATAAAGCAATAAAAGTATTTGTAAATAAACATATTACCACTCCTTTGCGTCGCGCAGTCGGGTAAAAAGAAAAATAATTGGCCCTATGGCGTGCAGGTAACAATCAAACTATAATTTATTAATTTTTACTAATAACCCAAAAAACCCTAAGCATAGATACCTAATATTAACGATGCCTGAAAACACGAAACTCGACTCAATACTTTGTTAAGAATCTATTGTGTCGTGTTTCGTGGGAACATAATGATTAGGTACCTAATCGGTCATACATACCTACTGCTATACATACAAATAAAATTGAAGTACCTACCTATCTGTTTGTGCTTTTTACTAAATGCATATCGCACCTCCGATAAAATAGGGTTACAACTCCAAAAACCTGGATTTTTAGAAAAGCTAATATAAACAATAATTTTCCTACTAACCTACCACGCGGGCCCAGTGCTGGTTGGTGGATGGATGTCACATGTCATTTCTTCGAATTTTCGGATCTCGAACATACCGTTCCCTCGTGATGTTTTCCTTCACCGTTTTTAGAGCTGTGGTGATGAAATAAATTACGAAACGCCTGCTTAGGTTCAATCCCACGAATAACTCGATAAGTCGGGGCCGATAGGTACCATCATCACCTGCCTAGCCTTTTCCCAACTATGTTGGGGTCGGCTTCCAGTCTAACCGGTTGTAGCTGAATACCAGTATTTTACATGGAGCGACTACCCATCTGCCCACAACCCAGTTACTGGGTAATACGATACCCCTTGGTAAGACTGGTTGTTAGACTTTCAGGCTTCTGACTACCCGTAACGACTGTCAAAGATCCACGAATGACAGCCGGCACCAACGGCTTAACGTGCTTTCCGAGGCAGACAGAGGGGTCTCGGTATGTAAAGATGGTATGGGGCCGATAGGTACCATTGCTCTTTATTTAGTGCCAGGCCATAACTGGCGGTTAACCATTTGCAGTGCCCTGCTCCAATAGTAAACGGTTAATGGTTGCCCCTAAGAGTTCAGTCGGAAACTTTGACGGTCCAGTCTACATTGACAATCGTCCAGCAACCTTACCACGATTTACTCGTACCTTTATGCTTTTCAGCGTCACGCTATATCTAGGTGAATTTCTGTTAAATTGTACTCGGTACTTACTCTCGTCTAGGGCTAGAGTTACTTGGTAAGTTGATACTAGGGCTAGAGATAATTGGTACTAAGCCTATTGTGGCAAATTTTTAGGTAGTCTAGAGTCTAGGGCTAGAGGTACTTGGTACTTAGCCTTGGGGCAAATATTTAGGTAGTCTTAAGGCTAGAGGTAATTAGGTCTAGAGTCAAAGGCTAGAGGTAATTGGTACTTAGCCTTGGGGATAATTTTTAGGTAGTCTAGAGTCTAAGGTTAGAGGTAATTGGCACTTAGCCTTGAGGCAAATTTTAAGGTACCTAGTCTAGTGTCTACGGCTAGAGGTAATTAATTGGTACTTAGCCTTGAGGCAAATTTTGAGGTAGTCTAGTGTCTAGGGCTAGAGGTAATTGGTACTTAGCCTTGAGGCTAATTTTTAGGTAGCCTAGAGTCTAAGGCTAGAGGTAATTGGTACTTATCCTTGAGGCTAAGTCCTCGCATATAGTCCGCCTTAGTGTAGTCTCGCATATAGTCCTCGCGCGCGTATATGAGTGGCGCGCGGAGGCACTACGCCGGGGGGAAGTTCCGCTTCTGCGGCAAATCGCTGCGGAGCGGACGGAGCTCCGGTGCGATCACATGGCGACATGGAAGGAGCGACTGTCGCAACCTAGCGCAGGGCACGCCGCGACAGCGGCGATAAAATCCCTCTTTGAGGAGTGGCTAGAGAGGCGCCACGGCGCCCTCACCTACCGCCTGACGCAGGTCCTCACCGGACACGGAAGTTTCGGGAGGTTCCTGCACATCATCAGGCGGGAGGAAACGCCCAGTTGTCACCATTGCCAGGATCGTCCAGAGGACACGGTGGAGCACGCACGGTGCTCCGCCAAAGAGGGGCAGACCTCCACCGTGTCCTCGTAGATGCGATCGGCAGCGGCGGCGACCTCTCGCGTCCGGCCCTGGTGCAAGCCATGGTCCGGGGCGAGAGGGAGTGGGAGGCAGTCACCTCCTTCTGCGAAGCAGTCATGCTAGCGAAGGAGGTGGCGGGACGGCTCAGGGAGAGAGCCTCCCGTCCCAACGGCCGCGGGAGACGCTCCGGGCGTCGGGAGCCGCGTGACGACTCCCGGCCACCGTAGGCGCGGGCCTGCGGGTGGAGAGTAATGGGTACCTCACCATCCGATCAGGACCAGGCCCGTGCCAGACGGCGCGTATGTGTTCCACGCGCGCCTCAAAGAGATGTCAGCATCGAGGAGGGGCCCCATAGGGCCGAAGCCTGCCGGGTCAGCGGGATTGTCCGAAAGGGTTACCGCTGGCCCGGAACATAAAGGGCTAAGGAAGGAACACGGGTGGGTTTTAGTCAGTAAGAGTTTCACACTCCCTTCCGCTCCACACAGAGCGGGAGGGGTCATTTGATGATTTCCCATCCGAAAAAAAAAAAAAAAGCCTTGAGGCTAATTTTTAGGTAGTCTAGAGTTTTTAGTAGGCTAGACCAACGTGCCCGTAAAAGGCATGAACATACATTTATAATGTTTCAAGGCATTTTTTTACTGTATTCGCGATAAGAGTACTCAATATTATGATGTGGTAAATTATAGTGTTTTACGGAACAATAATATTGATGTTTTCTTGGAATCGGTGACGTGTTGAAATAAATTAGCATCTATTACTTATAGATGCTTATCTTTTCAACTAGTTGTTGTTTATTAGAAAAAATGGCTCCCTATTACATCACCCTAACTAAACTGTCCCCACAACTGGGGGGTTACTCTCTAAGTCCGTAGGCGAAGATATGGGCCCGTCCGTAAGTATTGATCCGGCAAAACAAGTGTTAAATTCAAATTTTCGGTCGGGCAAATACCTACATAATCCAGAGTAAGGACAACTATGAAATCGTGTTGTCATTGCGGCAACGTATAAAAGAAAAAAAACTTTTCGAACATAATATGAACACTTGGATTAGCGATATCCTTCAAAATGATTCAGATTGTGATTGATAGCGTGTTACGCAATTATTAGGGTGCTGCGATGCTATTCTGTAAAAATTATTAGGGTGCTGCGATGCTATTCTGTAAAAATTATTAGGGTGCTGCGATGCTATTCTGTAAAAATTATTAGGGTGCTGCGATGCTATTCTGTAAAAATTATTAGGGTGCTGCGATGCTATTCTGTAAAAATTATTAGGGTGCTGCGATGCTATTCTGTAAAAATCTCACCGTGAAAACTTAGGTGAAGTGAGCGTGGGAGTGAGCTGTCAATAGTGTCTAACAAACTCACTTCACCTAAGTTTTCACGGTGATTTTTACAGAATCGACCGGCTGGAACCTAAATTGATTTTGTTTTATGGTACAGACGCCAGCACATCAAGCTACTACAATCTGTCAAATTTCTTTAATAGATTTTCAACTTTATATCTAAAACATAAAGTTCAATGTTGATTGGGAAAATTTGACAGTTTCGGGTAGCTTGCTGATGTGCTGGCATCTGTATTTCTTTAAATGTTCGATGTGATCGATTCTAAGATCAGATTTTTAGTCAGGCACGAAGCATTCGCAAAAAAACAATTGCTCTGAAGACTTGCTTGAAGGAACCATGTAATGTGCCGGATTAGCCCATAAGCAAATTAAGCAATTGCTTAGAGCGTTACGTCTCGGGGGGCACCATAAGGCAGAAACAGCGCCGAAACAGTATTTGCTAGCACATGAAAGGCAAGGTTGTTTATCAGCAAGATATTACAAAGCCCAAAAGTCACTCTAGCTAGAGATGTGCGCCAATCTTTACAAATCGCTCGTCGATGTTTTGGAAAAATACGAGGCGACTAGTGGATAGGAGGGCCTTCGGGCGTGGATTGCTTAGGGTATCAAGTAGTCTTAATCCGGCACTGCATGTAATTAACATCTATATGAGTGCCTCTAAACAAGCTTTCGACATGTACAGACGCCAGCACATCAAGTTACTACAATCTGTCAGATTTCTTTTATAGATTTTCGACTTTATTGTTAAAGCATAAGGTTCAAGGTTGATTGGGAAAATCTGACAGTTTCGGGTAGGTTGACCTGCTGGCGTCTGTACAACGTAAATCATTTTCGGCACCGATGAACAGGTATTTCTGGTTCGACTGCAACTGGGCTCATGCTAATTATCTGTCAAACGTCGAGAGCCAGGTACCGGTTAAATGAGACATATTCATGTCATTATGTGGTAAAAGTAGTCGTGATAAAAAACTGTTTGATACTGTCATGAGCATTATATATGCTATGTAGGTACCTCACACTTACGCAAGATTCAAAAGCGATTTTCAGCTAAAGTATTGATAGATACGAGTATTTTATTGTGTTACTAATATAGTATTATAGAAATACAACGGAGCCTACTTTTTTAGTCCGTAAACAAAGCTACGGGCCCGAACGAAAGTAGTTGATCTGTCAAAACAAGTGTCAAATTAGATTTTTGGGACGGGCGAAACCTCATCGGCATTAGGGACACTGTCAAATCGTATTCTTCTTCTTAGCGTATCGATTGCACTAAGTCTATAATATTTTTGGCCCAAAATTCAGCTGCGAGAACTCCGCTCACTGACGCAGTCATAAGATCATCAAGTGCACAGGGCCTCAAGTCTGCTATTACAATAGTGTCAGAATGGTCTATGATTGATTTCATAATTGTTGATTTTGACAAGTTTGGTAATCTACTATTATAATGGCGTCATTATGACTTTCCAATGGACAACCACTGACACTCCACTGAAAGAAATGGCATAATGGTAATCTCGTACATAATGACAAATGAATGACTGACTTGCGTTAATCTGCTAAAATTTTGACAGTTCCTTTGATCAGTGACCTACTATTAAAACGTCATTGTGTGTGATTCGTTACGAATATCGGTTCTGTGCCATTGACCGACCAATGATCGACCATTATGAATTTAGCAGATTACGAACTTTTAGCAAAATGACAATGGGATCGTGTTGGACTGACGAATTTATAAAAATAGCAGACTTGGGCCCCAGGTGAGAGGGCGTGCGGCGCCGGCGCAGCGCAGGATGGAAGGTGGGCCGTTGTCTGTGGGGAGGTGCCGCATACGCACTTGAGATTAGAGCCGTCCGTCTGTGGAGATTGTTCTTTGCTCCGGCCGATTTGGGTTCGATTTGTTCGGGCTTGAATCGTAGGTATTGTTGTTCATTCTTAGGTCGGGCCCTAAACGAATCTTATGTCCGTAGGTGTCGCCCGTAACTTCGGCCTAACCTACGGAATTCGTTCCTAGAGAGTAGAGACAAATTTTTCGAACATATCAAGCAATGGATTAGCAATATCTTTCAAAATGATTCAGATTGCGATTGATAGTGTGACGCAATTAGTGTGCGTGTGAGTCTGACGATATAAAACGAGATTCAAAAATATTTATGTCCTAATCTATTTGACATTTTTAACTCGTTATCTGATGCAATAGACAGTCGCGTAAGTTTTACACTTCAGATTTTT
This sequence comes from Oligia latruncula, assembly GCA_948474745.1. Classification (NCBI taxonomy): domain Eukaryota; kingdom Metazoa; phylum Arthropoda; class Insecta; order Lepidoptera; family Noctuidae; genus Oligia; species Oligia latruncula. Next base: position 12,652,932 of record OX419700.1, read on the forward strand.
AATAATTTCACACATAAGTATAAAAATATATTAAAAATCAAAAATAATTAGACAAGTAAGTACAGACGCCAGCAGGTCAACCTACCCGAAACTGTCAGATTTTCCAAATCAACCTTGAACCTTATGCTTTAACAATAAAGTCGAAAATCTAATAAAGAAATCTGACAGATTGTAGTAACTTGATGTGCTGGCGTCTGTACATAATTCATTATGTCGAGTTCATCTTTAAAATAACGAGTTATTCCGGTCTCAATAACATCCACCCTAATTATTATGTGTAACACGCTATGAATCTTAATCTGAATCATTTTGAAGGATACCTATTGCTAATCCATTGCTTCGTATGTTCGAATAATGTGTTTGTCCAACAACGTAAATAACGCAATGAATGTTGTTGAACTGTAAAAATGAAACCCATTGCTACTGATAGTGTGTTACGCAATTACCCCGCAAGCCTGTAATCCCAACAGGGTTAGGGAGAAGTGTAGGTACCTATAATAGTACCTACACCCACATTTCGCCAGTTATGCTTAAGTCCCGGCCATGTAATAGGGGGCGAGCCTATTGCCATCAATCAGGCAAAAATCCAAACTCCGGGCTGCTACTGAGAAATTCTTAAAAAAAAGTCTTTAAAATAATTTATTTTTAATTACTTTGTTTTCGATTTCTTTGGGCAGGTTGCTATTAATAGGTGCCTAAACACCAAAAATACTAGATTAAGTTGTAGATAAATGTTATAATTATTAGAATAACTGGTTTTACCACATATTATCAGGGGGCTTATAAAGGCAGAATCATAAACTGATAACATAATGGACAGTTATACCGTTAAGTTAATCGTATCAAATCCCATTGGTGAAGCATTTTTTTTTTTTTTTTGTTTGTGCTAAAATACCAATCAATCCGATCCAAATCCAATCTCTTTGATTATACCTAAGTAGTGCAGCGAAAAAAAGAAAAACACGGACTGTCTTCGCCATATTACGATTCATAATGTTATCCTTTTATGATTCTCCAAATTGGCCTTTTTAGGCCCCCAGGAGTAGACGAGATGTCTGTCTAGCTTTGTTTCCAAATTAATGGCACAAAAAATCACGAAGTTATAAATTTTATATAAGTCACGAAGTCAGTAAGTCACGAAGCATTATGTTATCTGCATTCGCGATTTATTTGCCAAAAATGTAATCAAATATGAGTTTATGGAAAAATAACTTTAAATCCTACAAAATAAAATTCAGTTTACGCTACAAGTTCAAACATTTTATAACTTTTTCAATAAAGTCACTAACTATGGCCGCTATCCCACTGGCGTTTTACGAGCGTCGGTCCCTCGAACGTCTGCGCAGCGTCAACGTTGCGCAGACGCGACGTTGACGTCGCGTCGTCGTGTGACAAGCATGCTTGTTGCAACAAAATAAAGTTGATATTTGTTTAACCTGAAAAAATATTAATTTGATAATACCTAAGTTTGAATAGGTAGACTATGTAACCTAGATAGAAATATAAACTTTGAGAGAAAAAACAAAACTGGGCCTTGATTTTTTTTTTTGATGGTTTAAAAAACTACCTACGACACTAATATACTTACACACCCCACTGCTGAGTTACCTACCTACTACCTAAGCAGTGGAAGACTGGTCCTTCCTTTGTGCCATTTTCAGCTGGCCTGTTCATACATTTCCTAAAATTGCTTACTGTACCTATTAAAGTTGGACCTGCAGCACCTGTCGTGCTTAGTTCACGTCATCATCATTTCAGCCGAAAGACGTCCACTGCTGGACATAGGCCTCCCCCTTACCTAGTGCAACATCTACCTTTTCCCAACTATGTTGGAGTCGACTTCCAGTCTAACCGGATGCAACTGAATTCCAGTATTTAATATGAAGAGATATCTGACCTCCACAACCCAGTTACTGGGTAATACGATACCCCTTGGTAAGACTGGTTGTCAGACTTTCGGGCTTCTGACTACGACTGTCAAAGATCCACGAATGACACCCGGGACCAACGGCTTAACGTGCTTTCCGAGGCACGGAGGGATCTCGGTATGTAAAGATGGTCACCCATCCACAGACCAACCGCGGCAAGCGTAGCGACCTGTCCGGCTGTTATTATTTAGCCACGGGCCCCTCATTTTATTTAAGTACCTACCATCTTAATTTTTGCCCCCAGGTCTGTGTTGGACGAGAGCATGGCTCAGGAAGGCGATACCCTTGGCAACGAGGCTGGCATGCTGTATGGAGAATACCTGATGCTGGACAAACTTCTATCAGCACAGAGGATGCTGAGCGCAGAGTCTTCCAAACCAGTGCATGATGAGCATTTGTTTATTGTTACGCATCAAGGTAAAAACATAAAACACTAACCCCCTTACTAATACTTAAACGTTGTATAGTTACACAACGCTTTGTCTTCTTCTTTCGAAAGTCAAAGTCAAATCATTTATTTCAAATAGGCACATTAAAGGCACTTTTGAACGTCAAAAAAAACTAAATAGAAATGATTCTCTTCGCCCATTCCAAAAGGTAGTTTTCGTATGGAGAAGAATGGGCAAGAAACTCCACATTAAAATCAGAATCAAATTACAGACTGAAAGAGAAAAATAGTTGTGTCATTATTCATCTGATATAATACGTTTATTAGTAAGGGACAAAGGACATCGACAAACTGAAACCATTTATTCAGCATTTTTAGCGTAGAACATTTACCACGGTTATCAAAAAAAAAAACTGCTGTTTCGTGGAAAAGTGGTCAAAGGAAAAACTTTTCTTTTAACCGACGAAAAACTTCGTTGGTCTTGTGAAAATTTTTTTTAGACTATTCAGACTATCACTTGAAATATGTAGACTTGAAAGTTTAGTTTAGTAGATACCTAGGTATCTAGGCTACCATAACTGTAGGCAAGATGGCCCGCGCCAAACGCAATAAAAAAAAAGTAATAGATAACAAACACATTTTTCTTCAAGTCATTATGATCTCACCCAAAAACAAGAGTGTTTATTATCTATATTATATTGACTACGCAGTCTGCAAACGACATTATCTTTAGGAAGTCGCCGGATGTAACCTCTTGCACTTGAACTGGCTTATGATAGTCATCTTCAAACAAACACCGCATTCGTTAATGGTGAAACTAAAAACTTGACTTGAAAAATATTATCATAATTTTCGCGTACCTACCTGTTTTATTGGCTTTCATTTTGACAGTTCAACAATATTCATTGCATTAATTATGTGGTTGTGCAGGCAATTTTTTCTAACATCTAAAGCAATGGATTAGCAATATCCTTCAAAATTATTCAATTTGTGATTGAAAGTGTGTTAATTATAATGAGTATGTATTATTTATATAACCTATGTAGGTATCCCCATCATCATCATCTGCCTCGCCTTTTCCCAATTATATTGGGATCGGCTTCCAGTCTAACCGGATGCAGCTGAATACCAGTATTTAAATGGAGCGACTGCTTAACTGTATAGTCAATCACTTGGTATCGTGTTATAAGTAGGTATGATTTGACTACTAAAATTAAGAGCTGGGGTATGGAGGAACCTACCTTACCAAGGGGTATCGTATTACCCAGTAACTGGGTTGTGGAGGTCAGATAGGCAGTCGCTCCATGTAAAATACTGGTATTCAGCTGCATCCGGATAGACTGGAAGCCGACCCTCACCATCTATGCTAGTTGCGCGGTAAACTCTGCTTGCGCGATGCAGGATTTGCGTGACGTCAGTAGGACGCGTTGTTCGCATGTGGCGTTGTAGATACCGCTACAAACCTATTGATGAAAAACCTGGTTTCAGAAATCCTCCTTCACGATCCAAGATGGTGGTTATGAAATCTATCTTAACCACTGATGATAATGATTGGTGATGCTCAGGATTTAAAAGATTAGGTATTTTCTGATACACGTTGGATTTTATCATAGCTACTTAGTCAAAATTGTTTTCGTTGTCTACAATTTGACCATCTTTACGTATTTATGTGTAGGCAATTTGATAACTGCTAACCTAAATTCATTGACGTCAAATTACGGGTCGAATAACATAACATGAATGAAACAACAACGCCCCGTATAATATGTATGATTGATATGGTATGACACGCCGTACGGATATGATCGCTGACGATACCTATTAGGTATTATTTAGTTTTGTTAATGGACATGCTGATGATACCTAGTAATAAAGTATTTATACTTAAAAGATACGAAACTTCCTCTAAAACACATTTTCATCATTTGTTTGGTCCATTAGTCATTATCAATCGTCATTATATATAGATATTTATTTATCTAGTTCAGACTCAGATGTGTTGTCGTATTTCTGTTAGTATAAGCTCATTTAAGATATGTTTTTATTTATGATGTACTATCTTGTTTGAAACTGGAAATAAATTATTATTATTAAATTTAAAAAAAAAAAATATCATTTCAGCCCAAAGTGACCAACTGCTGGGTATACTTACTTAAAAGCCTTCTTACTTTCTTACCACTCTCCAAGAATACGTACTTCCTTCATCTATTAACCGTTTCCCGACTATGTTAGGGTCGGCTTCCAGTCTAACCGAATGAATCTGAATATCAGTATTTTACATGGAGCGACTGCCTATCTGACCTCTACAACCCCTTAGTAAGACTAGTCGTCAGACTTTTAGACTTCTATAATTACCTGTAACGACTGTCAAAGGTCTATAAATGACAGCCGAGACCAGCGACTTCGTACTTCCGAGGCACGTAGGGGTCTCGGTATGTAATGGAAGCTCATCCATCGCTGCTCCCCAGCCCAGCCAGTATCGCACATTCTTAAAACGGTGACGAAAAACATCGTGAGGGTTTCACCAACCAGTACCAAAATTTCTAAGACACGTGACATCCACCAACTTTCACTGGGCCCGCGTGGTGGATTACGGCCTACTTCCTCTCACAAAGAGGAGGCGTATGTCACAACAGAGCCACTGTTGTACTTTTTTTTTTTGTTGTTTTCGGGGGAAAACTTTCAAAGGGCGCCCTCCCTCCGGGGAGGGGAGGTCGGGGAGTGTGAGATTTTTACTTCACTAAAACCACCCCGGTGATCACCATCAGCACATCGGGGTGGTTCCGGTTTGTCTTAAAATACCAATTCCGGAACCCCCCTGTGCAACGCCTGTAAGGCACATCCCTGGGGAGACTGTAAAGGGGCCTCCCTTGAGCCTCGCTATGCACGGCAGCACGTGACCACTATGCCACCATCTTCCCTGGGGTCACTTGGTGGGCGGACAGAGTCCCCACTCTGTGCGCCCGCGACCCCAAAGGTCTACCTACCTTGATTAGTAAGCGGATTTTGGCGGATTAGGCGCCAAGGCGGTTGCCTCACCGACCGCGATTCCTTCTTCTCCGAGCAGGATCAGCCCTCTCCCGATCCTGCTCGGCGGCCTCCTTCTTAACCATCACTGTCTCACAGAAGGAGGCTACTACCGTAGCCACTGTTGTACCTGCCTAACCAGAACTCCTTCAAGCCACGATCTGATGTTGACTATTTTTATTCTTTTGTTTCCAGCCTACGAGCTATGGTTCAAGCAGATCATCTTCGAGGTGGACTCGGTACGGGCACTCCTGGACGTGGAAGGTCTTGACGAGAGCCACACCATGGAAATACTGAAGAGGCTCAACAGGATCGTGCTTATATTGAAGGTAGGGAACGTGGGAACGAACCAATTAGCTTACTAGATCCTTGACGGCATGTCGTGGTCGTGCACTTTTCATCTGGCGCCACAGTCTACAATGACAGTACCAGTAAACCAATGGTGCCATCAACCAATTAATTGACATATTTTGGTAGAACTTATACCAAGATGTCAAATAATTGGCAGAAGAGACTAGTTCGTATAAGTGCTCATACACACGAGCGACACGTGTCAACGGCTAAACCAACAAAATAAAACAAAAAATAAAACTACCCGTCGACAGCGTGCCGGTCGTGTATTTGAGTACGATGTACGGTGTGTATAAGTGAGCACTTATAAATACGGTCTTCTAGTCTCATCTATTAATTGAATCGAAGTTCTTTAACGAGTTTGCGGTAGGAGTAAAGTGGTAAAAATTGTCACATAATGAAAAAGTGTTGCGATTTTTTATTATATAGGTACTAGCTTCCGCCCGCGGCTTCGCCCGCGATGTATGTCGATAAAAACTGTCCTATGTCCTTGCCGGGATGCAATCTATCTCTCTGCCTCGAAATCCTCAAATCCGTTCAGTGGTTTTAGGCGTGAAAAGGTAACGTAAGTACAGACAGACAGAGTTACTTTCGGATTTATAATATTAGTATGGATAATAGAAAGAGTCCGAGAGAGAGATAGTTTTCACGGTTTTCGAGAGAAAATTGATGGCAACTGCAAAAAATTTCAAATTTTTCGTCATTTTGAAATTTGCGCAGCCGCTATCTTGGAATTTCACATTGAACTTCGTTCCTGACGGGGTCCCCCGAGTGCACGTGTTTTGAGTTGCGCAGCCGTGGACTTCGACACAGAGAAATTCATTGTTGATATTCAACAACGAGAAGCTACTTGGAATTGTGAAGGAGCAGTAGGTATATAAGAATAGAAATTTGGTTTTCGGGACACAACACGCCTTCAAGCGGTCCAACCGCTTAACGCGGTCGGTTGGACCGCGGTTTCATCGCGGCTGACCGCCATGGCGGCGAACCGCGAAGAAACCGCGATGCAACCTCGTGGACCGCTCAAACGAACCGCCTAGGCGGCCAACCGCTAGTGCGTAAGGACACTAAGAGACTCTAAAGGGCGGGTTGTTTCACGTCCACTTGACGCACGCGTAAACGTCAAAAATGGCGCTAACTATCGTCAAACAAAAAAAAGGCATTGTAAGGCAATTACAATTACAAAATTATGGCCTTACCGTAAGTACGTCAATTACGTCATTTTACGATAACGAACCGTTTAAAACGACCGTCCATTATCCATATCCATATCTACTAATATTATTAATGCATAATCAGCCGTTAATGTTCCCACTGCTGGGGCATAGGCCTCCCCTCTGCGAGAAAGTGACTTGCTAGAATCTAGCTGACGGAATAACATGTTACCACAGCATGAGCTAATCTCATACAATTCCAGCCGATACAAGAGAAGAAGGGCGCAATAACAGAGCGTCACTAGTGCGAGCCAGATTGTCGATAAAAAATTACATGTAAATGTCGATACAGGTCAAAAGTCAGGGCTCCTCACTATCAGAGTTAATATGCGTGATTAATATTATATACCAACATAAACATATCACTGTGAATGGAATAACTTTAATGGTTTATTACCAGATAATTTTCTCAGAAATATTGACAGGACAATTTGCGGAATCACAGACTAGCTTTTACCCGCGTCATCAACTGAGCCTATTGCAGTCCACTGCTGGACATAGGCCTCTCCCAGACTGTCCTCCGTCTTCCACATCCAGTCCGTCCCAGTCACCTTCTTTTGGTCGTCCGTCCATCTAGCTATAGGGGGCGTCCCACAACTCCCACACTATAATACGCTTGCCGATACGCGGTCTCCACTCAAGGACTCGTCTGCTCCACCGACCATCGGTCCTTCGAGACAAACATGGCCAGCCACTGCCACTTCAGTTTGCTTACTCTGCAAGCTATGTCGGTAACTCCGGTTCTTTTCCGGATAATTTCATTCCTGTTTTTATCCATCAAAGAGACCCCGCGTTTACCCGCGTGGCCACGTGTAGGTCGGAAATGATCCCGGAACCCAATCTAGGTCTTGGTTACAGTACTTACTACGTCTTATTGTTCATTTGCTTTGCTTTTTTTTTTTCTTTCTGGTTATCTAGTTAGAAATAAATTAAAGGAGTAGGTATCCCTTGTATCTTTATTCTCTCGGTTTTGATCCACGGCCTCCAGCTGCTAAATTTCATTGAAATAAAGGTGGTGAAAGGTAACAGACGGAGAGAGTTAGGTACTTTCGCGTTTATAATATCCACCAACCTGCATTGGGCACCCCCGCGTGGTGGATTAGTCCACTCCCTCTCAGAGAGAGGTGGCCTGTGTCCCAGCAGAGTTGGAAAATTATATACCTATATGGATAATTATGTTGTAGCGGTATCTACAACGGCCACATGCGAACAACGCGTCATGCTGACGTCACGCAAAATCCTGCATCTCGCAAGCAGAGTTTACCGCGCAACTAGCATAGATACAACGGCCCGACATGTATCATTGGGCAGTTGCCCGCCAGACACAACACCCGTCTGGTCGGAGGATCCTTCCTTTTCTATAAAGTATGAGTGAACTTTACACACTGTTCCTCAAACCTTTTCGTTATGAACATTTTGACTGCGTGTTTATTGCACTTTTCTATGAAATAGCAGATTTTGTTTGATAGCCGCCGAAAAATTTCCTCCCTAAGGATTCTAGAATCATGTTGTGCTGAATTTATGCTTTCAGTTTGCGCGTCGATGTCCCGCCATCCTACGGTGCTATTCTGGTAAAAATCTCACCGTAAAAACTTAGGTGAAGTGAGCATGGAGTGAGCTGTCAACAATTTCAATTCCTAGCAAATCACTTCACCTAAGTTTTCACGGTGAGATTTTTACAGAATCGACCGGCTGTACCCTTTTTAAATATTAAGAGTGAAATAAACTAACATCCTAGATGCTTCTGTTTCAACATTTTGCCTATAATAAACCAGTCGGTTAGAGACACGAGACGAAGCGATTTGCAGAGATTATCGTAAGATCGCGTGATACTCAAACCCATGCATAAAACATTTTTGTTCGATCATAATCTTAAATTAATTTAAACTTAATTAAAACACTTAAAATAATTGCAAAGCAACGCTCAACATTATCGGTAGTTTTTCTCCCGATTACTTCGACTGAAACCAATCGATTATGTTTTAAATTGATATTAATTCGAGTCAAATTAGGTACCAGATTCGAATAGCTTTTGCCCGCGTAGATGTCGAAAAATATCCCACGGGAACGTAGGTACTACCGGGATTTAAAGTATCCTATATAAACTATCTGTGTGCCAAATTTCATTCAAATCCGCCCAGCCGTTTTTGCTCCAATTCAGAACATGGTTATTATTTATTTAAACTTACTTTATTGTACACTAGAAAATACATAACAAAAAATACAATTTACCTCACAATACACACACTACACTTGCACACTTGCACTTACCTACACTTGGTTAACACAAGTAAAGCGCGCGTCGCGTCGCTTCGTCAGATAAAAACAGACAGATTCTCACCTTAGGGGTTCCGTTTGGGTAGCTCACCGTCCGATCAGGCCCAGGCCCGTGCCGGACGGCGCGTACGTGTTCCACATCGAGGAGGGGCCCCATAGGGCCGAAGCCTGCCGGGTCAGCGGGATTGTCCGAAAGGGTTACCGCTGGCCCGGAACATAAAGGGCTAAGGAAGGAACACGGGTGGGTTTTAGTCAGTAAGAGTCTGACACTCCCTTCCGCTCCACCCAGAGCGTGAGGGGGGTCATTTGATGATTTCCCATCCGAAAAAAAAAAAGGGGTTCCGTTTTACCATTTTGGTACGGAACCCTAATACTGTATCAGTGATTTCTCACCGTTATTATGTGAGCTCACATAACTATTTCATATGATGTAATAGTAACATGTGATCCGTATTGATAATGTATCAATATATTACGTTATTATTGCTATGAATCAAAACAACGAGGTTTAAGTATTATTATTTTCTGACTTCTGATGTTATAAAACTAGATTTTGCGCGAGACTTTGTCTGCGTAGATTTAGGAATTATTTCATACAAGCAGCGCCCAGCTGTTTCACCCGCATAAGTGTCGATCCCGTGGGAATATCGGGATACAAAATATCCTATGTGTTATTAGAATGTATAAGCTATATTACTGCAAAGTCTCATTAAAATCCGTTCAGTAGTTTTTGCGTGAAAGAGTAACGAACATCCATCTATCGATCCTCTCAATCCTTCGCATTTAGTGTATACTTTTAAGTGCACTGGTATTTAGCTGCCTAATTGGGTAACACACTATCAATCTCAATCTGAATAATTTTGAAGGATATTGCTAATCCATTGCTTCATAGGTTCGAAAAATGTGTCTGCTCAACAACGTAAATAACGCAATGAATGTTGTTGAACTGTCAAAGTGAAACCCATTGCTACTGATAGTGTGTTACGCATTTACCCCACCGCACCGGTTAGATTGGAAGCCGACCCCAACATAGTTGGGAAAAGGCTGGGCAGAGGATGATAGTACAGTATTTTTAATGCTGTGGCTATGGCTCAAGCTGAAATTGGATAGAAAAAAACACTATCATCCTCATTATTGATGCATCACTTAATAACCGAATGGTCTCGACTCTCGTTATCCAAGTTTCTTTATTTGAAATTTATAAAAGACTGGCCGTTCTCTCATTAATTTCCTAGAAAGATGCTCTTCAATCTAGATTCAAACCTGACAGATTTCATGTTTATCTTTACTCAAATCTTCATGGTTGGGCATCGTTCTAGACTTCGAGCCATAACAGTACTATGCTATAATTATATTGCGGTTAATAAATTATATATCGTCCGATGTATCGAGTATCAACTTTCCCTGATACTTTCACATTATTCACAAGACGACATTGTAAGCTGCGTTATAACCTAGAAATTAATACTTGCCTTACCATCAGTAGGCACCTACCTAAAGTTAAAACCGAAGCAAAACACTCGAATATCTCCCGCGCCGAAAGCTGATCTCCTCTGTTGATCGCCATGTCCGAAATGCGGCCTGGAGAACTATTGTAAACGGCTGTTTCCTAAGTTTATTTATCTCGTAGTAAAAATTCGGGCATTTAAGATTTTTGGACTAACTATACCTACAGTTCGCGTCAAATAACTTTGCCGCTCTGAAGTAGGCAACAAATCACTGCGCACTGTAACAATAAAACAGCAGCGCGCATGGCGCGGATTGGCGCGGCTAGCAAAGAGCCTAGCTTCAGAGCGGCAAAGTTATTTGACGCGAACTGTACATGAATCACCAACCCGTCTTGAGCTAGCCTGGTGATCAATGCTCGCGCCTTCTCTCTATGGGAAGAGGCCTTTGTCCTGCAGTAAGATATTATATTTTTTATAATACGTATCTGATTTGAAAACAAAACACAAACAGAATACTTTGCCATCACTCACTGACTTAGCGGAATATTTACATTAAAACCGAGTACATCCCGAGGACAGCCGAATACATCCGAAGCGGGTAGGTATTTTTTTAATCGTCTTGTAAACAAAACACACGCGGTATCGCTTTCGATAACAGTGGCGCGAGTTCAATGGTTTTTTCTCATCTCAAAAAATGGCCAACGCGCCTAAAGAAGTTTTTATTTCAAAAATTTCCTTCCTTGTAACCGTAGTATATGTATCTACTATACATTTTCTTGGTAAATACCTACCCAATTATGAGCAATTATAGTGGTTCAACAACACAGTAGTATCTACCGGGTAATTCAATACCTATATCTGTAAGTTATCGAGTGTGGGGCAATCCACCGTATTGCTCGGCAATTACTTAAGTCCTAGGTAAGTCTTGGAATAATTTTATGGGTTCTAACGTCCCAGATTCTAACGGTTCACTGTCGATGGTTTCAAGACTATAAAGGCGGTTGAAGATTTTCATATAAATTAGCTTGGCATAGGATCTACCTAACTGTCCGCCAATTTGATTTTAAACATTCAGAAAGATTATTGCAAACGTGATTTATGGTGATTATTTGAAATAATCACTCTGAATGTTTAAAATAATCAAACATCTATGCAACAAGATAATAAGCAAGTTTAAAAATATGGATGTCACGTGGTCAACTTTGAACGTTAAATCAGAAACGTGACGTTTTACGGTGTTTGATCCTATCTTATGTTTCCTATCGATTTAAAAAGGTTCCATGCGTTGCCGCCATATTGAAAAAAAAAAACAAAATGGCGGATAGGTAGGTAGGTAAGCCACGGACCTTCAAAGCCCTTTAATTGTAATATCTCAACAGTTTTAACACTTTTACTGTTCGGGAAGTAGGTACAATTAGTTCCTAATACATTACAATAGTTGAACAATTACTGAGAACCATTGTGTGAACCCCATTATTTGGTAAATATTGATGACTAATATCCACCTAGATAATAATTATAAATTAAGTACTAGCTGTTGCCCGTGACTTCGTCTGCGATTCGGGATGAGAAGTAGCCTAAGTCCTTCTCCAGATCCCAGGCTACTTATCTGTCAAATTCCATAACGATCGGTTCATTGGTTTAGGCGTGAAAGATAACATACAGACAGACAGACAGATACCTACTTTCGCATTTTTGTCTGAGACATTTTCTTGACTAAATGGCTGAACGGATTTAGATGAGGCACACGGATAGTCTTACGAGTTGTAGGTCGTGGGTTCAAAGCCAGATACAGGCGCTTTATTTTGTGTAAATTATTTCATCACCACTGCTCTCAAAACCGTAAAGGAAAACATCGTGTGGAAACCGGTATTAACCAAAAATTCGAAGACATGTGCCTTCTACCATCCCGCACTGGGCTCGCGTGGTGGATTACAGCCCACTTCCTCTCACAGAGAGGCCTGTGTCCCAGCAGTGGGAACTTCCCACTGCTGGGACACAGGCCAGGCCAGGCCAGGTTATAGGTTAATTATGCTTATGCTACTACACGGATAGTCCATGGTCTGGGTGATGACTAGGCTAGTGTTTTTTTGGGAAACAATAAACAAACAAACAACATCACCTACCTTATTATCAATCTTGCTTTATTCGAAAACCAACCTTAGCTCAACTCGATACGTTACTGTTTCCAGCTGCTGGTAGACCAGGTGATGATCCTGGAGACGATGACTCCGCTGGACTTCATGGACTTTCGGCACTATCTGCGACCTGCCTCCGGCTTCCAGAGCTTACAGTTTCGTCTGCTCGAAAACAAGGTAAGACTAAGCAGATAAACACTGTACCTACTAAGTAGGTACTATTCAGAAAAAACTTTTTAACAAAAAAAAAATCGACTTAAAAAAAAAACACTACAAAGTGAAAAATAACTTTAATTTCGGAAGTCGGTGTCAGTATTCTTTCTAAATTTTGTGAAAAGTTGTCACCTTCGTCTTTAGTGAATTTAAAAAACTGGGCTAGAGTTGCCATTTTTTCTCACCAGAAACTTTTTCAACAAACTTTCTATCAGAAATCTGATAATGTGTTGCTTCTAATAATGCTATTGTTTCGAGCATTCTCGTGACAACAACTCTATTAACACTAGTTGTTTCAGCCGAATTGATTTGAATCAATATGGCATTGACTTCGACATTGGTACCACTTAAATTTATTTTAATTCTCCTAAGTAAGCATTTAATATTAAGAACCTGTTGGTCGGTTGGATTCTGGTTTTCGATCCCAGGGTAGTGCAAAATGTTCTTGAGTTTTTTCCTTTTAGGAATTTCTCATGAATCAGCAACCGTGGTTCCCCGTTGCCGATTTAAAATTAGCCTCCTAGAATGAGAATCCTCTGTAGGTATGTTGCCCTCAAAACGGTGAAGGAAAACATCGTGAGGAAACCGGAAAGTCCTAGAACCAAAAATTCAAAGATAAGTATGAGACATCTACCAACTCGTACTGGGCCCGCGTGGTAGATTGCAGCCCACTGAGCCCACTCCCTCTCGAAGAGAGGAGGCCTGGGTCCCAGCAGTGGGAACATTATAGGATGATTGTGCATAGGTATTATCGTATCAAAGTCATATAAATCAACTTTGAAAAAATATCAAGGTCTAGTTTTTTTTTTGCTCTAAAAATGATGTACAGACGCCAGCAGGTCAACCTACCCGAAACTGTCAGATTTTCCCAATCAACCTTGAACCTTATGCTTTAGCAATAAAGTCGATAATCTATTAAAGAAATCTGACAGAATGTAGTAACTTGATGTGCTGGCGTCTGTACGTTTTCTATTTAGATCTAAATGATATATAATTAACTTCGTGTATTTTGTATCATTAAGTTGGAAATAAAAGCTAGACAGACACCTCGTCTGCGCCTGTTAATGGTAAAACCAGTTATTCTAATAGTTACAACATTTACAACAATTATATTCTTCTAGTATTACACGTGTTTAATTAATAACAACCTTACCTTACCAAGGAAATAATTATTTTAAAGATAATTTATAAAAGATTTTTTTAGTAGCAGGCCGGAGTCTTGATTTGGGTCCGAATGATGGCAAAAGGCTTGCCTTCTATTACAGGACTTATTTATCTTTGATTGAATTTTTGTATGCAGTCTGGAAACGTCATTAAATATACGGTACGAAGTTTAATTTATTGTGATCTCCACCTTGTATTATACTTATAATCCTTGTCGTTTCTGTTTCCAGTTGGGCTTAAAGCAGGCGCTCCGCGTCAAGTACAACCAGAACTACCAGACGGTGTTCGGAGACGACCCGGAAGCTATGGAAAATCTACAAAAGTAACTACTTACATTTTATTGTAACAACAAAACCTAAAAATTCGGTGGCATTAGTAAAATATCTTAGTTTTGCATGTTGATTCTCGCAAGGTTTGCAATGATGCACTAAATTAATCGCACTAATATTATAAAGGCGAAAGTTTGTTAGTGTGTGTGTTTGTATGTTTCTTACTTCGTCACGCTCAAACGGTTGGACCAATTTTGATAATAAAAAATATGGAAGTAGCTGACACCCTGGATTAACATATAGGCTACTTTTTATCCCGATATTCCCACGGGATCGACACTTACGCGGGTGAAACCGCGGGGCGCAGCTACTTTTTTTTTTTGTATATCCTGCTAAACGCAACAAACTGTCTTTAGACATTTAGCTGCTCCTTTGTTCAAAGTTATACTGTACCTAATTGGTCTTTGAAGCAGTGAGGAGTTGTCCATGACCACTCTCGCTTATACTTACTATTGCGGGGCGCAGCTAGTAATAATATAATTACCCAATTAGGGCGCTGATAATAGGTACTAGGTACCTACTTAATAAAAAAAAATTGCCATTTACGTTGCTGCCTGATTTATATGGCTAGACCATATAAATCAGGCAGCTACATAAATGGCTAAGTTCAGCTTAATGTGCTAATCGTATACCAATAATAACGGGATCTAATACGATCTATATCTTTCAGATCTGAACAGGAGCCAGCTCTCCTAGCACTGATCGAGCGCTGGCTGGAGCGCACTCCCGGTCTCAACACGCACGGCTTCAACTTCTGGGGCAAGTTCCAGGCCGCTGTCAACAAACAGATCAAAGATGATATTGACGCTGCTGCGGTGAGCAACAACTTTATAAATGACATTAGCTTAGGGTTCCATCACTGCAAGTCCAGCCGATGTATTCTGTTAGAATCTCACCGTGAAAACTTAGGTGAAGTGAGCTTGTCAATAGTGTCAATCCCTGCCTGGAATGACAGCTCAGTTCACCTAAGTTTTCAAGGTGAGATTTTCACAGAGTAGATCGGCTGTTATCTATGCTAAGATAAAGTCCTAGTATTCTGCTTGACTGTATTTTGCGTGCTCTCGATCTTCCTGTAAGCGCGAATTGTCCTCAAATCTCATGCCCCGGTGAATAATACAAAAACCAACTATTGGAATGACTCGAAGGAAACAATTGAAAACTCCTTGTTCACTGAAGTACTGTCAACTAGTTTACTGTCAACTAGTAAACTATTAGGTACTTACGCTATGAGGCGACGCGGCGAAGGAAAAATGCTTCCACGTGATCAGTAGTAATTGGGACGCCCGCGGCGGGACCGCACGGGTAGCCTGCGAAATACAAATTTACTTACGTTTTTTCAAATTTGCAGTGAGGTCAGTGTCAGATTGTATGTTGAACAAAATATGATTCGCAATCGTAACGAATATGACTTTACATACCTAATTATAATAAGTCACATCAATTGAAGCTACTTGTCGCGCTCTCTCGCTTTCGCTAAACATTCGCAGATCGTTCGATGCGAATGCGAATATACGTAACATCCCTGATTATTATATTTATTTTAAATTTCAGCTCGAAACCAACGAGACTGTTCGTCGTCATCGCCTCCAGGACGCTGAGAACCGTCGCGAGATCTACCGCTCCATCTTCGACCCGGCCGTCCATGACGCGCTCAGGTCCAGGGGAGAAAGGAGGCTATCCCACAAAGCTCTTCAAGGCGCCATCATGATCACATTCTACAGAGACGAACCTCGCTTCTCGCAGCCTCACCAGCTCCTCACTCTCCTCATGGATATGGACAGTCTCATCACCAAGTGGCGATGTGAGTAACTTACGAGAAAGTTCATCACTTTTAGAATGAGTAGTTTTTTCATTACCTACGCAGAACCACAGGACATGTGGGTATCTGCAGAACAATATATTATATAACTCATTTTGGCCCAAATGGCGCTTTAGCATTTTCTCCTTTCCAGTGACGATAAGCATAATCAGCCTACAATGTTCCCACTGTTAGGAAACAGGCCTCCTCTATTTGAGAGTGGGCTGTAATCCGCCACGCGGGCCCAGTGCGGGTTGGTAGATCAGATGTCCCATGTCTTAGAATTCTTGGTTCTAGGACATGCGGTTTCCTCACGTGGTTTTCCTTCACCGTTTCGAAGGCAGTGGTGATGAAATTATTTGCACAAAGTAAAGCGCTTGTCTGGGTTAATAGCTCTCAAACAATGTGAAGGGAAATTTAGAAATTGGAACGTACCTATTTTTATTTTACTTACAAATAATCATATTTTCAAAATAGATTATAACTGGCCAGTCTCTCATTACCTATACATAAAAACTTTTTTCCCAATACTTTCTGAGTGGCCTGGTACCTAAGTCACGAGCCCGTTGCAGAAATATTCAAACAATGTACTTTTTCCCAGACAACCACGTGATCATGGTCCAGCGAATGATAGGATCACAACAGCTCGGCACAGGCGGCTCATCTGGGTACCAGTACCTCCGCTCCACACTAAGGTAACTATAACAACACACTTTTCTTACCCGACTGCGCGAAAGCAAAGACAGGGTTATGTTTTTCATGCGTATCTGTGTATTCTTGTATATGCTCCATCGGTAACGGAAAAGCTATCAAAACCAAGGGCTCGAGGAGATGATTTGCAGCACTTGCGTGATCCGGTGCGAGGGCACTGCCAAGCGGGGGGAGTTTGACAGGGGCGCTGCACCTTTTTTTTTTAACTACCGCGATGTTCCACCTCTGCCTATGGCTGGAGGTGTGGGATTCGCATAAGCATTCACCGCTCCAACACTCACGCACCTGACTGATCAGATGTACAGTACGCATACGGACTGCGAAAGGACGGCGTAACGGTCTTTTTGTATAGAGTTTTTAGCAAAAAGTATCAAAAAAGTTACCATAGCCTATTACACAGCTTATGCTAAACATGTTATATGTATAACATTGGCAATGGCCACTAACCCGGAAAGTATTAAAAGAGATAGGTAACCGATTAATAATTTTCTTTTTTTTTTCCAGTGATCGCTACAAAGTGTTCTTGGATCTGTTCAATCTATCAACATTCCTGCTGCCTCGCTCTCTAATCCCCCCACTAGATGATTTCATGAAGAAGAGCCTCACCCTGACTTGGGGGGACACGATCAAAGAAAATGGGGAGAACGGTCAGAATGGGGACGGCAGCCAAAATAGTAAAAATGGTCTCGAAGCATCATTATAGGGCTGAATCAATTTTTAGATTGTAATTTTACATTCATAAGTGACTTGCCTTTTGTACGCCACGAATAACTAAAGAGTATACAGTCTTTTCAGTAATTACCAGTGACAGCAACCAATTATTTACCTTTTAGCTATGGTAATAAATATCACTGTTACGCAAAATCAGAGATAATTGTAAAAGGAATGTAGACGTCAAATGAAAAGTGCACTGGACGCCCGCTGTTAATAGCCGTCAAAAAAACGGTTTACAAAAAACGAATAAAAAAATAATGGCGTACATAACTGAAGGTAATTTTTCGAATCTAATTTACTTCAATCTAATTTACAACTTAACTACCTATTTAAGAACGGAACCGATAATTTTACCTTGTTATAAAAGAAGGAGTTTTTTCATTTAATTAATTTCAATGGTGAGAGCAGCGGTGGCCCAGTGGTAACGGCCGCGACTTACGAGTTGCAAGTCGTAGGTTCGAACCCAGACAGGCGCTTTACTTTGTGTAAATTATTTCATCACCATCATCACCCTCAAAACGGTGAAGGAAAACATCGTGAGGAAACCGGCATGTTCTAGAACCAAAAATTCGAAGACATGCGACATCCACCAACCCGCACTGGGCCCGCGTGGTAGATTATAAGCCCACTCCCTCACGAATAGAGGAGGCCTTTGTCCCAGCAGTGGGAACAATATATAAGCTAATTATGATGATGATGATAAAAGATTAGTTATCTACTAAGTACTACAATTGTGGTGAATTTTGAATAATACACCTATAATTTAATACTATGTATTTAGATAGTTTAAATATAAGTTATTGCAGCTAAACGGATCGATAGATCAGGTAAAGCTACGCTTGCCGCCGTCGGTCGGTCCGTGGATGGTGATAAAAGAGGTATTACATACAGAGACCTCTCCGTGCCTCGGAGAGCACGTTAAGCCGTTGGTCCCGGCTGTCATTCGTAGATCTTTGACAGTCGTTACGGGTCGCCGGAAGCCCAAATGTCTGACGACCAGTCTTACCAAGGGGTATCATATTACCCAGTAATTGGATTGTGGAGGTCAGATAGGCGGTCGCTCCATGTGAAATACTGGTACCTATTCAGCTGCATCCTGTTACGACTGGAAGCCGACCCCAACATAGTTGGGAAAAGGTAGGCAGATGATGACGAATAATGTTTTATTTGAATCATGAATTTAATTTTTAACAAAATTTCAAGCGAATCTGAATTGCTGTAATTTATAATTAGGATGTGTTTTAATTCGCCAATTTTTAGAAATAGTTGTACTTTTTATTAACATTTTAAGATAATAAAACAATGTTGAGATATCATGTGGTTTTATTCCAAAAAGGTAAATCAAGTTTATCAAATCTTATTTATTTTTAAATTTTATCAGTTTAATTTATGTATAAAATATGGCAACAAAATATTAAAATGGCAGATCAAAAACTAATACCAAAAGCAATTAATTTGACATTATACTTAGCTACTACACCTAGCAAACTAGTGAACTATCAATCGTGAATCAAATATTACATAACAGGTTATGGGCGATGATGTTTTAGAGAGGTAAATAAAAGACAATTTTTTTTTTCCTCTTCTAAAATCATTAACGCCTTGTTCCTAGCAATTCAAAATTTGCCACGACTGACAGATCCTTAATTTTCTTGAAGGAGTTTCTAATTTCGCCATTTTGTTCCATTCTTCAAGTACAATGCTACAAGGTCATTTTAGCGTGTGGCCAAAATCAGAACTAAAGCCGCCATCTTGTTTTGTCAATACACAATGACAGTGACAGTTTCACAAATATCAATTTGTCATTCAGGCGCCAAAAGATACTTGTAGCACTATAATTTTTTTTTCTAAGCTGACGTCACCGAAGGCGCTTCAACAACTTTATCAGGATTGTACACGCCAAACTTATACACCACACGATGTAAGTACTCCTCTCCTGGGACCAAGATGGATGTCGGGAAGTTGGTATGATGCACAGCATCTGGGTAAGTCTGGGTTTCCAGACAGAACGCTCCGTGGCGACGGTAACCAACCCCGTTCTTGCCAACCAGGGCAGGTTCCGTTGGCGCTGGTAGGAAGTTGGCAGTATAGAACTGGACTCCTGGCTGGTCTGTGTGGACTTCGAGGTAGCGGCCTGAAGGTGGATGGGTTACGGAGGCGGCGAGGGTCAGGACCTGAAACGCGAAAATTAATTATTGTTAATGGAGGCGTTGTCATAAGGAATGATGTCTACTCGAACTCTAAACGCTTATTTTAAAATAATTACAGGCACTTTTGAATTGTCAAGGAGCCGATCAGTCAGAAAGATGAAGCTAGTTGTCCATTGCAAAACATAAGGTTCCTATGGAGAAGAACGGGCAAGAAACTCTCTATATGTACAGTCAGAAACAAAAGTCGATTAACAATTCAGTTTTTTTGATCTCAGTTATTAAGCAAAATACAGTTTTTTAGTCTCAGTTATTGAGCAAAATATTAACACTTCAGTTTTTTTAGTCTCAGTTATTGAGCAAAATATTAACAGTTCAGTTTTTTTAATCTCAGTTAGGTATTGAGCAAAATATTTGTTCAAAATAAAATAAAAATAAGAAATACAATCGAATTGAGAACCTCCTCCTTTTTTGAAGTGGGTTAAAAATAGCATTGTACTTCTGCTGCAATTTTGAACATCTATTTTGCACAATAACTGAGATGTTAATTGACTTTTGTTGCTGACCGTACTATCGATCTTAGATCATTGCGTAAAGTTGCGTAATAGTATAGGCTTTTGGGGTGATATTCAAAGACTGCACTTTAACTTGCCAAGTTAACGTTCATACGAATCTACCTTTATTCGTATGCAAAAAATGTCCATATTCGTATGTTTCATACGAATATGAGTTATATTTGAATACAAATAATGTTCATATTCGTGTTTGAAGCTTACTTTATTTACTTTTAGAACCAAGTCACTAAAGCTTACAAAAAGACATAACTAATTGTATTAGTAACGGCATAATGCTGCTTAATTATTATGAATTGGCAACTGCAAATCTAAACTTACCTAACAAGCTAAAATGTGTAATAATGTCATGTGCCTCCAGCACTCAACCCTCCATAAAACTAAAACATAGCAATGCTGCTTGATGGCAGAAATATTAGGGTCCTTTCAGAAGAGCTCTATAGTTCGTTTTTAATCCCAGAGACTAATCTGATAGGTGTAATGTCAGATGTCAAACTTCTATACTAAAAAAATGCAAACACAAAATACTTAAATGTCAGATTAGTCTATGGGATAAAAAACGAACTATAGTACCTACTAGTTATAATTTATTGTCCTCACTCACCTGTTTTCCAAGGGTCTCCACACAATAGTTGTCATCAAAGAGATTGGCCCCAGCGGACATCGCGTCACCCAGCTTCTTCTGGATAGTGAAGTCGAACGGTGTGTTTTGAACGGCACTGAACCCACCAGTTGGAATTGAGTTGGAGTCCGTCTTGGTGATTCTAGAAGGTAAAAGCAAACATATTACAAGTTTTTTTATATTACTATCCGGTGAAGTTCATTCAAATTTTTGTTTCCAATTGTTATTTCCACTTAAACAAATATCAACTTTATGGCAGTGTAAAAGAAGTTGATTTTAGAATAACCATTACAAAGTCATAAAACATTTTGAAGTTGTTGCGCAAACTGTGAGTCCTTTGTACCCATAACACAAACAAACTATGCAGCGTTCGTGTTATCATTTTTGGAAAGTAAATTGCGAAAGCATAATAGTTTGTTTGGCAACAGTTACAAGAATAATGATGTTGTGAATACATTCAATTAATCCAAAAATATGCTATAGCTCACTTTAACAAATTACTCGGGGATTTCTCTGCATTTCGATGCTATCAAAAATTAGTGACAAGATTTTTAAACGATCTCAAAAAACATTATTTATCACGGATTAGTTTTTGTTTTAAAAAAAAAGAAGGAGTTGTCAAGTCGACGCCTATATTTTTATTTTAAAGCGCGCCAAACAAAACAGCAAATTAACTAAGTACCTACGTAAAGCGCCAAATGATGTCTGTTTGATTGATCTTCGATTGTATAGTTGGCGCCGCGCCGCCTCAAAATTATAGATAGGAGTTTAGTTGACGGCGTCCTTCCGTCAACTAAACTCCTATCTATAATTTTTTTTAGGCGAATTTCACTAAACTTTTCTACTTAGAATACTTAAGCCATAACCTGAGACTTTTTTTTTTCTTGAAATTTTTTTCATGCAAAAGTTGTCAGACGTCAATTTAATTCCACGGATAAAAGAACTGCCTTTGGTAAAATTAGCCCTACGAGAATATTTTCCACTTTTCAGTTTCTTGTTTCGTCTGTAATTTTTTTAGTTAAAAAGTTTTATAATTTTATATGTAGTTTTATAATCAGGACCACTTACTTATCAGCATTGATGACCACATAGTGTTTATACAACTCCTGCGCACCGCCATCATGTCCCGCCAGGTTGAAATACGAGTGGTTAGTAAGGTTAACCACAGTTTTCTTCGTGGTGGATGCTTTGAAGTCCACAAGCAGTTTATTGTCGTCTGTCACTTCGTAGGCCACGGTGGTGACCAGGTCGCCAGGGTAACCTTCCTCCATGTCCTTGGATAAGTAGCTCAAGATGACCTTTGAGCCTACGATTGTGTATTCCCAGACAACCTGGAATACGAATTAATGTTTTTCATTATTCTGGAGGCGTTTTGCAGATGTTATTATTTTAATTACGAATTTACTGTCTTAGTTTGTCTACTTTGTGGTCGCAAACGCGACTCCTTAGCATCATGTCCTGGCTTGGATCCCCAGCAGGTAATTGCGTTACACACGTACCTACAATCGCAAAGCCATAAATTTTGACAGTTCAGCAACATTCATTTCGTTACTTACGTTGTTGAGCAGACGGATGTTTCAAACATATCAACCAATGGATTAGCAATTTCCTCCAAAATCCTTCGGATTGTGATTGAAGGTATGTTGTTACGCAATGAGGTGCTGAGTCGGGTAATATTATTGGGATTTACAGCAGCATTCTGGATTTGTATCCGGTTAATGGTTACGAGCTCGCCACTTACGACATGCATACCCCTTCGGAAGTCTCGCCTTCTATTGCATTGGCGAAATGTGGATGTTCTAATACCCTAATTCCATGCATACATTTCGAGGAATATAGGCTAAATGCTATGTAACGTACAGTGGCGTAACTATAGGGTGGCATTGGGGCAAAATGCCACGGGCCCCCAGCCAGAGGGGGCCCCGGCCCGAGAGGGCCATGAGCACAAGAGGATCATAACATAAGTTTATAAATGCAAGCTTTTTTTTTGAAAATGTGCAACAAAGGAATTCGGGTTTCGAACATTTTGTACCCCTAGACCAACGAAGCAGTCAGGTGTTAAATGTTGTGGGAGAAAGTATGAAATCTACTCGGAAAAAGTCACGGATAAGTGTTAGTAAAAAAAACTATAACGTTGGTTGAGCTTCTTTACATTGAGTGAGGGCACCATCCCTTGAATTTGCCACGGGCCCTAAACGGTATAAGTAGTTACGCCATTGACGTACGTAACGTACCTTATCAAATCCAACAATGCCTCCATGTAGATGGTCCTTGCCAATATTCTTGGCAACATTATAAGTCTGGCCATCAATTTCGAAGGTGGCGTTGCCAATGCGGTTGGCACACCTTCCGACGGTCGCTCCGAGGTATGGAGTGTTCCTGTTCACGTACCCATCGAGGTCATCAAAACCGAGGACCAGGTCTTCCTTGACCCCTAGTCTGTCAGGGATCTGTAATTTAGATAGGGATGGTTTTTTTAAATTGGAATTCTCAGTCTGGATGTGTTTGGTATACGTTTTTATACTTAAAGTATGGGTCCTAATCGTACCTGGCGAAATGTGGTCTTCTGCCCACATCTTCGGGTCATACAGGCGTGGTATTATAGATTTAGATTCTTTGTCCTGCTTTAATCATGAGATATAACTAGGGCTGTACAGACAGCTGTGCTGTTGAGGAGTTCGTTACGCCACATCTTCTTCCCAGCTAAAACACTAGGAAGTGGTGAAGGGTTTTTTTTTGCCTAGTTTGAATAAATGACATTTGATTTTGATTTTGCTGCACTGCAAACAAAGCGATAGTGCTATTCTGTACGTACTAAAGTTCGAATCGCCTCGACCCTCACGCAAGTGACCGCATGCAGTACGAAAGTGAAATCACTTGTTTTCGAAATAATTGCAGATTCGCAGCTCGGTAGCGATATTGTTTCAATGTTGAAGTGATTTATACCACAGTTTAAATATGTATCTGCTTAGGGTCTATCTAGTTAGACATAGGGTCTAGCTAGTTGTTGCACATTAGGTACCTACTGTTAGCTAGTTGAATCATAAACTACGTAGGTTTACAGACACCATACCTTAATAGACTGAATAATGGCTCCGTAGGATATCACAGATATTTCCGACCCGCCCGTAGTCCTCCAAGTGAACTTCTTCACCTTCTTCTCCTTGCACACTCCGAAGTCTTCCACCACCAATGACACCATTTCTGCAACTCTGAGCATCCATACTAATTATTATAAATTCGAAAGTAACTATGTCTGTCTGTATGTAACCTTTCACGCCTAAACCATTGAACGGATTTCGATAAAATTTGGTAGAGAGATAGATTGCATCCCGGGGAAAGAGATAGGATAGTTTTTATCCCGATATTCCCACGGGATCGAAACTTACGCGGGTGAAACCGCGGAGCGCTGCTAGGAAAAAAAATAAGCGTGAAGAATACCATTCTGTCCAGTAGATAACATCCAACTTAGACAAAAATATGAGTCAACAGGAGCATAAGAGCCGGCGAGCCCTATGAGTATGAAGCAATTAGTTGACCGATATAAAAATGCCTATGGCATTAGGTCCGCCTGTTTGTGTCACATTTATGTGCTTGTTGTATTAAATAAATATAAAGGTGAGGACGTGGAGAAAAGGTTCTATAGATAAAGATGATGACCATCCCACAGCTGGGCAAAGGTTTCTCTTGGATTACTGTGCTCAAAACCCGATCAGTTACTAACTGGTAAAGCCCTAACCAACTGGGCTGGTGAAATATAGTTACTGAACGAGTGTGCTAACCTAAAGTGGGTAAGCACATTCACTTGTTTGTAGCCTTTGTACTCACATTTCATTCGGTTTTTCGCTATATCGACGACAGTCTTTGGAGCTTCTGAGTCGAGACGCTAAACAATTACCCATTCCAAGATAGTTTGTGTTGCTTGAGAATGCATTATTAACTATTGGTGTCTTATCAGATACTCAAGAAGAGTACCTATATGTTATCACAGATAATTTACTAGTAACTATGCAAGAATTTCAAGTAGGTGAAGCAAAACTACCAATGTTTATATCTATGTAGGTATAGTAAAAGTGCGCAGTGATGCACCCCCCCCCCCCATTTCTAGTTATACAAATATCAACTTTATTTAAATGAAAATTAAGTTGATTTCAGAGTGACTAGCACTATTGAAAAAGTTTTAGAAATGTTTGAAGTTGTAGCTTAAACTGAACTTTATTGTGTAGGAATTAAAGTTATTTTTCCATTCATTAATATTTGTTTACATTTTTGGCAAATAAATCGCGAACGCACATTAGGTAGACTTTCTTTAGAAATGCAGTATGTTCTATTACCTATACCATTTTGAATAAATATGCTACAATATTAGATTCTAGCTGCGCCCTGCGGTTTTATCCGTATAAGTCTCGATGCCGTTGAAATATCGGGATAAAAAGTATCTTTGTCCTAATCAATCCTAATGGCCTACCCACATGCCAAATTTTATCCAAATCCGGTCAACCGTTTTAGTTTTAGCGTGAAAGAGTAACAAACAACATAGTTACTTACAACATACAAACATTTACGGTAGGTTGGTACCCGTGATTGTGACAGCAATGAGCAGTTTCTAGAAGTATTTGGCTCTAGCTAAACCTCTGCCTACCCCATTTTCAATACATTCATGTAACGTTACCTACCTATGCAAAATAATCTCATTCATCATACCCACGTATGATAATTAGTTATAAAAAATGAAGTGATGTACACACATCAAAAGTGTCTAGGGATCAACATATATTTTTGCAATAACTTTTCTCCTGATTGATATTAATTAAAATTTTCTTTAAGGATTCATCAAATAAAGTGTTTTCGTTTGTCACAGTAACGATAAACCAAGTCACCTTTGCATTAATAAAGAAATTTGCCATTTTCCTAATAAAGGGATTTTTGACATTTGAACCACTAACACAAAAGTTCGAAAAAAAGACTGAAATAACAGTTTTCTTTAAAATTTTATTGGGTAACTTAAACAATTAATAATCCGTGTTTGTACCGCAAACACTAACAACACAAGAACATCGGTTTGGCATACTCAAAATGAGTTCATCCAAATCACGCTGTGGAATGGCCGCCCATGTTCGTTGCAACAACAAAAAAAGGTCTTCTTGCGACTGGATACCCTCCATATTCGGCAGAGCTCTTCTCTGTAGCATATCCCATGCATGCTCAATCGGGTTCAAGTCTGGCGACTGAGCAGGCCAGGGCAGGACATTGATGTTAGCTGCGGCGAGAGTCTGTCTTACAACTCTTGCGGTGTGCGGTCGTGCATTATCATGCATTAACTGAAATAAGGGACCGATTTGCACTTGTAGAGGAACGATGACGTCTGATACAATCGTCTCAGCATAAATTTGAGCGTTGAGGTTGCCTCTGATCCAAATCAACTCAGTTCTTCCGCCGATCCAAATACCCGCCCATACCATGATGGTTCCACCACTATAAGGATGGACTTCCTGGCAGGATTTTAATCGCTGTTGGCGTCCAGGGGTTCTCCAGTGTCGTATACGTCTTGTATCCGGTCTCATACCAAAACGAGACTCATCAGAAAAGCACACGAAACGCCATTGTTCTTCTGCCCAATTTCTGTGTTCAAGAGCCCATTGATATCGAATCCTACGATTGTGCATTGCTATAGGTGGTACCCGTAGCGGTCTTCGGGAATGAAGGTTCACTTCATGCAAGCGGTTTCTAACTGTTTGGTCGCTAATTAAGTTCCCTGAAGAGTGATGAAGCCTCACGGCTAACATCATGGCGGTTATTGTTGGAGCTCTTCGAGTTAAGATTTGAATGTATCGGTCTTGTCTCCGTGTGGTGCAGCGATACCGTCCTCCATGGCGCTCAGCCACGGTACCAGTGCTTCGGTAACGTGTCCAAAGTCGACTGATAACACTCTGACTTGTATTCAGAGCTAAAGCCACAGTACGTTGCCGGGAACCAGCTTCTATCATTCCCACGGCTCTGAGCATTTCTTCCCTGCTTAAATGACGTCGCCGCTCCATAATAACGTTGGTTTTAATCAGTAGTAGGGAAACAGTAGCACTAATAATGTCTTCAATGCGTTGTATGTTTTTATAGGGAAAATATTGACAGCTGATTTTCATCTTTTACTCGAATTTGATTCACAGTTCCTGATTCAAATTATGAAATGCACCAAAAAGGATCCATATAAATTTATAAAATCATAAATTTATTACAAAGCCACATCTCAATCTCAAGAAATCCGCATAAAAATGCTTGATCCCTAGACACTTTTGATGTGTGTATTAAAACAAACAGCATTTACTTCATAAACGAGACTAGCTATAATGTATCACACTTGACTGTAAGCCCATGTATGCACGGGCGCTTTTTTCTCGCGGCGTTTTTTTTCACGCACTGGATTTTTAACGCACTGCACAGCGCCGAGAGTTGAAAATCCAGTGCGCGAAAAAATCCCGCCGCGATATTTTTACGTCCGTGCGTACTTGACTAAATAAACGCTTATCAAACCAACAATAATAAGTGCCATTTACAATCATAGACACCATTTTCCAATAGAAAGACTTATCAGTCGAAAAATAACAAACATGAATGTAATTTATCATGTACCTATTTATCATTCACATTAACCGCACAAAGTGTTAAGATAGCGAGCACATAAAATAATTAAACAAAACGTACCAAGAGATAAGCGGTTGATATGTCTGTACTGCTTGGCAGCCGGTCCCCAACTGATGTGAAGTTCTTTATTTGAATTTATAGTGTTGCGAATTGCGAAGTTCGTGCGGTAGTGGTATTGGTTGGTTAACCGCACTGCAAGGTCCATTGCTTTACTTGGTAACAAAAGGAGCATTTAAGTACTAAGTGAACAATCAATGGACTTTTTTTATGCCAGTATCGTTCATTTTGGTATAGTAAACAAACGATACTGGTGACATTCGAAATAAAATCATTTAACAATTCACTTAAATAATCTAGGAGATATATATTATATCGAATTAAACTATATTCTACACAAGGTGTA
Organism: Oligia latruncula; assembly: GCA_948474745.1. Classification (NCBI taxonomy): domain Eukaryota; kingdom Metazoa; phylum Arthropoda; class Insecta; order Lepidoptera; family Noctuidae; genus Oligia; species Oligia latruncula. Next base: position 12,681,015 of record OX419700.1, read on the forward strand.
ATTTAAATAAATGAAAACCTCTGCCATATTGTAGTACCTACTCATTAAAGTATTTAGTCTTCAGAAAGCTTAGTCTATTACCTAATTCGTCGCCTAGAGTGAAAACCTCGGGAATGCCTAAAAAATACCTCGTAAGTAGCATTTTATGCGTTTCGGACAATCTTATAGTATCGAACAGTTCTTGATATAAAAGCGGGTTAAATTTCCATATTAATTAATAGATAATAATAAAAGACCTCCTTTTTTGAAGTCGGTTAATACAAAAAATTTGCAGCACGCAGTTCTTTCTTCCTCCTGAAAAGTTACTTCTTTTACACATAAGAGGTTTTCACTCAAAGGCGTCGCTATATATACAGGGTTATTTGTAAGACATTAACAATCTCTTAAGAGGTCATTGTACTCATCATTCTGAACAACTTTTATTATGGGACCAAACCTAAAATCGCGAAAAAAAAATCTGCTGTTCCCTACATTTTGACGAGTTATACGAACATAAATTTCACACAATTTTCTTAAACTGCGCAATTATCTATTAAATACAGTTCTATAGAAATGGTTCATTATGTGAACAATGACTGACAATAATAAGAGTTTTTTTAAGGACACATTAAAATTGCAAGATAATTATAAAATGCAATGTAATTTACATTTAGAGCTGTCAGCTCTGTGAAGTTTAAATTAAAGAAATAATAAAAGGACTGGTGTCCATGCCCGCCAGGGTCGCGGGTTGTTCGAAAGAGATACCGTGGCCCCTGGCACAGGCAACTGAAGGAACACGGGTGGGTTTTAGTCAGTAAGAGTCTGACACTCCCTTCCGCTCCGCCCAGAGCGGGAGGGGTCATTTGATGATTTCCCACCCAAAAAAAAAAAAAAAAAAAAAGGACTGGTGTCCAGTGCCCTGAGACAGTGAGGCGGGGTCGCAGCAGACCACGTAGGAGATGGGGACGGGACGAGCTGGATAGGTTTTGTCAAAATTGGAAGGAGGACAGGATAGAAGGAGTGGTTGGAGGCCTTTGCCCAAGAGTGGGACAGCGTAGGCTAGTAAAAAAAAAGATATATAAGAAAGTAAAAAATGTAGGTACAGTCAACAGAAAAGGTTGATTTGTCCTAGTTAGCCATTTTAAAAACGCGAGGTTGACTTAAAAAAAACCTCAAAGAAAATACGTAGTACCAATTTTATTTTTGCAATTTATAATATTTAAGATACCTACATATAATATTATTTTATTTTAAAGCAGAAAATTATTTTTTGAAAATTCAAATGTACACAAAAAGAATAAACAATTAATTAAGTATATTTCGCTACAAGACCAAGAAAAAATTATAGATTAAGGGCCCTATAGTCAAGCCATCACTGTCCCGCCATGAAAACAAGATGGCGCTACTCGTCCTGTATTGACATCTAGCGGCATCTCTTTCTCGCACAGACATAGGGTCAGTAACCTTTTCTTTTAAAGCGCCTCCAAAGCAGTGACCCGTTCAGCGATGCCACATACGTCTGCGATGTCGCCATGCTCCATAGCAATCTTCACGTATCCATGGTCACCAAAATCCTCGCCGTACGAGTTCCTGACGATGTAGTATGGTATGGGGGTTTCCTCATCGGGCCCTCCAAATCCTTCGTAGCCAACGATCTGGACCACGTGGTTCGAAATACCGCGACTGCAAAAGTAGAAATAAATTATTATCGTAGTATTGCATAATCAGGCTAATGTTCCTACTGTTGGGACACAAGCCTCCTCGCTGTGAGAGGGAATGGGCCGTAATCCACCACGCGGGCCCACTGCGGGTTGGTAGGATGTCACATGTCTTCGAATTTTTTGGTTCTAGGACATGCCGGTTTCCTCACGATGTTTTCCTTCACCGTTTTGAGAGCAGTGGTGATGAAATTATTTATACAAAGTAAAGCGCCTCGCCTGTCTGAGTTCAAACCCACGACCTACAAGTCGTAAGTCACGGCCGTCACCACTTAGCCACTACTGTTCATCATATTAATAAGATTTGTCAGAACAGCCTTCTGCCTCTTTGGTCTCGTGGTCGCAAGTGCTAGTGCTGAGCATGAGGTCCTAGGTTCGATTCCTAGGTCAGACAAAGACTTATTGGGTTTTTCCATCTGAAATTTCTCAGAAGCATCCCGAAATCTGGATGTGTCTGATGTTGATCGTTTGATGGCATTAGGCTCGCCCCCTATTACATGGGACTTAAACATAACTGACAAAATGTGAGTGTAGGTACTACAGGAACACCTCTGCCTAACCCCTTTTTTATCGTGACCTCTGCCTAACCCCTGTTTATAATATATACAAGGGTTGTGTTTTTCCTCTGGAGGTACGGGACCCTAAAAAAGTTTAAGTAAATAAAAAGTAATTTAAAAAAATTAAATTACTTTTTATTTCGTAATTTTTAGTTTTTGCACTAGTATTTGACCAAGGTTTTGAGATGTTTTCCCTTTGACACTACACCCGTAGCTCTTATCAATAAGCCAGGCCGTCACACTTACACGTATTAGTCCATATCTTGAAAATTACTGAATCGATCTTGATGAAACTTGCACTGTTCCCTAAGTTGAAGAAAATGTAAGCCAATAAAAAAAAATGGTCACGATCCGATTAATAGTTTCGGAGATATGCGTGGACAAACATACATACATACATACATACGTCTATGAAATTTTGTATATTTGTTTGGAAGCCCTAATAGATCATCATATGTGAATATAATGCAATTCCAATAATATTACATACATACGTATCGAATTGATAACCTCCTTTTTTTTGAAGTCGGTAAGAATGTAACAGGGGGTGAACCTACCGCATTAAAAAAGTCATTTCGTCTCAAATCTATATATTTAACTAACTAGCCTGTATTGTCCTACTGCAAGGAAAAGGCCTGCCTCTCCATTTTCCACACAATTCTGTCTTTTGCGGGTGCCGGCCAGTCCCTAGGGTAGGAGTCAAGCTTATCCCGCCATCTTCGTCTCAACCTGCCACGATGGCGTCGAAATCATCAAATGTAATTAAAAACTAACTTGCTTGGTTTGACACCCATTCGAGCATTTGAATAAATTCCCTGACCTTACGTTAAAAGGTATTTTTTTCAAAGGTAAATTGATAAAATATTGCGGTTTTCAAAGGATGTTGCGGTATGTATGCATAAAAATAAGTTCGTATCATTTATGTTAAAATTGGCAACACTGATAGTCAAAACGTTCACAGGGTGTTAGGATACCTATCTTTTTATTAAATAAGTTTTTATGTAAAGAAGATATAAGACAGTCAATTTACAAACAGAAACTAACTAACTGAGACTAACTTGACTTGAGAGCAGTGCAGTGGTGGCTCAGTGGTAACCTCAAACTAAAGAGTGGCAGGTGGTGGGTCCAAGCCGACCAAAGATTAGCGCATTCAAACAAACTTAAAAAAGACAAGCAAAACCTTTATTATTAGTAAGTACTATAGTCAGACTTTTAATTAGCTGCAGTCAGTGGTGTAACTATACCGTTTGGGGCCCGTGGCAAATTCAAGGGATGGGGCACGGGGCCCTCCCTCAATGTAAATGTAAAAAAGCTCAACAAATGTTATAGTTTTTTTATTAGCACTTCTCCCGCGACTTTTTCCGCGCACATTTCATAATTTCCCCTACAAATTTAACACCTGACTGCTTCTGTCCTTAATGTTCGGATCCTCCTGTGCTCATGGCCCTCTCGGGCCGGGGGCCTGGCTGGGGGCCCGTGGCATTTTGCCCCAATGCCACCCTATAGTTACGCCACTGGCTGCATTAAAATGACAGCTTATGTGTTACCACTTTGAAATTTGAATAGTGATGATTCATCCAATTAACATTCAGTTCAAAATCGATCAATGTTAAATTGATTTTATAAAAGAGGATAATATTATTAGTGGTAGATATTTATAATGAATTTAAGGTTAATATAAGTTTACAATAAAACATTGAGCAATGACAATTAGGTATTGTTTTGTCATCACATCAGTGATCGGATTGGATTTATAAAACGCATTAATTCTAATCACAAACACTTCTTTTAAATATTCTTATTTTTGAGGTTTTTGGTGTTTTGCAAATAACCCTGTATAGTAAACTTTATTCCTAAAGAAAACTTTAATTTATTTCTTAGATCGATAGGTATAGTAGGATTTTTCAGAGTAAAAAATTAAACAAAATTATCTTTAGTGAACTATAGTATGTACCTACCTATCTACACTGATTGCAAACCAAAACACATTATATTTTGATCCTACAATACAAAGAATATTTTATTGTTTACGGTTAAATCAAAATTGGTCTATTTCAAATACCTATCTCATTGACATATATATTACTAGCGTAAGGACCGGGCTAACCGCGCGACAAAATGACACCAACGCGCTGGCCCTAAAATGACGGTTTTAGGGCCAACGCGACTCAGATGACAGTGGTGCGCGCGAAGGACAGAACGTGTATTTGCCTGTCATAAAAATGCCTAGTTGCGTGGTAAAAGGCTGCAAAAATTACGATACAAAAATTAAAAAGAAACATGGGATATCGTATCATCGGAATGTAACCTTACATTATTTTTGTTGCAATTAAATGATTAAATAAACACATTTTTATCTACAGCGACAATTATTTTACAATGGCGGCCATTGTGTGGCCAATGGCTGTCAATGGCTCCTCGAAGTGAACAAAGTAACCTTGTACGGACGTAATTTTTTTATTTCTGTTTTATTTTTGTCTTATGAACGTAGTGTAAGTAATTTTGAATTTTGGTACCAAATTAGGAGAAAACATAGGTATAAACGATTTTTATACAATATGCGATAGCGAATACGATACAAATAATATTTAAATTACAGATTTCCAAACTAAGGAGAAGGCTTTTTAACTTCATGACAACAATGTCAATGAATCAAAATAGGTAATAATATAAGAAAACCAAACAGTATTTTATTGCAAAATGTGCAATATGCAGTCTATTTGCTGCAAAAACTAGCTAGGTTTTTTTTTTTGTAATATTACTAAATTTTGATTTCGACTGTCTGAAATCTGATATACCTATTGAGAATCTTATGTTTTCAGAATCTGGTATTTTGAGAATCTGGTATTCTGAGTTTAAAGGATATCGGCATGCAACTGACCTATACTGACTGACGACATGTGATAAAAAAAAAACATTTAAGTAAGTACGCACATGGTACGCACGTACAAGGTTACGTCGTCGACCTATGCAACGCTGCACTCACGTAGTTCGTATGATTTATGACAGATGGCGTTACTTTTGCTTGTATGAAGAACGTCAATGTAAAATGTTCAGATGGGCGTATCCTTACTTTTGAAATCATTGACCTATCTAAATTAAAACGATGTTTCATTGCGTTTTAATCACATCACTAGTAGAATAGTGTGGCAACATTTTTTAACGAAATGACAGTAGCAGTGTCATTTTACTGCAACTAATTAAAAGTCCGACCGGCTCACCTCGCTGTATTACTGTCATCACATGACGCTGGCAAAATAGTCGACATCGGCTCAGTTGCCAAAAGGAAAAAGAAAAAAATTGTCCGACCTTAGCTTCTGTCCGCGTTACTTAATTACCCTGCTGCATTCGTGCTCATCATTTCAGCTGAAAGACGTCCACTGCTGGACATAGGCCTCCCCCATGCACCTCCACTTCGACCGGTTCTGTGCTTCTTGCATCCAACGGGTTCCTGCGGCCTTCACAAGGTCGTCGGTCCACCTTGCGGGAGGCCTTCCAACGCCATTCCATTCCATTCATGCTCGATTGATGGCGATAGCCTCGCTCCCACGTGGCACTTAAACATTTGGCCTGTTCCAAATGAGGGTGAACTATAGGTGTATGTGCCTACCCCTTCGAGGAATATCACTTACGTGCAAGCCCTGGTAATAACGCCTCCGATGTAGTTCCGCCAATTACTAGCGTCGACTGCAACAACTAAGGGTCCATGACCAGCTACATATTCCACCATTAGACTTTCATTCACGTGACTGCAACATTACAAAGCAAAACAAGATATTAAGATTAGATTTTTCCAGCGGATTCGCCCGCGTGTAGTTCGGAAGTTATCCCATGGGAACGTAGGTAGGTACTACTGGGATAAAATTAATCCTTTGTCCTAAGCATGGTGTAAGCTATCCGTGTGCCAAATTTCATCCGAATCTGTTCAGCCGAGTAACAGACAGACAGATTTACTTTTGCATTTATCTGGGGGCACGGGAGTGCCTCCGCCAAAACGAGTCAAGCGAAGCGCAAGGGCACTACCTACTCTCTCGCTCTCCCGCTCGACTCTCTACGACTCTCTCGCTGACCCGATTCGCCGCAGGAGGGCAGGACGGCGCAGGCGGCGAAATGCGGACCTGATGCCGCCATAAGAGGGGCCAGCGGATGATAGATCGGGGAGTCTATCGTCTACGCTACACGGTCCCTGGAGTTGAGGTGATGTCCTAGTGCACCCGGACATCACCGAAGGAGGATAGATCCCGGACGCGGGCCAAGAAGAGGGAGCCCAGAAATGGGCCACGCTGGATGGGTCGCGAATGTCATACGTAGTAGTTCTCGTGGCCCACCCATCAAGGCGAAAGTAGGTGCAAGGGCACTACCTACCTTTGCTCGAAGTGCTTCGTCGTTTTTTTGAACCCTCATAACTTGGGTTTGGATTATACCAGATAAACAAAATTCTCGGTATATGATGTCTTGATAGTGAACTTCATCACCATCATCATCTGCCTAGCCTTTCCCAACTATGTTCAGGTCGGCTACCATCACACGGGCGTAAGGTGAAAAATTGATTCACTGTTAATGAACAGTGACCAAATTTTTCACCAGAAAAGTAATGACTTTTCTGTTCTTGTAGTAACGAAACGGCCAAGCCTCATATTTTGACTAAGGTAGAGTTTGTGAAGTTAGGGCGTGTAGAGTTAGAAGCTTGGCTCTACACGAGATCTGATAACTTTTTGACAGTGCAAGCCATATGTGGCCTCCTCTTGGCAACATTTTACATGAGAAAAAGAAATATACCGACGCGTCGACTTGACTCCTCCGTTTTTTCGTCAGTTAAAAATATATTTGGTGGGATAATATTAGTATGGATATGCAAGACAACAATACCAGGGTGTAAAAAGTCACATCACATAGGTATGATACAGTACAAAAAAAAATTACAATGACGGAGAGTACAATTGGCTCCAGGCTTCGTTAAGTCTTTTTGCACCAGTTATAGATATCGCGAGGCATACGCTGCTCATTTGCCAGGCATGTCTCAGGCCTGACTGATATAAGTGAATTAAGTGATATATCAACGCACAGCCTAAACCGCTGGTCCTAGAGACATGACATTTGGAGGGTGTGTTCTTTGTGAAGAGTAGGTATTCACTAAGAAAGGGTATTTCGAAATTCCACCCCTAAGAGGGTGAATGGACGCGGACGAAGTCGCGGGCAGAAGCTAGTACTTCATACCGCCAACGATTTATATTTTTTTCGTGTTTAAATATCGATATCCATTAAATCTACGGAGTTTCGTCAGCTAATTTTATTTGAACCCTATGTATATAGATATACATTATAATATAAAGAAGATGCCGTTCAAAAGTGCTGAATCTCAGACTTATTAAAATAAATGACATTTGACTTTGCTTACATACAGCCTGGCGACGCTTTGGAAGCCTTTGTCCAGCGGGTCGATTCTGTAAAAATCTCACCGTGAAAACTTAGGTGAAGTGAGTTTGTTTTTGCTAGGAATTGACACTATTGACAGCTCACTCCACGCTCACTTCACCTAAGTTTTCACGGTGAGATTTTTACAGAATAGCACCGCAGCAGTCGCTTTGTGTGCATGTGCATTCCTTTCGATGATTAGGCCGAAAGAGAGTACTCACCAATGATGCCTGTACTGCTTAACCCGCCTTCCACTATAACCAGTTTTTGGCAGCTTACACTCTTGATCCATGGACAATGTCATGGGGTACTCTTCTTCGGTGACGAATTGTAATTTGTTTGCACAAATGAAGTCCATCGCGGTGACGACATTTCCATTGTTACAGCCTTTGGTTTCTGGTGAGCAGTCTAGCAGTTCCTGAGAGGAAGAAAACTATGATGCGGAAGCGAAGTACCAGCACTCTTATTGCGTAACACACTATCATTCTGAATAACTTTGAAGCATATTGGTTTCGGTTTCAGCCGCAGTTTCGGTTTCGACCAAAAAGTGGCCAAATCTTCGGCCCGACCGAAACTGGGGGTCTACTCCGAAGTGGTTGATTGTCGTATCGGCCGAATGTTCGGTCATTTTCTGATTCGAATATTGTTGTCCTACTACGAATTTAAAAAAAAAAAGGGTAAGGGTTCTAAAAAGGTTCGGATTGGCACAGTTTGGTCGGGACCTATAGTCAATATAGGAAATGAAAGGTAGTAGAAAATGACCGAACATTCGGCCGATACGGTGGTTAACCGCTTCGGAGTAGACCCCCTGGCGTTTAGCGTTTTTGAGATGTTGGTTTTGGTTATACGCACGACTAACAGATAGACAGACAGTGTAGAGTCCGTAATGGAGTCTCATTTTCATATTTTTTTTTTATACCAATTCTTTCTGAGTGATCGATTAATACATAATTCAAAAGTGGTTTATATGGTTTCATTGAAATAAATGTTTTTTTTTTTGAGAATTTATTTGCGATTCTTATACCCGTTTCCATAAACACTAGGTGTCACCTAAATGAATGCCTTATTTAACAACGTTCAGCTCTAAGCCAAGCGTTGAAAATCAAGTAATTCAGTAATTACGAACCGCGTAAGATACCTACTCCTCAACTGAGCCAGTGCTCAGTTGATGAGTATCTTACGCGATTCGTGAGACGAGAGAATAAAAGTTGGTACCTACCTGTATGCTCCTACTCTTGTAATCATCCAACATAATCGCGGACATCGACTCCAGGACTCCAACGATGCTGAAGGCCCAACAGCCTTGACACTTCTTTTGATTTAAGATCGGTTTTACGACACCTCTCTTTCGCCTGAAACCGATAAGGGCATGAATTCTTCTAAAAAAAAAGTAGGTAATTGGTGACCAATGAAAAGTTTCTACTGTAAGAGCCTAGAACATATTGTGTTCTCAAAGTGGGCCATAACGCCCCCTAGATGGCGTTTGAGGCTCTTAGAGGGGCAGTAGAAGATTCAAAGAAAATTATATAAGTAATCATATCTTACGACTTCAGAATATTAGACGTTTAAATACAAAGTTATTTTTAGTACATACGAAACCTGAATATAGTTTGTTCAGAATAAGTAACTGCATCGATTCCAGTAATTTTTACCCCATGTTATATTTTGTCCCAAAAATATTTAAAAAGGGTTAAAAGTTGGACACCGAGCGACACTAAGTAGGTTCCAAATCCAATCTTCACGCCGAACGGTTAGGTACCTAGGTATCAATGAGCGCAAGTAGGCGCGGCGCGAGCGGCGCGGGTGAGCATGTTTTTGTACGGACAAACAGGTAACTTAACATTCTTATAACTTTGTGATTTTTCATGATACAGTTTTGAAATTTTGTAAGTACATTGATTCTTTACATAAAAATACTAGTCACGTGTTTCGGGTTTCGCATATACTCGTACTAAAAATAATTTTGTACCTATAATCAATTATACGGGTTGGTAGATGCCACATGTCTTCGAATTTCAAATTGAATTGTATTTCGAATTGTTTTTTTTTTCTGGGCCTGCGTGGTGGATTACGGCCCACTCCCTCTCACCGAGAGGAGGCCTGTGTCCCAGCAGTGGGAACATTATAGGCTGATTATGGTTATGGTTATGGTAATCAATTATAACTGTTTCAGGTTCGGGACAGATGGTAAGTAAAAAAAATCGGGGGGCTCTAGAAAAAAACATATTCTCAAAGTAGGGTTGAGAACCTATAGGCATCGTCCTAATAGAACGCGAATGCGCGATCATCGCGCGAGTAAGCGACTTTTAATTCATCTGACTTTCACACAATAAAATATTTCAATGCAACGCTCTAAATGTTACGAACTCTACGCGATGCAAAAGAAAGGGCTAGTTAGGTAAACAAACTGCCTTGACTAGTACAAAATGCAGCGGAGGGAATCGGGGGTTACATAGAACAACGAAATCTTAAAGGTTGATTTTCGGTAAATGTATTATGTTTTGTAAAAAGTCATAGAACAAAAGTTGTTGTTTATAATGTTAGTCCCGTCAGTCTTGACTGCCCCTTTGGTCTCGTGGTTGCAAGCGCGACTGCTGAGCGTGGGGTCCTGGGTTCGATTCCCTCGTCGGGCAAAGTGTTATTGGGTTTTCCATTAGGAATTTCTTAGTAACAGTCCGGAGTTTGGAAGTTGGCGGTTTAATACCCCCGTGCCTCGGAAAGCACGTAAAGCCGTTGGTTCTGCGCCTGAACTCTCCCCGGTCGTGTCGGATTGCCGTCCCATGAAGTCCCATCGGACTATGAGAGTAAAGGAACAGAGAGTGCACCTGTGTTTGCGCACACACTTATGTACTATAATACCTCTTGCGTACCTGGCTAATCTCCATTGAGATTGGCCACCGTGACCGAAAACGGTCGGGGAGGCTATTAATACAGTCCTAGAAGGTTTTTAGCCTTAGTATTTTACCAATAACCCTGTAATAGTACCCTATGGATTTTAATCTTACCAATCAAATGATCTTGGAATGTTCTTCCTATATTTTTCATTGATGAAGGGTTCGTACGATAGATCGGTACAGTTCTTTTCCCTTTCTTGGCACGGTGTGAAGCGTTCTTGCAACATGCGCTCGGCGAATTCCTTCTTCGACATGTCGGAGAACTTTGTCAAACCAAATACTGTGTTGTTTTCTAGCATATTCAATCTGGCTATGTCTCTTAAAGATTCCTGAAATGAGGAAAAACATAAACGCGAAAGTTTGTTAGGACGGATGGATGTTTGTTACTCTTTCACGCAAAAACTGCTGAACTGATTTTGATTAAACTTTACAGTAATATAGCTTATGCAGGGTGTCCAGTGGCAGAATTCAAAACTGAAAAATTGACAAAAAAAACTACACCTCTAACAAACACACAACAACACATTAAATACGTTATTGTTACGTTATTGTTATTAAAAACGTTCAAAATCTAGTCGCAATCTCATCTCAGCGACAATCAATGTCAAAAAGTTGTCAAAAATTTAAGAAAATTAGAGGTATTTTTGACAGATTTAGACTGATATCAGACTGTCAACGTTCTTAAAATTACGAGAATTGTCCCTCTGACCTATCCTGTATTCCCTAAGGCGAATGAGGGACAGGGGTATATTAGGTAGCCCACATTTCGCCGGTTAAACTGGGAGGGAAGGACAACGAAGCGCAACCCTGCAGTACCTACATGATTCTGAACCCCTTTGAAATTTTTCGTCCGTTATTAAAGAAAACATTAGGTACCTGTTCCATACATTTTGACCGCGCAGTAATGGAATCTACTATATAAAAATAAGTCGGGTTTTCCTTCCTGACGCTTATAACTCCAGAACGCACGAACCGATTTCCACGGTTTTGCATTCGTTGGAAAGGTCTCGGGCTCCGTGAGGTTTATAGCTAGGAGTAGGGTAGGAGTAGTGTAGGAGTAGTGTAGGAGTAGGGTAGGAGTAGGGTAGGAGTAGGGTAGGAGTAGTGTAGGAGTAGTGTAGGAGTAGGGTAGGAGTAGGGTAGGAGTAGGGTAGGAGTAGTGTAGGAGTAGGGTAGGAGTAGGATAGGGGTAGGGTAGGGTAAGGGTTAGGACACTAGAAATATGGCAAAATTATATGGCAAAACGTTTGCCTGGTCAGCTAGTTTTCTATAAAACAGCAATTTTTTTTTTGATATCTGACTAATTAATAATTGCTACGCTAGGGAGTCCAGAATCAGAATCATGTGCTGAATAATATAAAGTGCTCGTCCTATAACTACTGTTTGTTGAATTAAAATAAAAGAAAAATAATCATTTTTATTTCTTTCTAATTATAGGCGAGGACGCTGGCACCCTAAACACGAAGTTAAATTTTACTTTGGGTGCCAGAGTTCATCGAAATCACTATTCCCTTAAGTTGTAACGCTGCATAGGTTTAGATAAGTGTTTTTGTACAGACGCCGCCAGCACATCAAGTTACTACAATCTGTCAGATTTCTTTAATAGATTTTCGACTTTATTGCTGAAGCATAAGGTTCAAGGTTCATTGGGAAAATCTGACAGTTTCGGGTAGGTTGACCTGCTGGCGTCTGTACAATTGAAGTTAATAGAGAAACTTTTTTTTTTTTTTTTTAATTCATGGTTACAGTTTGCGCGTCGATGACTGCCATCTTATATTTAGACCCCACAAGTTCATAAGTGATATTTAGATTTTTCATAGAGAATTTCTCAGTAGCAGCACATAATTCACTTTATTCAAGAAGAAAAAATCTTACCTTAAAATTCTCGAACCTTCTCCCATACTCTTCATTGTTGTAAGTTTTATTAAAATCTCCCAAGTATCTGTCGAAACCTAACTTAGCCACGTCTACAACTTTTGCGTTTCTTTTAAACCGCGACGTGTCCTTTAGTAATTTCGGAACGGCAAGCCCTCTAATAATGGATAAGGCTGTGCTAATGAAAAGACACATTTTAATAACAAAGATTATGCAGCTCATTTCAAGTTTTTTTTAAACAAAATTAAAGGACAGAAATGTTTGACACGGGCACAAAGGATACACACAAATGTACCAATGTTATACAATTTTCCTGTAGAACGTTAGCCAGTAGGTATGTATGTATATCATGTACGCCATGCCATGATTATGAGGTAAAAATTGTTATCCATATTTCCTCCCGGTTTCCAATATTTTAGGTAAGTAACGTTGTAACTCAGTTTATGTCATTCTAATCATTATCAACTATACAAACTCATAATATGGGTGGGATATAAAGGCGCTGTGTTATTGGCCAAGTGCTAGCAAGCACGAGCCGTTGAATGTGCATAATTAAGCACCCTAAAATGTTCATACAGATCAAAGCTTACCTACACGTAATATAACATCACGCCTGTATGCCCTGAAGGGTTCGGCAGAAGTGTGTAGTCGCGTACGTAGATTAGCCGTGGGCCACAGGAAATGCGGTCGGAGACACTTTTGAAAAAGTCTAAGTAAAAAGTCATAATTCGAGATTTGGCTCTCGCCTATTTCCTCCTTCAATATGGACCAATTTAAAAGATATTTTATAAATTGAATAAGAAGAATATATTATACTGTGTCCCTATGTTTTTCTTTTTTCATTAATAGTTGTCAAATTTGTACACTAGGCCTCTGTTGACAGCGGTTTAAATCTGCATTTTTTGACGGTTCTAGTGCTTATAAAAATAATGTATCATCAAAAAGGAAAACATAGGAACATACAAGTAGTTAATATTTATTATTCTGTAAAAAATCATTGCGGTCATCCAGAAAGAAAACATGCGAGATCGTTTCTATGGAGAAACGACCACCCGCATTTCCTCTTAAGGGGGAAGCGCTCAGGTAGCCCGCGAAATTCAATTTTCTTACATTTTTGCAATTTGCTGGTCAGTATTAAGTTGTATGTACGTTGATTAAAATACGACCTTAACACTTGTATTTACATAATTATAATCATTAGAATCAGTAATACAACTTGTTAAGTTAGTATAATCCTAAAATGTCAAGATTTCATGAAATAGTCGTCATTCAGTAGAATTACCTGGTCTTAGAGAATTGTGTTGATGACTTTAATGATTATAATTCTGTAAATACATATTTGTTACGGCCGCGAATCATGTTTTAATCAACGTACATACAACTTAATAATACTGACCAGCAAATTGCAAAAATTAAAAAAAAAAAAAATTCACGGGCCCGGACCCTGGCGCTTTCGCCATAAGCGCGTCATGAATGCCTTAGGTTAAAAAATAATCAAAAGATTGGTTATTATTTGCTTGTGTCGAAGGGGTTGCAATAAAAACATAACGTAGGTATCTTATACAGCCTTTTAATTATAAAAGTATTGATATTTAATTAAGGCACTTTGTTCAGAGGTCTACAGTACCTACATTGATTAACAAAGTTACTATTGGCAAAATATACATAAATACATATTACAAAATGGCACTAGCTTATTAACTAATTAATCACAAACAATGTCCACGCAACACGATAAACATTTGAAAACTGCACTATGGAAATAATTTATGTCTGTAACATTGTTGCTTTATTTGCTGAAGAAACACCTTGTATGCTTATGTCATAGTATATTTATACTATGCTTGTGCGCTTACGCACTAGATGCACAGACACGTGCCAACATGTATTCAGCCTCGTAGCGTAGTTATTAGTTGTCGTTAGGTTAGTTTGTAAGTTTTACTAACATAAGCATGTAGTTTTTAAGGGGACCCTTAAAAACTTTTTTTTGTTTTGGAATTTATATTAAGTAGTTATCAAAACTTAAATTCGTAGACTTACTAGATAGATAGGTGATATATACTTGTGTATTTTTAAAAAAAACTAGATAACTTAAGGATATTGAGAAATTTGCACTGTAAAACAACTGATTTTTCTGTTTTTAGTCCGCGAAGGGTTAAGTCGTTGTTATAAATAGGTACTATAGGGATTGTGTTTTATTTTTATGTGTTATTCACAATAAACGATATAAACTCGTATGTTATGTATAATTGTTTCCTTTTGTTACAATAAGAACAACATAATTATGAACCCATCACCTTATGTTATTCTAAGCGACATTTTTATATCACTGGGTTTTTGTATGTAGATATTGGACCCTTTTAAGGTAAACGTGTATATCCGGCCTAGAAAATGAGACAGTTAAAGTCTATTCAAATCCTTGTTTCCAAATTGACATTTATTTTAATCAAATATCAACTTTATGTTACTGTAAGTAGATTTTAGAATTACTAGTACTATTGAAAAATCTGCAATTTGTTGAAAATGCAATTTGTTGAAGTTGCAGCGCAAAATGACCCTATGTTGAGTTTAATTTAAGTCAAGATTAGAAGTTATGGTGATTCCTCGCTGTGACTTACGATTTTTCCAAGCTCATATTTTTACGAAAATACTTATTTCCATGAAATATAATTTGGAGAGCTATATTAATATTTTAAATTATTATAATTTAGTGATTATTTTATCATAATTGCCGCAAAAAGACGTAAGAAATTATATATTTACGGGCTAGCTAGGTAGATCCCCCTTAATAGTTTCATCGCTTTTTGTTTATGGATCGGCAATAAGTCTATGGCATAGTCTATGGTAACCAGGCCCCCTAGTTTCTCTTTACTCAAAATATTTAATATTTACGATTAAATCTAAACAATTTTAACTTTTTTTCTATATTTATATTGAGTATTTAGTATTTTTCATTCTATAGCTATTTGGCACTTATCATTATCTAATATGGTTTTTTTAGTTCTATTAAAATGTTCTTAATCACAGTAGTCTTCGGCCGTAAGAGTTATTTTGACAACAATATTGCTTGTTCAGTAATATAATTAAGGCACATATTATTTTTATTAAGGACGAATTTCACCAAACTTTTATACCTAGAATAATTCTTATTCTGAGAATAATTTTGAATTTTTGAGTTTTTCCATACAAAAACAGTCAGACGTCAATTATTTCCACGGATAACAGATAACTAACTTTGGTTAAGTCAGCCTTTAGTGTAACAAGCTTTTAGGACCTAAATATTCGAGTATTTTTTTTAACAGTAGTGATATATTTTTCAGCTGCTACTTATATTTTTAAATCTTTTTCGAAAAAAATACATATTTTCTAGTAACTTCTATCATATTAATTTATAACAATAAAACAAAAATATATAATATCTCGAAATATTATACATATTTCGAGATATTATATATTTTTGTTTAAAAATAATAAAGTAACATAAAATAATATATTTTTTACTATTGTATTGCATAAATATATAAACAAATAAAAATCTACAACAAAAAACAACAATACTTATATCTTAATAAAATTCAAAAAGAAACTAACTTAGCTGTACAGCTATACATAGACTAAAGTAAAAACTAGATGGAATGTCCAAACGTGCACAAATTAAAGGTACAATCATCATCTGCCTAGCGTTTTCCCAACTAAGTTGGGGTTGGCTTCCAGTCTAACCGGATGCAGCTGAATACCAATACTTTACATGGAGCGACTGCCTGCCTGGCCTCCACAATCCAGTTACTGGACAACATGATACACCTTGGTAAGACTGTTTGTCGTTTTGTTGTTGTTGTTCTTTCTAAAGCTCAATATTGGGTAATATTTCCGACAGGATCCTATTCCTACTTTAATCTTCCTTCGTCACTTTTCGTCACATCCAAAAAGTGTCAAAACATTAAACTTGCATAAAAAATAAACTATAAAATACGATTTGTACAAACCGCATGACATCACGCCTTTAATTCGCGAAGTATAGTACATAGGCCAGCACATTAAGCTACTACAATCTGTCAAATTTCTTTAAATAATATATTTCAACTTTATCGCTACAGCATAAGGTTCAAAGTTGATTGGGAACATTTGACAGTTTCGAGTAATGAAATGATGAAATGATTTGAAATGATGAAATGATTTTATTTTTTGTAAGTAGGTTTGTACAAACACTTTTACACGTCAATCATGTTTTTTTAAAACTAGATGAAGTCGGCGTTTCCTATCTGAGAAGAAAGGCCAAAACAAGCTCAGAGGCCAGACATAATCTTGGTCAGGTTATATGAAGACCATGTAGATCGATGTCTGAGGTGGTCTTTTGAGGAAAGAACCACACAGATTGAGAGGACCTGTCCAGTCAGTGCACGCATTTGTCAAAAATCGTGCAGCTCAACTCAAGACTTAAGGAGCTCAACGATTCGACGAACAATACCAAAGAAAGGACATTTGGGTAGGCCACATAAATTACTCAAACTGCCAGACCACGAAAAAAAAAACTAACAGAACAGAGAGAATAATAAAAAAATATATATATGTAAAATGGTACATCGTCTTCACATTCACAATAAAAAAGATAGAGTAGCTTGATGTGCTGGCGTCTGTACATCCACCCATTTGTA
The DNA here is from genome assembly GCA_948474745.1 of Oligia latruncula. Taxonomy (NCBI): domain Eukaryota; kingdom Metazoa; phylum Arthropoda; class Insecta; order Lepidoptera; family Noctuidae; genus Oligia; species Oligia latruncula. Next base: position 12,698,108 of record OX419700.1, read on the forward strand.
CATTACCCTGTTATTACAGTTTGGCACATACAAAAAAAAATGAGTATCAAAAACTTAACTTATTGAGATTATAAAGGCAACATTATACATGGTCAGTTCTACTTACAGGTCTGGCCAAAATGCGGTTGTTGTGATAACTTATAAAACTAAGAATTATTTTTGTAGACAATGGCGCCGATTCCCTTGTTCACAAACTAAAGTTAATTAAACTAAATTTAAGTTCAGTGCATCTTTTTCTTTCTATTTAATTAGGAAAAGCACAGAAGATAAATATTAGTTTAGTCCTGTCAAATTAAGACACTCCATAGACAATTTTAGACGAGATTAAAAAAATGGCTACTAAAAATACGTCAATTTACGTCAGGCGCTGACAAATTTGACAGGACTAAAATAATATTTATCTTCTCTCCTTTTCTTAATGAAATAGAAAAAAAAAGATGCACTGAACTTAAATTTAGTTTAGTTTGTGAACAAGGGAATCGGCGCCAGTGTGTTAGCTTTAATACCTCCAACTTAGCTAAACATGTTTGCCGGATAATATGCATTACTATCAGTCGACCGATTTAATTATAACAGTACAAGGATCATTTGACGCGTAGCCAAAACCGAAACTCAAACTCAAACTCAAAGCATTAATTTCAATTAAACCAATTACAGGCACTTTTGAACTGTCAAGGGGTCGGTCAGTCAGAAAGATGAAGCTAGTTGCCCATTCCAAAGCGTAGGTACCTATGGAGAAGAACGGGCAAGAAACTCCATGGACACTCTTTTAAATCAAAATAATATGGTTCCACTAACGACTCCATATTTGTTTTGAATACATTTTACAAAAACAATTGCCCAACGACAACGAGCAATCAACATCATTGGAGCGCCAAAAAATCCTTGTACAATACGACCGACGTAACTTGACGGCCCTGAACATAGGCACTAAGAACTTTCGCGCATGTTCTCTCACTCGCACTCGCCTCGTGTCACCATTTGGTTCCTAAAAAATCTTACTGCGCAGCCTTCTGCGCAAAGTTCAGGCCCGCCAAGTTACGTCGGTCGTATTGTATAGTCCCTTCACAGTTGATTTACCTCTGATATTTCATCACTGTAAGGATCACAGTGGTTTTAAAATCATCACAAAATAATGACGCAATCCATTCAGACTAATCGATCGTCCATATAGACCATAAACAAACACTCATAATTGATTTGATCAGCTTCTGGAGGGAGGTGGGCTGTTGGAATAACCACCGACGGCCGCCATGGCCCACGCACAATGGTCCACTGAAGGACTAAGTGCGGAAACCAAACCCCTTAACATAGAACACTCATCATTGTCTATTATTTAGTAAAAAAAAAGTCACAGTCACCACTTTTCCCTACTTGACATCCACTGTAGCAACTTCGTTTGCCAGCCCGCAGATGTTAGTCCCAATTGCCAGGTTGAGGTAGCCATCGTTGCCAAAGTCTTTGCCCCAAGAGTTCTTGGCTATGTAGAATGGCACGTCAGCTGATAAATCGTAGCCCACTAATTCTACTGCGTGGTTCAGTTCAATTGGAGAGCCACTAGAAGAAGAGAAAAAAAGGAGTTATTTATAATGGATTTCTTGTTCCCCCGACCTCGTCGCATTGCATCGCCTATTACTTCGTTTTCACTTAGCGTTCTTTTCTACTTTTTTTTTGTTTTAATAATTAAGTTTAATAATTAAGTTTATTTCAGAGTGACTAGCTCTATTGAAAAAGTTACAAAAATGTTTGAAGTTGTAGCGTAAACTGAACTTTATTGTGTAAGATTTAAAGTTATTTTTCCCAAACTCATATTTGTTTACATTTTTGGCAAATAAATCACGAATGCAGATTAGATAGATTTGATTTAATATCTGAGATATTTTTTTACTAGCTACGTAGTATCTTGATACTAGTCTTTCGAGTATATTTGCACTCGATAGTATTAATAAGAGCTATACTCGAGTAGTTTCGATTGTCATCTTTAATCGACGTGCAGATTATTATTATCAAAGAAGATAAGAATGCTAAGATCCCTAGTCTGGCCCACTAGACGCTAGACAATTCGATAAAATCTAGGCCGATATTTGTTCTTATTAATTTTATTTATTAAAATCGAATCTAAGGGTGTATTCACATAGCAAACTGGTAACCAGAGCCGATATGCCAGCCTATGTCAGCGCTGGTTCTCAACCCTGGTCGACGCAGGCAGTTTTCATACTTTTTCCCAAATCGGCGTGAACCAGTGCGAAGCAGCGCCGACTAATACAGATAGGACCTTGTCGGCGCTTATAGACGACGGACGATTCGCGCCGACCAGCGTTGACAACCAGCGCTTGCCGGGGCCGACAAGCGCTGGCATATCGACAAGCAATATTGCCATCTTACCCGCAATGGAACTGTATGACTCCTCCGAGGTAGTGTTGCCAGGTGAGCGCGTTGACTGCCACCGAGACCGGTCCGCGCGTCGCCAATGCCGACAGTATCTTGTCTTCAGCTCCCACGAAGCTGGGAAAAAATACATAACTTTACGCATACTGGATGGAAATAGAGTTCAAAATTCCTTGTCAAAACATTTGTCAATATATTAAATATCAACCTAATTTCTACCTTTCACGGCTAGCAATAAGGTGCAGACTTACTCGTCACAAGTAAAAGATATCACATTAACGCCAATACTGTTCTTCTTAGCGTTAGAAGTACCATCGGTGAGATATAGAGGACATTCCGACTCATTCTCAACCACTCAGGCAGTCTTATTCAAGCAGCCTAAAAGTACGGAGCCTTACCAAGACTTCATACAATTTGCAACCTTGACCGGATGGATATAGAGCTCAAAATTCCTGGTCATAGCATCAGTTCTTAACTTCATTCAAAACAATCAAATTTCTACCTTAAACAGTTGATATAAGGTTCAAACTTACTCGTCACACGTAAATGATTTCACTTTAACGCCTGTACTGTTCTTCTTAGCTTTACAAGCACCATCAGTGAGACGGAGAGGGTATTCTGTCGCTTTCTCGATCACCGTATCAGTCATCATTAGCCAATCGAGGAGTAGGCAAATGTCGCCGCCTGCGCACCCAGTGTTGCCAAGACCGGCACAGTCTATGACTTCCTGAAAGTATTAATTAATAATTAATCACAGTTATTTGTATTTAGACTAAGCCTAAGTAATTAGTGACCGATACTTAAACACAATAGCTCATTTGGAGAAACATCGACGTAAATGTATTTTTTCCCAAAAATTAGTTAAATAAGCTTACTAGGTAGGTAGTGAGACTTGGAAAATATTTCACGAATACAAATGTTACGAGGAAACGCGGGAACTGAGATGCTAAGTTAAGCTGCACGATTACTGACAAATGCATCCACTGACTGGACACATAACATACATACTCAGCCTATAATGTTCCCACTGCTGGGACACAGGCCTCCCCCATTTGAGGGGGAGTGGGCTGTAATCTAGACCACGCGGGACCAGTACAGATTGGTAGGTGTCGCATGTCTTCGAATTTTTGGTTCTAGGACATGCCGGTTTCCTCACGATGTTTTCTTTTTGAGAGCAGTGTTGATGAATTAATTTTGCACAAAGTAAAGCGCCTGTCATAGGTGGCTGACTAGAGAAGTTCACTCAAATCTGTGTGGTTATTTCCTCAAAAGACCATCTCTGACAGTAATCTACATCGTCCTCATATATCTTCATCAAGAGTTGGTTCATCAAGAGTAGAGGCTTTAAAAGACAGTGATAAGTATCCGAATTTATTTCGGTGTTTTTTTTCTCCGAGTGGTCGGATAGGAAACGTCGACCTCATCTAGTTTTAACCTTTTTAGGGTTCCGTACCCAAAGGGTGAAAACGGGACCCTATTACTAAGCTTTTAACTTCACTTTCTGTCTGTCTGTCACCAGGCTGTATCTCAGGAACCGCGACAGCTAGACAGTTGAAATTTTCACAAATTATGTATTTCTGTTGCCGCTATAACAACATATACTAAAAACAAAATAAAATAAATATTTAAGAGGGGCTCCCATACAACAAACGCGATTTGTTTGCCCTTTTTTGCACTATATCAATAATGGCAACAGGTAGGCACTTGAAATATTCACAAAATACTCAGTTGTATTTTTACTTTAATAATAAATAATAAAATTAAAATTAAATAAATATTTAAGGGGGCTCCCATACAACAAACGTGTTTTTTCGGCGTTTTTGCCTTGTGGTACGGAACCCTTCGTGGCCAGTTTTTTATTTTCACGTGATGAAAGTGTTTGTTCAAACCAGTTTGCAGAAAACACATCTTTTATCGTTAATGCGGTCGGATAGACAGCATTCCATCATTCCACCCAGTTGGCTATAAGTCGATACCTTTTTATAAAAACCTACCTGCACACTAAGTTTATCCAGCTTGCCAGTTTTGATGGCAGACATCGCTTCGATGGTACCGACGGTGCTGAACGCCCAGCATGCTCCACAAATACCCTGGTCTTGTACCGGACCGATCACTCCTTGTTTCCTCCTGGAATAGCAGAAAAGCCATTTTAGCTTGAAGATTTTTCTGTTTAGAAAATATGCTATTTAGTAAATACGTGTCTGTATGTAGCTGGAGATATACATAAACATTCACACAACATCACGCCTTTAATCCCTGAAGGGTTAGGTAGAGGTGTACCTACCTACAAAATACTACGTGTAGTACCTACTTCGGTACACCCACATTTCACCAGTTATTTTTAAGTCCAAAGCAATCTATGGTCCAATGTCATAGGGAGCGAACCTACTGCCACCAACCAGGCACAAATCCAGGCTACAGGCCAGGCAGGTCTGAGAATTTTTTGATGAAAAAACCTAATAACACTACCCGACCCTGGGAATCGAACCCAGGACCTCATGCTCAGCAGTAACGCTTGCGACTGCTAGACCAACGAGGACCACCCTAAAAATATTCTTCGGCACCCATGGTGATCGACGTTTCTTATTCCCCTTTTTTCTCTTCGAAAACTGAGTCAATTCAATTATTTTTTACATTAACATTTTAAGAAAGAGTATCTTTAGGTTTCTATCATTTTTTTTTAATGTTAAAAACTTTTCTAATTTGTCTGGTAGTCCTTTAATCACGACGCGGCGGTAAAAATAGGGCATTTTTTGTAATTTTTAGAGGGTCATATTTTCTTTACTAATTACTTAGTTGCAGAAAAAAAGAAAATGACAGGGACGTGTTTTCAGCAGACCTTGATTTTATGAAAAATAAATTTTGCTCTAGAGGCATTATTCAGGAAGAAAAAAGGGGAATACATTTGTATGGAGACTCCCACGCCCTGTTCCCTCTTAATGCCCTGGAAGATGTCCCAAACAAACCATAACCCTACATCATCCCACAAAATTATTAACAAAATCTATAGCGAAATCAAAATAGAAACACTGATATGAAACCGGTTTTTCTACAAAATGGATTAACCTTCGTTGCCAGACACGCCGATTGACGAAAACACGAAACAAAGAAGTATCACATTACTTCGAAGTATGTTTTACTAACTTCTGCCCGTGTGGATCATGTCGGAATTTCTCGCACAGGGACGTGCTACCGAGATATAAAGTACCGTGCTTCCCCATCTCCTTGCCAAATTTTAGCGAAATCCGTTCAGTGGTTTAGGCGTGAAAAGCACCCAGCACCCTAATTCCAAAACACAATCTGAATCGTTTTGAAGGATATTGGTAATCCATTGCTTTATTATGTTCGAAAAAAATGTCTGCTCAACAATGTAAATAACGCAATGAATGTTGCTGAACTGTCGAAATGAAACCCATTGCTACTGTTACTGTGTTACGCAATTACCCAGCTGGACACAAGGATTTGTTGTCGCGCTTGCCGACCGCTAGCCTAACGAACGCAGACATATCGCAGAACAGTGCATCGTTAAAGAAACTGGATTTGATTATCTATAGAATCTGAATTTAGATAGCATCTAACAACGCATTGAGATTGATAACGTAACCTGTTTAAAAAGGTTAAAATATTGACGCAAAACGAAGTTTGAATAATAAATAAATTATGAATTAGGTATTCTATGTTTAGTACTATATGGCGCCAACCCAAATGTCCTTTCTTTGGTATTGTTCGTCGAATCGTTGAGCTCCTCAAGTTCTGAGTTGAGCTGCACGATTTTTGACAAATGCGTGCACTGATTGGATAGGTCCGCTCAATCTGTGTGGTTCTTTCCTCAAAAGACCATTTCAGACACCAATCTACATGGTCTTCACACGATCTGACCAAGTCTGGACTTTAAAAGAGACTGTGACCTCTGAGTTTGTTTCGGCCTTTCTTCTCAGAATAGTCAGATAGGAAACGCCGACCTCATCTAGTTAAAAAAATATATAATTGACGTGTAAGGGTCAGTTCACACCGAGACGCGACGCGACGCGCAGTTTTCAAGATAGAAATACAATTACAGACCTTATCTACTACACAAAAAGGTACACGATTCAGTGAGCTACGCCGCGCGACGGCGGCGCCGCGCTGCGTAACTCGACGTAGTAGGTAGACACTGAATTGTGTACCTTTTAGTGTAGTAGATAAGGTCTGTAATTGTATTTCTATCTTGAAAACTGCGCGTCGCGTCGCGTCTCGGTGTGAACTGACCCTAAAAGTGTTTGTACAAACCTACTTACAGAAAATAAATCATTTATCATTTATCAAAAGATGTCGTTACGTGTTTCCACTTATTGCAATATAAAGTTGTTATAGAATGCTAAGTTAAATTGATTACATATATCTTTTAATAGACTGAAGCGATTGCGATGAAACAAAGACTAATCACTACTCCGAGTTCCACACTATATTTGAGTATAAAAAATATACGGTCGAATTGAGAAACCTCCTCCTTTTTTGAAGTCGGTTAAAAATGAACCATATTGGTTTGGTACTTTTTACGTTGAACCTGTTCAAATATAAAATCGCTCACATCCAAACAGACAAATCGACAAACAGACAAAAATTCCAAAAATTGATGAAATGGCATCTGTTGTTTATCCTTTAACACCCCAACTATTTTTTTTTTTCAATGTACTGAAACGCCTCGTCTACAGATTTATTATATGTATAGATATAGAAGAAGAAAGTTTTTACAGGTATCTTCATGATTTTTTTCTATCGTATCAAATTAGTTGTAGGTATTATGTTTTCAACACACTATCTACCTAGCATAAATCCTGAAGAATATCATATATTTTTCTGAATTCGTGTACTGTAGTCGATCATATACTTTTATTGTTTCTAAAACTTGCGTTTTTAGTGTTTAGGTCCTGCAAGCCCCTTAAGAAAGTGGGGTAGACCACACGAAGAGTTCCGTACGATTCCGTACAATACTTAACACTAAGCATATATTTTTACGCCGAAAAGACACGCTTCTTACATGTACCCTTTAATTATTTACTTTTTTAGGGTTCCGTACCTCAAAAGGAAAAGGAGGTATCGACTTGAAATTAAAACCATATACTCAGGTTTACAGTCCCTTGAAGCTGTGAATAAATGAAACTTCTAAGTTAACGTAAAAAAAAAGATACGGCCGTTTATGCCGCAAAAAACGTATATTTCGACAATCTCAAGGGAATCAAAATTTATAGGGTACTTCCCGTTGACCTAGACTCGTGAAATTTTGCAAGAAGCAAGGTCATGTAAAGGAAAAAATCCGAAAACCGTAAATTAGAAGTTACATTAAAAAAAACCGTGATTAACTATTTACATACTTACCTACAAATTTGTACGGAACCCTCGGTGCGTGAGTCCGATTCGCATTTGACAGGTTTTTTTTTTATAGCGGTCATAGTAGTGCACACTGTGAAATTTCAAGTGCCTACCTATTACATTACAGAGCAAAAGATATCTACAGCCCTGTGACAGACGGACGGACAGCAGAGCCTCAGTAATAGCACAGTCTATACATCATACAGTCGTTCGACGAAGCCGTCTAGACAGAGCAATCGTGCGGGGTGTGAGGGGCGAGACGCGGGAGGTGCGAGCCCGAACTGCATACTGCCACCGTGTTAGTAGTTCGGGACATAACTTTCAGGGTTGATGATTTCGACTTTTCGGTATTGATTTTATTATTGGGATACTATTTTCAAAAATCTAATGGTACACATTTTATTTAATTTTTAATTTATGAAGACAAATACAGAGATACGACATGTAACATTTGAGTGCTTGCTTATTTGTTTAGTTTTTCTAATTATTTTACTTTTCTTTTCAATTTAATTTTTTTTTACTTGACATTTCCATGGCTTTTGAGGACGCTAAAGCCGATAGTGCAGTCAAAACGAAAATCCAAAATGGCGGCTGCAAAAATTTTCAAATTTTTCAACATGGGTGTCGTTTCCAAGAATTTCAAGGGTGCCGACAACGAATATGAGGTCATAATCAAAATTCAAGATGGCGGCTGCGAAAATTTTCAAATTTTTCATCATGGGTGTCGTTTCCAAGGATTTCGAGGGTGCTGACAACGAATATGAGGTCATAATCAAAATTCAAGATGGCGGCTTCGATAATTTTTAAATTTCATCATGGGTGTCGTTTCCAAGGATTTCAAGGGTGCTGACAACGAATATGAGGTCATAATCAAAATTCAAGATGGCGGCTGCGAAAATTTTAAATTTTTTCATCATGGGTGTCGTTTCCAAGGATTTCGAGGGTGCTGACATCGAATATGAGGTCATAATCAAAATTCAAGATGGCGGCTGCGAAAATTTTCAAATGTCGTCATGGGTGTCGTTTCCAAAGATTTCGAGGGTGCTGACAGCGAATATGAGGTCAAAATCAAAATTCAAGATGGCGGCTGCGAAACAATGTAATTTTTCATCATAAATGTCGTTTGGCCAATTGTTTGAAAATGGGACTGCGACACTATCTGATGTAGAAAAACGTATGTTAAGTAGAATAATTCCATTCGTAAAAATGGTCAAACTCAGCGGTCGTAGGTACCAGTCATCACTCCAGTTTCCTCATCAATCTAGGAAAAAAATAATTTTCAAGTTTTACTTAATATTCCTCATTCCCTTTCAATATAAGTAGTGTACATTATTCTACTTGTCAAGCCCTTGCATTTGATACTTACCTATATTGAAGGAGTTGTGAAAAAAAAATGTAATTCGCCATTTTGTGGTGGCGGCCATCTTGGATTTGAAATTTATCATAGTGTATAGTATTCCACTAGTCAAGCCCTTTCATTTGATACCCATATTGAGGGAGTTGTGAAAAATTATGTAATCCGCCATTTTGTGGTGGGGGCCATCTTGAACCGATTTTCATCAAACATAGCTAAGAACACTTCTGACTAATTCACCATCGGTTCAAAATCGGTTCATCCGTTCGGGAGCTACGATGCCACAGACAGACACACAACACACAGACACGTCAAACTTGTAACACCCCGTCGTTTTTGCGTGGGGGGTTAAAAAGACGATATTTTGATAATTGTTAATTATTGTTTATGATAATAGTGATGTTGAGGATGATGTTGATCTCAAATAAATAAATTAATATTGTTTACTTGAGACAAGTGACAACCCTAGCTGTCACGATAATGTCTAGACGTTGTCGGCATTTACCACGAGATCAAAGGCGTCGACCTACTGTATGGTTTTTATACTGTGGTAATAGATAGGGTCCCGTTGGCACCCTTTGGGTACGCAGCCCTAATGATGACGTGCTTGCAACTGACGTCATTTAATAATAATTTTATTGGAGTCTAAAATAAGCTGGTTTCCTAATGGACACATGTCGCATACTTAATTAATTATTATTTTACGCACAGCTAAAGTTTACTAAGTACAATTAAATTGAAGGTTTAATGGTCAACTTATCAACGTTTTATAATAATATAGCATTCTTTATCACAGCCACAAATTATAGAATAATATTAGGTAAAGAAATTAATCTCGGACTTTTATGTTTTCGGAGACTTGCAAGGCCGTATTATGACGGCTTAAGTAATGCCATCATGATTCCAGTGTAAAAGAGAGAGACGGAGCTATACGAGACCGATAGCACCATCCCTTTTTGGCACTAAAATCATAATGCAATGAATACTTCGTAATACAGCCCCAACAGGACCATCAGGGGCCCCTGTTGGCCACTGTTGGTGAGTGGTCGCAAGCGGTCCAACGAGAGATTCTAGGTGTGATTTCGATCCCCAGGTAGTGTAGATCATTAGGTACCTACATGGTTTGTGGCTATAGGCTGCCCCTCTATTAGGTACTTGGGAAATTCCCAAAGGGAATTGAACATAGCTGGCAAATGTGGGTTTACTATAGAGATCCTGCATATAAATAGCTATAACCATCAGCGCTGTACTCCACCAGGCCATTGATCGTAACAGATGGAGGAGAAAGAGCGTTGACAATTTGAAACGCGAGTCACGATTCTCAGCAGTGAGAGAGCGATTGAGAAGAGAGAGACAGATAAATGATTTATTTTCTGTAAGTAGGTTTGTACAAACACTTTTCACGTCAAACTAGATGAGGTCGGCGTTTCCTATCTGACTATTCTGAGAAGAAAGGCCGAAACAAACTCAGAAGTCACAGTCTCTTTTAAAGTCCAGACAAAATCTTGGTCAGATCGTGCGAAGACCATGTAGATTGGTGTCTGAAATGGTCTTTTGAGGAAAGAACCACACAGATTGAGCGGACTTGTCCAATCAATGCACGCATTTGTCAAAAATCGTGCAGCTCAACTCAGAACTTGAGGAGCTCAACGATGCGACGAACAATACCAAAAACAGGACATTTGGGTAGATGAGGATCTTTTCGGGAAAAATAAATGTTATCTATAGAATTCTGACGCACGCACGAACTGTATCTAGTGACTTTAAAAACGCAGGGCGACGACATTTTTATCTCATTATTATACCTACTTGTACTATTCGATCATGCAGTTTATTGACGTGAGGCAATCAAGGGTAATTAATTATATTTAACTAGCTTCTGCCCGCGACTTCGTCCGCGTGAAATTTCACCCTCTTAGGGGTGGAATTTCGAAAAACCCTTTCTTAGTGGATACCTACTCTTCACAAAGAACACACCCTCCAAATTTCATGTCTCTAGGAGCAGCGGTTTAGACTGTGCGTTGATATATCAACAATCAGTCAGTCAGTCAGTTTACCATTTTATATATATAGAAGAAGAAGAAGATAAAATTAGGTAAGACTTGGTTAGCCATCATTATTTTATGACTTCGTCTGCTAAAATGTATATTTGTTTAACTTGAAATAATATTTATTTGACATATAATTTTGAGTAGACGATAGGTATGACGATGTTAAGAGAGTACCTTAACTTTCCATGACCTTCACCCTAATTACGTAACACACTACTATTACTCTCAATTTGAATCATTTTGAAGCATATTTCTAATCCATTGCTCTACTTTATATGTTCGAAAAATTTGTCTGCTTAACAACGCAAATAACGCGATGAATGTTGTTGAACTGTCAAAATGAAACCCATTGCTACTGATAGTGTTACGCAATTACCCTGCTGAGGGTCGATATACAGGGTGGCAGGGACATGGACGCGCAACCTGTTACCACAGATTCAATACATGATTCTGAAACATAGGTTGAAACCATAGATATAGATACACCTAGATAACGCAAGAGTAACTACTTCGCGTGCCAAAAATCGCACCAGCTTACGATAAAAAATCATAAGTCGTCACTTTCGCGCTCAGTCCTGTGTACTGCTGGCTGGGTAAGCGTGAGCGAGAGCGCGAGCTTTTGACGTCATAGTAGGTAGTCAAAAAATGGCAAGCTTGGTTTTCATACAGTTCGTTATACTTGCGTTATCTAGGTCTATCTATATCTGTGGTTGAAACAATTTGAGTTATTAAAAAAAATTGCTGTTCCATACATTTTGACCGCGTAGGAAAGTATTCCACTTTTCTATGAAACAGCTGATTTATTTTTTGATAACCAACAAAAAGTTTCTACGCTAGGGAGTCTAGAATCATGTGCTGAATTCATGGTTACAGTTTGCGCCCTGCCACTCTGTATGATACTTACATCTTAACATTTTTGTCGCGATTGCGCCCGCCGAAACGAGAGAAGAAAACTAACACATGAATAAACTTACCAATCAACCTGTAACGGCGACACCTCCCTTTTGTTCCTGATGAGAACATAATTATTATGATGAGGTTCATTAGCAACGTCCTTCTCTCCATCATGAGCATTCCTCGCTGCCCTATCATTCCGGTTCCTCCTTCTGCTGTAAGCATCCGTAGCCGTCGGAAGCTTTTCGTCAGATAGATGTAGCTCCTTGAACTCAGTCTTGGACATGTCTGATAGTTTTGTCAGACCGTATTTGGCTTTGCAATGGTCTGGTCCTCCTGAACCAGCGTTTAGCAGCTCTATTTCTCGTACTGATGCCTGGAAAAGAAGGTTTTTACGAGGTTAGTTTGAATTCATTAATACAGCTTTGAAAAATGTTATGAAAATTCTAGAGTTCCTTTCAATTGCATTTTGTCATGTGCAGAGTCGCAAAAGTGTTGCATTGCATATATTTAGTCAATGAATTCCTGTCTCTCTTAAGAACCACATTATACAGGGTTATTGGTAAAACATTAACAACCCCTTAAGAGGTCATTATATTTGTACTCATCATTATGAAAAAATTTTACTATGGGACCAAACCTGAAATCGCAAAAACAAAATCAGCTGCTGCAAACAAATGGGGATAAAGTTTTAGGCAGGCTTTTTACTGGCATAAAAGAAACAAAAAGTTTTTCATTAGATATTTAAGTAGTAATTAATGCTACTACTGTAAATGTGTAAACCGTTATCAAAAATGTGAGTGACATCCTTACCATGTCATGTTATCTTATGTATATTAATAAATCATTAATGAGTTTGGATAATTGACATAATTTAAGCTGACAATCTCACAGTGGATCTTTTTTTTTTTTTTTTTTTTATCTAATATTTGGAGGCTTCAGTGCACTCTAGGTGACTATGCCAGCCTCATGGGATCATTCCTATAGTAGCGTAATGGGCATCTTGCATGCTGCGATAGCAGAATGCAAGCCACCCATTACTCCACTCTATCCCTCACACCCACACACACACACACATCACCAACTATACCTAAATACCTACACCCACAACACACACACACACCCCCACACACCTACACAAATACATATACCCACCCAAATACACACACCCACACAAATACACACACACACACACACCCACACAAACACAAATACGCACCCCCAAATACAGTTCCTGACCTACATTCTCTCCCCCTCTCTATCCTTTCTCTCTTTCAAACACCGTTTTAGGAACCTGTAAACACTCTGGGCCTCTTCAGTCACTGGCTGGTTCAGAATCAAATTGATTCCACCATTGTGGAGATCAATATTTGTCAACAGGTTCCTCCTCAGTTCGCGATACTGGTCACATTCCACCATCACATGAATTATATCCTCGGGTACCGGACATGCATCGCACAGTGGCGATGATTTAACCCCCATAAGATTATAAAACTTGTTTAGTGGAACATGACCAGCCCGCAACCTGAGAGCCGCAACTAATGTCTCCCTGGAGAGGCTGGCACATTCGAACCAAGGCACTGAACCCGGTGTGTCCTGTATGGTATAGTACCAAGCACCCTTTGTTTGTGAGCACTCTCTAAACGACTTCTTCCATTTCTCTCTACACACCCTTTTAGCCTCTGGGATAATCTCCCAACCGTAGGGCTGATTCAGTACATCCACACCATCATCCACTGCATTCCCAGCCAACTGATCTACAATCTCATTCTCTAGCAATCCAACATGGGAGGGTATCCACTGAAACTCGACACAAATATTTTCTTGCTGCAATCTGTGCACTAGACCCAAGGCTTCATAGGCTATCGGAATACCTCGGATACCCGAGACACACCGAGCCAAATGCTGTAGAGCGCTTCTGGAATCTGATAATATAACTATCTTTTGTTCCCCTACACTACTAGCATATGATAATGCCTCTGTGATCGCCGTAAGCTCTGCTCTCATCACCGAGACATCCTCATGCAACCTAAGTTGCATATGTATATTCCTTTGTGGGTCTAGGAATGCTGCACCTACCCCCCTTGTGCCCCTTGATCCATCTGTGAATAATTTATAATATTCACTGTATCTGTCTCGAGTTTCAGCCAATACCCTGTCACGTAGCTCCATAACATTATACCCTCGTTTAGGTCTATCCATACTGTCACATGTACTATGGATGTAGGATCTTACATTGATATTTGAAATCCATGTGTCTAACATAAACATCTCCAATTGGTCACTCTTATAAATAACCTTATCAACTAATTGTTTATGTACCTCTATCAAAACTGGCTCATTTTTCCCTCTCCAGTGTCCCTTTAAGCTAGCAAGTTCGCCTATCAAGTCTTTTGTACTATTAGAGAGTGAAGCTGTTCGCAACCAATATCTGCACCCAAGCCAAAATCTTCTAACATCGAGAGGTTGCAAACACATTTCACTCTCCATTACATGGATTGGTGTAGTTCTTATAAAATTACCACATATCCTGAGAGCTCTATTCTGTAAAATACTTAGTTTTCTTAAGTGAGTTTTAGCACTGCTACCATACAAAAAACCACCGTAATCAATTCGGGCTCTAATTAATGAAATATAAAGCCTGCGAAGATGTTTTGGGTGTACTCCCCATGACTTACCCGCTAGGGTCTTGAGGATATTTAAAAATTTGTATGCTTTTTCACATATTTCATTAATATGAGCCCCCCAACGCAACTTACTGTCCAACCATAGACCCAAATATTTAATTTTACTATGCACCTTAATTTGTATTGAGTTTATTTCTATCGAGATATTGTAATTTTTCCTTGTTTTATTAAAAGTACATAAACTAGTCTTAGATTCTGATATAAATAAACCAATATCTCCAAGTAATTTTATCATAATATGTAAGGAATCTTTCATGCATATTACCGCCTCCTCCACATTCTTATTATCTATAGACTTATACAAGACAAAATCATCTGCATATTGTGAAATACTGACGTTTTCGATACTTTTACATATGTTCATAGTGACAATATTGAATAGTAAAGGCGACATTGGATCTCCCTGTGCTAAGCCTCTATTTGTATGTCTCGTTACCATACTATTGTTATCACCCAATATAACTTGACATTTTCTATCTGACAAAAAATTCCACAAATATTGATTAATTTTATGACTAACCCCTATGTTTTCCAAAACTTCAACTAACGATCTTATGTTTACATTATTATAGGCGCTATCTATGTCAACAAAACAGGCTAATGTGGGCGTGTTTCTAGCAAATCCTACTTGTATTGTTGTTATCAAGCGCGTCAAATTATCTAAAGTAGAATGAGCTTTCCTAAAACCTACTGTAGCTGTAGAGAGTAATTTCTTCTTCTCTACATACCATTCCAATCGTTTCCCTAGAATATGGTGGAATGTTTTACACATACATGACATGAGCGAGATGGGACGAATAGACGACAATAAAGTAGGATCTTTTCCCGGTTTTGGGATTGGAACAATTCTAATATTTCGCCACTGCTGGGGCACTAGCCCAGTTTGCAAGATTAAGTTAAAAATGTGCAACAGAAATATTTTACCAGACTTAGAAAGATTAAAAATCATTGAGTATGCTACATTATCGGTGCCCGGCGAGGTGTCTTTGCTTTTCAGAGAGTTTTCCAGTTCATTCATTGTTATCTCTTTACTCAAACTGCAGTCCCCCCTGTCTCTTAGTTCTGGAGGTACTTCCCCAACAGTGTCAGGAGTCAAGGAATGCAATAACTGTTTGGCTTTTAAAGGATCTACTGTTTGTCTTGCTTTTATACCCTTCATCCATCCCATCTTCCTCCACATTTCTGTAGCAGATGCTTCATTATCTATGCTTGAACAAAACTCTGACCAACCTTTATGCCGGGACTTCTGTATAGCTTTTTGGGCGTGTATTATTCCATTTTTGTACTTGTCATAATTATCTGGGGTTGGGTTCCGTCGCACTTGAGCTAAAGCTAGCCGACGTTTTGCAACAGTTTGTGAGATCTCTGAATTCCAGTATGGTTTTGGGGTAAATTTAGAACTGGGGTCCTGACACATTTTTATCCATGGAATGGTCTCTTCGGCTACAAGGTTTAATTTGTGTTCAAACAGGTTATAATCAGATTGCACATCGCCTGACGGTACCAAAAATGCAAACTCCTGCTCTGTCTTCTGCCGGAACTCTACCCACCGGGCCTCCCTGTAATTTCTTTTCTTCATATATGCATTAGATTTTTCATAACCGAGTGTGGATTTGATAATTACGTGATCACTACCCAACGTTTCATTCAGGGGATTCCAGGTCACTTTTACTGCTATGTCGCAGGTGGCAAACGTTATATCCGGCGACGACTGCTGCAAATGTCCATTCACCATTCTGATCCTTGTAGGTCTTCCATCGTTCATGCATACATAGTCATTTTCAAACATTGCTCTATAAACTCTCTCACCTCTTGTGTCTGTTTTACATGACCACAATGTATGGTGTGCATTAAAATCCCCAGCCAATATCGTTTTTGAGTTGCACAGGCTAAAGACCTGGTCCCAGTCAGATTGGCCTACATTAGCTGATGGTGGGCAATATATGTAGATGATGTTGGTCAGCCCCGGCACATTCAGCACCTCTGTAATAAGGATCTCAATACTACCATTTGCAGGTGTAAAAGATCTTTGCACCATTCTAATTGACTTATGATAAAATATACACACACCTCCATATCCATCTTCCCTATCAGCTCTAATAATATTGTAATCCTTTATCCTTATGGTAACTTCTTCTGACAACCATGTTTCGCTTATAAGTGCAATGTGTATTTTTTCTTGCTGGAGCAGCAATTCCAATTCCCTACATTTAGTTGGTAAGCTGTTTGCATTCCACTGAGCCACATTAACTGTACTTTTATTGTAACTAGCCATTAAACTGTCAGTCCTCCCAGTAACTTCCACACGAATTCCATAGTAAAGTATTCTTTCAGCCAACCAATAACTTCTCCTACTATATATTTCAGTACCCCTGTCAGCTTCATTTCAAACTCCATATCTGAACAGATAATCTCTTTCAATCTGGATATCACCACGCGTAACTCAAATCTTTTCTTCTCATCGGCATCTCACAGTGGATCTTAGAGAGAATGTTAGTGGGAGGCATTCTTAATTGATTAATTAATAAAACAAACCAAACCTTTGGAATCCATCTAAAGGTTGTTTTTAAAAGATACCCCTTAGCGATAAGACCGCCCATTGTGTTATACTTAGTAAAATTTCTATATTTATACAGTAGAACCCGTTTAATACGATCACGCTTAATACGATTTCTCGCATAATACGCCATTTTACGCCAGTCCCTGCAACTTGATATGTGTTTACATACATTTCTTAAACGCTTAATACGATTCGTCATCCCGTTTAATACGCCTCATACGCCATGTAGCTTCTTTGAATCAAAGCAAAGAAGCACTGCAAAAGTTAAATTATGTTGAAAATCTTGTAATTAATAATCTCTAATGCATCAAAATCTTTCTGTTGAACCAAAATAGGTGATTACTTTAAATAACTTATAAATGTATAATTTAATACCTACATATACGAAATTTTAGACACAATACATAACATAATACATAATAATATGTAGTACGTTTTATTTTCCCTATCCCGCATAATACGCTTTCTCTGGTTAGGTCCCTGTGAAATCGTCTTAAACGGGTTTTACTGTATTTGTAATTTATATGGTGTACATAATAAAGAGCATTCTATTCTAATTATTAGTTCCAAAAATGAATATTTCATTTTGTTACCAATAGCATATTATTATTTGCATTTTAAAAACGTAATATTATGGTATTTTTAGGTCTAGAATGATCTTACATTTTTCGCCATGTAGTGTGACATACAAATATTTCAACATGTTAAATGGAAAAAAAAACTAGCCAAATGCGTGCCGGACTCGCACACGAAGGGTTCCATACCACAAGGCAAAAACGCTGAAAAAATGCACATTTGTTGTGTGGCAGCCCTCCTTAAATATTTATTTTATTCTGTTTTTAGTACATCATCTGTGAAAATCAACTGTCTAGCTATCACGGTTCATGAGATACAGCCTGGTGACAGACAGACAGACGGACAGTGGAGTCTTAGTAATAGGGTCCTGTTTTTACCCTTTGGGTTCGGAACCCTAAAAACAAAATAATCAATATGAAACTGTTTACTGTGTAGGTGTAGGAACCCAGTTACTAAATTGCTCATTAAAAAGTCTTATTTCATTACAATAATAAATTATTACCTTAACACAGTGATTCATTCAATCTTGCCCTTGTTATGCATTGAGATAAATATGTAGTCAGTATTTTAGATACGGTCGTATACAAACAAAAAGATAAAGTTTATGACTTGCAAAAAGAAAGAGAAAAGTTTTCTATGGAATGCAAACTTTTGACAAAACTTCCCATTGCAACTGTCAAGTACAATTATATTTTTAAAACAACTAGTATCCAAAAAGGAACTCACCACGAAATGCTGAAATCTTGCCGTATATTCATCGGGGTTTGGGTAACTTTTATTAAACTTTGATAGGTAATCATCGAACATTGGCTTCAATTCTTCCATTGATTTTTCCCGAGTAAGTGTAATGGGTATAACCACAAATAATAGACAGAATAATGCAAACCCGAGCACCCAGTTCCACCATTTCGTCATTTTATAACGAAATAAGATTAATGTAAACACAAACAACAACCTTTCCACAATACCAAACTCAGTAAACTAATTTTGACAGCAGTCAACAGTGCTGCCATTTTGCCAATCGTAGTTATATTGTTGCTAGTAATTGATAATATTGAATTTGAGACCTTATAAAAAACATTTCGACTGCTTCAATCACGTTCAGCTAAGTTGATAAATTACAACAAGGCATTTTATAACGAAAAATTCCCGCAACACTTGATATTTTTTTTTACGACGTACGGACGCCAGCACATCAAGTTACTACAATCTGTCAGATTTCTTTAATAGATTTTCGACTTTATTGCTAAAGCATAAGGTTCAAGGTTGATTGGGAAAATCTGACAGTTTCGGGTAGGTTGACCTGCTGGCGTCTGTACGTACGTTTCTTTCATACAAACTTTCAAGCTCTTTGTTTTTCGAAATGAATGAACCGATTTTAATGACACTTCATTACGCTAGGATACAAAGGTACATACTACAGCACCAGGTAGGCAGGTAGCAGGGTAGCCCGCGAAATTCATATTTCTTTTACGTTTTTTGCAATTTTCTGGTCAGTATTAAGTTGTACGTTGATTAAAATATGATTCGCGGCCGTAACAAATATGACGTATTTACAGAATCATAATCATTAAAGTCATCAACACAACTCTCTAAGACAAAGTAATCCCCACGAATGACTATTTCATGAAATCTTGACATTTGGGGATTATACTAACTTAACAACAAGACTGATTGTTGATCTTTATAAAAGATATATTAATGATTCTAATTCTCTAAATATGTACCTGTTGTTGTCACGAATCATATTTTGATCAAGATACAATCTGACACTGACCTGCAAATTGCAAAAAACGTAAGAAAATTTGAATTTCCCGGTCTATCACTATCCGATTTCGAAAAAAATTGTTACGGCCAAATTAGAAAGATTTTAAATTTTCCATAGAAACAGAGATTTCCAGTTATCTTTTTTTAAGTAGGACATTTCGAAAATGTTCTTGTAACTTTTTAGAGCTTTGTATCATGCTTTTGCGTATGAAGTTTCATTTAAAATCGGTTCATTCATTTCGAAAAACAAGGACTTGAAAGTTTGTATGAAATGCCGTACGGCGTAAACGCTCTTAAACAGCACTTAGATTTGAATGGCGGCAATGAATAAGTAAAAAAATCATTGCTACTATCAGCATCAGTGTTTTTGTTAGGTTTTCTTAGTACAAATGCTTGTTCATTGCCATTGCCAATCTTACTGCTTGACAAGGTTTGGATATTTTCTATAGCGTGCTCTATGACACTACTTAGGATTGTAGAGTTGTAATGGTCTATAGTGCAGACAGTGTAGGGAGTATTTGCCATGAAACGTAAAACACGAATTCCAGTAAATATAGTAAACTCATTTATTCCATTAAAAAAAATCTTAAAACTACTTCAGACATGATCACTCCATTATCATACCATCGAAAATAACAAAAAACCACCTATTCTCAATACGCGCTCCCACACCGGTTGTCTTACGACGAAAAACATCATTATACTTCTTCAGGACTTCATGGACTGTAGATTGGGTGACATTAGGGGCTAAAGACTTGACATAGGACACTAGGTAGTCTAGCGAAGCGCCAAGTGGATGTACCATAAGGAAAGCTGATAGTAGACTGATGAGCTTAGCTTCGGAAGCCTTGACTTCTATTCCTGAGGATGTAACGTCTTCTGGTAGTGGGGGCGGTGGCTGCGGCTTCACATTCATGTTATCCATGAGGTTGGGCACAGGCAGTGGTGGATACACCTGTAAGTAAAAATTTGAGCTTGTCTAATGAAAAACCACTTTTAGAAGGATTCGAAGACTGGAAGACAATTAAATGGGATACTAAAAATTATACAATTTAAACTTAAACTAGAACAATTTAAAAATCTTTTGGTTGAAGTTTGAAGAAAATGATTTTGGTTTAGTGGCTGCAAACGTGACTGCTTGAGAAGAATGCACCCATTCTGAAAGTTGTCAACGTTGCAAATAGCTGTCGGATTTTTCATTGTTTTTATTAATTAATCAATATTACTAAATTAAATTATGCCATATTGCTCAGAGTTGTACTAAAATATTAAATTTTGGCATAATTTAATTTAGTAATATTGATTAATTAATAAAAAGAGCGAAATATTTGACAGCTATTCATGACGTTGACAACGTTCAGAATATACAGCGATCTTAACTTGCGGTCGCCAGGTCTAGCAGTGTTATTGGATTTTTCACCGTTTGTATTGCATGTCCAAATAATTTGTTTGTTCTTTCTTATCTGTTTTGAACAGAAATTAATTACCTGTTTGTTATGCTGCAAGGCCTGCTTAGCGATGAAGTGCGCCTTGAACGTCTCGAATCTTCTCTCAGCCTCATCCTTGGCCAAGTGAGCCTCGTTCTTGTAACCTTCCAACTCATGTGTTAGGTTTTCGTTTTCAGCCTAAAGAAAATGAGAATTATTTAATATATATTTCTCAGTATAGCATATTGTTTCACAATAATGAAGTTATAATAATCAAGGCTCTTTGAAGACTAGTGGAATCAACTCTAATTGATATTATTTATTGATACTTACTCTAAGTTGCTCATATTTCTCCAGAGACACCGAAGGCTTGCCTGCTCCTTTTTCCACTTCTTCTTCATCAAATATAGCATTGAACTCATCTTTTATGTTGTCCAATTCCTGTAAACTTCGATTGATTAGCACATTGTTTTAACCTTTCAACATATTTTTTTTTTCACAAATACATCTATTTTTTGCTGTTTTTAGGTACATCAATCAGAATCATGTAGTCCCCATCTGTGACTACCTGCTTACAACAATACGCCTCCTTCTTGAATGCTGCAACTTCTCCGCCGCGGAAGAAAAATAAAAATTTCGCAATCTGTCAAAGTATTGCTAAAATCTCTTTACTTTGAAAATAAGAAGAACAGTGATGACATCATGTGATTGGACCAATGATGATAAGGCGCGTTGCTCTGGGAGTCAGGATTCGATGTCTCGTTCAGCCGGTTCAGCAATTGTGATGGTGAAGAAGACTCGTAGGTAGCTCGGAAGACCCCGTAGATTCTGATGAACTGGCTTTCCATAACATGAACTCATCACATAATGCAATACTTCGACAGATTGGAAATAGATACTTTACCGGATGATGCAGATAAACAAAATCAACTGATGCGGAAGCTTCATTTTGGTTGGGATGGCAGCCGATGCTCACGAACACCTGCTAAACTGCTAACTCACCAATACCTAGCTTGGACATGGATGTCGGGTTCCACCAGCTTCACATCGGGAAGTAAAAAATGGTTATAGGTCTCCTTCAATACCATTTTTTTCTTTAATCATTACCATTAGAAGAAAGTACTCCAGAATTTTAGAGTCCGTTTACTGCGATGCGATGTTACCAGTTCGAAGTTGTGAATGTTGTTGGTACTGCGTCTACGTAGATGATAATTATTATGATAAACAAGTAAAGCCTTTTGACTTACCTTTTTAAAGGATTGAATTAAATCGCTTGTAATAATGATGTTTTAGATATTATTTGTGGCCCTAGTTTTTTTTTATTATTACTTCATTGAACATTGTATGAAAAGGCTGGCTAGGGCCAGAGTGTAAAACCAAAAATCGCCTATAAGTAGTACAGTATGTTGCGTTGCAGCACGGCCCGGCCAAATGTAAGCCTTTCAAAGGTATAGTAATTAGTAAGACCTCTGCAGGCCGACGGTCACTAGGCGGCACGATGCGTATGTCAAGTCAAAGCATTAACATTTGTATGGCCTCGCTTGCTGAAGCCTTTTGCGGCATACCGCAGTGAAATGTTCAAGTCCTCTTGTGACGATATCAACGAAATGTGAGTGCTAAGAGTATGAAAATAAGATTCAAAATAATTTCCGCTTACGAAAATCCCTTGCCATGCCATGCCGCGCCGTGCCGCTTGGCGAGAAGTCTTAAGAAACTCGTTATTCGTTACGTACCTCGGTCATTTTGAGCCACATCTCGATGTTCCGGCGCTGCTGCTTAGAGAAATGGTCAGAAACCCGCTGAATTTTCGCCGCCGTGAGTATTTTCGCTACCTGCTCGACTGGCGTTGACAAATGTTTTATGTTAAAAATAACATTGACATTTTATATTTTGAAAACCATACATTTTAAGGAGGAACATCAATGTATTATGGCAATTCAAAAAACTGAATACGTTTTCCCAAGTTTTTAGGATGTAATCTCATAAATATCGGCGGTAGTAAAACAAAATATAAAATGTCATGGAAATGGTATCTGCAAAAAAATTATTAAACAGTTTGCCTGCTGTATCTCAACATATTATGACTTTATTGTCTCTTCCACTGCATTGCATTGATATAAGCTTGTGAAGAGAATGTTATTCTACTATTTTAAGTCTTCTCTGACTTCCACTAGATATTCAAGTAGGTAATGAGAAAGTCTTGAAGCAAGTACAGATCAAAACAAAGACGAGGATCAAAAGCATATATTATTAGTTTCGTTATTTATGCTTCATTATAAGTCTATCTGACCTTCTCATTTTCTAGTTATATTTAGGAAGTTGACTTTTAAGTCCGTGGCGGCATCTACATCGCCACATGCGAACTACGCGTCACACTGACGTCTCGCAAAATCCTGCATCGCGCAAGCAGAGTTTACTTAGTTTATTACTGAGCTTAAGGCTGTCTAGTCTATGTTTAGATATAGGCATCATAGGAACTTGACGGCCATGGCAAAATTATGGATGGTGAATCAAGGCAGGGTTATCTCACTGTACCCAACTCACTTCGTTATCTGTCCGTCGTTTAAGTTAGACAAGGCTATAAAACTGAATTTATTACCTGATTTTAACCTCTATGCAAGATTTTAATATAAAAAAATCTAGTTTGTTTTTACGGCATCTGAACCTGAGGTACTTAAAAAAAATCAAAAGCGCCGACACATTACCCGTTGAAGTCACTGAACATCACATAGACAATATCATGATATTACCATCAGCCTCTCGTAGTGATATGAAGATGATACAATACCTCCTTGAAGTATAACTGCAGGTTGGCACAGAATGTGCAGTGTTGTCGGACGAAATCGCGTCACCATTCGCTTAGACGTAGACTTATGTACACACGCCAGCACATCAAGCTACTACAATCTGTCAAATTTCTTTAATAGATTTTCAACTTTATCGCTATAGCATAAGGTTCAAAATTGATTGGGAAAATTTGACAGTTTCGGGTAGCTTGATTTGCTGGCGTATGTATATAACTTATGCAGCAAAGTTGTATGTTTGGCACTTCGGCTTTAAAAATATTTATTTATTTATTGTAAGAGTACATTGCACGCGTCGTTTTCTCTACTTTACTACTAGTGATCCTCCGATTAGTAACGAGCTGCAGTCACCTTCTGGTTACCTTATACTCCGGTTCAAGTAGCGAAACTGCACGTTCTAACACGCCAACAGCAAGAACTCGACTTGTGCAAATGTAGTTCCAACTCTTTCAACAACGACAAACATACAACTTTAATTAAGCTTTTATTTATCTATTTTTCAGCTGCTGTCCGCTTCTGTCAGTATAGAAAGCCAATTTAGGCTTAAATGGCTTAAATTTTAAGCCAATACATAAGGAATGTCATAAAAGGTTCATATTATGCAGGTAGGCAGCTGGAATCACGTTCAGTCCTCACAGCATCTTGATAAGGCAAGTTCCGTCAACAAAGCGAAGAAAAAAATATAACAAACGGAAGGAGACTCCCCAGCGTCACCTCCAAATAAGTAGCGCTAGCACAAACCATGTCCAGGAGTTGCCCCCAAGGTTGAACGATGACTTAGTGAAGGTTGCAGGAAACTGCTGGGTGCAGGCAGCCTAGGCCTGGGACAGATCGTCAGGGGAGTGCGGGAGGCCTATGTCGAGCAGTGGACGTCTTTTGGCTGAGATGTCGATTTTTGGCTGGCATCAGTCTCATCACGCTCGTGAAGTTACACGCCTTGCAAAACTACTACTTACTTTCCTTGTCAGTAGAACTGTGATACTTCCCTCTCAAGTAGAAGACTGCACCCTAATTGCGTAACACACTATCAATATCAATCTGAATAATTTTGAAGGATATTGCTAATCCATCTTCATATAAGTTCGAAAAAATTGTCTGCTTAACAACGTAAATAACGCAATGAATGTTGTTGAACTGTCAAAATTAAAGCCATTGCTACTGATAGTATGTTACGCAATTACCCCGCTAGTTGCTACCTAAGATTATTAGTTTAACGCCTTTAGCACGCGACGCTAGCGCAGTAGCAAAAGTATGACAGAGTAAAATGTACGAAAAAGTATGTCGTTTCGCGGGGGACCGCAGTGCAAAGCGTCAATTTGCTAAATGCGTTAGACTTTTTTATAAATTAGATTGAATTTGCTCGTTCGTGGCGTGTCTTCGTTCTCTGTAACTTCTTAGAACGTGTCTTCAGGTCGCTGGCGCTGGTCTCCAAACTGCTAACTATTTTATGCCCGAATTCTCAATGGACACTTAACTTTATAAGCTGTTACGCACAGCATGTGATCCGAATCCGAGAAAATACGGATAGCACCTTGTATACTAGATATTTACTGGACTATCTGCCACACCACCGCTGTCACTGCCACTATGTAGGTAGCCGCCCGCGACTCGTCATCTGTATTTTTTTGAGATCTCGGATCGAAAACAGTACGTACATTCACGAGCATAAATCACATATTTTTGCTATGTTCTTGAAAACAAAAAATTAAGGTGGAACTAGTAACTCACTGGTGGTCATGGCCAATAGGCACGCTATCTCACCTGACAGACAGAAATAGTATCAGTGATGAACAGTTAGACGCTAGTCTACACGCACAACGTAGTTCTCACGCACAGAAACACCGCACCGTTACGAACTGAAAGGCGGGTAAAAAAATACGAAAAGTGCTTTGGAAAATCGAGTTTTATGAAAAACCCATTGCAAAAATCAATTACAAATTAAGTTTAGTGAACTCTTCGATAACTGAGCTTTGTCGGTACCGACTTAGTTTTGAAGATTTTACAGTTCTTTTGTTACTTATTTACACCCAAAATTACGTTAAAAAAAATAAGAAAAACGAATCTTTGTTGGCTCATAACTTTTTAATGGCTTTGTATTTTATTACTATTGTTTCTGTACAGAAAAAATTAATAATAAGACAAAACGATATCATGTTTAACTTTGGATGCACAATGACAAACAGTAGAGTAATACTCTCCCGAAATTTGTATGGAAAACCACCACCTTAATGAATTAATCATGAAATCAGATATTATTGTCGAGCTGTCCGTAGTAGAGTGTATATTTATGCTCGTGACTATACACACTATAAAAGGTTTTCTAAAGCCGTTCTGCTACTATAATACATCTTCAAATGGTCATAAACAATGATAACAAATTGAGTCGCATTTGAGAATTCAGCCGGTCCTTAGAAAATCTCCCGAGTCTTTAGACCACTGGGTCTCTTAGTTGCCAACCTGTTTTTAGCTATTCCATTAACTTTCTTGGTGTCCAACTCGGTGGCTGGCTACTGTGATGGCGGCTTTTGAAGACGTGTAGAGTGACGTACTGCGACGTGCCCAAATAACTTGGGATAGGAGCATGAGTATAGTACTCTCCAACTCAGCTCACGTAACCATGATGCACAACCAGGGTCAAATATCGACTCTATCTTAAAAATACTCTCTACTTACATGGTAAGATGATATGTCCGAATTTGTCCCTGACGGAAGTCCTCAGACTGGTATTCAACGTCGATCTGCATCTTTTTGTTGAAGGGGCTCGTGGCTAAGTAATAGCCACACGAGTTGATCGAATGGCAGGCTAGGCCGAAGTCGGTTCATAGATGGGTGACCATCCCTTACCGTGTCTCGACGTTACATGTAGTCAGAAGCCCGAGTCTGACAACCGGTCTTACCGAGGGGTATTGTGTTACCCAGTTAACGAGTTGTGGAGGTCAGCTAGGTAGTCGCTGTATGTAAAATAATGGTATTCAGCTGCATCCGGTTGGACTGGAAGCCGACCCCAAGGATCAGGCAGGGCAGATGGTGACTAAAAATACTTCAGTCTACTTACATTGCAAGATGATGTGTCCGAATTTGTCCCTGATGGTGGTCCTCAAAGACTGGTATTCATCATCAATCTGCATCTTCTCATTGAAGAGTCTTCGAAGCTGGTTGTTGGTGGCTTGGATCAATGAGTAGAAGGTATTTGAATTCTTCTTGTTACATTCTCCGCGTTCTAGCCATGCAACCAGGGTCTGAAAAAAAACGTATAGTTTGTAATTTATTTTACTTCTAGTGGTCGCAGGGGTGACTGCTTTGCGTGGTCTTGGGTTTGATTCCAGTGTCAGGCAATATTATGCGGTTTCTCTAATTAGGAATTTCTCAGTAACAGCCCAGTCGGTAAGTGCAATTAAATAGCCCCTATTACATCAGACGAAACTGGCGAGAAATGGGTGTATAGTGGACCCCGTACTTGTTTTACCACCTTTGACAACAATTCCCAGAAAATTGAAACTGCATTATAAGGTTAAAATTATCTAACTTAGCAAAGACAAATAGACCTTGTGCTAGTGGCATTCTACCTGAGGGTGATAAAGCAATTAGGAGGTAAACTATACTTAAGAGTAACATTTACTTAAGCCAACCCCTTTGGGGAATATGGTGCAAGTGCAATGTTATGCTGGTAACAGACAGCTGTGCTGCTGGGAAGTCTGTTGCGCCACTTCTTCTTCCCAGCTAAATCACTAGGAAGGGAATCTCAGCCTAGTTTGAATAAATGACTTTTGATATTGAAGTAAAGGGAATATTGTACAAAATAATAAAGAGAACTAACCGGTGCAGCCTCAGCGAATTCATTATCACTCTTGATCTTCTCCCCGACAACCACGAGGTTGGCTGCGGTGAACTGCTCTACGCGGGGCGGAGTCGGTGCACGCTTGCGTTTGTTCTTCTCAAACTCATTCTGGTCTTCACGGTTCTGTCCGAAGATAATGTGATGTTAGGTAAATTATAATTTGGTCTCGAAATACAGTATCCGGGCGTTAATATAATATCAATGATAACCAAACTTTTACTAAAACTCGAAGTTAATGACGTAAAACCACATGTCATTGCAAAGTAACTCAATATCTCATTGTAATAAAGTATTAATTAGACTGACCGTCCGCGCCGTGAGTTTGACAAAGCTCTCGGCAATCATTCTAATTTATACCTTACCTAACCGTGATAAGTGTTTATGTAATAAATAAGTACCTAATAAATCTAGTGATTTGCCAATATTTACTATTATTACTAGAATTATTTCACAAATCCCTTCAAGCTATTTAAAAGACTACTTAACGAATAAACGAATTTTCAAATCACAAACAATTTTGTTTAAATTCTTTTTTCCTTTCTTACAAACAGTAAATAAAAATTCATAAAAATCAAAAGAAGATTTTGTGCACAGCCTATAAAACACTCACCAAAGCATAATCAATGAACAGAGTTGTTGCCTCGCTCTCCATTTGATCATGAAACTTGATGCGACTGCCGGACACAAAGAACGACAGCTCCACACTCTCCGGCTTTTCATACCGTACATGACAAACCGCTTGCTTGTGCACCTTCACTTCATCAATTGAACCGAAGCGTTGGAAGATCTCTTTGATATTATCTTCACTGATTCCAGAGGGCAGACCTCCAACGAAGATTGTACGACAACCGGGAGGTTTTTCCCTCCGTTGAGGTGTAGTTGTACCCGGAAGAGCCGGGAGGATTACACCGTTGCTAAAGTATATGTGCTGATTGGTCATTTGCATTTGTTGGTTCACCATCATCATATTATTGGGCATCATATTCATGCCTGGCATCATATGTTGCATGTTGGACATGTCCATCTGTTGGTTTAACATAGGGTTTTGCATGTTTTGCATCATGTTGCCATACTGCATCATATTTTGTTGTCCTGAAAAGATGATTATTATAATAAGGGGAATTTTTAACCGGGCGAATAAATAATACTGTCTGACTGTTAATGAGATACTTTAATGCTAAACCGAGCGGCGTTAAATTATGTTTGCGAAAAATTTACTTAAGGTGCCTCTAGTCGATATTTTTTCCAAACAAATTTCGGGAGAGTATTACTACACTGTTTGACATTGTGCATTCAAAGTTAAACATGACATCGTTTTGTCTTATTATTAATTTTGTCTGTACGGAAACAGAATATAGTAAAATAAAAAGCTATTAAAAAGTTATGAGCCAACAAAGATTCGTTTTTCTTGCTATTTTTAACGTAACTTTGGGTGTAAATCTATAGAAATAAAATTTATCGCCGAAATGTATGGACGCGCATAACTTCCGAACGACTGCACCAAATTGGATAATTCTGTTTTTGTTGTGAACAAAGCTCAGTTATCGAAGAGTTCAATAAACTTTATTTTTAATTGATTTATACAATAGTATTTACATAAAACTCGACTTTCCAAAGCACTTTTCGATTTTTTTTATGCGCCTTTCAGTTCGGAACGGTGTTTCTGTGCGTGAGAACTAGACGTTGTGCATGTAGAATATCGCCTAACTGCTCATCACTGATACTATCTCTGTCAGACACAAAGCCAGGTGAGACAATGTGCTTTTTGGCCATTGAATGTAAACAAGAAAATAGAATAGCTTCTAGTTTCCCCTATCAAAAAGTAGTGCAGGCATTCAAGAGATGTTTGTAAGATGATAAAAAACATCTATATTTTTTTTGGGAAAATAGGAGACCTTCGGCAAAGGGCACACGGAGATTAAAAACTGAAAAGTGGTATTTATCATGTTGAAGAGAACTTGTTAAAGCTGTGACTCTAAAAATAGACCCTAAAAATTGTGTATATTTATCATACCTGGCATCATCATATTATTTTGTGGTTGCATGTGGTCTAACTGCTGCATGACTTTGTCATCCCACTTGGGATATCTGTCGCGGTGATTGCTGGCGTTCCGATTCCGGTGACCTCGGTTATTCCTGTCCTTGTTGTTGTGGTCACGGTCGCGGTTGCGGGACCTTGAGCGTCGCCTTCCTCTATCTGTAGTACTACTGTTTGTTGCTACATAGATGTGGTGAACAAGATAATGATTATTATGTTTGTAAGTAAATATTGTTGTGGAGGGTATATGGTCTCCCATTATGTCTAGCGAGGAGGCACTTTGGGGTCACTAAACTGCCAGACCTAATAACAACAAAACTTCTATTGTGTCTTATTCAGTGTCATTCAATGAGTTAATTTTGATTATTAACATACAATGTTTAAGCTATTGGAGTACCTATTTTAAATAAATAAACTCCAACTGAGTTCTCTAACAGCTAACTAAATAATAGGATTATTTGACTTTAAGGACAGACTTCAATGTACTTACAAGCAAATTAAAACGATTCACATTAAAAATAAAATCAATAAGACAATAACTAACCTCGGTCACGCTCTCTCTCGCGGCGATCATTCCTGTCCCTACTCCGTCTTTTATCTTGCGTTTGCGTCTGGTCTTGATCATTGCCTTTTTCTTCGTTTTCAGGTATGGTTACAACCTGGTTACTCACGTTTTCAGGTATTACAGGCCCTATAAACTGCTCTGTGGGCTGCGGGGGGTTCACATGGGTTACATGAATTGGCTGCATATGCATTTGATCCCCTATTATGGTAAAGGGTTGCACCAGCGGTGGTGCCATTGCATGCGGTGGTGCCATCCCGTGCGGTGGTGCCATCCCGTGTGTTGGCATAATGTTAGGCATCATGTTGGGAACTCCATGTATTATGTTTTGCATACCAAATTGCTCGTTTCCCCATGTATTCATTGTGAAGAATAAGCGACGAGGGTCACTACTTCTAATAGTGATTAAATCGCTGAATTCTCAATTCGGAGAGATTGTGTAGGATAAAATAAATTCTTGAAGCAAAACTAATAAATGAATCACAAATCACAATTCACAAATCACTTGTCAATAGTTGTCATTGTTGTCAACCTTGATTGGGGATGCCACTTGTACATTTAGTATTTTATCTATGGATGCCACACACCG
Organism: Oligia latruncula; assembly: GCA_948474745.1. Classification (NCBI taxonomy): domain Eukaryota; kingdom Metazoa; phylum Arthropoda; class Insecta; order Lepidoptera; family Noctuidae; genus Oligia; species Oligia latruncula. The sequence goes on from OX419700.1 coordinate 12,728,995, forward strand.
GCCGGGTCGCACGTTAGTTCCACAGACTACAGAGCATGTAACGTTAGTTCGACACCTATGAGTAATAGTGTTCTGTGTTCGACACTCACTCGCCGCATCGCGTCGTCCGTTCGTCGCTTAGTAAAATGAAGGCAAAAACTTATTGCATCGTATTCGGCTGCTTAAATATTATCAAGGATCCGAACCTCTCGTTTTTCTCACTTCCAAAGGATATCGAAAGGTAATAAATGAATTAGGTAGGTAACTACCTACCAAATGTTTACATTTGTTGTTCTTATAACTGGATTTACGTAGTTAGAATATTATTTAGTATTATTAGGTAAGTATAGTATAGTTAGGTACTTACTTATACTACGTACTACTACCTACCCACTAGGTAGGTAGACGTACCATTTAAAGGTACCATGTACCCACTGACCTGTATTATACAATGTTATACACGGATATCTATGGTTATAAGTACAAGTTGTATGATAGAAAAATAGAGAAAAAAAAATAAAATACGTATGTACATTTTTTATTTTTCTTTCGGACAGCCCTAGTACTCAGCGTAGGTATGTTGCGGACGAGAAAGTAATAACAACTCTCAATCGCGGCGATCAGATAAAGTGCAATTTGAAAGTGATTTTGCAGGCTATTATAAAAGCGGCTTTCTTCAAGATCAAAGGAGTCGGCCTTCTGTACTAAGTACTATTAGTTATTCTGTGGTACTGGGTACTGCTCTAAAAGCGAAAGCGCCAGGGTAGCCCGCGAAATTCATTTTTTTTGCGTTTTTTGCAATTTGGTGGTCAGTATTAAGTTGTACGTTGATTAAAATATGATTCGCGGCCGTAACAAATGTAAGAATTATAAAGCCGCAATTATATTTAGGCCGCGCCGCGTGTCGCCACGCGTGGGTAAGCTATCGGTTACATACATTTAGTGCGTGGCGTGGCGACACGCGGGGCGGGACTAATGTAATCAATCCTATACTAAATGTATGTAACCGATAGCTTACCCACGCGTGGCGACACGCGGCGCTGGCTAAGTATAATTGCGGCTTAATCATTAAGGTGAAAGCGCCAGGGTAGCCCGCGAAATTCAATTTTTTTTAGGTTTTTTGCAATTTGCTGGTCAGTATTAAGTTGTACGATGATTAAAATATGATTCGCGGCCGTAACAAATATGTATTTACAGAATTATAATCAATAAAGTCATCAACACAACTCTCTAAGACCATGTAATCCCCAAGAATGACTATTTCATGAAATCTTGACATTTGGGGATTACATGGTCCTAGAGAGTTGTGTTGATGACTTTAATGATTATAATTCTGTAAATACTTATTTGATACCACCGCGAATCATATTTTAATCAACGTACAACTTAATACTGACCAGCAAATTGCAAAAAACGTAAGAAAATTTGAATTTAGCTGTCCACCTTAGCGCTTCCCCCTTAACTGCTGTATAGTTAACTGAGCCTAAAGAAGTTTACTACACTACTGAACATAGAACTTCCTAAAGCATCGCCACAACCATTGTAAACGACCACGTCGTTTCTGTGTAGTAAGTAAAATGTGAGTCCTCTAGTAAAAAGAAGAAATAAAAGAATGGCTGCACAGAATACAATTTAATGCAGGGTAAAATGGCTGTGATAAACTTCCTACGGCCAATAAAGTTTTTATCTTGTTGTTCTTTTATCTAATCAGTTTTATGGTGAAATTCTCGCAAATTTTGTTTAAAGCGATAAGAGCTATAAAATGGAAAATGGACATTATAACATCCAAGAGCCACAACAATGCTTCGAACAGTGCTTGGTTACAGCCAGTCCAGAAACGGCGATTCGCGCGCGTTCCGCCAGCAGATTAATTGCAGTAGGTACATATTGCAGCAGATAGGTACGTATGACACTTGTATTAAGTATTTATTCTGTGACATGTCGCTCATTATTCTATGGCTGTCTGTCCATTGGTACAGAGTAAGTGCCTTTTCACACGTCCCGACAACCGGGTAGCCGGTGCCGGGTACCCGGCGGCGAAGTGTATAGCTATGTACGTACGTTAGCTGTCACACGTACCGGCGTAGTTTGCCTGGCAAGGGTTAGGTACCGGATAGTCGGCACCGGCTACCCGGTTACCGGGACGTGTGAAAAGGCACGTACAGTACAGACAGAGGTGCCTTTTTTCAACACTAGCAAAGACTACAATATAATGAGTGAACATGAACACGAGTAACAATCTCTGTTCTGTCAGCGATGTAGGTAAAAATCTCATGTGTTTCTAATCAAATCAACATGCAAAATAACATACCAAAATACATTTTTCCAGGTATTCAAGATTTGTATATCATTTGGCCCTAGGTTAAATGCTCTTAGTTTAGCCCTGATAAAATTAGAAATGCAACCAGACACCGTACATAATACTTATATTGATGTACCCAAATACGATGCTTGAGATGTATCCGCGTATTCAGGTCGCTTGGTTTCAGCAGTTTGGCTGGTGCAGGTGGCAGCCGTGTCACCTGTTCTTAACAATAAATATGAGGTCTGTTGCGATCTTCTTTCTAGCCTAGCTATACGGCTTTCTATTTATTTTTCGCGCAGCCTGCATGTAGGCAAAAGACTGATGAAGATGTCAAATACATCTTACTCTGGACCTGGATGCCAGAAACCTTCGCTCCCTTTTACACGACAGGCGAGGGACAAGAAGCATTCGCCGCAATCAACTGTTAGGTGACTTTTCTGTGGGCAATGCTGGAGTATATGTTCTGTGGGTACTAACCACAGACTCGCACAGAGCATGTAACTGTATGGTGTAACTTATACAGCATCATATTGTAGTCTTTGGGTGTAACCATGGACGTAATATATAGAAGTAACTATATATTACGTCCATGGGTGTAACGTGTAACGCACAGATTACTAATATGTAGCCGTGTAACGCCGCTTTATTTATGTTTTACTACAAAATTGACATTATCAAGGTCTATTAGTAATAGTGTTCTGTGGGCATCCCCACTGAATTGGCCCGCCCAGACGGGCCCGCCGTGTACTTGTAGCTTCATACCTATAATGCGGAGTGCGCCTGGCCTGGCAATACTCCAGTTTCCAGGTGCTTGGCCCGTATTTTAAACAATCAGGCTGCTGCATTTTTTTAAAAACTGAAACAGCCATGTTCCAAAGCCGAATTTGCTTATCGATCGCGTCAATAATTTTCTCGCATCCACGAACTGTCAAAACGGGAAAATAAAGTATTGTAAAATTTTTGTTTTGCTTTGCTTGTTTTAAATTTAATGCATGGAAATTGTATTTTGAAATCCTGGATGCAAAGATTATTAAATTGATTTCACGATGTGGTAAGTGATTATGATACAAGTGGATACAAGAAATGAACAATGACTTCTGATACGTCATACATTATTGGTTTGTAAATTTATTACTCGCTTTCTTTCTTAGCTCGGAATCAGTGCCGAAGGATTTTGAAAAGACAACAGAGGTTTTGCCTTTTACAAAATATGGATTATCGTCGATGGAGGAGTTTCGGAAAGCTGAAGAAGAAGTGCATCATCAGGAATGGTTGAAGAAGGCTGGTCTCACTAGTGAAGAAATAAAGCTTTACCAAGAAAATGAGGCAGGACTTCTGGACCAACGCAAGAAGATCGAATCCGGGATATTAAAAAATAAATTAGAAGAAATATACAATAAAATTAGCAACATGCACAACGTAAATAAAAGGTAAAAGAATATTTTTATCGCGTTGCTATATTGGTATTAGAGCGAATATTTTGTTATTTATTCTTGAATTATGAATTCAGTGCTGATTTTCATGTCAATGTTTCTTATTTATGTTTTTTTTTTTTAGTGATAGTACTCACGAAGAACAGCCAAGCACGTCATCTGCTACAACACCTGAAAATCTCATAGAGAGACTTCAGCAGAATCCTATCACATTCTACCCTGAGGGTCACCCAATGAATGAGCTTAAAGAATTAGAAGAGCATCTATTCGGACACATCAAATCAGACATGATACCTCTGACAAAAAGGCGCAAATTGCTCCGACGCTTGCAGAGGAAGAAGGAGAGGTTGGTCCAGGACAACCCATTTAACATCACTACAATACCCAGTACATCAAGAGTGGATCGACCTGGAAGCCTATGGGATATGAGGGAGATGCCTCGTTTGATTCCGCATACCATTACAAGTCGAGATCAAGAAGAGAATGCCATGGGTCCACATTTACGGACAATGTATACGGTCAGAGATAACAAAATCGTGAGGTTAGAACCAGTGCAAGCTGAGCAGGAGGAATATAGGGCTGTGGATATTGTGATGCCAATCAACGAAGCTGAATCACAGCTGTTGGAGGGAACCAAAATGTGTGTGGATGATATAAGGAAGATAGACCGATTCAAGGATTATGAGCCTGGAATACCTTCAAAGGTATGTTTACTGTATACTTTTGATTCTAATATCGCTGTAGTTGTAGTTTTTTATTAACCGGTTGAATGCCCTAATTACAGAAACAATTAAAAAGCCATTGTGTCTCGCGTGGATCTACGTTCCGGCATACTAAGGGTTAAACTGTACTGAAACCTCTGCTTGGTCTAGTCTAAGGAGAACCTCACTCAAAACTCGGATTACTGGGACTTGAGTGAGGTTCTGTAATACAAGCAATAAAGAGCTATGTATAACTGATAAATTGTAAAAGTAAACTTATATTTACAGAAGGTACCTCAGACCCTGGTTTCAATATTTTAAAGCTAAGCTCACATTACAGCTGCAGGGCACGGCATTGCAAGTGCGATATGGCGGATAGCTCGCCAGGCTTATTTTTGTGGCTTCTGTTATACATTATGGTTCATACAAGAAGAACTAAGGAGATTTTTTGTAAAATGCTAATCTTAAGGGTAGAAGTAAACGAAGCTTGTATATTGTGCAAACTTTAGGCTTGCATTGCACTACTTACTTATGTAACACTTATAATAATATCTTCACTTTTCCCCCCAGGTCCTATATCTGAAGAACATAGCTCCTGGAGTCAGTCAGGAGCAGCTGTTGGTGCTCTTCAACCAATTTGTGCTGGCCAATGGAGGGCCCGTGGATCTACGGCTGATGACCGGCCGCATGAGGGGACAGGCCTTTGTGGCTTTCCGAAGTAAGTCCATGCTCTTGTTTTGTATTAAATAATTGTGATTTTTCGTATTTTTTGTGCCATTGCGAAACTATTGTGTGTGCTTGCTGTGTGCAAAGGTTATTGTGCAAGAACTTGTTTCCTAGATTTTGGTATTAGTAAAATATTTGATGAACTATTGCACTCCAATCTCTGCAACTATGTCTAAACTCTGTATTTACTAATATCCATTGGAATTTTCAACTTATCTAAACAAGACCTAACAGTTTACCATGATGCTTAGGTAATAGGTAATATGGGCTGGTTTCCGCAACTCCACATCAATGCACCATGATGCTTGCGTTAAATAATTTTTGGAAACATGATAATTGTAACAATTCAGATGCATGAAAAGAAGGGTTCAGATCGTCTCAAGGATACATTTACAATGTGTTAAAATATTTATACTTATTGAAATATTATAGCTTGCGATTATTAGTTACTTACCTGACAAAAATCAGACAGTAGTAAAGCTCATAAAATCTTTAATAATAATGTCTGCGCGACTATCAAAAAATTTAATACTTTAGGGACCTTATTAATGCGATTTTTTTCTTCAACAGGCGAAGAGCTAGCGATCCAGGCGCTGGAAGAGATCAACGGCACCATTCTAACTGGCAGGCCAGTGATTGCTGTGTTTGGCAGGAATACCAACAGAATTCAGGATGATGACGAAAGATAAATCGATTCTTTTATTCATACACAACACCTGCTCTCGTATGATTTGTTCTGAACCAAAAAGAAACACAGTTTATAACGCAGCCTTTAAGGTTGTGCATGTTTGCAAACTGAAAGTAAACAACGTCGCCAATAGCTGTTAAATACAGGAGGATGACTTTTTTTACAGGTTCTTAATTTTTACAGGGTGTTTTTCCCATGCATATGAACAACTTTCACTATGGGACCAACTCTGAAATCACGAAAAAAAATCTGCTGTTTCATACCTCCTTGACCAAATTGTATGAAACTGCTGATCCTGTATATCAAACATTTTGAATGACTCATATCGTTACACTGAATATTTAGTTTTAGATGTAAAAAAAAACACTTGTAAACTTTCCAAATGCTCTTTTTACACCTGAAAACTGTTTCAATACCTTATTCAGATAAAATAATGATTTATTATTGCAACTTATAACCAATATTTTAGTGTGCTAAATTTAAAATTTTATACTTCCATACAGTATTATTGGCAAATTAATCAAAACAAGGTAATATTTGACAGCTATGTGCGACGTTGCCAATTTTTAGAATGCACGGTCTTAATCAAGAAGCTTAGAGATAAAAGTGGAGGCAACACTCTAAACACCTAAGTGAAGACGACTCTGTGGTCGGACACTCTCTTTCTAAATACACACATAAGAGTATAAGACTGAGACAGTGATATGTGTTTTCTTTGTCATATGTATGTATTTAGAAAGAGAGTGTTCGCCCACAGTAGTCTTCACTTAGGTATATAGAGTGTTGCCTCCACTTTTGTCTATAAGCTTCTTGGTCTTAATATGCATATCGAAATTTGTACAGTTTGGTGTTGTCTCTCTCTTTCATCAGCTGTGTGACAGTCTCTTTCTTAAGCCGATGTGTCATATTAAGGTACTGTACAAAATTGTACAGGTACAGTGCTAAAAGGATTTTTTGGCGCTTGGGGAGCTGTTGGTAAATATTAGTGAATTTGTTTTGTGAAAAATTGTAAGAAAATTTATAAAACAAGATGGCAGTGGCGTTCGTTTCTATTTTGGCCCCGCGTCAAAAGATCCCTTGTACAACTATGAAGGATTGGACATGGATTTCATGGAAGTCCATGCTCCTTTCCTGACAGGTATTTCCGATATATCAGACCATTTAAAAAAAATGTCGGGTGCGTAGTAGGTACTCGCCACTGGCGCGAGTGTATGACAAAATCTTTGAACGTGATAAAGCGAAGGAAGTATGCTAGCTGCATATTTCCCATGGGAAGAAAAGGCGTGAGTTTATGTATGTTTTAAAATGTAATATACTATGCTGATTGGTAAGATATAATCAAATGTATGGATGGATGTATTTTAAGGGGTGTATGATTAATTGTAGCAGGTACACAGAAATGTATAAGATGCATCATTTTCAGTTCAATGCAACGGCTGCGTCCTTATTTAACTAAACGATCGTCGCATTTATTTTTTTCGGCGAACCCAAACGCTTGGTGGCGCTGCCAGAAGGCGCCCGTCCGGTTTTCTGACATAAATTAATGAACGCGACGATTGCGTATTAGTACGAACGATAATTTTGGTTAGGACGCACGTGGGAATACACTACATTACAAAGTAAAAAGGCATTAGGATTAAATCCTAACATTATACAATCAAAATTTTACACTGGTTGCATTGCATATTCGATTTCATACTGATTGTAAGAATATTACATACACATCTTTACAAGAGCCTAGTTTGATCTATTAGCAAATTTTATTTATGGCTGGAACACCATTTATAAATTAGTTCAACTTCTCAACTTTGATTATTGACTTTTGTGGGAGTCACCACTATTTTGTCAATGCCATGTATTATGATAAACCATCACACAAACGGGTTTATTCAGTGAAAAGAAAATGGGATAAATATAATTTTGATTGCTTGGGATACGAAATATTACCCTTCTTTTTGACGTGACAACGTCTTAAATTAGGTTGCGGCTGGGAGTCACTTATGAAAAAGTGTAACGCTCGGTAACGTTACGATGAGTCACCGAACGAGAGAGAGGCCCGCCGAATGCCTTGCGTCTCTCTCCCACTCAACTATTCTACCGAGAAAAAGACGTTGTCACGTAAAATCTTCGCCCGTAAAACCGACTTTACAGGCAACCATTTTTTTGGGATTGACCGCAGTTGGGTAAAAAGATGTGTTAGATATTGTACTAAGGTTTCATTCATTCGAGGTAAAATTCAGGGTGATGAGCATAATGAAGCATTTGGCCCAGCCGACTTTTTTTAAATTTTGTGTGGGATTTGTTTCGTGTACCTACTTTATTTTAGCGACGTGACGCAAATAATTTGTGTGCGATTATCGTGTCTATTTGCATATTAGTGTACCATCCGGTAAATATAACATGAATAGTACCTATTTTTATTGAATAAAATATAGTCACTATTTAGAATGATACTCAATTACATACTAAACCAAGTAAAGTTAGTATGGCTATGGTCCCAGACAAAGTCATTGAAAATGTATATCTACAGCATTTATAAGAAAGGTGTGGTCATGTGGTATAGACTTGGACCGAGTAGGTATTAAAGAGTTGTATGGGACAGTTGATAATTTTTTCGCGATTACAACGTTGGTCCCATGTAGAAAGTTGTTCAGTTTAATGGTATGTACCACATCCTTGAATATGACGTGTCATTGACTCTGGCAGAGCCACCATCAGGGATTTTAATTTTGATAACACAAAACATTAGTCGCTAATTAGTCGAAATTTGTCGCCAAATATCAGAATTTGTCGGTCACTGGTTCAAAAGATATCAAGGGTTTATAGGTGGCCGGTCTGAAGAGAGTCTCCCCTGCAGGGCCATATTTATATCTCGAAAACTAGGGCACCTGACGATCTGTTTTCTTCCATATTTTATATTTTGTCGCCAATTAGTAAAGAGTTTTTCGTGAACTCTTCGATCTAGCTCTTGGACTATACCTTACTAATGTAACTTTTATATCTCCTAAACTAAGACCCGACTAAATCTGTGACTTGGCAACTGATTCCGACTAATTGGCGACAAAATATGGGAGAAAACAGATCTTCGCTAGGTGCAGTTTTTGAGATATAAATGTGGCCGCCTGCTGGGGAGACTCCAGATCGGCCACATATAAACTCTTATATCTTTTGAACCAGTGACATTCAAATTCTGATATTTGGCGACAAATTTTGACAAATTTTTTGTGTTATCAAAATTAAAATACCTGATGATGGCTCTGCCAGAGTCAGTGACACGAATAGGACCACACCTTTACAGCTGTATATTTTATTGTGTTGCACAACCAGTATTTATTGATCCCCCTGCTAAGTGATAAATTAATTTAATAGCAAGTGTCTATATGCTCTAAAATAAAAAATAATTATAATACATAAGTGAAGTGTTTGTATCTAACACTACACACTAGCTGTATGTCGTGTCTATCTACATTATTGCACTGTAAACATGAAACTCATCATAGATGTAAGACATGAATATTAGGCGTAATGATTCACCCTAACATAATATAAAACGTAATTCTGTCTGTATGTCTGTCCTTTAGTGCGCCCTATAACTCGCTAATTGTTTACCCGCTTTCAATAAAAAGAAGACTCTGTTGTGTTCGTCTTAGCCGCGACTTTCTCAAAAACTTCTAAGACATGTGACATCTACCAACCCACACTGGGCCCGCTTGGTGGATTATGGCCCACTCCCGTTCTCTAAAGGACAGACGACCATGCAGAGAAAAGTTGCATTGTATATTATGTAAGGAAAGTATATAATGATAACTGTTTTGATACGAATTTTGCTGCATCTCCATCAGTCTTATGTGAAACATAAAGACGTTTAAATGTATTATTTCTCTTTCTTCGTATTATAATTATGATACTCGATTGGGATCTATTGCGGCTACGGTGACGGATTACGTCTGGATATTATTATCATTACGACCAATGGTAGCAAACTCCAACGTTGAGTCGCGGTCATAATACCTGGGAGCGAGACAACACGAGACTTAGTGAGGTTCCCGTACTAAATATTCATCACTCTGCTCGCATGTTTTATGACCGTGATTGCTGATTGTTGGAGTTTAATATAGGTGTAAAATTATATAGTTTTAGGCTTCTCAGTGTGCTGTTTTCTATAGGCCTCTTACTTAATTTCATAGCGAATACGAAAAACAAATAATACGAATATAAGCGGTCTATTCCTCTTTCCTCTAGTTTTGGGGAGACAAAGTATTTATTATATTATTTTGATTTTTTTTGGCATCTAATAGCGATTTTGCCATCATAGATTAGTTGGTCAACACTGTGTTGTATCCAGATGAAAGAGCCGCGGGCGGCTTATTTTCAAACCTGTAGTCGCATAAGGCTCAACTCACACCAAAAGAGCGGCGAACGGCAGCGAAGCGCCGCGACCCGCTCGGTAGAGAAGGCGCGCGGATTCCAGCGACTGCCCGAGAAGTCGCTGGAATGCTCGAGAAGTCGCGGGAATCCGCGCGCCTTCTCTTCTTTCATGTGTTTATCGCTGTAATGCCTTTATTTGATATTGTATAGGCAGTCGTACATTTGCACCAAATAAATAAGCTTTTCTTCATCCATTTCCATCACTTTTGTATTCGTTGCACTGCAAGGAATGAATGCGAATGCTTGCGCGCAACAGACGCGCGCGGGGAGCGGGCGCGAGGCGCGGGATATTGCCAGCGGCCGCTCGCGACTGCTCGAGCATTTTCGGGACTTCCCGCGACTTCTCGCGCAGGCGCACGGCTAATTCGCTGGAATTCCAGCGGCGCCGCTGGCATCCGCGCGACTCGTTCGAGTTTCTCATGCGATAATAAGTATTATAGTAATGAAAATAAAGTTAAAATTTATATGACACTGAAACTGCGTTCCGCTTCGCCGCGCTTCGACGCTCTTTTGGTGTGTGTTGAGCCTAAATGTGTTTGTAGCTTTAGATGTACGTACTTGTAGTCATCCTGTGCAATACCAATGTATTAATGTTTTGAATTTATCTAAAAAAAAAAAAAAGTAGGTTGAAATGAATCACTCAAAATGTAGTTATGTTTAGTGACAAAACAGGCACTTATTTAATATATTTCTTGACAAATTACATTACATTTAAGACTATAACCATTAATCTGATATTTAATGAAAATAAAATCTTATTAGATGTCTAGAAGTATGTTTTATTTTAACTTATAAACTTTACAGAGTCAGCAATATTTCACATCACCACAACCTCCCAATTTGAAGCCAGTGTTCCCCTACAAATACAAGTAAAAAATGAAAACATGCGACAAACCGAAATGGGAGATTGTACTCATCATTATGAACAACTTTTACTAAGGGACCAAAGCTGCAATCGCAAAAAAAAATGTCAGCTGTTCCTTACATTTATGTTCGCATAACTCTTCAAAATGTAGGGAACAGCAGATTTTTTTTTCGCGATTGTAGCTTCGGTTGTTTAAGTTTTCAATTTCACCCTGTATATGTAGAAAGTATAAATTCGATGACATAAGACCTCAACCGTCACTAATGAGACAATTTTATTACTTTTTCCATTTACCGAACTTAATAAGCTTTTCTAACAGACGAGGGGATAACCATTATCGCACATATATCGGGTTACTAATTAACGTATTATATCAGATGAATAGTTACACACTGATTTCTCCATTTCAGTCGTCAGTAATTTGACTTTCGAATCAAGAAGACAAAGCGTTGTGTAACTATACAGACGCTATAAAATGGTTCAATGTGTACATTAAAACTTTACACGATAAATTATGATTCAGCGTGAAAATCATTGCAATTTAAACCTTATATTAGATTATATTTATATTAGAACGAATGTACCAGGAGTTAAGGAATTATATTTATACACTTCATTTGTATAAAAAGTTACATGAAAATCTTGAGTTTCTGAACTACTGATATATATAAACAATTACGAATTTAATATTGATTGTACAAACGCCAAGCACATCAAGCTACCCGAAACTTACATTTTCCCAATTAACTTTGAACCTTATGCTTTAGCGATAAAGTTGAAAATCTATCAAAGAAATTTGACAGATTGTAGTAGCTTGATGTGCTGGCGTCTGTACATTAATGCTAAAGTATGAAGACTGAAATAACCTGAATGCTTGGTTCTTCCAATACAATTATCGATTTACTTAAAATATCAATATCTTATATCATTACAGAGAGAAATTCCTAATGGAAAATCCCAATAACAGTGGCTGATCTAGGGTTCAATGATTCAAACCCAGGTCCATATGGTCAGCATTCGCACTTCCGAGTACTAGACCAACGAGAAAATCATACATAAAATACTACAATTAATTCTTACACAAAAGCAGTCAGTTCTCTGCACTTTCACTTGTCACTTCAAAACCAAAGACACGAAATTCCGAAACTAAGTTTTCACTTTGTAGTCAATGTGGCTATATTATGAAGTGTTAAAGCCATTGCGAAAAAGAGATGGTGCTATCTGTACTAGTAGCTTCATCTCTTTCTTACATGGTTCTAAAACTTCATGATACGGGGCTGTTCAATGTCCCATCCAGAGTACGTCGCGTTAACGCAGCGTTTACTGGGCGTCCTTGTTAGAGGACTTGCGCCGTCGTTTGACGACGCGTTTTGGTGACGATCATTCGTTCTCCTTCTTTGGTTGTGGCTCCTCCTCTGGAATAGGAAAGAGTTACGGTAATTTTTCATCTTGAAACTGTTTGCGATGCTACTGTTATTCTACGTTGACGTCTTAAATCCGCCATTTTGATTTTATAAAACAAAACCTGTAACCATCGTGCGACCTAGACATGTCGATAGACACCTATTAAAAGAATTCCACATTATATACGAAGACACGCATGAACAATATAACGCTCTTTGCTTTCACACAGAACTTGCTTCACAAATATGGGAGGAATTGTAATTAATGGTTTGGGAAGAGGTTGGTGAAGAGTATGAGAAGATGGCGCTTCCAAAGGTTACTGTAGTAAGTCCGGTACTTTTAGTTCCACTCACGTTTCCCCTCATGCTGGTGATGTGGCTGCTGCTGATGGTGGTGCATCTGATGGTGCGGCGAGTGCGCGTAGTGCTCGGGCGCGGGCGGGCCGGCGGGCGGCGCGGAGCCGGCGTAGTACGCGGCGTGCTGGTACGCCGCCGGGAACGCGCCCGCGTAGCCGCCGTAGTAGCGCCCGCCGTATGCGCCGCCGTACGCACCTGAGGTGACACATTGTTATTATTACTTTTATCTCTTCACTCAGTTGTTAAAGAACGGACTAATAGAGATGACAGTGGTAACACACAGGTGCACACTGCAAAGTTAAACTAATGTGAATTTAGGTTACTTAGGTTAGGACATCAGTTGCGTTCTAAAACGAAAGAACGAGACGATACGCACGAGACTCTCCTTTTGACATTGAATATTGTATATTTTTATTTACCTGGAGGTGGCGGCGGTCCAGCGTGTGGTGGTCCCGGGTGCGCAGGCGCGTTAGGGTTGGGCGGCATCATCATCGCTGTATACCAAACAAAGTGAACACATTAAACCCTGTTTAGTATAAGTGGTGTTCGAATCTTTGGGCAAAGGTTAGCTACAAGGCTAGAGCATATTAAATTTATTGGCAATACAGGGAACAATAAGTGAGCTTACCCATATGTGCGTTAGCCGTTATTATACAAGTCGTGTGCCTGATGGGATTTCCCATATGCAAAATTGACGAGCTTGCATACGAACTTTTATCCCTGTTTAACCACTTTAGATTTCCCCCCCTTCGTCATAAAACGTACTCATGTGCAAAATGTCAAGCTTGTTGTATGTTAATGAATGAATGGATTTAAGATTTGTATTAGGTAGAAGATAACTCACGGTGATGCGGCGGCGAGGTGATGTGCGACGGTAGCGCGGGTGTCTGTGCAGGCGGAGCGCCCGGGGCGGAGCCTTCCTTGACCTCCGGCTTAGGGGCAGGCTTCTCTTCCTTACGGTCACCTGAGATACGTAGATTATGTAAGGGAATGTTTTCGCTTGGAATTTCACAACAGGTTGTGGTTTACAAGAGTAAGGCTGTATACAGAAAGAAAGCTGGAAACTTATAAGCGCTTACCGGCGCTTGACAGCGCTGGTAACCCGCGCAGGAAAATATATGAACTCGCGCCGATAAGCACTGAACGGTGCCGACAAGTTCCGACAAGCTTCAACACGCGCTGGTCAGCGTTGGGCGCTGCCATTTAAAATTCTTCAACTAAAGCTTCAACCTGCTTCCTTTGTGTAGAAGGGACCAGCGCTGTCAAGCGCCGGTAAGCGCTTATAAGTTTCCAGGTTTCTTTCTGTATACAGCCTTAGATTGCAAGCATTGTGTATTGAAGAAAAAAACTCAACACATACCCTCATTATCCGGTCCATTATTAGTAGCATCCTCTGGCTCCTCCTTCTTAACTTCAGGCTCTGGCTTCAACTCAGTGGTAACACCTTCAGCCTTCACTTCTGTGGTGGAAACCTTGTCGACTTGTGTAGGCAAGTTAGGCCCGTTGGTTTCTGCCTTGATTTGAGTCTGGTCTTGCTCCATTGGCTGTAAAAGGTAATATTAAATGGTCTTGAATGACGAGTACAAGTATTATACTTGGTATTGTGATAGTTATTATAAAGGACGTAAACCAAACTAATTTCTGGCCGATACTTAAATTTTTAAATGATTTATTTTCTGTAAGTAGGTTTGAACAAACACTTTTACACGTCAATCATTTTTTTTTTAAACTAGATGGGATCGGCGTTTCCTATCTGACTATTCTGAGAAGAAAGGCCGAAACAAACTCAGAGGTCACACAGTCTCTTTTAAAGTCCAGACAAAATCTTGGTCAGATCATGTGAAGACCATGTAGATTGGTGTCTGAAATGGTCTTTTGAGGAAAGAGGCACACAGATTGAGCGGACCTGTCCAGTTAGTGTACGCATTTGTCAAACAGCAGTTCAACTCAGAACTTGAGGAGCTCAACGATTAGGTACCAAAGTATGCGTTTCTCTAAACAGAGGCAGTGCTTCAAGTTTTGTACTGCCACGCTTTGTAGTATTGCACCTATCCTTGCGAGTTTGTATGAAGTTTTCTCTCTGTCGGGTTACCTACCACGACCGCAGATGGTCATTTCTCACTCAAAAGTTTTGAAATTTGGAATTGCTTGGAGTTGTTAATCTATCATTTTATAAACATGGTAATGCAAAATAGGCAAGTACTTTCATGGTTGTAACAGTTCTAATATTAGATGTCATAATAGCGGGTTCGTATTTCCGAAGACGGACGATGATTCCCGAAGCGCATACTTTTCTTTGGAGATCTGTATGTGTGTTAGGTTACCTCATCTTTCCTGTCCACGTTGAGCGGCTGTGTGTTAGACGTGATGCCGCGTCGCATCTGTTCCTGTGCTCTCTCCACCATGCGCGTGAATGTTTCTTCGTCTACGGCTGGTTTGCAGTGCTGTAATACCATAAAACACACACTTAATAATCATAAAGTAACAAACATATGGCGCTGAGAAAAGACAATGAACAAAGTCGGTGCCTCTTTTTTCGGCGGCTACAAATGAAAAAGGAAATCAAAGCAAAATTAAAAACTGAGCAGTCGAGCAAACTATGAACCGTGACTTTGATTTAAGAGAAAACTAAAACTGCATAATTATTATAGTTATTTTAACAGCTTATGGTTTAGCCAGGAATCGAATCCAATCTCTTTAAATGCAATATGACTGTTAATACGTAAGAAATCGTGTACCTTCTTAAGTTCCTCCTGGAAAGCTTCGCTGCTCTCAATGAACTTTCGCTTCTTAGCTTCGAACTTCTCTTCGATCTGCTGCAACTCGTCTTCTAGTTTCTTCTGATGCATTGTCAGGGACTGTACTTGTTTCTTTAAGATCTGCCAACGTGATGTGAACAATAGTTATTGAACGAACTACATGTTACATGGAATAATGTGGGAAAGATGCTGTGACTGTGTCAATTTTGTTAAGCTTTGCAAAGTGTTGAATAGTTAAATGGGGCTATCCTGGGAATCCATAACCTAAACTAAATAGTAATTTTTTCATAGGAGAAAATTGAGCTTCGAACTCACGACTTCAAACGCAGGTCAACGCCCTAACGCTTCCACATTGAAATTATCTCTTTTTGAGTAGTCACTAGACAGGATTACATAGGCAAAATTTGTTTAATGTTAAATAATTAATCTTTTTCAAGTCATCCCTACCTGCATCCTAGCTGTGGTGACAACTGACCGTACATCTGGTACGACGGTATCAGAGAATATCTCGTTGATCAGGCGATGGTTGCGAAGGTATCTTGCGTAGGCCACGTGCTTCACTGATAGGCCTTCGTCTTGATCTGAAAATGGCGTACAAATAGTTTTAGTACAATTTTTCTTTTCTGCAAGATATTTACTGTTGCAGACAGCATGTCTAACTAACTGTCCTACATCTTGCTTCTTTATTTCACTTATATTTTTTTTTTCTTTTCGCTATATTGCTCTGCATCTACATCCATCTATGTGGTTTAGACTCTAGCAGGATATAGAGTAAACTTCTGTTGTAGATATTCATCTTATTTATATCAATACTATGCTATTTAGAACTGTATCTATATATCTACCTTCTTCATCCTCAGCAGGTTGAATATCAATTCTTCTGTCTTGTTGCTGTTGCTCCTTCTGTGAGCTTCCCTTCTTGCTCGAGCTCTCTTCTTCAAGATTACCTACTGCTGACACAAAATATGTGTTAGGGATTGCACCTATAGACCGATACACATAAAAACGATGCGATGTCAATGCCAGACTTAGTTAATTTGTTTAGTTTGTTAAAATGCACAAAAAACATCTTTTCTCAAAATTTTCGAAGTAATCCCAATGATTTTGGATAATTAAACCTGCACTCTAATTGCGTAACACACTTTCAATCCCAATCTGAATTATTTTTTTGGGACTTTCACATTTTTGCGTTGCGACGTCGAATCGTTTTTCTGAGTGTCGGCAGTATGTGAGCAAGAACATACGAAGCGACATTGATGCGTGAAAGATGCTTTTGAGATCGTCAAATGTTTGTCATGATGCAATTTAATGAGACAGTTCTAATTTACTGAGGCGTTTTAACACGTAAGCTATTCGAAGCTACACATAAAGTAAAACAAATAATATTCGAATCTTTAGTCATTTTATGCAAAAAAACAAATTGGAGACAACATATTTATTTATTTTTTATTATACTCCATTAAGTAAGCGTAACTTTATCATTATCTAGACAACACAGCAAAGCACTGCAAAATGATCACATTAACTTTTATGCGACTCTATAAAAATTACAAACATGGCAACACCATCCGAAAAAAAAGTTGCCAAGAACAAAAACTACACAGACATGTCGACATGCATTCTTTATCCCTTACCTACAGCCTTATTTTTCGCCGCTATATACGCTAAATATGCAGGCGAGTTGTGGTAGGCCTTCAGACTCTTTTCATACTCCAACTGTTGTCAGATGAGTCCCGTGCGTGCAATATATGAGGTGGCGTGCATGTGAAGGACAAAATAGCGTTAGGTACTTGAAGTGCGGGTTAGTCACGTTTTGAATTTGGAAGTGGGTGGACGTGTTTACCGATTGGTTTTTCATGGTATAATTGTATGGTTGGAATGTGAGAGATTTCTAATACAACGCTGGAATAGTGGTATTCAGCTGCATTCGATTAAACTGAAAGCCGACCCCAACATAGTTGGGACAAGGCTAGGCAGCTGGTGGGGGCTGTACAATATCATGCGTTGCCGAAGTCAGTTGGAATATTCAATGTTTTTCTATGTCTTTATGCAGGAAATAGAAAATCCGCTTTGTACATGAACATAACTGTCTGACTGCAAGTGACAACTTATTGTGCGAATCGAGCGTGAGTCGTAGCGTAAAGGTTACGGGCTGATTTGCAATAATCAGATAACTCTAGTCTGTAGAATAAATATGACAGTTTGACATATTTCCTGTACGAAAGCTGTCAAATCGCCATATTTATTTTTCAGATAAAAGTTATCCGAGTATTGACAAATCAGCCCTTAGAAAATGTTTGGCTTAAACTTGAATACACAAGTGAGGTATTTTAAGCTCAGGTAATTTAACAGTTATTACGACAGGTCCACAGACTTCCAAATCAGGAACAAATAAACTATTAACACAAATCTCCCACCGGGGAAGGGAACGGACCACAGTTCTTTTAGCAATGGATATAATGGCCGTACCCAAGTGCGGTAATATACAGTGGCTACAATGGTACCTAGCAGTCGTACATGATGGCTGATGTGTTCACACAATGGTACCCAATGTTCATTCATGTGTGAAGCTTTTGCTGTTTTTGTGCCTTTCTAGGGAGTTTAATTTTTGATCTTTGTAGGGTGAGATTTAGGTATAGATTTGAACTATGACTGAATGTGAACTAAACTAAGTTTTAGCTTTATTTCGATGCTTATTAACCCTTTGAACGCCATTGTCACATATACGTGACAAGCAAGCGCGTGCCCTGTACGCCAGTCGTGTGTAGCCTATCCTATTACGAGTGACACAAATATGTGACAAAAAATGCGGTGCACTTTATCACGAAATAAACAATTAAATCATTACTTTTGTGTGTTTTTATTTGTATACCTTAAATATTTAAAATTGTGGCTTGGCGTGGAGGGCACGCGCGTTCGTTTATGCTCTGGCGTTCAAAAGGTTAAAAGGATATTTATTTTTATTTAGCTTTTTTATGGAGCAATAGGGAAGTGATTTTAAATATAAGAAATAATAAAATATCTATGGTACAAAAAGATGCAATTGGAAAGGGGAAAACCCAAAACAGAGATTAGATACTTTTTTCTACAACACGTTTTGTTTTTAAAATTATGTGTGCTTCATGTTTCGAAATCTTTTGAATCCAATGCCATGGATACCAATTTTTCAAAATGGGAAATTAGTCACAAATAATAATAAATACTAAAAACACAAAACAGCAAGAGCTGAACCTCAAAACCCTGTGTTAAAACAAGCACTGTCGTGATGGTGTGGATTATGCACAAATTTGGGTTTATTATTGTACCTCTGGTCTTGTGTGCCAACCACTGTACATAGGCGGGCGACGATTGGTAAGCTTTCAACATTTCTGTGTACTGCGCCTGGATGAAAGAGGTTTGTCAAGTTTTGTGACCCTCTTGGGTAAATTTTTGGGAAATAACATGACATCACGCCTGTAATCCCCAAAGGGTTAGGCATAGGAGTACTTAGAGCACACCTAAATTGCACATAAATTATAAACATGTGTCATAAAAGTTACTGTTTTTTTTTTATAAAAAGGCAGGTATATTTCATGTTTTCAAATGTCATAAAGGCTACTGTTTTTTACAAAAAAGGCATTTCATGTTTTTCATTAGGTTTTCTAATTATATGCATCAATGAGGATATGATCTTACTTTTATATTAAGTTGTATACTTAATATAAAAGTAAGATCATATCATTGTTACAATTGATTGCAGTTGAGATAATATATTTTGTAAGAACAACAATGGTTTAGTATTTTTCAGTGCTTTTGTAGCATTTTGGTAAATGGAAAACTACCTAAGCTGCCTATACTTCTATTCAGTAAGTTGAGAAAATGCAAAAAAAAATTTTTGGATTACAATCAGTCTGAAAAATGCCATACGTTGTGATAGGTACATAAAACTAGTATCAGATAGAAAGAAAGATATCCATACCTTCTCAGCCTCATACTCATCAACATATCCAGCCTTTTCGGTCTCAGGCAGGTCTCTCCACATGCCCCCAATAATTCTTCCAATCTCCCATAGCTTCAGGTCTGGGTGGGCAGCTTTTACAGTATCCCATACGCGGCGGGAATACCTCATGTACGGCATTAAGGGCTTTTCTGGCGGCTTCGGGGGCTTTGGTAGGCCCGCACCCTAGAATATTTGAATGTATGAGTATTTTGTATTGGTTGTGCAAGGAAGTTGCTGAAAGTAAGTAAAGTTTATAAAGGCTGAAATTACACTAAATATCAGTTAAGTACTAAAATGTTACAGCACAACAAACCAGTATTCTTTTACAACAATCTTGAATCTACTGTAAAAACACACAAAATATTACCCAATATACTCGACTCACCGCGCCGGCGCCCTTGCCGATCTTCTGCGGCTGAAATCCAGGATGAGAATGTACCGTGGATACAAATGGACTGGTCTTATCATCCTTAGCGGCCGTGGCAGTGGCGCCCACAACGGCCCCGGCGGCGCGCCTCGCGGCCTCTGCACCGAAACGCTGTTGCTGGGGAGTGGGCCAGCCGCCGTACCCCCCCTGGTGGCCCAGTGAGGGACCACCTTGGTATTGTGGGTGGTGGTACTGGTATTGGTTATGGTGCGGCGGCGGTGCATTCATACCGCCTTCAAGCCAAGCAGCGGGGCGGCAATACAATGAAAGAAAAAAACAAAAAGCATAAGGGAATGGGACAGGAGGGGACGGGGCAAACAAAAGATAATCAAATGCAACAACATCTAAATAATAACAAATCATAATGTTAAGTGGAAGTTATTAGTGTGAGCGAGCAGTACTAGCGTAGTATTTAGTAGGCTTAATTAGCGTAAAGAATCAAGAATCAAAAGAACAGACTGGTGTGAGACGATGACTTGTGATGTGAAAACGAGAAAAATTTTGGTGCAATTACAAATTTTAAATCCCCACAGAGTACCTATTTCCAAAACAGATGAGGGTGTGAGAACAATTTTGAAAAATAAAAGTAAATCAGATTGTAGCATTACCTTTCATCATACCGAAACTCATGGGGGGCCCCGCAATCATGTAGTCTGTTTCAACATAACAAAACATGAAACAAAACCAACATAACAGTAAAATGTAGTCTAATGCGTAAAGAACAAATTAAGAGAAAATAAAAGTATGTTACTAATGCATATACTTTGAAATAAACAAGCATAGAATTGGAGTCATGCTGCCGAGGGTCATAACAGCAGTTAGGTACCAGCAATACCAACTCTCAGCCCTGCTAAGCTTGCTAAGGCATCGAAATCAGGTATACATGTTATACGTAGTTAGTATCTAACAACATTCTAGAAACAATATTAATCAAACATTCAAAGAGAACAGTTTCATATGCTGTAAGTGTGTTCGGCCAAACTGTTATCTATGCTTTGCTCTTTTTTTTTACATTCTAATTATAAAAATGTGTGCATGGAATACAAACGCGGATTGCTCTGAGGGCTGGGCATCGACATCGATGTGTTTTGTTTGTAACTGTTTGGTGCAGCCATGGCACGGAGTCACTCTGAAACAGGCACAGTAATATCTAGGTGATGACTGTGTTAAATCACCAACTAATGTCTGCAATCTGTACCATTTAAAAGATTTGCTAAGTAATGTGTTTAACTTGCTGCCTATTTCTAAACATGAAAAAATGAATCTTAGGCCACTTTGGACTACTAAACAAGGAACGTCTGACTACTAGAGTAACGTTAATTTCTTATACCTACTCATTTTTAATTTATTTGTAAGCTTGTACTAACTTTACTCCAGTTGTTCATAAATAAGCAGTCATTGACGAATATTTATTTCACAAAAACATGATCGAGTAAATCTAAAATGCGGAAGACTTACCGGCCAGTTTATAGTCAAGAATATCTGTGAGTTCTAGCTCAGTAGCTAACTTTAAAACATTGCTACACGTCTTACCTGGTGCTATGCTAAAGTTCAACGAGTTTATTAGCGCCAATATCCTGAAATCAGTAAAATTCTATTTAACCAAAACAGGGACAAGCGTCACTTTCCATCCAAGACGCCATGTTTGTTTACGTCAGACTCAGCCATTTTGTTTCCATTGACACTATTTTGACATTTCTTTTCACATTTTAGTCGATTATAATCGATTAAATGCGAATTTCTGTGCAATAATTATTGCACAGCAAAACATTTTAATCTAAATGCTAGGACGCACTGTAGTAGCGATTGCACGGTTTTTAGCCACAACTTTATTGTGACATGAAAAAAATACAAGCGCACGCAGTGGCGGTTTTGCGACTGGTTTCATATTAATAATACCATAATGCGTGCACCTTAGCGGTTCTGCGATTAAGCCGGTATGAGATTTCAGACGCTCTAATCGAGAGCAGCTGCCTCCTTTTTAGGGTTCCGTAGCCAAATGGCCAAAATGGAACCCTTATGGATTCATCATGTCTGTCTGTCTGTCCGTCCGTATGTCACAGCCACTTTTTTCCGAAACTATAAGAACTATAGGTACTGTTGAAACTTGGTAAGTAGATGTATTTCTTTCTTGTTTCTCATTTATATTAATGACTTGCCGTACCTCATAAAGGATCATCATGATATAGTGTTGTTTGCAGATGACACTTCTCTTTTGTTTAAACTTAAACGTCAGCAGTTGACGATGTAAATAGCGCGATCTTGAAAGTAGTCCACTGGTTCAATGTTAATATTTGCTTCTATATTTGCTTCTAAACGAGAAGAAAACCAAATGCATTAAGTTTACGCTACCCCACGTAAGGCAGGTGAAAACTAATGTGTTGATAAAGGGCGAGGAATTGAATCCTGAAGACAACACAGTATTCTTGGGCATAACTTTGGATGCTAAGCTTCAGTGGGGTCCACATATAGATAAATTGTCAAAAAAGCTAAGTTCTCTAAGTTCGCTCAATTTTTTTTTTTAAACAATGACATTTGCTTACTTTTTAAAGTATTATATTAATTTTTCATTGTGAATGTGATGTGGGTCATTTTACATATATTTTTTTTTATTATTCTCTCTGTTCTGTTAGTTTTTTTTTTTCATGGTCTGGCAGTTTGAGTAATTTATGTGGCCTACCCAAATGTCCTTTCTTTGGTATTGTTCGTCGAATCGTTGAGCTCCTCAAGTCTTGAGTTGAGCTGCACGATTTTTGACAAATGCGTGCACTGACTGGACAGGTCCTCTCAATCTGTCTTTTTCTTTCCTCAAAAGACCACCTCAGACATCGATCTACATGGTCTTCATATAACCTGACCAAGATTATGTCTGGACTTTAAAAGAGACTGTGACCTTTGAGTTTGTTTCGGCCTTTCTTCTCAGAGTAGTCAGAAAGGAAACGCCGACTTCATCTAGTTTAAAAAAAAACATGATTGACGTGTAAAAGTGTTTGTACAAACCTACTTACAAAAATAAAATCAAATCATTTCATTTCATTATTCTGTGAACCGCAATATGATTTTCAACAAAAAATAGAAAAAAACAATAAATTTTGGGCTTCCCCATACTTAGAACTGAAACTCAATTTTTTTTTGTGGTATCTATCGATAGGTCTTCAAAAATGATATTGAGGTTTCCAATATCATTTTTTTCTAAACTGAATAGCTTGCGCGAGAGACACTTCCAAAGTGGTAAAATGTGTCCCCCCCCCTGTAACTTCTAAATTATGAGAATGATAAAACTAAAAAAAATATATGACGTACATACATTACCATGTAAACTTCCACCAAAATTGGTTTGAACGAGATCTAGTAAGTAGCTCGCCGGTGAAAATTTAAAAACATATGATGGTACGGTACGATATTTTTTTATTTTGATTATTCGATAGGCGAGTGAAAGATCCCCAGTGCCAAAGGCCATAAAATATAAGAAAGTTTTCTATGGCTAGATCGGTTCACTAATGATTTTATTTTACTAAAGATGCCGAATGATAGCCAAAAAGCAAAAACTTAAGCGTCTGACATCTGCTTTACAGTACTTACAGGAAAAGTAGACGTCCATTAGGTTGGAGGCGACTCGCAAATATTCGCCTGGCTACACATTCTGAGATCCATCCGCTGCGCCCTGTTACGGCTCTGATCAACGTAGTTTCATACAAAATGTATAACGGGCGGTTTTTTTTCGCTGACATACTGGCCGTCCGCCTACTGGTAGTGGACGCCTACTTTTAGACGTAATAATCGACTAACTAGTATTATTACCAGTGTTGCTAGGTTATTAATTTCAGTAAGTGTAATCTTATGTATATTAAATAACTTGACCGTAAATTCGAAGCTTAATTATTTGAGATAGCAACACTGTGATCCCGCGTATTTCCCTACTCTTTCTACCCTATATATCCCTCTCTTTCGCACATCCCTCACCCTTCACCTCTCTTTCACCACCTGGTGGGGCTCGTCGCTAACAGCGTTCGAGTCTCTTGTTCATTGGCGTTCTGTTTCCCGCTGCATAGGGTTCGATCACGAAACCTAATACATATTTCCCTAAAGAATATAATCTAAGTGATATTCTAATTGCATTACTATTGTTGATAACCGAATTTTATTTGAGGTTTCAATATAAATAATTGTCAGAAAAGCTGTAAACATCATACATGTGAGTGTTTATTCAATTATTATTTCCTAACAGTTATACTGTTCGTTTCTACATTATAATATAATCTAGCAAATGGTCGACGATCATTGCTGATTTGTCTTTTGTATGATTTTATATTTGTTTGTGTCTACCCTCAGATTTTTATATTCCCCAAAAAATTCTCTGATTGCGTAACGAATTATTTCTATAGCGGATATTTATTTTTTTTTTTCGATTTGTTTGGTACTAGGATGGATAACCAGGCTGTGCCTTCTGAAATCAATCCTGGTAAAGTGTCAGTGGCTCCACAAAAGTCACGCCACAGATCGACTAGCAGTTCATCCAGTAGTTCTAGTACTTCATCGAGCTCTAATAGTAGTACAGGTAACTCGGCGAGCCGCAAACGAAGACGTGCAAGGCGCCACCGTCATAGAAAATCCAAACGATCTCGACGTACGGGCAGTAGGTACGATAAATTATCCAGGGAAGTAGGTGAGCTTCGTGATTTACTTGCACGTAATAATACATGCAATCCTACCGGTCCTGTCGATTTTTGTAATGAATCGTGTATAGACTTGAACGAAAGCCGCGAATTATTTTTTGATAATAAAGAAAGTGTGGGTAATTCTAGTGAAGCTGCAAAAGAATCTTCTTTTGAGTTTGCTATTCAGACTAAATTAAAGGATCCGTCAGTTCCTGTAGCCCCTAATGACTTTTTAACTACCTTAAACAGTATTCAGCATTTTGATAATAGCCACTGGTGTGAAGTTCGTTATGCCGATACACAAAAAATATATAATCATTCTCCAGGTTTCGTAGAATTAGAAATTAACGACGAGATTAAAGCCTATGAGGCATCGCGACAATTGGCTCAAGTGGATAGGGCCTATGCTGCACAAACCTTCTGTTTATTGAAAGTTAGAGAAGCTCTGCAAGAAACCATCAAAAGTTTCTTAACATGGGCAAAAGATCAACAAGATTTGAACTTTGAAAATTTACAAGAAAAAATTATTCAGTTATTTTTAAATGGTGATGTGCATAAAGTGTCATCCGATTTATTGCAATTATTATGCGGACACAGAGCCGAGATAATTCAGATGAGACGTGACGGCATAATGAAATTCATACGAGACCCTCTTATAAAAACGACTTTACGTAAAATTCCGCCTTCATGCCAACATATTTTTAATGCCGACTCCTTCACGACTGCGCTCGAGAAAATCGGTGGGGTTAAGAAAGCATTTTTTCCACCTAAATCAAACAACGCTAGCCTCGCCTCACAGGCAAGCCCTAGCGGATCTATACCTAACAACCGCTTTCCGAAGGGAGCGGTCTATTACAATGGGCCTACACAGACTAACGTACCCGGATGCTGTCATGCGCAAGCTGAACATCCAAGACACAATGCTCCTCCGAGAGGTAGCTATTCTCAATATCCTCAGGGATATCTAGGCAACAACAATTCGAGTCGACGGGGGACGTCCAATACCAGGGGTTCCTTTCGATCACGAGCTGGACACCAAAACCGGCCTGTCAATGGCCATTTCAAAAACACAACAAATCAGAGCGCATCCACCGGTGCCTCAAAAAATGACAACTTTAAAAATCGAAGGTATTGACTCGTGTCACAGGAGCACCGAGTTCAAAGCCGGTCAGTTATCCCAGTTTGTCCATCATTGGGAGAACTTGGGAGCTCCAGAAATCCTTATCAAAATAATAAAAGGTTATCGAATACCATTTCTTCAACGGCCTCCGCTAATTGTACCAAACTTGAAAAAGAGTACCTTCGCTATTCCCATTTCGACAGAAATGACGGTTCTCGTAAATCAAATGAAAATGCAGGGTGTTCTCGAGATTGCAGATTTATCCCCAAGCTTTCTATCAACAATTTTCTTGGTTCCGAAAAGCGAAGGCTCCTTTCGGCCAATTTTCAACTTGAAAGCCCTAAACAAGTTTGTTCTCACAGATCATTTCAAACTTATAAACATCTTTCGGATACCGGATTTTCTCCAACCTCGGGATTGGCTTTGCAAAATAGACCTTTCCCAGGCATACTTTCATGTGACTATTACCAAGTCCCAAAGACGTTTTCTCCGACTTATTTACGACGGAGAGTTACTCGAAATGACATGCCTGCCGTTCGGACTGAGCACAGCTCCAAAGGTTTTCGCATCCTTGACCAATTGGATCGCTCAGACCTTGCGAGAACAAGAAGGCATTCGCGTCGTTGTGTATTTGGACGATTTTTTGATTGCCCATCAGAATATGGACATCCTCAGATCGCAAGTTCAGTTGGTAATAAAAAGACTACAGCACCTAGGTTGGCAAGTAAACTTTCCAAAATCCGAGCTTACTCCTCAAACGAACCTAGTATATCTAGGTATTCATTGGGATCCTTGGCTCAATCAAAAACGTCTTCCATTAGAAAAATATCACAGTCTATTGACCAAACTGTCACGAATTCTGAAGGACAACAGAGTGGGATTAAAGAAACTTCAAAGCCTAGTGGGCCTGCTAAATTTTGCCAGTTTTGCAGTCCCAAAAGGCAGACTAAACCATCGGAGTTTGCTGGAGTTCCTAAATTCAATTCCAAAATCGTCAAAGGAGCTACATACTGTTCCAGTAGAAGCACAGACAAATCTGAAGTGGTGGCTACAAAATTACCAGGCCTCGTCACCGATTCACATTGCACCACCAAGTCATTTCCTAACAACAGACGCGTCCGATCTAGCGTGGGGCGCACAGTTGGACAATCAGCCTCTGTCAGGACCATGGAACGAGCAGGAAGCTCTATTGCATTGCAACCAAAAAGAAATGATAGCCATCTTAAAAGTCCTACAAGGCCATTGTCAGCTCCTGCGATGCTCTACAGTCCTAGTTCAGTCCGACAACCAAACAGTAGTTGCTTACTTGCGCAACGAGGGGGGGACGATATCAAAACCTCTGATGAACATTACAAAAGAGGTATTCAAAATTCTGGACCAACATTGCATCATTCTAAAAGTTTTTCATTTACCAGGCAGATTCAATATTCTTGCCGATCGCCTATCTCGGCGTCGAAGCGCTGTGGAATGGCACCTGGTACCTCATTGCACAGAAATGATATTCAGAAAATTCGGGACCCCTGTGATAGACCTTTTTGCATCAGAAACAGCACATGTCGTTGCCAACTATGTATCGTTAGATATAACCGACAAACAAGCAATTCATCACGACGCGTTTTCAATAGACTGGAATTTCCAATTAGCATGGATATTCCCACCACCTTGTCTCGTACCAAGAGTACTAGCGCATCTCAATCGAGCCTCCGGAATTTTCCTCCTGGTAGTTCCTCGGTGGGATCGAGTGTTCTGGAGGGGAGACCTGAAAGCACGAGCAATAGCAGCTCCATTCACCATACGGAACCTCGGTCATTCCCTAGTGGACACGTCAACGGGCCTTCCACCTCCCAAAGTCCAAGATATAACTCTAGAGGTATGGAAATGTGGGGGTGGGATCAAAATCTATTAGACTGGAATTCCGATCAAATCAATTTATTACAATCATCCTGGCGGAACTCAACTCGTAAGACCTACAAAGTTGCTTGGTCACGATGGCTTAAATGGGCGGGAGAGCATAGAATTAACCCCGTCAATCCAGAAGGTTCAGTGGTAGCACGGTTTTTGGCAGATTTATTTTTAATTGACAAACTTTCGTACAAAACTATCCTTTTGTATAAGTCTGTAGTGTCTACACTGTGTAATGCGGATGCAGCTGGTCTTTTAAGTTCTCATACCTTAGTTAAGCATGTTCTTAAGTCGATTGCTCTCAAACAACCGGTAGCAAACAGACCCCCTATATGGAATATTGATGATCTTGTTTCTTATTTAAAAAATAGTTCAATCGATTCAAACAATATTTTTGCTACATCCAGACATACAGCTGCATTATTACTTCTTTGTTCAGGTAGACGAATACACGACCTGACTCTGCTCAGTGTTGATTCAGAGCATTTGATTATGTCTACTGATAATATAGTATTTTGGCCAGTTTTTGGATCCAAGACCGATTCTGCAACTTATAGACAATCGGGCTGGAAATTAACAAAAAACCCAGATAACAGGAATCTTGACCCTGTATATTGGATAAAACAAACTATTGATATTCTCAAGAACAGACGAAGTTTGGCTTTATGCAATAATTTATTTATAAATATTAGAGGTCAAGCAAGACCAGCCTCGCGAGCAGTAATAGCAGGTTGGATTAGATCTCTTTTATTAGAAGCTAATATAATAGCGACCCCTGGTAGTTTTAGGTCCGCGGTTGCATCCAAAAGTTGGTCCGAAAATCTCCCAATCGAAAACATTTTAGCTAGAGGTAACTGGAGAGCTGAAAATACTTTTAAGAAATATTACAAACGCCAGGTTATGCCAACCGTCTCTAATTCGGGTACTATTGTTGATTTATTTGATCCTGTTAATTGATGGCAGTGATTAATTTGAATTGTATTGTTGTTGAATTGTGTACTATTATTTTAAGTAGGTAATATTCTAAACCTTCATTTGTAAGTTCTCAAGGGAGACCGTTATGTTTGTTTTTACAAGTGCTTGATGTACGCTATAAATGACCTTACTTCACTGATAATAATTGTGAATTATTATTTTTCGTAAAAATTTTTTTTGACTAATAAATAAAAATTATTATTATTCTTTCCAAGATGAATTTTAATTTTAATGATAAGTATGTAAATATAACTCCCTTCACCTTTTTAGATTTGATATACTCATTTCTAGCTTGTATTCCGTATACTTACACTGAACTATATTTATCTAGCATCATCCTCACATTGGCGTTCTTCACCACCAGGCGATAACAAACACGTCTCAAATAATTAAGCTTCGAATTTACGGTCAAGTTATTTAATAGGAGCGTTTTTCCTGAAATAAAACGCATATTAAATTACTTACCTAAATTCGAAGCTTAAGATAATTTCTGCCTGTTGATTTTCAACGCAATGAACAAGAGACTCGAACGCTGTTAGCGACGAGCCCCACCAGGTGGTGAAAGAGAGGTGAAGGGTGAGGGATGTGCGAAAGAGAGGGATATATAGGGTAGAAAGAGTAGGGAAATACGCGGGATCACAGTGTTGCTATCTCAAATAATTAAGCTTCGAATTTAGGTAAGTAATTTAATATGCGTTTTATTTCAGGAAAAACGCTCCTACTTATACTTAATCTGTGGCGAGTTTTTAGAAAAGAGCGCGAAATTAGAAAAAAATATGGTTAATCTTAATTAATTTCGCAACCAAAGTTTACTACAAACAAAGTAAACACAGAGCATGTAACCTCTTAAACTAATTATCTATTGATGACAGAAATACTTTATCTTGACAGTAAAACTTACAGGCGGACCTTAGCCTGTAAGTTTCACTGTACCTACCTTTAATTGGCACTTGATTGAGTCTAGTTTTTTTACAGTAGGTTTCCATTAAACGACCTATTAATCATCAAATTGCAAGCTATAACAGTATGTACAATCTCAACCTATTTGTCAACACCCGACCTAAAAATACGGAAGTTGGCACGTGAATAATTATCTACAATTTTATTCATAGTCAATGATAGTCCGTAGCCAAATAAACCAGCTGACCGCGCTGTGCCACTTACCTACCAGCAAATGTCGATCTATATTTTGATTGTGCATGGCCGGGTGACATTTGGCGTGTTTAATTTGTATTGTAAAGCCTTGTTTATAGAGAAACTGAGCAAAGTGCAGCGCGTGATACTGACCGTTTACGCCCAATTTGTTGACAACAGGTGTTAAACACAGATAACTATATACAAGTCAGAGAGTGCTATAGGTACTCGTACGTCCATAATGATATTGCTATAAGGCTCAATAATATTAGTTCCACGGAAGCTCACGTTGTTATCAGCGCCAAAATGGCGAAAATCAAATGTCTTCGGATAGACCGATAGTACCTACCTATGATGTCCAGCGTACCTACATACATAATCAGCCTTTAATGTTCCCACTGCTGGGACACAGGCCTCCTCTCGTCGAGAGGGAGTGGGCTGTAGTACGCGGCCTTAGTGCGGGTTGGTTCTAGGACAGGCCGGTTTCCTCACGATGTTTTCCTTCACCGTTTTGAGAGCAGTGGTGATGAAATAATTTACACAAAGTAAAGCGCCTGTCAGGGTTCGAAAGTTCGAACCTACAACTCGTCAGTCGCGGCCGTTACCTGCACTGGGCCACCACTGCTCTGCCACCTGTGTGTCCAGCTTACCTACTTGTATAATATAGGTCAGTGACCCAAGCTCAGTAAGTGATGCTGATACTCATACTGAAGCTAGAACGTTCTAGCCTTCTAGCTTGTGGAGTTTCAAACTATTTCCCTTGTTGATCTATTAAATTCAAAGTCCATTTAAACTAAGCTTTATAGTAATGGCGGACGTGATAAACGACTCCTTGGATTTTAAGCAATGACAGTTACGCAATACTTGCAACAGTATAATTTATTTATTTTATTGATTGTTTTATTGCTGAAATTAAAAGTGGACTTAGATTAATTTCGTTTCAATAAGAATCAATGTAGGGAAGTCATTGCTTCTTCTTTTCGCAATCTGGTTATCAATGTATTTACATATTTCACTGTAGAAAAAAAATCTGAGACATGTGACATCCACCAACCCGCACGTGGGCCCCTTATGGTGGATTATGGCCCACTCCCTCCCGGAGAGGTAGCCTGTGTCCCAGCAGTGGGAATATGATTATGACTGTAGGGTCTGTACTTCTGTAGGTAAGTACCTCAATCAATCAAGATGCCTGGCCTTTTCCTGTTTTGGTAGGTAAGACTGGTTGTGAGATTTTTGGGCTTCTGACTACTCGTAACGACTGTCAAAATCTACGAATGATAGCCTCCCTGGACCAAGGCACGGTAGGTGTTTCTAAGATCTTTCCCGACACGTAGACCCTCTACCAGGGTTTTTTTAACTTTCATGAGAACCAGTAATAACTGTTATCAATAAGGTCAAGGTATTTTAAAAGTCCTTGGCCTGGTGTGTAACGAAACGATTAAGGTTAGGAAGGCACCACACCTGCTGCTTTTCACATTTCCCAAATGTTTATAATTATTTACAACGAAGGCCACTAGTTACTGTTGAAAAATCTCCGAGGTACCGTTCAGGGCCTCAGTTCGTAGGACTTTTATTTTCTAGGTATTAATTTTAGGCATCTACATCATCATAAGGGCTATTATTGAAGACTTGAAGCCTTGAAGGTGAAACCGGGAGCCATAAAGCGCCTGTTTGTTATCGACCAGCAAAAAGTTGTAACTAGGCTAAACATAAAAGTGGTTTTCATCGCGTTCCCCGGCTTCACTTACAATTACAAAGATACTATCTATGCAGGTGCAATAATGAGTGTACTAAGGTATTAGTTAGATGCATGTATACCTACTGTATGTTATAAGTTTAGTTTCTAGGATTTAAACTTTTTGTGTGCAATAAAAATAATCATCTATTCGTATTCCACTAGAACAACCATGAACAAGAAAAGTCTCAACTTTCTCGAAACAAAACCCAATATATATACTTTTTCTCTCACCGTAGGTACCTACTTTTAACTTGGTGTGGTTGAAAAATGAAACCAGCGGAACAAGATATTTATAAAAAGATAAAAACACGTATTGTCAAATAATATGTTCTCGTCCGAATCCTCGGTTGTTACAGTTCGCAAACTTTTTGTGTTTGTTCACAAAGCTGTGTCAGAATTTGATATTTCCGTGAAACGAATGGGTTTGGTGTCATTCCTCTCAGGCTTTGATACCACTCCAACTGACCCTACATTAAAAAAAATATGCTGAATGGGCCCACTCTTGACCTCGATCACGCTTGATGGAAAGCGATGGATGAAGTCTATGATGGGACAAGCGTGCTCAGAAGAGGCCTAACGCACTGCAACTCCCACGCATCGACGAAACACAGCAGGCTGCTTGACGCCGGACTCCGGTGAAAGGGTCGTCGCTAACCAGGCGGACGTTAGCCGTACCACCGCAAGGGAAGAATTTTCCAGTCAAATAAGGTGTTGGGTGTGACTGTCCAGGATGCGCCGAGCGCTCGGTTCAGTTGAGTAACTGGCGGAATAAACTGCGCTTATGCGCTACACAAGGAGGCTTCTTCATGTATCCCAAAACATACGGACTGTTTTATTTGGTTCTGGACTAAAAACATTTGATTTTTCAGTTTATGTCGGCCCGTGGATGGGTGACCATCTTTGTATACCGAGACCCTCTAGTGTCTCGGAAAGCTCGTTATGCCGTTGGTCTCGTCTGTCAATCGTAGATCTTTGCCAGCCGTTACGGGTAGTCAGAAGCCCGAAAGCTTTTTTTTTTTTTTTTTGGTTGGGAAATCATCAAATGACCCCTCCCGCTCTGGGCGGAGCGGAAGGGAGTGTCAGACTCTTACTGACTAAAACCCAGCCGTGTTCCTTCACTTGCCTGTGCCAGGGGCCACGGTGTCTCTTTCGAACAACCCGCGACCCTGGCGGGCATCGGCCCTAGAGGACCCCGTCAGTTGGTGCTGACATCTCCTTGAGGCGCGCGTGGAACACAACGCGCCGTCGACCCGGGCCTGGTCCTTACCGGACGGCGAGCTGCCCATTGCTCGCCGCCCGCAAGCCCGCGCCTACGGTGGCCGGGAATCGGCTATCGACTCCCGACGCCCGGGGCGTCTCCTGCGGCGGCTGGGGGCGTGTGGGCGCAAGGATTGCCTTTCCCTCACGCGCTCCGCCTCCTCCTTCGCGAGCATCACTGCTTCGCAGAAGGAGGCGATAGCCTCCCATGCACTCTCGCTCCGTACCATGGCCCGGACTAGGGCCGGACGCGAGAGATCGACGCCGCCGATCGCCGCCGTGAGGACACGGCGGTGCTCTGCCCAAGCTGGGCAGATCTCCACCGTATGTCCCACCGTGTCCTCCGGGCGATCCACACAATGGTGACACCCGGGCGTTTCCTCCCGCCTTATTCGGAACAGTAACCTCCCGAAGCAGCCGTGTCCGGTGAGGACCTGCGTTAGGCGGAAGGTGAGGACGCCGTGGCGTCTCTCTAGCCACTCCTCAAAGAGGGGACTTATCGCCGCAATTGTGGCGTGCCCAGCACTGGGTTGCGACAGTCGCACTCTCCATGTCGCCATGAGATCCCGCCGGAGCTCTGTCCGCTGCACCGCGATTTCTCGCGGCAGCGGAGTTAAGCCCGAAAGCCTGACAACCAGTCTTACCAAGGGGTATCGTGATACCCAGTTAATCGTTTTGGAGATCAGATAGGCAGTCGACCCCAATAGCACACCCCACTGTAGTTGGGAGAAGGCAAGGTAGATTGAATTGATTATCTAAACTTAAAAACCTTTCAAAAACTCCTGGTTTACCAAACACGTTTAATCGGATAAGTCACTGAAGCCGAGAATTGTACGATATCCAGAAAGTATTGTTCAGTTGGCCGATGGGGCCGAAAGGTTCTGGAGTGGCGACCGCGTACCGGAAGACGTAGCGTTGGAACGCCTCCCACAAGGTGGACCGACGACCTTATGAAGGCCGCAGGAACCCGTTGGATGCGAGAAGCACAGAACCGGTCGAAGTGGAGGTGCTTGGGGGAGGCCTATGTCCAGCAGTGGACGTCTTTCGGCTGAAATGATGATGATGATGATTGTTAATCAATATTGCACTGAAGAATTAAAAAAAAACAACACTGACGGAATACAATTTATTGTTTCGAACGTCGGAAAACATTCAATTCACACTTTATCGAAGCAATCTTTAATAAAAAAATTACACAATGTTTAAAACATGGCACGAACCGACTTCCGGATGAATCACAATGTTAATTCCAACATAAGATAAGCCCAAAAATTATAAATAGTATAGAAACAGTACAGAATATCCTGCATAACAGTACCTACCATGTCACAAACAAGATAAAAATAATAAAAACGTGAAACTACCAAATGTGCATGCTGTTGTCGCGTGGTTGAAAAACCGCGTCAGTGATCATCAGATTGTAACCATTCATAAATTAGGTATGACAAGGTAGATAAGAACGGAATATTTTTTGCGAAAAAACCCGTGTCCGTTGTAAAAAAATAAAGCAGGTTTACAAAATAAAACGATTGAATAAAAAAAACCGGCCAAGTGCGAGTCGGACTCGCACACGAAGGGGAACCCTTCGTCGAAACGGCCAAGACTCATATTTTGACTAAGGTGTAGAGTCTGTGAAGTTAGGGCGTGTATAGTTAGAAGCTTGGCTCTACATGAGATCTGATAACTTTTTGGCAGTGCGAGCCATATGTGGTCTCGTCTTGGCAACATTTTACATGAAAATGTTTTTGGTGGGTATCAAAATTCTAATATGGCATATCTTCATAATTATAATCAGCTATCTAACGAGATACAACAATAAAAATAATTCTCTAACTAAACATACAGCTGTGCTGCTGAGGAGTTTGTTGCGCCACTTCTTCTTCCCAGCTAAAACATTATGAAGTGAAGAAGGGCGGGCGTTTTGGGGGACTGTCTTATGTAATTTTGATGATTTTAATGACTTTTGATTTTGGTTATTATCTATCATTGCTTTGCTTACGTAGGTAATTGAAAATACCAAAAATTTATATCTCTTCATAGAATCTTTTATATCTTACTTAACGTGTGTGACTCAGAAGAAAGATTAAGATTGTAACGTTATTATAAGGTTCTTTACAGCCGATAAATAAAATAATACAATAAGCTCCAGATGGTTAAAGTAGCTATCAGAAGACCGGAAAAGATTTAGATAAATATCCATATTATCACACTAATATTATATAGTTTGTGAGTGTGTGTGGGGGTGTGTTTATATGTTTGCTACTTCTTCACGCTCAAACAGCTGGACCAATTTTGATAAAATTTTGTATGGAGGTAGCTGACACCCTGGATTAACATATAGGCTACTTTT
Organism: Oligia latruncula; assembly: GCA_948474745.1. Lineage (NCBI taxonomy): Eukaryota > Metazoa > Arthropoda > Insecta > Lepidoptera > Noctuidae > Oligia > Oligia latruncula. The sequence continues at coordinate 12,764,179 of OX419700.1, forward strand.
ATCCCGATATTCCCACGGGATCGACATTTACGCGGGTGAAACCGCGGAGAGCAGCTAGTCTTTCATAAAATCCATCAATCGGGAAGACCTGAATGAGACTCGTAGAGACCAGGGAAGCATGGCACAAAAGGAAAGGGGCCTGTACTTAGCACTCAGCAGTGGCTGGATCAACGTTGCCAATGATGATGATGATGATGAATATGGCTATTTGGTTAGTACGGTTGAGGGAGTTGCATGGAAGGGGGAGGAAGACACGCTGTGGCGACCTTAAAATAAACTGGGATGAAGGCGAGAGGATGATGAATAAAATGGCTTTTGCTTACAATATTATAATCTACTTTTACCCAATCTATACAAATAAATAAAATTGAAGTGTCTGTTAGTAATGTCAAAATAACAGCTTTTTACTAAATAACAATTTTTAATTTTTTTGCATGTCTGTCGGTTTACTTTGAAGTCTGTCGGGATACTTTGAAATGGAAGGGCTACTTTTTATCGACATACCACGCGGAAAAACTATAGTTTTATCTATGAGCCTGTTATCGTGTGACATTGTTGCAAACTAATCGAATTTCAAAACACAATTGACAGTTGTGGAAAATCACCTAGACTATTTTAGTTATTGTGAATTCTCAAGGCTGCAAAAGATAATATATTATTATGTGTGCTAGTGGAATCATAAAACAGATAGTTGACTCTTTTATGATAGGTCATAGTCGGTTGTTTTAGAACACGAAATGTTCTGTAGTTTTCCGCAAGGAAGCTGCACGAGCATGTTATATAAAGTAATATACATTAAAATAACACACATTCACTTCGTGTTTACACTTGGTCACCACAAGGAAAGCGCGCGCCCCTTCGTGAAATAAAAAAGACTATATACTTACTACTAATTTGTCCTTGTCTTCTACACCTTCGATCCACGTGGGTAGAGCTCTTATTTATGACTAGCATTTTCCCCGCGACTTAGTTCGCGTGAATTTCGTATTTTCTCCTACAAATTCCGACACCCCTTCCACCAGTTCCACCCTTATAAAATGAAAATGTATTATCATATAATCTTAACGCATCGCCCGCCCGCGCTATTGCTTTTTAGGGTTCCGTACCCAAAGGGTAAAAACGGGACCCATTACTAAGACTTCGCTGTCTTTCCGTCCGTCTGTCTGTCACCAGGCTGTATCTCAAGAACCGCGATAGCTAGACAGTTAAAACTTTCACAAATTATGTATTCTGTTGCCGCTGTAACAACAAATACTGAAAACAAAATAAAATAAACATTTAAGGGGGCTCCTATACAACAAACGTGCTTTTTTCGGCGTTTTTGCCTTGTGGTACGGAACCCTTCGTGTGCGAGTCCGACTCGCACTTGGCCAGTTTTTTTCTTTTTGCACGGGTCCTAAGAGTAGCGTGAGGTTAAATAGGATGGTCTTCTAGAATTTTTCTTTATAAAAGACTAGCTTCTGCCCGCGACTTCGTCCGCGTCAAATTTCAGGGGTGGAATTTCATTTCTTAGGGGTGGAATTTCGAAAAACCCTTTCTTAGTGGATACCTACTCTTCACAAAGAACACACCCTCCAAATTTCATGTCTCTAGGAGCAGCGGTTTAGACTGTGCGTTGATATATCAACAATCAGTCAGTTTACCATTTTATATATATAGAAGAAGAAGAAGAAGAAGATAGATGGCTACATTGATACCTACTATCCTAATTATAATTACCATTAGTCATCATGACTGCGTCATCCTTGTTCTCTTTCTTGTTGTTTACCAAAGATCTTTTCATCAAATTCGCAATGAAGTAATGACTAAAGTCATTAATGATTTCGACCTTGTTTTTGTTCAAACTCAACCAAATCTGAATCTGAAAAAATGTTGAACTGTCCTGTTTAATCCAGATATGAGCTCATACCGGTATTCGTTTGCCTGTTGCTAATGATGCTAACTGATAGTTATCGTAATGGTAACTATGTGTTAATAATATTTGTTAATTTTAATTAGCGTAATATTACCTACGTAAGGTATACCTACTCTAGGAAAATTAACACAGCGTGGTAATTCCGTAACAGACGAACAGTATAGCAATGGTTTTCATTTTGACAGTTCAACAACATTCGTTGCGTTATTTACGTTATTGAGCAGACACATTTTTCGATCACATGAAGCAATGGATTAGCAATATCTTTCAAAATTATTATGATTGTGATTTATAGTGGGTTACGCAATTAAGGTGCTGGTGAATAAAAAGTTGATAAATATAATTAATGTTAATGGATGGAGAAGGAGAGGACAACCAAAGAAAAGATGTCAAAGTCAAATAATTTATTTCAAAAAGGCACATAAAAAGCACTTTTTAACGTCAAATTTTACAAAAAAAAAAAATAGGATTGATTCTAGTAGCCGGGGTTCCAAAAGGTACTTAGTTTCGTATGGAAAAGAATGGGCAAGAAACTACACCGTTACTCTTTTAAATGTTTTACAATATATTATTTTATATACCTACATTAATTAGCGAAAAGTCTGACAACCAGTCTTACCAAGGGGTACCTATAATATTACCTAGTAATTGGGTTGTGGAGGTCAGATAGGCAGTCGCTCCATGTAAAATACTGGTATTCAGCTGCATCCGGTTAGACTGGAAGCCGACCCCAACATAGTTGGGAAAAGGCTAGGCAGATGATGATATGCCTCCATTCATTATTTATTTCTATGATGGATGGATTGTATGAGGAATGATATGAAAGAGGTGAATGGTAGCGTGACGGTTGTCAGGGGAGAATGCAAGACAAAAACGTGTTGCGCCGACCCCAAGTAACACGAGACAAGGGGAGGACGATGATGACCTACTTTAGGAACATTAATTAATAGTTAGGTTATTATATTTTCATTTTAATAATTTGTAGTTTATTTAGTACTTACTAGCTTTTGAATAAGTAATTTAGGTAGCTTATTTATTATCCAGTCTGCTTTTTCATCAATCTTTATATTCTTCCCCATAACTCAAACTATCTCCATGATAACAAATTTCATCTAAATCGGTTCAGCGGTTATTGATTCCCCATACAAAGTTCCACCCCCCTTTTCACCCCCTTAAAGGATGATTTCTGGGATAAAAACTGTCCTATGTCCTTTCCCGAGACTCAAGCTATCTCTATACCAAATTTCATCTAAATCGTTTTAGTGGTTTAAGCGTGAAGAGGTAACAGGTAGACACACTTTCGCATTTATAATATTACTAGCTGCGCCTCGCGGTGTCACCCGCATAATTAGTTTCGATCCCGTGGGAATATCAGGATAAAAAACTATCCTATGTCCGTTCCCGGGACTCAAACGATGAAATGAAATTTGGTACAGAGATATCTATACCAAATTTCATCTAAATCAGTTCAGCGGTTTAAGCGTAAAGAGGACATACAGACAGACAGACACACACATTTATAATAATTAGTATGGATTCTACATATTTTAGTTTCCGATTTATTTCTTTTGTATTCCAATGTGTATCTATGGAAATCATTATGCTTTGTTTCCACCTGTCATATCCTTGGAATGAAATTACTTTACCGATCAATTTCAGTAGCCATGAAAAGAGACCTTTTCTTAAAATATTTCCTGAAAATGTTCGTGAAATGTGTTTGTTTTCAGATTTTCTTAATAAACCATTCGTCCTTATCGGTTCTAAGTTTAGATTTTAAATGTAGAATAAGGTCATTTGCAAATGATGAGGTCAACAATATATAAATAAACGCATGGCTGAAAATATGCTGAAAGCATTTGTTTCACATTGTAAACAGCAATAAGACATTTTTCAGCCAGTGGCAACTCTGGCTGAAAAATGTCTGAAAACAATAAAAAATAAACAAACACAAAATAATAAACAAATAATGAATGAAATAAGAAACAATTAATGAATTAAAAATTAGTTTTTTTTAAGTGAAAACTTTTTAGGCGCGTTGGGCATTTTTCGAGATGGGAAAAAACCATTGAACTCGCGACACTGTTACCGTAATCGACACCGCGCGTGTTTTGTTTATAAGACGATTAAAATTGTGTTTTGTTTTCATTTCTGTCGGCACTCCCGGAGTGCCACTGTTTTTTTTTAATGTATGCTCTCCTTTCTGGATGATTTATATTGTTTCACATTTATTTACTTATATACCATGCCCGCAATTTCGTGGAAATAATAATACATATCCTATGCGTTAATCCAGGTTAAAAAATATCTGTGTGCCAAATTCTGTACATGAATTGTGTCATGTGTTTCTGTTCATGTTATAACATTAGTAAGATACCGACAAGTCTGTGATACCGACTGACAGAAGCCCGAAAGTCTGACAACCAGTCTTACCAAGGGGTTTCGTATTACCCAGTAACTGGGTTGTGCAGGTCAGGTAGGCAGTCGCTCCATGTAAAATACTGGTATTCAGCTGCATCCGGTTAGACTGGAAGCCGACCCCAACATAGTTGGGAAAAGGCAGGCAGATGATGAGTAAGATACTGGTAAGTAAGTAAGGTACCTACTGCCTGGACGGAGAAGGCACAGCACAAAGAAAAGTGGAAAAATATGGGGGAGACCTTTCCCCAGCAGTGGGACATAAAAATAAGGGTAGGTACCTCTACCTACATATATGGTACAGACGCCAGCACATCAAGCTACTACAATCTGTCAAATTTCTTTAATAGATTTTCTACTTTATCGCCAAACCATAACGTTCAAAGTTGATTGGGAAAATTTTACAGTTTCGGATAGCTTGTTGTGCTGGCGTCTGTACGCGAAAAAGTAACTTCGAGAAAAGTAAAGTAAAGTAAGAGCATCCAGCACCCTAATTGCGTAACACACTATCAATCACAATCTGAATCATTTTGAAGGATATTGCTAATCCATTGCTTCATATGTTCGAAAAATTTGTCTGCTCAACAACGAAAATAACGCAATGAATGTTGTTGAACTGTCAAAATGAAACCCATTGCTACTGTTACGCAAATACCCCGCTGCTGAAACTTAACACCACACATGCAAAACTGAACATTAGTTTTTTACCCGACTGCGGCGAAGCCCAAAAGGAGGGTTATTTTAAGATTACCATTTGAAAAATAAACTGCAAAGTCATTGACCTTATAGTTATTCAATGATAGTAGGGGAAGTCCGGGCATAGTGGATAGGCCAGGCAAAGTGAATACGCTTTATTTCTCGCCAAGAACGTATCGGACCACGCACGCCTCGCGCCATTACACTCTCCCACCCGTTCTCATTCTCGGGCAAACAGAACCAGCGGAAGGTCGCGGCGCGTTTGAGAGAAAAATCGAAAAAACCAAATATTGAAGTTTTCTTATTACTTTTCGAGGTAAGTAATACTTTAATAACTCATATAAAAGTAAACCATATTGTTTTGTCCGATTATGTCTTCTGAGTGCATATTTTCACGTATACATTCTGAGAGTTTTGTTACTTTGTTGTCACTTCATTTGGTTTTAGGTTAGGTTGAATGAAATGAATCGGTGTAAGGCAAAGTGATCACGGGCAAAGTGAATACGGTATTCGCTTTGCCGTTAGCTTACAAGCCATTCAGATTTTTTTTTATTTGTTTAAGATGGTATATAAATATAACAGGAAGACAAATCAAGCCCAATGGAGTGAGAATATTGCAATTCTGGCATTCCTGTGAAAACGACCGCAAAAAAATATGGTCTACCTTACGCCACTCTATAAAGGCATTGGAGAAAAGGTAGTTCGACTGCTCAGCTTGGTCGTTTTCGTAAAGTTTTCAACGATGAACAAGAGGGAGACTATAATTGGCTTATTTCTTTGTGATACCTGCACTGATTAGTTTAAAACTAGGCTAAGTATTTGTGTTCACTTTGCCCGACCTATGGGGCAAAGTGGATACCGGCACATGTTGCAATATTATTGACAATTAAAATTAAAGAACTGCCATTAAGCATTTTTTGTAGATTATATTAAAAACTTTAATAAATGCTGATTCTCATTGAACCTTTGTTTTATTTCTGTGCCTATTGGTTATCTTCTTAGGGCCCATCAAACGTTAAGGTGTCCACTTTGCCCGGACTTCCCCTATACATTGTCGTTGGATTCGATAATCGATCTTTCGTGTGTAGCGGTTGATAAATTAAATAGTTGGCTAATCTCGTGACAGCTGTAGCACCTCGAGTTCATTCACAAGTTCACACCTCAATGATTCAGGTACTATTTCAACGATACTGAAACAATCCCATACACTGCCTATCATTAGCCGACCCCAACTGTGTTCAGAAAAGGCTTCCAGTCTAACCGCACGCAATTCATCATCTGCCTAGCCTTTTCCCAACTATTTTGGGGGTCGTCTTCCAGTCTAACCGGATGCAGCTGAATACCAGTATTTTACGTGGAGCGACTGCCTATCTGACTTCCACACGAGGCACGAAGGGGTCTCGATATGGAATGGATGGTCACCCATCCACGAACCGACCGCGGCAAGCGTCGCTTAACCTTCGATCGACCTGTGGGACTGTTATTATTAATCCACGAGCCTCCAAACAATAGTTCGATTATGTAATCAAGATAACGAGCCGCTAAACTGCCCAAGCAGGTCAGTAAAACACTCAAGAAGATATCAAGTACTTATCTACCATATAACGCGTAATATAATCATTTACCTACGCACATTAATCTGTAATCTGTGTCTCATAAATCAACAATAGTTCACTTGGCACGTTCTAATATTTACGACGGCCTATCGACAACCCCATTTAATGCATGCGCCAAACTCGATCGTCTAAAAATAAAGTTCGTAGCTATCATTTCCACCGCTCTCAGTCATAAAGTTGCTTTCGCGCTGGACGCCTGTGTTTTACGTTACGTATCATACAAATAAATAAAATGTTAGTGAAACTCGCAATCTCGACCTTAACGTCAGATTACCCAGACGTCGACATGCTGAGGTGCAAAGAGGTAAATCATTTTGCCACCGAGTGCATTCTGCCGCGTCGACCTAAAAGGAGTCTCGCGCCTCTTCCAGAGGACAAAGAATGCAGCAACACCGAGTTGAAAAAGACCTGTAAGATGGTGCACAGGAGGCGGAAACACCGAAAACAGTGCCTCAATCTGCCAGCGTTGCCAGAGTACGATGAGTGTTGAAGATATTTTTTTGGAATTTGGAAGGATTTCCGAATTTACTGCCTTTGCCTGCCGCATGCAGTATTGCAAGTGGCCGCGGCACAACATGGCACTTATAAATACCAAATGCATAGAATAAGTACAAGATATTCAATTTATTTGTTAGTGCATTCGTCATTTTGTATCTTCGTAATGGTTGCTGTTGAAAGATGTCTGATATGCGTGCCGGCAAGCTAGTGAGAGTAGCTGTATCATTGGAAAGCGATGGAAGTGATTTGTGATTAATTGTTTATTAAACTAGTCACACAATAGATACAGATAAAATTGTTATCTAATTGAGTACTATTAGGTGAGTAATTTAATGTTCTATTAATTTGATAAACATAACGATTATTTTAATTAAAACTATATGTTTTTGTTGTCGTATGGTGGGAATTTGAGTTTCAAGGATGAAGTATGTACTTTCTAATTAACGTTATTTATAATTAAAATGTTTAACGTTAACGCTATGTTTCTGTTGTAATTAATTTTATTTATAAATGTATAGATCTGGTTGTAAGCTAGATAATTTGTTTACATGACATAATATGATACCTATTTGGCTTTAGGAGAATGGTATCTTCTCCAAAAAAAAGTTGATTAGGAAAATGGCGGATTTCCCGCGCAATTTCCTACAAATGTTGCAACATGTTTATGTGTGCAACAAAATAGTCTCATTGTGGAAATGTACAAATGTAATTCTTGTTTGACCAAATGTAATCAGTTATGGATGATTGTTGTTGACACATGGCCACGCCTCGTCGATTAATTCGAAGGTAATCTGCCTACGTAGATAAATAACGCAGATATGTCTGCAATATTAATGTAGTAGGTAATCATGTAAACACGATTGGTATTATGTAAGATGCAACTTTTATTAGTAGCTATTCTTCAGACTAGGTATATTTCTTGATTCATGACATTTTGGTGTTCACTTTTGGAAAATTGTAGCCATGGTTTCTATGTATCCTAAGTTCTATGCGTAAATTAGGTACTTAAATGTCTACTTTCATGAAAAAAAACGCACAATGTTAACATTTACGTGGTTTGTATTGTATCCAGACAGATGTTATTGTTTAAATTCACAGTAGAGGACCTTTGGGGTCAATAATAGTACCTTGTTAGGGGAGGCATATGTCCAGCAGTGGACGTATTTCGGCTGAAATGATGATGATGGTACCTTGTCATGTGTTAACATACTCAGATAACGAATCAATTTGTGTTTACTTAGTAATTGATTAATTACGAGTGGCCTTATAACTGTCGTGGAAAATCTGCTAAAACTATTTTAAGATTATTGTAACCTACTTAAAAATTAATTGTCGCACATTATACTAAGTCAGTTACTTTGGTAGCTTTTATTTGTAAAAGTATTGTTAGTTATGTTCAGTAGGTTTACGTATTTACGTGTGTATTTATTTAAACGTAGATATCAGTTAGTTATTTCGATCTGTGATATGTAAATAAATGTCGTAACTACTTTTAAGTTATTTTATAAGTTCTCTTTTTTCATTAAAATCTATTAATATTATTCCGTTTTTTATTTTCGCTGTTCATAAATCTAGGTATACACATACATGCATTGATATACATACATGACACAACAAAACAAACCAACGACAAGTCGATCAATCAATCGATCTAACTCTCTAATTTTATTAATTATCGTTGCTCAAATCAAAATACGGATAAAATACAAGTTTATTTTTTAATAACCATAGTGTTTCCCGCTCTGTCAAACATTGTACATGTCCATGGAATTAGTATGTACTGACTATAATAAAGTACAGTTCTGTCTCATTAAATTATTAATTTTGAGTTGCGATTTATTGCTGCACATAAATATTGGGCTATAAATAATGATAATAACATTATTGTTGTATAATAACACGAGAATATGAGTTGTTTACTTCAGAAGCAACGACCACAGTACCTACCTAAGTTATCATGACATGATTGATTTCTTTGCTATTGACCATTAATTTATTGGAACACATAACTGGCTGGTTTGACCATGTGAACTTTTGGTCTCAATATTTATTTTTAATTTGGGCATGTTGTAGGAAGTTACATAATGTCTACTAAACAAGTCTTTATGTGGGTTGATTTGATACGCGGTAATTACTGACAGGTAAAAAATATACCTGGTATGAACTAGAGATATAGCTGAGGCCGTTTTAGCGGAGGCGGAGGCGGAAGTGCAGAGCTTGAGGCAAAGGTGGAAAAATAAAGAAAAATATTTTTTAAAAGAAAAAATCGACCTACTGGTACTTCACCATCATCATCGTTTCAGCCGAAAGACGTCCACTGCTGGACATAGGCCTCCCCCAAGCACCTCCACTTCGACCGGTTCTGCGCTTCTCGCATCCAACGGGATCCTGCGGCCTTCACTAGGTCGTCGGACCACCTTGTGGGAGGCCTTCCAACGCTACGTCTTCCGGTACGCGGTCGCCACTCCAGAACCTTTCGGTCCCATCGGCCATCTGTACTGGTACTTACCTAAACACAATTTTGAACCATATTTCACAAAAGCAGTTTAGTCTTTCTCCCAATTAATAGGGGGCGAGCCTACGGGCTGCTATGCCACTAAGAAATTCTTCAGGGAAAACCCAATAACACTGCCCGACTTGGTAATCAAACCCAGGACCCATAATTGCTACTCTGCTTATAATGACAACTTTTAATACCTAGGTACTGTTGATATATAAGTATCTCATCATCTGCCTAGCCTTTTCCCAACTAAGTTGGGATCGGCTTCCAGTCTAACCGGATGCAGCTGAGTACCATTATTTTACATTGAGCGACTGCCTATCTGGCCTCCACAACCCAGTTACTGGGTAATACGAAACCCCTTGGTAAGATTGGTTGTCAGACTGTCGGGCTTCTGAAGACCCGTAACGACTGTCAAAGATTCACGAATGACAGCCGGGACCAACGGCTTGACGTGCTTTCCGAGGCATGAAGGGGTCTTGGTACGTAAAGATGGTCACCCATTCACTGACCAACCGCGGCAAGCGTAGCTTAACCTGATCGATCGATCCGTGCGGCTGTTGTTACTTAGCTACAAGCGCCTCTATCTATATCTATACTAATATTATAAAGAGGTAAAATTTGCGAGTTTGTATGTACATACTTAGGGGGTAATCTACATACGAAACTGCTGATCTGATTCCGAAAATTCATTCACAAGTGGGAAACTACAGTATTGCCGATTATCATAGGATATACTATTTTAAATTTCACGTGGACGAAGTTGCGGGTAGAAGCTAGCAATTTTGATATGGAATGGAATGGGAATGGATAAACACATTAGTTTGCATGACCGACATAGCTGTTTCGGTCAGTGACTATAGATGTCAACACGCGTGTCCAAAAAGTGCATTGAAGTGTAAATTATGGGCCATATTGTACCTACGTTAGCAATATGTCACTATGATTGACTATCAAGGCCGTAGCCAGGAATTTACTTCGGGTGGTCGAGCTCAGGAGTCCTGAGCTCGACCACCCGAAGTAAATTCCTGGCTGGCTGGAAAAAAATTATATTCAGCTGCATCCGGTGAGACTGAAAGCCTGCTCCAAAAAAAGTTGAGAAAAGGATAGACAGATGATGATGAGAAGGTCTCGAGGCTAACTAATAACAGCTGCACGAGTCGATCGAAGGTTAAACTAAGCTGGCCGCGGTCGGTTCCTGGATGACTGACCATCCATTAGGTACATATCGAGACCCCTCCGTAGGTACTTCGGAATGCACGTGAAGCTGTTGCCGGCTGTCATTCGTAGATCTTTGACGTAGCCCAAAAGTCTGACGATAAGGGTGCTTACATAAAGACACGGGTACCCGGTAAAGACAAGCTGGTATTGATCGGTGCGGGTAAAATATACCCATATTAACTTACACATAAGGAAACAGGTAAAATATTGTGACCGTTTCTTTCTGTAGATCAACATGCAGCAATCTATACCGGAAAACCCGCTGCTTTATGGTAGCACCCATACCAAGGAGTGTCGTGTTACCGGTTAGACTGGAAGCCGACCCCAACATCGTTGGGAAAAGGCTAGTCAGATTGATATTTATACTGTGCATAATTAAAAGGCAACCCACGTGCAAGATCATCACACTAATATTATAAGGCGAAAGTTTGTGAGTGTGTGTCGGTGTCTTTATATTATGTTTGTTACTTCTTCACGCTCAAACGGCTGGACGAATTTTGATAAAATTTTGTATGGAGGTAGCTGACACCCTGGATTAACATATAGGCTACTTTTTATCCCGATATTCCCACGGGATTGACATTTACGTGGGTGAAACCGCGGGGCACGGCTAGCCAGTAATAAAGCCCTTGACAACGATCACTGGATTATGAATCTGATTAGATTCTGAATTCTGTCATTTCGAGGGGTTTGAACTCCCATACCCCGCTCTGTCTATGGCCTTGTTGACTATGACATACATATAGCAAGTAGGTATTCGTATAAGTAGGTTATGGGCAGAAAACAAAAGATCTAGTCCGATCAATAGGAAGCCTTGAAACAGTTACCCGCTTATGTAGAAGACATACTGACGAACATAAGTATATACAGACGCCAGCACATCAAGCTAACCGAAACTGTCAAATTTTCCCAATCAACATTGAACCTTAATGCTTTAAGGATAAAGTTGAAAATCTTTTTAAAAAAATTGACAGATTGTAGTAGCTTGATGTGCTGGCGTCTGTACATTATGTAACACATGATTTTTCTATGTGGGTCATCATAGATAATGAGTCTATTTTCTTTGTATCTTCGTTTGCTCATCTGTATGATAATAACACAAATGAGGTACCTATTAACTTTGGAAGCTTCTTGATACTCCGCTGATTATAGGTTATGTGACGTCACACTAAATTCAATGTACCACCCTCTCTAGGACATAAAGTAATGAATTATTTTAGGATGGTGCCTTGTTGGATATCAAATGATATTTCAAAAATATAAATATTACTCAAATAAGCCCCAAAATAATTAAATAAAAATAAGTTTAATAAAAACTAAAACCCGACTACTGTCATGTTTTAGTTTTTATTAAACTTATTTTTTTTAATGGACTCTCCATTTTAATTCAAGCTTCTTTCAGAATTTCCGACGTTTAGGCCCGTAATCCACCTAAGCGGAGAGGAGAGGAGATGTCTCATTTTTAACCAACTTCAAAAAAGGAGGAGGTTCTCAATTCCACGGTGTTTTTTTTTCTTTTTTGTGTTTGTTACGCGATTACTCCGCCAATTGTGGACCGATTTTCAAAATTCTTTTTTTGTTCGAAAGGGTATACTCTCGAGGTGGTCCCATTATCATCAAGTTGGAATTTGATGAGAGGATCCCATGGAAATCGAGGGAAACCCTCAAATTTTATAGGCAAAGCTATAGCGATTTGGGTATTTTTTAAAGTAACTTGAGCATTTGCTCTCGGAAATCATCATTTGGTAAAGTGGAGCTGATGATGAAGACCACAGATGGCCATCGGAACTACTCAATGACAAATATTTCACGGGTTGCGATTCGATTACTTTAATATGGTTGCTAAACGATTTATCCTCATCACAATGCGTATGGAGAGTATTGGAGAGTGGTTGTTGAGGAGTTCTCCTGGTTCTTAATTAATGTCCCTGCATCGGGAAAAGCAATATTTTGTAAAAGGTGATGAGCAGTTGGTATTAGGCTATTGTAACTTAGATAAATTACAAACTGACCCACTAAAAAGTGAAAAATAAAAACTTTTTTACAAAACAAAACAACCGACTTCCAAAAAACACTATAAAGTGAAAAATAACTTTATTTTCGGAAGTCGGTGGCAAAAAACCAAAATACAAATTCAAAGACACCGACTTCCGAAATTAAAGTTATTTTTCACTTTATAGTGTTTTTTGGAAGTCGGTTGTTTTTTTTGTAAAAAAGTTTTTTTGTATAGAACTTCGTGCGAGCAAGCGGGCAAGCGGCACGAAATTCTATAGAAAAATGAGACATCTCCTCTCCTCTCCGCTTTGGTGGATTACGGGCCTTAAACTGGCGAAATATGGGTTGTGGGTGGGTACACCTCTGCCTAACCCTGCGGTGATTACAGGCATAAAGTTATGTGTAAACTGAACAGTACTTTACAGCGCTGAAACTGAATGTAATTTATTACTCCAGCGTGAAAGAAAGAAGAGAAATTAGTAGGAAAGTGTGCCTCACGGCTGCGCCAAAAAGGCCCAGTTCAGCAAAAATGCCAGACAACTAGTGCCTGACGCTGGTTTTCAACTGGACCTGATGTGTGAGGTGACGGATGTAAATCAGTTTCATACTGCATCGTGATGTGTGTATGCATAGTTAAATAAATATACTATAGTATGCTGCATGTATCATCGAGGAAACTTACATCTCCCCAATTTGCAAACAAAATCCCGTGCACACGATGACCACATCAGTTAGCAGGCGTTACTATAGCATCCGAGCGCTGCAAGCAAGAATAACCCTTACGGTGTATAGATGTAAGTTTCCTCGATCCTAGAAATAATAAAATACTGTGAAACAATTTTAATAATTAATTGTTTCGATGTAAAAATGAATGGAAAATAGTTAACCATCATGTAAAGGTATAATTGGAGACCCTGACCAAATTCGTTACTGTACAGTTTAGGTCAAGGGTGCAGGGCTAGGCAGTGCGTAGTAGATTAACAAGTAGGTTATGTGCCTACCTAACTTGTGACTATAATTGACTGAACTGAGAATACGCACTTATGTAGAAAAATTAAACAATTGTATTCCCTGTTAGCAGAGGTATACCTATACATATACCAACCTCCTTACTATTAAACATATTATTTAAGATGAATAGTTACACACCGATTTCTCTCTTTCAGTCGTCAGTAATTTGACTTTCGAAAGAAGAAGACAAAGCGTTGTGTAACTATACAGACGCTATATAGTGTTTATTAGTATCTACCCACATTTCGCCAGTTATGTCTCAGTCCCATATAATAGAGGCCGAGCCTATTGCCAACCGGGCATAAATCCGGAATCCGAGCTGCTACTGAGAAATTCCAGATGGACAAACAGTAAAACCTTGCCCGACTCGGGAATCGAACCCAGGACCTCACGCTCAGCAGCAGAGCTTGCGACGACTAATTATTAATGACATATTGAGACTGAGATTGGACTGCGAACGTTCTTAAAAATATGCAAATTGCCCCTCTGGTCATGAACAAGACGATAAAGAAAAAAAAAAAATAAGGTGCGGGTTTTAATCTATGCAGCATCAAGATTTCACCTTATAATTTGCATCTAATAGGTAGGTAAGTGTTTAGAATTCTAGACCTCTTGAACTACACCTGCAAGGAGAAAACCGTTCGAGACAAGCATAATACTAAGATAAATTATTAAGCCCACTAAGTCCGCCTCTGTACATTTATGTGCTTGCTTGAATATTAAGAAATAAATAAATGAATAGTTAGTTAATAACGAGAATTATCTATAAATACTTTTACATAACACAGTGGGAGTGAAGAAATACTAGAAGTTAGTCTATGCCAGTTTTCCTCAACAGCATGTTTCCCTAACGTCTAATGCATTACATTTTCATTTCGTATGAAAACAAACAACTAATTCTGTAGTAGTGGATAATCTACATTCAGATATTTAAACGAGTATTAGGCGTAAACGCCCACTCGTTTTTCGTTTCGTGGAACAGGGCGATCGCGTCATGTCATAAAATAGAGCGCTTTCCCGCGTAAGTTATGTATAATCTGTGATGCTATTGTTTCAGCGAATATAGTGTATTTGCCTAATTGAACTGGAAGGCCATGGGTTAATATGTACGGTGACTGGCATTTTGCAGCTGGTTTTTGCATGGATGATGACTCTGCAACACTTTCTATTCGTAATCGGTTAGATTCAAGTGAAAAATATCGTTATGGAACCGATTTAAAACTGACGTTGCATGCTTTTAAATAGTTCTGTCATTCCAATGTCAGATTTGGAAAAAGTGAGTTCCCGAATTGCTTTTTTGCGTTTGATGGCAGTAGGCTCACCCCGAATTATAAGTACCTACATGGTGGGAGTAAACGTAACTGGCTATCATTCTGCTTTTAACCCTTCAGGGATTACTGGCGTGATGATAGATGTTTTATGATAAATGTACATATGTACAGGGTGGCGCAAAAGTAATGTCATAATTTGAATTGGCGGCCATTTTGTTAGACTAGCTCAGAAATTTAAAAAATTGTGTCATGCTCTGCCGCAGAGCCACCATTTTAAAAACCGATCCGCTTGGATTCTGTTTTCATGAAAAGTTTATTTGAAGATTTATTCCGGTCTGATCCCCTGAACCTTTTTCTATTCCCTCCTCCTCGATCCCCTGCTAGTTCGTCTTCTGTTTTAATCTCTGTCTTATCCACTTTAATTAGGGTTCCGTACCACAAGGCAAAAACACCGGAAAAAAAACACGTTTGTTGTATGGGAGCCCCCCTTAAATATTTATTTTATTTTGTTTTTAGTACCTATTTGTTGTTATAGCGGTAACAGAAATACATAATTTGTGAAAATTTCAACTGTCTAGCTATCGCGGTTCTTGAGATACAGCCTGGTGACAGACAGACGGACGGACGGACAGACAGCGAAGTCTTAGTAATAGGGTCCCGTTTTTACCCTTTGGGTACGGAACCCTAAAAATGATATCGCTCAAATGGGCACCTCTCGGGTTGATGCACAAATTGTGCTCGTTTTACAGTATTTTGAATTGTTGCTCACAAAACATCTCCAGCTCCAAATTGGTCACTTCTTGCTAGATCTGTAGTGGACCCAGTTTGCACGAGGCGCTCGGCCAAACGCTTAATTGTTCGAGCACATGAACACGACGATGAGGAAAACAACGACTAAATTCACGCTGCGTTAAAACAACAGATTGGAAGTCAAATAAGCAGTAACAATAATTCCACGTTCTTGAGGCGGCTCCATGGTTTGTTGACAACTAATTATCTAATGATAAATGTAAAAGCACAGTGACATTTGGCGCCATCTGCAAAAATTAAGGCACATTCACATTATGACACATTTATGACATTACTTTTGCGCCACCCGTTTTAAATAAACTAACAGCCCAACTTTTTTTTTTTTTTTTTTTTGTGGATGGGAAATCATCAACAACAACAACAACAATCAACAGCCCATCTTAGATGAAGATTTATACCAGTTCCCCGCTTGCGACAAGTCGCAGATTGATGCTTCTGCCCATATAATTTTACTCTATTTTTTTCCTACGAATTGTGCCAGATAACGATCACCTACTACCATTGATATTTAAAAACCCCTACTACCTAATTCTTTAACTCGAACAAGCTCTTCAGTCGTGCTCAGAATCACATTAATTTTATGCATTGACATAATATTACTAGCGTAAGGACCGGGCTAACGGCGCGACTAAATGGCACCAACGCGCTGGGCCTAAAATGACGGTTTTAGGGCCAACGCGACTCAGTTGACAGTGGTGCGCGCGAACTTCGAAATTCGAACGAAGAACTTCTATGTAAAATGTTCAGACGGGCGTATCCTCACTTTTGAAATCATTGATTATATGAGTAATTGTTAAAATCCTTTCTTAGAATTAACAGGGTGACGCAAGCAACAATTTATTGCAATGTTGTTCTGCGGCAAATACTTTAGTTATTATTGTATGGACATGACAACGATATGCGATGAGTAAAACTTGGCGCCATCTTAGATAAGCGTATACCGGGTTACCGGCGCGCGGCGGCGGGAAAACCGCTTTATCTGAGCATCCATCTTGATTTGTAAAAATTGTGAGTGGTTTAAAAGATTTGACCTGAGATTTGATGTGGAATTTCTTCTCAAAATAAATAGATGGCAATGGATGGGATGTGGCAATATGTGTGTTAGTATACCTATCTACTTGCAATTTGGAATGTTTTCCATGTTTTGATGCCACACGTTTGGGATGCATGTAATTTTTTTTTTTCAGTTTGTTATTGTATTTTATACCGACCGTGCGGTCACTTGAGTTACATAAGTGATTTCAAAGAATCTTTAAAGACTACAGTACAGTCGATCTATTCTGTAAAAAACTATTGGTGAAAACTTAGGTGAAGTGAGCTGTCAATTTGATAGTGTCATCAGGTGGAATGACAGCTTACTTCATCAAAGTTTTCACGGTGAGATTTTTAGAGAATTGTTAGACTGGCTGTACTGTCTGTAACGACCAATGTTACCACGCGGGTTACGAGTGATTGTGAAGTCATTTTTAAATATCAATTCCGTCATAATTATTATCGTTATCTAATCATTTTAATTTGTGTCTAATATTATCATCACACGATTAACGAGTCATATCGAAAGTTTAATACCTTAATAGGTAATACTTAACGCCATTTTCCTCGAATCACCGCATTAACTTCAAGTGTTTTTTTAACTAAGGAAGCAAACAGTACAGGGATTTTTGGTTTACTTACTGGTACGTTCAACACAGTTCTACAAATAAAGGCTCTTACACACAGGCGCGACGCGACAGTGCGACGCGATTCTGCGATATATATCCATAGAACAATTTCTATGGAAACGCGCGCGACACTTCACACAGGGGCGACTTGTCGCGCCGCGACACCGTCGCGGCGCGACGAGTAGCGCTACACCGTGTAGCCGCGATATCGCCGCGACACCATACTAAATGTTCATTTAGTATGGTGTCGCGCCGCGATTCGCGTCGCGCTTGTGTGAAAGGTGTTGCGGCGCGATAATATCGCAGAATCGCCAGGCGACACGTCGCGCGACAAGTCGCGCCGGTGTGTAAGAGCCTTAAGTATAATTGTATTGAGTCACATAACGTTAAGTTATGGAAATGTCAACATTTGGCTGACATTGGGGTCACACACGATTCATTTGAAATAATTAACCGATTCGATAGAGTTGTTATTGATATTTTTAATTTTTTGGAGCAACACGTACCTAAAAAGGCTTTCTAATATTTGGGATGCATGAAGAAGTCTCCTCGTGTAGCGCAGTTTGTTCCGCCAGTTACTCAACTGAACCGAGCGCTCGGCGCATCCTGGACAGTCACACCCAACACCTTATTTGACTGGAAAATTCTTCCCTTGCCGTGGTAGGGCTAATGCCCGCCTGGTTTGTGACCACCCTCCCACCGGAGTCCGGCGCCAAGCAGCCTGCCGTGTTTCGTCGATGCGTGGGAGTTCCAGTGCCTTAGGCATCTTCTGGGCACGCTCGTTCCATCATAGACCTCATCATCGCTTTCCAGCAGGCGTGAATAATAAATACAGAATAATAAAATATAGAATAGAATACAAATACAATATAGACATCTTGAAAAGTTAGTGCCGGAGCACACGGCGCCGTATCGCAACGCACCGAGTGCTCCGACACTTACGACGTCTCTTTAAATTGTGTTGTAACAATCTGAATGATTTATTTCACCGTCAATTCAATATGAGAGCAGTGGACGGTGGCCTAGTGATGGTAATGGCCCAACCTTACGAGTTGCAGGTCGAGGGTTCGAACCCAGGCGGGCAATATAATTTGTGTAAAAAATTTCATCAAAAAACGGTGAAGGAAAACATCGTGAGGAAACCAGCATATTCTAGAACCAAAATAAATATTCAAAGACATGTGATATCTACCAACTTACCACTTTCTCTCGAGGAGAGGAGGCCTGTGCCCAGCAGTGGGAACATTATACTCTGATTATGCAGTTCACCGTTGTATTGTACCTCCGCAATGTTTGAACTAAAATAAATAAATGTTTTTTTTTAAACCTTACAGATAAAAACTTGCAATATAAAAATTACGCCATAAAATGACTAATCTATGAAACGATATTTATTTTGTTTTGTTATTAGATAGCATGAAAGCCGCTTATTGTAATTAAACCGATAGATTTTCATGATTTATGGTTACTGACGTAATCGGATGTTGTTTATAGAACATACGGATTTTGCGTATAATATAAATAAATGAATATTAATAAATAATGACGATTATTATAGATTAGGGGCTCGCCGTACGGGTGAATTGAAGGTTAAGCTACACTTGCCGCGGTCGTTCGTGGATGCGTGACCATCCATTCCACAGAGAGATTCCTCTGTGCCTCGGAAAGGACGTTAAGCCGTTGGTCCCGGCTGCCTTTCGTAGATCTTTGATAGTCGTTATGGGTAGTCAGAAGCCCAAAAGTCTTACTCGTCTTACGACGAGGAATCCTACATGTAATAGGTTGTTGAGTTCACACATGCAGTCGCTGTCGCTCCATGTAGCCTAATCTAAGGTCCCATTAAAATAGATGGACAAACTTTTAGAAATCATTCAGACCACCAAAATAGATGGACAAACTTTTAGAAATCATTCAGACCACCAAAATAGATGGACAAACTTTTAGAAATCATTCAGACCACCAAACTAAGGATGATGGTAAAAAATATATAAAGAAAAACGCTAGATACTTACCTACAAGAAAAAAAAACACTACAAACTGAAAAATAACTTTAATTTCGGAAGTCGGTGTCTTAGGGATGAGTATTTTAGTTTTTGCCACCGACTTCCGAAATTAAAGTTATTTTTCAGTTTGTAGTGTTTTTTTTGGAAGTTGGTTTATTTTTTGTTAAAAAGTTTTTATTTCTCGCTTTTTAGTGGGTCTGTTTATAATTTATCTAAGTTACAATAGCCTAATGTCAACTTGCCCATCGCCTTTTTATAAAATATTCCTTTTCTCGATGCAGGGACGTTAATTGTTGAGGAGTACTCCTTTTATTAGTTTTTAGATTAGATGCTGATAATCCTGGCTGCAACATCAGGCCAGACTTATGTCAACATTGCATTGAACTTAAAATTAGTCCTGTTTAAAATGAGCCCAAACACGACTACGGTGCTGTAATTTCAAGGTTTGTACTTTTTCTGATGCTCCTGGCTTCAGCATCAGGTCTTCGGTGTTCCTCAGTAACAGTACGTTTATCCACACATCGAGCCCTTTTCAATGAGCCTAAACACGATATATCTGCTGTTAGTTGTCGAGGAGTTAGGTACTCTCCAGACTATCCTGACTGCAGCATCAGGTCATGACTTGATGATCATGAGACCAAATGTGGCAAAATAATGCCCTATCAAACATCAAAACAATTTACTAAAACAGTCCTTGCCTGTTCGAGTAACTTCTTACTGTTAAAGAGTTGTACCTTCCATCATCAGCCCAGCTACCTGAGATGGTGACAACCATACACAAATACACAAGATACTTCATAAAATATGCGAAAAGCAATAAGTGAGCCTATAAAATTTGAGGGTTGCCCTCGATTTCTCTAAGATCCCATCATCAGATCCTAACTTGGTGACAATGGGACCACCTCAGAACTATCTACTTTCGAACAAAAAAAGAATTTTGAAAATCCGTCGACAATTGGCGGAGTATTCGATGAACAAACATACAAAAAAAAAAAAAAAAAAAACATACAAACACCCGAACATAGTACCTCCTCCTTTTTGTGAAGTCGGTAATAATCAGCTAGCGAAAATACACTAATCTGCCGGCAATTTATTATTTTAGGTCAAAATTATCAGTGTTTTTTTTTGCTTAGACGAACTGAGCGGTCGAGTCCATCTATTTTAATGGGACCCTGGATATCAAATTCAAAGTCTTGACTGACTGATATATCAACGCACAGCCTAAACCGCTTGTCCTAGAGACATGAAATTTGGAGGGTGTTCTTTGTGAAGAGTAGGTATCCACTAAGAAAGGGTTTTTCGAAATTCCACCCCTAACAGGGTGAAATTTCACGCGGACGAAGTCGCGGGCAGAAGCTAGTCAGTCTATAATGTTCCTACTGCTGGGACACAAGCGTCCTTTTTGTGAGAGGGACTGAGCAGTAATCCACCACGCGGGCTCAGTCCGGGTTGGGGGATGTCACTTCTTTGATTTTTTTGTTCTAGGACATGTTGTAACTAGGTATATTAACTACTAGCTTCCGCCCGCGACTTCGTCCGCGTGAAATTTCACCCTCCCCCCGTTCACCCTCTTAGGTGTGGAATTTCGAAAAATGCATGCCAAATTTCAGCCCGATCCCTTCAGTGGTTTGGGCTGTGCGTTGATAGATCACTATGTCAGTTTTATATATTTAGATTATAGGTATAGGTCATGGCTAGTTCGTAGTTGGGAAAAGGTTAGACAAATTGAATGAATTGCGGGCCCCCTAGAATTTTTCTCTATATGCGATTAATCACGCGTCTTTTGTTTTTTCTCAATTTCCATTGTTTTGACCGTTTCTAATAAACTATAATGTAGTACTTTATATCTTACTAGCTGCGCCCCGCGGTTTCACCCGCTTATGTGTCGATTCCGTGGGAATATTGGGATAAAAAGAAGCCTATAATGTTAATCCAGTAATAATCAATTTTATTTTAGTTGCTTACTTTGGCTTTATGATTTTTTTTTTGTAAAAATCGAAGAGTGCTAAACTAAGGACCGATTTTTCAATAGTCAGATTGTTATCTGAGGTCTCTGAGGAATCAACTGTCATATTAAAATTCTTCAAATAAAAGTTATCTGACTATTGGAAAATAAGTCCCTAAACAAATTCATACGAAACGTTAAATAAATCTGTTCCACTCTAATTGCAACGTACTGAGTCCCACAAGACTCAAGTTCACCCAAAAATCGATACCAACTTCTCATCGTCGAGCGGTCGAGCGAGGCTCTTCCCAAACGCGTAACGCGCATGTGCAACAAAATAACGAGCCCTTTACACCTTGGGAACAAGCAGACAATAGTATCGAGTGTCCCGATACCGATTGTAATCGATACCTAACATCGTTTGCCACAACAGTCCGTTGTTCACATAACAAAGAATCGATTCGCTACGGTAATCACAGGATCCGATGTTGTTTGTTGTGAAAACGATTCGATCGAATCGATTTTTCCACATCGATTCTTATTACCTAGGTACTCGTTTCTAATAAGTTAATGAGGCTGGTTGTCAAGGGGCTCGGGTGTTTTATATAACTGTTACACATTTTGCTTATCGATATTTTTATTAGATACGGGAGAGAATTAAAGAACAATGGAGCAGTTTTGTACGGTAAATAAATAGACCATGTCGATTTTTACAGTTCCCATGACGGTTACCCAGTGACTCTAATAGGGGAATAGGTATTGTGGTTTTTGAGGTTAATAATTCTTTATGCGCACTTAGCGCTCTTTCTGAACGAAACTGAACCATCACGCTCGGGTCTATGACGCTGACTCGGGTATACTCGGCTCGTCGGTCGGTGACGCTGAATCGGGTATAATCAGCTTCAGTCGGTCGGTGACGCTGAATCGGATATACTCGGCTCCAGTCGGTCGGTGACGCTGAATCGGGTGTACTCGGCTCCAGTCGGTGGGTGACGCTGAATCGGGTCTAATCGGCTTCAGTCGGTCGGTGACGCTGAATCGGGTATACTCGGCTCCAGTCGGTCGGTGATGCTGAATCGGGTGTACTCGGCTCCAGTCGGTCGGTGACGCTGAATCGGGTGTACTCGGCTCCAGTCGGTCGGTGACGCTGAATCGGGTGTACTCGGCTACAGTCAGTCGGTGACGCTGAATCGGGTATACTCGGCTCCAGTCGGTCGGTTACGCTGAATCGGGTGTACTCAGCTCCAGTCGGTCAGTGACGCTGAATCGGGTGTACCTACTCGGCTCCAGTCGGTCGGTGACACTGAATCGGGTATACCTACTGGGCTCCAGTCAGTCAGGCTCCATCAGCTCGAAAAAAATGTTGCAAGTACATTAGGTTCGTATCCATGACGTAATCCCCGGGTGCGGGACGTGTAGTTGGATAGAAAAAGTACAAATAAAATATAATTCTAAATCAAAGTTGCGTTTCGTGTCCTGTCTATGTAACCACCTAGATTTTCTAAACTACTAAATGGATTTTGATGCGGTTTTCACCGTCATGTAGAGAATTTATTCCGGAAGGTTTATGTGTATAACAAATTAATATTAAACATACTTAAAATAAAGAAATCTCGATATTTTGACATGTCGAATTCACCCATGTGAAGCAGGGCGGGTCGCTACTTCCCTATACTTAAATAAGAGACTCTCTAACAATAAACCTACGTCTAGA
This sequence comes from Oligia latruncula, assembly GCA_948474745.1. NCBI lineage: Eukaryota > Metazoa > Arthropoda > Insecta > Lepidoptera > Noctuidae > Oligia > Oligia latruncula. The sequence goes on from OX419700.1 coordinate 12,787,450, forward strand.
CTGAAATAGGGGTACATATTTAATGTCTACGACAAAGGGTCAACGACCTCTGCTTTCTCGGAATTAACCGAGCCAAGTTTATTATTCAGCTAGTGCTGCTGGTACCAATAAAGTTTTGGGTTTTCCTGGATTATGTAAAGAACTTTTGTACCTTGCGAAATGCGATAAGTAAATTAGTGGAGTAATAGCAACGAAAACTCGCGGTTGGGGAAGCAGAGGTGTGGGCTCCCCCAAAAGGAAGGTAATATCTTAGTATTTGGTACTACAATTCTTTGCTGATTCGCGGACCTCAGTGGACTCGCCTACGGCCATGTATTTGAGTGGAGTGATTCCATTAATGGTGTCGTTGTCTTCAACGAACATAGTAGGTCCTGCAACCTTTATTTTTTTGTAACTTTGTCCCACACTAGGAATTTCTCTTATATTGTGGGTGCGCTTACAAACATGTAAATTCACATACACAAACCGCCAGACCCGGAACAACTACTTGTAGGTTATACAAATATTTGTTCCGTGCGAGAATCGAACCCGCGACACGCAGCGCAGCAGTCAATCGCTTAACCACTGCGCCGCGCCGTGCCGTCCTTTTGGTTTATGTATGCCAAACTGGAATGATCAACAGAACTATAAGTTATTACGTTTATTTGATTTTTTAACCCCCGACAAAAACAGAGGGGTGTTATAAGTTTAACGTGTGTATCTGTGTGTCTGTCTGTGCCATCGTAGCTACCAAATGGCAGAACCGATTTTGTTTTTTTTTTGTTTGTTGTATGTTTGTTTGTTGACGGAACGGTTGAACGAATTTGGATGAAATTTGGCACATAGGTAGACGATAACCCGGATTAGGACATAAAATACTTTTGATCCCGATATTCCCACGGGATCGAGACTTATGAGGGTAAAACCGCAGGGCGTAGCTAGTTCCGAATAATTTTGGTCCAAGTCTCGGCCTTGCAGGACACACTGCTTGAAAACTGTTTACTAAAACTACAGGTCTACACGGCAACGAGTTACTCGGTGTAGTTTACGAAATAACAAGAACAGTAGGTACAGCTGCTGTAACAGAGAATTAAACTGATTGTCGTAATAATTATAGCCGTCCTTTAAAAGCCCTTTGGGGCAGTAGACCAGCTACTTATCGATAACGAACAATGCACATTGTACTGGGAATTGTTTTTCTACAATTATCAGTAATTTGATAATACTAGGTACCGAAGCAATCGATAAGGGGAAATTAATAAAAAAAAACTTGGTAAAAACACGTTAGGCCCTTGTTTCCGGTTCAAAGTCAAATAATTTATTTCAAGTAGGCCATTTTAGGGTGCCCTAAAATGGCCTACTTGAAATAAATTATTTTGAACGTTAAAATTTACGAGAAAATGGAATTGATTCTAGAAGCCGCATGCCGAAAAAAAGTGTTCGAAATGGTAGTTTTGTATGGAGAAGAACGGGGAAGAAACTCCATAGTTTCTTTCATTCTTTTAAATTATTTACAATATTTTGTATGCAAAAACTAGGTACCTACTTAATTATTATTTATTTTTGTTTATTTGAAGGTACTATAGATAGGTACACGTCTACTTTAACCCTTTGGGAATCACAAGCGTGATGTTATGATAATTATGTGTTAATTATACATATCTAATTATATGTGGAGACAATTGAAAACAAAATTATTATTGCACAATAGGTACAAAGTATTAACATGCGGCTTAAAAAAAAAGAAAAAAGGTTTGAGAATGTGCAAACACCACTCTTTCATATGATACCCCACATAAGTACCTATGTGGAAAGAAGAAATAAGGAAGAAGAAAGAAAAAAAATGTTTCTTTGCATTTGTAAAATATTGGGCAAACGTCATCTAAAACTATTCCAAATTTCAAGTTGATAACATTAGTAGTTCTTGAGATATCCAGCTGTGACAGACGGACAGACAAACTGATTCGCACCACAAGGGTTCCTTTTTACCATTTTGGTACGGAACCCTAAAAATTAAGCAACGACGAATAAATTAATTATGTTGATAGATTTAAGTGGTTTTCACATATTTATAAATATAGTAGCCGTAGACGGTTTTCACATATTTATAAATATAGTAGCCGTAGACGGTTTTCACATATTTATAAATATAGTAGCCGTAGACGGTTTTCACATATTTATAAATATAGTAGCCGTAGACGGTTTTCACATATTTATAAATATAGTAGCCGTAGACGGTTTTTCCTGATATCTGTTAATGGGTTTTCCATTAGGAATTTATAGAGTTTGGAAGTTAGTGGTATAATACCCGCGTGCCTCGGAAGGCACGTAAAGCCGTTGCTCCTGCGCCTGATCTCTCCCCGGTCGTGTCGGATTGCCGTCCATCGGGCTATGAGAGTAAACGAACAGAGACTGCACCTGTGTTTGCGCACACACTTGTGCACTCCTGCGTACCTGGCTAATCTACGTTGAGATTGGCCACCAACAGAAGGCAATCAATCGATTAAAGTCAAAAAGGGCACTGCAATAATTATTTGGGAAAATGCAAATGCGTTATCCTTGACCAGACTATGTCTCGAGTGCACTCGCCAAAAGTGCACACACACATGCCCTTTAGGCGACTACAGGAACAAACAACACTGATACCGCTGATGAAATGAAGACAATCTCCCGTTATATGTTACTGGGATTGGTTTCCGCACGTAGTCCTTCAAGTGGACCATTTTACAATACGACTGACGTAATTTGCCGGGCCTGAACTTTGCGCAGAAGGCTGCGCAGTAAGATTTTTTAGGAACCAAATGGTGACATGAGGCGAGTGCGAGTGAGAGAACATGCGCGAAAGTTAGGTGCCTCTGTTCAGGCCCGCCAAGTTACGAAGTTACGTCGGTCGTATTGTACGTGAGCCATGGTGACCGCCGCTGGTCAATCCAATCAGCCCACCTCCCTTCAGAAGGAGATTACGTCTCCTAGTCTCTTTAGAATATCTGCAATTTACCCGTTTATACCTCAAGTTGAGGGTAGGAAGAGGACCAGAAGTCTGACTACTGATCTAATTATAGGTAGGTAGGTACCTCATCTGCCTAGCCTTTTCCCAACTATGTTGGGGTCGGCTTCCAGTCTAACCGAATGCAGCTGAATACCAGTATTTTACATGGAGCGACTGCCTATCTGACCTCCACAACCCAGTTACTGGGTAATACGATACCCCTTGGTAAGACTGGTTGTCAGACTTTCGGGCGTCTGACTATCGACTGTCAAAGATCCACGAATGACAGCCGGGACCAACGGCTTAACGTGCTTTCCGAGGCACGGAGGGGTCACGGTATGTAAAGATGGTCACCCATCCACAGACCAACCGCGGCAAGCGTGGCTTAACCTGATCGATCGACCTGTGCGGCTGTTATTATTTAGCCACGGGCCCCTCTATCTAATTATAGGTACCTACGGTTGAATATATTCAAAACCACGGAATAGATATCTATTCCGTGTTCAAAACTAATCACGAAAAACATCAAAATCTCCGTTTTTTTTTTTAAATTAAGCCTTTATTTTTGTTTTGTCAATATGTATACATAAATAAAATTAATGTACTTAAATATTTACCAAACGTGTTAACTGTTAAGTAAACAACAGTGTAATTAGTTAGTGAAAGTTACTTAAAACCTTTTCAATAGACACTCATAAATTATCCGGTTTTCTTTGTAGACTCTGTGGGAAAACTAGCAGGCTCTTACGAGAGAATAGACAATTTATCTCATCTTAGTGCGTTTGTACACAGGAGTCGTTGCCGGTACGTCACCGAGAACGAGATGACGGCGCCGAATTAGCGATACATACATTTACTACGGCCGCGTGTCCATCGCACATCCGTTACCGCCGTCATCAGCGCGACCGCTAGAATTCGGCCCGAGATTGTGACGGAACGAATGTAATACAAAACAGGCATTTTTGGGTAGGCTCATTCCATCATAGACCTCAAGCATCGCTTTATGTTTGAAGGTCATTCTTCCCAAAGATAATGTACCGCGCGTTGATATCTTTATAATGGCCAAAACTTAAAACAGAGGTGTCGGTTACGGTATCAGTGTCGAAGGTTCAATGGTTTTTTCCCAACCCGCCTAAAGAAGTTGTCACTTCAAAAAACACCTTTGATCTTTTCCACTCGCTAGCGTCCGCCACCGGCACCGTTCTCCCGGATTTTGTTTTGTCTATCTTAACACAATTGAACCGCCGACTTCGGTCGCGGTAGACAAACGATCAAACGAACTCGGCGGTTTAATATGTGGTGGACAAACGCCCTTATGCTTTTTCTTCCACCACGGAAAATACTTCGCGGATCTTACATAAATCTTGAATCTTTTGTATATTTTAAGTGTTTTTAGGGATTCTTTTCATCTGTCTTTTATTGGCGTCTCTTTCTTAGAAATGGGTTTTTCTTTGGGATTTTCTTAGAAATGGGTTTTTTTTGGGCTTCCTTAGAACAAGGATTATTTGAAATGGTTGTCCGTAAATTAAATAGTGATTCATTGTTGTCGATTTCCTTCGTCGAAAAAGGTTTTCATTTCATTAGTCGACAACATCCATCGGTTTCTTACTAAACTTCAACTATATTCGACGATCCTGCATACTTATCTCTTTTGTTGACTGTAGGTACACTAACGCCATGGCAACAAAATGTTATCAGAAAGATTTATTTTGATTTATATTTTTAGACCATTGTATTTAATTTTTAATGTAATTAGTTACGGCACGCAGTGTTCATGGTTATTGCCAATTAATTCATGATTTAAATGTTCTAATGGTGAGTTTTGGTAAGTTTAACTAATGGTATTGCTGATTTGGATCAATTAGGACTATGTTATGGCAAAGATAAATTAGTTATCGCTAGTAATTATAGTGAAATTACCTACTTGGTTTTATTTTGAAACTGATTTTTAAGTCCTGTACAGTTTCTTTGTTTTTTCGTCAGATCGTTGGCACATACATTGAGCCTTCATTAATTATTGCAAGTTAGTTTAATTAAAAAAAAAAAGCCTTTTATTTCTTGCATGCACTTTACATTTACTTCATTGTTTGTTAGTTTTCGAAAAATACAGAAAATAAGGCATACAAAAATAAGAAAAGTAACAAAGGCTACAGATGCTCTACAACATGCGAAAAAATTGAAATGGAAGTAGGCCGGCCATGTAGCTCGACTCCCAAATCAACGCTGGACCGGAAGAGTGACGTCATGGAAGGGCCCGATCGGCAAAAGAGGCAAAGGAACGCCCATGAGTAGATGGGACGATCGAATAAAAACCGTCGCCGGCCCACACTGGATAGAAGTAGCCCAGGACCGAGAAATTTGGCTAACTTTGGAGGAGGCCTTCACCTGTGAAGACGGGGTTCTTGCTAACAAAATTAGATGATAAACTTAATAAACTGACACTAGAATAAGCAATTTAACTTACTTTAATTAAAGTTACGTAATTTTAAGATGAGGGATGAAAACTATGCTTTTTCAGCGTGTAGGTCACCAACTAGCACACTAGTGGCAATAGCAGCCTATTTTGCAACTTTTAGCTGTACAGCAGCGCTTTAGGGGTTCAGAAAGTGGTTTTAAGTTCTACTATTGCTTCCGTAACTGCTCATAGCTGTAAATATCACTAGGGGTAGCAGAAACTGAACCAAATGCCACTCTAGGTTTTATAAGAGTTCATTTTACAACCCATTTGCCGTCTATAGCTTTAAAAGAGAGTTAAAAAATGTACGTTAAATCTTAACCCTCTGTATCATGTTGTCGACTGTAAGCAACATACCGTTTGATCTCTCATAAAATTAAAATGGTTCATTTTTTGTCGTCATATTGCACTGTAGTCTGTGGTCTACAAACCGAAGTATAGAAGTAGTCCTAATAAAATTTACTAGATGGCGTTATGTGTCGCAAATCAAACTTCATTTGTCAGTTGTGGGTAATTTGAACAAGTGCGTGCGTGCTTCTTTGAACAAGTGCGTGCGTGCTTCGATTTGAAAAATAGTAAATAATTCGTTTTTGGACGTGTTTTGGTGTTATTTTGGAAACATGGATAGGTAAGTGTCTGAATTTTAATATATAAAGTTATCTTTACGAAAATATTGTCTTGTTTTGTTTATTTTTTTTTAATTCTTGTTTGTTTGCTTTCAAGCAACATTCCCATTTTTTTAAAATAACTTTTAAACTATTTTAATATATGAAAAATACTGAAACACGTGTATTTTATTATGTCGTTAAAAACCCGGATACAAAAAATTATAAAAATCCACGTTCTTGAGTGATAGAGGGTTAAAGCTGCTAAAAAGCTTCTGTTGCCGCTGCTGTACGCTTCAGAACTGCACAAAGACTTTAATTGCAGACTTTTTAACGGAACTGTTTATAAGATATATTTATCACTGTTCTGCCACTGAAAGTTTCATTGCAGAAGTGATTTGTTCTTTTGCGCAGACTTAAGTAGGAATTTGATCGACTCTTTTACTAATAGTGACATTAAGGCTTCACAATAGAAGCAGGAGAGTAATGGACATTGCCTACTTATTTGGATACTTTCTGCTATTTTTATTGGAGAAATCACATTTTATAAAATATTTAAGCCAGTTTTAGAGAAATATAGATCTGAAAGCATGGAAGTTCTAACAAAGAACTGGTGGATATCGTAAGAAAGTACGGAGAGTTTTTCAGAATATGCAGAAATTAAAACCGGCCAAGTGCGTGTCGGGCCACGCACAGTGTAGGGTTCTGTAATTATAGCCCGTTATCACAATATAGTACGTTTCTGTTGTTCTTTATTCTGAATATAATGAATATATGTAATGGTAAAGATAATAGGAGTTAATGGTTATAATGACAAAAATCGACTTTAAATTTGAATACCTTGCAAGAAAATCTTAACACTTCGCCTCTTGTATAATTGTATTGGTGAATTGAAATAATAAAAATATTTGAGATAAAATCAACTTGTTTTATTGGCAAATTGGCCCATAATTGACATTATTAAAATAATTAAACTAGGTAAATTCTAAAATAACAACAGTATAAACAATATTTGCACAACATTGTGTCTTTTGTCTCATTCTCTTCATGTGTCTGATATGGTGAATCGAAACAGACCAAATATTTGAATCAAAAACAACATGTTTCTTTGGAAAATTGGCCCTTACTTACATAATAGACATAGTCAACACGTTTATTAATAATAAAATAAATATTCGGGACATTTCACACACACAGACGCACTACGAACTACGCCAACAGGCCTGTCAAACTAGGATAAGTCTAAAGTAGCAATATAAATTAATCTACGTGTATGGCTATAAATTTCAGTCTTATTAGTTAAACCACCTCTATATTATAATCAGTGTTTTTGTTCGGCCAGTGTAACATTCCATGTTTTTCCCACTTAGATGGACAGATGCAAAGTTCTTGTTTATTTTGTTGTTCATTATAAGTTTGAATTATTTTGAAAGGCATTCTGAAAACATGGTAAGACAGTAAGTGTTAAACAATTGAAAGAGCGAAAGTATAGAAGCAGCTACAAATGATCATCGTATTTTAGGGTTTTCAACGAGTTCTACGGACCTCTAAACAAATAACCATTAGTGTGGTTCGATATCTGCAGTAAGTACGAAATAAAAGTGATTGTAAAGACTTGAACTGCATTAGTGGTACAGGTATTACTTGGACCTTCAGAAGAGAGAAACTTAGCGCTTTGACGCGCAGACAGGAAGTATTAAGGTTGAAGTTGCAAGTTAAAGCTGCTTCTCATAGACGACATGTTTACAAGACAATTATTTATCATTACTTGAGAAATTTATAGGTTTTTATCGCAATTTGTAGTAAAATATAACTAAACATAGAACCAGCAACTTACTAAATACAAATGTAGTCAAGTATGTAATTTCAATATCGTGTAGTATGCAGTGCCGTAACTAGGGCGGTGCCAGCGGTGCCCAGGCACAGGGCGCAGACCCTGGAGGGGCGCAGAAATGACCAGACCAGGGCCACATTCACCAGTTCTTTAATTTTTTGACAGTAGAACACATTACCAAGTAGCCTTGAATCTTTACTATCTGTACTGATCACTTGATCAGTAATTCATTTGTGTATTGTCTAATTGTGAATTTTGACAAATATTTTCGAATAAACGTTTTTTCACCTAATTTAGAACTTTACCAAGTACTTAAAATTAAGTTTACAAAAACTTAGTTTTTGGATGATAGATTTATTTTTAGAGACAATTTTATTGTCAGAACCGGTTATGATTAGAAATTATTTCAAGGGCGCGGTTATAGCAATTCGCACCGGGCGCATAAAAGGCTAATTACGGCACTGGTAGTATGTGATATAATAATATTTATATAATAATATTTTACATATTTTACGATATTCTGAGGTAATTATTATTATTATTTTATTATTTATTTATTTCGAACACATGATTCATATTGTTGTTAGTAACACTTATAAACTACGTTAGTAACATTCTAAACAAAACAAAACTAAAATGAAATATAAAAACACTAATTCATATACCTATAGCTATAACTATGCCCCCTTCCCGCTGCACCCGACCCGCAGCTGTGCACACGGGTCCAGTACCCCAGGAACGGGCAATCTGGCTTATTCGATATCACCTTCAGAATGCTGTTGGTGCTCGCTCGAATCCTGCGCATCAGGGATGCTGTCCTTTTTCGCATAATAGCATGAAAGCCATCTGTCTCTGCTTCCGCAAACATCCCCGATGCGCTACAGAACCGCGGGAGCCCCAACAGCACCCTAAAGGCGTTATTGTACTGGACGCGAAGAACGTTGTAGGCCCTCTGCGTATGTCTAACCCACAGGCTGCACGTGTAAAAAGACTGGCAAAACGCCTTGAACAGAGTAAGTTTCACTTCTCTAGTACATCGTGCAAACCTACGGGCCAGCATATTACATCGGACCGACAACGCTCTTCGCTCCCTTTCAATATCACTGTCATCATTTAAGTCCTCATTTACTATGTGGCCAAGGTACTTAAAATGCGACACTCTATTTAGCGGTACACCATACAGAAATACCGGAGGAACTGTCTTAGGCTTCTTAGTACCAGCCCTAAACACCACAAGCTCACTCTTCCGTACATTGTACAACAAACCATGAGACGTGGCGTATTTCTCACATATCTCCAGCATCCGTCTGAGTCCATCAATCGAGGGACTCAGCAGCACCATATCATCTGCATAACTTATACTATTAATAACCTTACCATCAATAGAGCATCCGATACCAGTGCTGCTGAGCTCCTCGATCAAGTTATTGACGTATAGATTAAAGAGCGCCGGGGATGTCAACCCTCCCTGTCTCACCCCACACTCCAATCCATACGCCCCAGAAAAAGAACCCGCCCATCTGACCTGGTTGACTTGGTGATCATACCAATAGTCTAAGAGCTTAATAAGCTCATTAGGAAGACCTTGCTCACGCAATTTCGACCATAGGATATTATAATCAACCAGGTCAAACGCCTTGGAGAGATCCAGGAAAGCAGCATACACAGGTGTGTTTCTATCAGTATAGTACCTGACCGTGTGCTTGAGCGCCAGTATAGCAGTTTCCGTGGACAGCCCAGCTCTAAAACCGAATTGTGCATCATGTAGATTGAGCTGTCTGGTTACTCTGCGCTCAAGCACACCGTCAAGAACCTTTGCTGTTACCGTGGCCAACGATATCGGCCTGTAATTATCTTTGTCTGAGACATCGCCGGTCTTGTTCTTGACTATGGGCACAACTATCGTCCTCATCAGATCAGCCGGTAGATACGAGTGCCTCACACAAAGATTATACAGCATAGATAGGACTCTTGGGAGATGCGGACCAGCATACTGGAAATGTTCTATGCTGAGGCCATCGTGACCCGGAGATTTGCCCCTGGTCATCGACTGTATGATATTCCGTATCTCCTTTGATGAGATATTAATCGGATCACCAGACAATCTACTTTCAGCGACACAACCCCGTTCCTCCGACTGAAGCCGCGAGGTTACTCCAAAATGCCTTCTAAACATGTTCGCAATCTCCTCAGGTTCAGTCATGCCATTAACGCTCACCGGAGCCGCAGGTTTAGGGCTCAATCTTTGTGTGGCTTTCCAAAATTTTTGAAAATGCTTGCTTCTATGTTCTGTTGCCAAAATGTTCATCTTAATTTGTTCCTCATTATCCTGACAAAACTTTAACTTTTGTTTAAAAACTTTTCTCGTCTCTCTCATTTCCACAAACAGCTGCCCTGTGTGGGGTTTTCCATACCACACCCAGTTAAGAAAGGCCCTTCTCGCGTTCCCGTGAGCGTCCCTGACATACCTGTTCCACCCAATCACTGTACGCCGACCCCTCCCATCTCTTGACACACTAGAGCTGCCCTCTGCCGCTTCCCTAAGCGACGTCACAATATCAATGTACAATGCATCAATTATTTTACTATGTTCCTCGTTATGGCAAAAATGATCACAACAGTTCCCGAGTTCAGATGGGAAATCAACATTTTTGAGTTTCTCCATACATAACCTATAGTAACAGTCTTTTTGTGCCGCATCTCTTTCACCCCATATAGCCCTATCAACTATCTTACTTCCTAGTCTAGCTGAAGCAATCGTTGGCCTAACCATTCCAATGTTAACTTGAATGGCAAGTGGAAAATGGATTATTGAGGCGCGTTAAAAATACTCCAATAATATCAACTATATGCACGATAAACTGATCTGCGTTTGTAGCCACTTGCATATAATACAAAATATATCTCAAAAACACTTACCTTCACTTCACATAATATTTATTTGTATTCAGTAATGTCTGACTCAGGAACAACAGATGTATTTAATAAATGAGAGACTAGAAGGTGAATGATCAGTGATCCTTTATTCGTTCAGTTATATCTGTCATTCATTCAATAAGCGCCACAAGAGCTTTAGTGTGGTGTTAATTATTAGTTGCAGCTCCTGTAGCGCTTTTATGCCACTATTATGAAGTTCTAATGGAACTATAGATTGCAAAAAGTTGTGCCCCTTTGGCTCCAAAGCGGCTGCATAAGGTCTGTAGTGCACGCTCTGGCGCTTGAGCTTGGCGCCTTTGGGAATAATCGGATTAGCTCCAAAGCTCTTAAGCAACCAGTTTGTGCTAGTTGGCGATCAGCCGATGTATTCTGTAAAAATCTTACCGTGAAAACTTAGGTGAAGTGGCTTTGATGTGAGCTGGCAATAACTGCCAATCCCTAGAATCAATGTGGAATGACTGCTCACTTCAAGCTCATTTCACCTAAGTTTTCAGGGTGAGATTTAGGCAGAATAGACAGGCAGGCAAAGTTATTGGGTTTTACCGTAGTTTGGCTCTCATTGAATGTATTACATGTAGGTACACTACACAAACACACTTACTCACATAGACACACACCACACACACACACACTTGTTTGATTTTCTATTTGTTTTTATGTGATGTATATAGGTATGTATATGGTGTGTCATTTATCCTGACCTAAATAAATGTATTTTCTAACTATAAATATATGTTTTATTAATCTTTGCACAGTCATAAAAAGGATCAAAATATAGCTGAAATGTACTCAGTTTAAATAAACATCGATAAGTAAATCCTATAGAATCTCCGCAAATAACCCTTACATTCGTTTCAGGGGGATTTTTTGACATTCAAATGACATAATCTGACAAATGCGTCATTTCATGGGATCCCCCGGTACAATGGTAACCATTTACAACTGGATTTGATCCATAAAAGTTATCTTTATGTTTTTTTAGGGTAAGCAGACGTCATAGTCATGATTCATTGCGTCAGTATTGTAAAACCAAGGTACTTAATAAATAGGTCTCAGGCACATTCCGTGGATATCATAATCGTTTATTTGCTTAGAAAGTAGGTACAGTCAACAAAAGATATAAGTATGCAGGATCGTCGGATACAGTTGAAGTTTAGTAAGAAACCGATGGATGTTCTCAAATAAAATAAAATTTTATTAATAGAAGACAAACATGCAAACAGCTCATTTAAGGTAAATGGCTAGTTGAGACCGCGAAATTAAAGTTTTCTTACGTTTTTTGCAATTTGCAGTCAGTGTCAGGTTGTATCTTGATCAAAATATGATTCGCGACAATAACGGGTACATATTTAGAGAATTATATAATTATAATCATTGATACATCTTTCTAAACTAGATGAAGTCGGTGTCTTTTTTATTCGACTATCTATTCTGAAAAGAAACACCGAAATAAACTCAGAAGTCACAGTCTCTTATAAATTCCAGACAACATCTTGGTTGGACCATATGAGCGCCATGCAGACTAGGGTCCGAGACCCGAGTCCGGAACCGACATACCTAATATCCAATTATGTTGGTTCCATAGTAAAAGCTGATGATAAATTAATAATGCCCCCTAAGAGGTTTTTAATTATTTCAAATACACCTTGTATATGTCACAGCCAAGTGGTTTAATTAGCCGTTTAGTTAACCGCCTAGCCGTTTAACTAAACGGCGGCCGTTAAACTAACGGCCTGAATGATATTCAATTATAGTTTAGGTTGGAACTGTAACCAATCATGTGCGAGCTGAATTTATCGCAGTAACTACTAAGCAAGGCACCCCGACCAAATGGGTTAGGTTAGGTTAGAACTGTGATCAACCGCGTGCGAGCTGAGAGAGCGAAGCGAAGCTAGCACTACTTCCAAAGGCCATGCGGTTAACTAAAACTTGGCTGCGACATGTATATATAATTCTGAAAATCGGAAATCCCATAAAGCGACCCCAGCATTTGTAATAAAATAAGGTACTTGTAAACTTTACACCAAATAACTGAATCCTATTTTAGGGCCAATGTCTTTAACATTGTATTACTGTTAAAATGGAAGTCAGAAAACAAAGGAACCTCTCTTTAAATTTGTAAACACGTTCTCTGCCAGTAGCACCTACCTACAGTAGTAAGCATGGCCACGTCAGCACACTTGGTATAATTTTAGTTCTTAAAATATTTATAGCCACTATCTATTGTCTGCCATCTCATCTGTTTGTAAACACAGCTGTTAAAACGTGTTTACACCGAGCAAGATGCTGTTTTCACGTAACTTTCATGTTTTGCTAAATATCTGAAGGCGTTTCCTGCAAACCTAAATTAGGAAATTACGTGCAAAGACCTACAGGTCTTTGCACGTAATTTCCTAATTTAGGTGAAGTGAAGATATAATAAATCTTCATTTCCTACAGGAAATGAAGATTTATTATATCTTCACTTCTTATAGGTTGATGGTGATGTGATATGATGAGTAACTATCAGCTAAAAATTAAAATAGAATACTCTTTATTACGTACCCCATATAAATTACAGACATAAATATAGAAATTTTACAAAGGGTGACACAATGGGCGGTCTTATCGCTAAGAGCGATGGATTAAAAAGTGGAAGGAGAGACAAATACATACTAGGTAGGTAGTGTGTGGTGTACTATTTACATAATACAATACATAAAGTGTATTATACTAATCTAAATAAAATTAAACATATACTACTGTGTCCCAAAAGTACCCGGAAATTGTCAATAAAAAACAAGGGGCAATTTTAATCATCCAAATTTATTTTGTCCCCTTCAAAGTAACTTCCTTTAGAGGCAATACACGTGCGCCAGCGCTTCAACCTGCACCCTTTTTGCGTAACACACGATTACGCTCAATTTGAATCATTTTGAAGCATATTGCTAATCCATTGCTCCATATGTTTGAAAAATGTGTCTGCTCGACAACGCAAAAAACACAATGAATGCTGTTGAACTGTCAAAATTAAACCCATTGCTATTGATAGTGTGTTACGCAATTACCCTGCAGTCCTCGAAACACTTTTCCTATGCCGAAATTGGGATGGCTTTCAGCGCCTTCGTCGTATTTTCTTTCACCACCTCTATGGTCTCGAAACACTTTCCGCGAAGCGGCAATTTAAGTTTAGGAAAACGAAAATAGTCACATGGTGCCATATCTGGTGAATAGGGTGCTTGCGGAGCGATGTTCCTTGAATGTTTGGCCAAAAAGCTACGAATAATCATGGCTGTGAGCTGGCGCGTTATAGTGGTGCAAAATCCATGTGTTTTCCACCCAAAAATCTAGCCGTTTGCGACGAATAGCATCGTGCAAACGCCTCATAACTTCGAGATAATTTTAATACTCCGTGTTGACTCTCATGCCCGTTGGAAGGAACTCATGATAAACCACACCCCTAAAATCAAAGAAAACTGTCAAAAGTGCCTTGATTTGTGACTTGGTTTGACGCGGTCTTTTTCTGAACTAAATATATATCCTTACATAGTATAAAACAAAGTCTCTGAAATGTCTGTACGCGCATAAGTTCCGAATGACTGAACCAAATTGGATAATTCTTTTTTTGGTGAAAATGGCCCATGTCTGTTTTATTTCAAAATCTGAGAATGGGGATCAACATTTCTCAAAAAATCTCTCTTCTGAGACCGGTTCCCTGTAGCTATAACAGATAATAAAGATACCCCCATGCCCTGCTGCTCCATCTCAAAAATCCACCCGTATAAGCATATCAGAAAATTCTTCGTTTTATTAAAAGGAATCCATTAACTACTTATCTACTCGAATCTTGTAAATATTTTCGTAGACACACAATCTTGATGTTATTGCACTAAACGCCTTCACGTCTGTTTATGTTTGTTTTCATAGGTAGTTTGGCAGCCAGGTAAATTGTTGACGCATTAACATTGGTCGATTTCAAAGGAACTTTAAAAAAACACGTCTTTGTACCTACCTCAAACGTTTTAATTAGATGGTTTAGTAATTCTCTGGAATTGGGATCAGGGATAAATCTATAGGGATTTAGATTAAAGGAAAATCCATTAAGGCTCCCGAAGCCAGGAGCGACGCGACAGTACTTGACAAACAATTCTATGAAAACTTTACGAAAATTGTTCAACCAGAATCGCGTCGCGACTGTCTTCTGAACCCTTTACTCTCCAAACAGGACACACATACTTAATGCAACGCTATTTGGCGGCAGAAATACTTCTAGTGGTAGTACTTCCTCAGACGAGCTACTTCAAGAATGCAGAAATGGATACCAGAAATACCTATGGCCATATCCATAGTCTGTGACTAAAAACTTATCATCACGTAATTATATTCACCTCTGTGGGCCTTTAAGTTCCATTTACACGATATAAGTTTCTTGCCCTATGCCGGCCGACATCTAGTTTAAAAAAATATAATTGACGTGTAAAAGTGTTTGTACAAACCTACCTACAGAAAGTAAATCATTTATCATTTATAAATCATACAATAAAATTGAAGCAACAAATTACTGTGAACACTAAATATTGTTGAGACGGTGCAACTTTTATTGTTGCTTGTAGAGCAACGTTGCTAGGTAGGCAAGGGCAATTAAATTGCACCGTGTAAATGACTCTTTATTTGACTTTGACTTGACCCATTGTTCTGACGATAACGCTTTTTAGAAAACGTTAATTTCAATGTGCTTTCAACTGTTATTTCCGGGTCTAAATACAATTCGAGTACAGCTCACTTCTGCCCACTGCTGGTATAAACGCCTCTCCGGAATATATATATATATGGGTCATATTCAAAATAATTGTAAGTTACGGATAGGAAACAGATATGAATATTATTTGATTGTAACAGAAAAATAACAGAAAGGAATTATTAGGGCAAGTTTAAATAGCACACGTTTATAACAGGCTACGAGTGCGAAGTCGGTGTGGGTCGCTAGGTGGGTACATAATGAAATAACATTTTGGTGATCGTATTTTAGTTGGTATAATTGCCATAAATTCATCATCATCATTGCCATAATGCCTTATCTCCGAAACTACCGAGCCTAAAATTTTGATATTAATATTAAGGCAAAAGGATTCTAATGATTAGAATTATGTATAGCCATATTTGTTACGGTCGTGAATCATATTTTAATCAACACACAACTTTACACTGAGCTGTAAATTGCAAAAAACCTGAGTCAATTTGAATTTCGCGGGCTACCTTGGCGCATCCCCCTTAACTGATACTGAGACGGCCGACGAGAGGCTGCGCGGTTAGTATAAAAGGCTCAAGCAGTGAGGACTGAGGATACGCAGTAAAACATGCACACACAGACAATACATGGCATAGCAATGCAATACATGGCACAATATACGCAAACTTTACATACTTCAAATAAATTTAAGTAAGTAAAAAAAAAATGTTTTGGCTAACCTGCGGTGCACTAAGTACCTATTAATATTTTATTTTCATTAATTCATACATGAGACAATGTGAATAACGCCTAATCATTCATATCTGTTACGTAACGGAAAAAAGTGACAGATAAAATAACGTATATGAATTAATTGCACGTGTCTATCCTACTGTGCAGAATTGTAGGAGGCACATTAAAAATGCGATGTAAGTTAAACTTTGTATAATGAATGAAGTAAAAGTATTACAGTTTTAAAAATGGCTTAAAATCGCTAGACGTTGACGTGACGGTGCCGGGTTGGTTTCGCAATGAATAATGGCGGCGTGCCGCCGCCGACCCGGCGCGGGCGGCGGCCATCGCGCGGAAGTCAAGTAGCAGTTCCGGGCCGTGTTGCCAACTTGAGCGGCCTCGTTCGACCACAGATTATGTGTCATTAACATCCTCCGCCCCCTTGGAAGCCGTGCTTTCAAGAAGCTCTGGATCTTCAACTGGCAGGATGCAGACTTTGTTTAGAGCTCGCCGGACGATGCCTTTATTTGTGGTTACATCTACAACTCTGCATAGACCGTCTGGTCCGACGAAAAGTTTCTCCACTCTTCCCAGGGTCCACTTCATTGGCGGCAGGTGGTCGTCCTTGATTACGACTACGTCTCCAATCTTGATAGGGTGGCCGCTGGATCGACGCCATTTGACTCGCTGTTGTAGCTCGGAGAGAAATTCTTGCGACCATCTTTTCCAAAAATGTTGCCTCAGTTTTTCTAAATGCTGATATCGGTTGATCGACAATTTTTCTACGATAGGAGATGTCAGTGATGTCGACGGACGCCCGATCAAAAAGTGGCCGGGAGTTAATGGGTTAAAGTCTGACGGATCTGATGACATAGGTGTCAACGGACGCGAGTTCAATATTGCCTCAATTTGTGCGAACAGAGTGGAAATTTCTTCGAATGTAAGATTAGAATTGCCTGCGATTCGTTTTAAATGGAACTTAGCCGCTTTAACACCAGCTTCCCAGATTCCACCGAAATTGGGTGCATAAGCTGGACTGAATTTGAAGTCAATACCTTCGCTCGCTCCGAACTCAGTCGCGGACTCATTAGCGGCCTTTAGCATTCTGCCCAACTCGTTGTTTGCCCCCACGTAGTTCTTACCATTGTCGCAATAGATTATTCGAGGCTTTCCTCGCCTGGAAATAAACCTACGTAGACATGAAATAAATGCATTGGTACTTAGCTCACTGACAACTTCAAGGTGCAAGGCCTTGGACCAGAAACAGACAAAAAGACACAAGTAGCATTTGCTAGTTCTGGCGCCACGTCCCTTACGGTTGGAGATATGGAACGGACCTGCAAAATCGGTACCACAGATTTCGAATGGTGATGAGGGATTGACTCTAGGATGAGGAAGGTTACCCATCAAAGTTTGAACGGATTTACCCTTTGTCCGCACACATTTGACACATTTTTTTACAGTTTGTGTAGCAAGAACTCTGCCACCAATGGGCCAGAAGTTCTCACGAATCGAACTAAGTAATTGCTGAGGACCGCAATGTAGTAGACGCAGATGCTCCTCTGCAAATAAAAGTTTGGTAAATGTATGCTTTGAATCAATTAAAATGGGATGTATTTTATTATAGGGTTGCAAAGCACCTTGAATGCGTCCCCCGACTCTCAGGATGTTTTCATTATCCAGAAATGGATTCAATGATAGAATATTGGATTTACAATTTACAGATCCTGTTGTTTTTAAAGAATGAATATCCCTTTCAAAGGAATAAGTTTGCGATATTTTAGCTAATGTTTTTAATGAAGTTTGTAATTCTCGTATGGTAAGTTTGCCTTTCAGTTTATTATTTTTATTTTTACAATTGTATATAAAACGTTGTACATAGCTTAGAACTCTCTGTAGTCTAGAGAGCTTAGAAAATTTGTCTATAAATGAAATGAAACTTTGGTTACACTGTGTAGTTAAACTAACCTTCATTTCAGGTAATGTGTTACTTGGTAAGTTAACATTAGGCTGAGGCCACTCATCCTCAGGCTCAGTTAGAAAGGAAGCGCCGTGCCACCAGAGATTGTTACCTTTAAGATCCTGCGGTTTGACTCCCCGTGAAGCTAGATCTGCCGGATTATCCTGAGTTGGCACATAGCGCCATTCATGTTGAGAGGTAAGTTCGCGGATTTCCTGTATTCGATTGCATACAAAAGTTTTTAAGGTTTTAGGTTGGGTCTTAATCCATCCCAAAACTATAGTTGAATCTGTCCACAAAACAGCACGTGAAGTTTCAATATTTTTCCTACTTAATGAGTGAAGAACCTTTGTAAGCAATCTAGCACCTAATAGAGCACCCATTAACTCAAGACGCGGTATAGTTAATTCCGGTTTTATAGGAGCTACTTTCGCCTTTGCACAAAAAAGGTGAGTATGTATTTCGCCTAGTGCATCGTGTGACTTAACGTACAAACAAGCACCGTAAGCAGTCTGCGATGCATCAGTGAAACAGTGAAATTCTACCTTAATTGGTGCTGGGCAGACCACATGCCTGGGCACCTCAAGATTGGAAATATAGTGCAAATTTTTAATGAATTCTTCCCATTGAAGTTTGATGTGATTTGGGACTTCTTGATCCCAATCAGTTTTTAATAACCACAGTTGTTGCAATATTGTCTTTGGAATAATAATAGTTGCTGATAATAAACCCAGCGGGTCAAACACTTTAGAGGACGTAGATAAAATAGTGCGCTTTGTGACTTTCGATTCAATTTTGAATTCTGTGGAAAACTTTAATGTATCTGTTTGCGGATACCACTTCAGACCTAGAACCGTGGACTCCTTGTTAAATTCTTGACAGTTGTTTGTTATAGGGAGATTCTCCAGAACATCTGGAACATTTGTCCGGAATTTGCGTAAAGGAAAACAGGCTTCTGAAAGCTTATTAATGACTTCATGAACAACATTCTTTAAATCTTGTTTTGAGTTAGAACCCGTATTCAAATCGTCGACGTAAAAATCATGCTCAATAACATGCTGTACGTCGGTTTTATCAGCGCATTCACGCGACAACTCTAATAAACATCTTGTGCTCAAAAAAGGAGCCGAAGCCGTGCCATAAGTTACAGTGTTCAGCTGTAGTACCTGCAACGGCTGCGTTTCTTCGTCTCTCCACAAAATCAACTGTAAATTTCGCTGAGGCTCATCAACCAATATTTGCCGGTACATTTTCTCTATGTCGGCGGTTACAACGAAAGCATTTCGACGAAATCTCAGTAAAATTGACAGAAGATCGTCTTGTATAACTGGCCCCACCAGTTGAATGTCGTTAAAGGACTTTCCGGACGTAGATTTGCACGAAGCATCGAACACTACTCGTAATTTAGTAGTTTCACTATTGGGACGTATTACAGCATGGTGGGGTAAAAAATAACCAAAAGACGGACGCTCAATTAGAGACAGATGACCCAGGCGTTCATACTCACGAATGAATGATTTATACTCCTCCTTTAGAATAGGTGACTTCTTTAGTTTTCGCTCTAAATAAATAAATCTACGACGTGCTACATTGTATGAGTCACCGAGAGCTTGTTCTGGAGAGTCAGTTAGTGGAATTGTAACTAGAAAACGACCGTCATTTAATCGTTTAGTATTCTTTTTAAAGATGCTTTCACACAACTCTTCGGATTTAGAAAAGAAATGTTTTTTGATAGGAGGCAATTCTTCTACCTCCCAAAATTTTGTTAATGTTTGTTGAATACTTTGAGAAAAGTTGCATACAGTATTATTGAAATTTAATTTGCGACTGTTATCAACACTAGTAGGTCCGGATATTAACCAGCCTAATTTAGAGTGTTGTAATGTAGGTTTGTTTCGACCTAGTTTAATTAACCTTGGGTGTACAATATCCCAAAAAATGTCTGCACCCAACAGAATATCGATGTCAGAAGGACTGAAGAACTCAGGATCAGCCAACTGAAGATTGTGAGGTAAGTTTAGTTGTGATGGATCAATGCCCACACTTGGAAGCTTACTAGTAATTTGTGGTATGACAAGACATGACACAGTGACACAAAAATCGTTTAAACGAGATTTCAATTGTAAATTGCAATATTGAGCAGTATTTAAAACCGCGTTATTGATGCCACTGACCGTGACTGGATTTCTGTTTGTGAAATCTAATTTTAATTTATTTTGTAGTTTTTTTGTAATGAAGGAGGACTGACTACCGTTGTCTAGCAATGCCTTCACAAGGTAAGTATTATTTTGTTGGTCGACTATCTCGACCAGGGCCGTGCATAATAACACCTGGCTCGCCATCACGACGGATAACGACACTGCAGGTGCAACGCTGGAATTCGACCCAGAAGTTGAAGGTAAGTTGGAATTTTCAATATTATTAGTTTGTTTTGATTCTTCACTTTCATGTAACAACGTACTATGTTTTTTCCGACAGAATTTACACGGACCTCGGAAACAACGATTGACATTGTGTCCACCGCGAAGACAGTTGGGACAAAGCTTATGCTTAGCAACCTCTTTCAGGCGCAAGTCTACACTTAAAGTTTTGAATTTTTCACACTCGTGAACCAAATGACTTTGCTTACAGATAACGCACTGCTTACTGGTCGACTTTTCAGTACTACTTGAAGATACAAAAGATTTAGTTTGGGGGTTTGAACGCTGAGGTTTAACATCTGATTTACCAAAATACAGAGTTTCTAGAACATCAGCTCGATTCCGAAGGAATTGGTAAAATTCATCAAGAGTTGGACAAACCGATAAGTTGTTCCGATGTTCTTCCCAATGGCGACCTGTGGCGCCATCTAGTTTAGAAGCCATCATGTAAATGATAATTGTGTCCCAGTCCCAGTGTTCTGTGGGTTCCTTTAATAAATTTAAGGCACGTAAATTTTTTGTGAAGTAGTCAATCATATAACGCAAAGATTTATGTGATTCCTTCGTGATGGCATCGAAATTAAACAGTGACTTTAAATGGTTATTTATCAACAGTCTCTTGTTATCATACCTATCACACAAGAGCTGCCATGCCAGCATGTAGTTTTCAGCAGTGAATGCAACCGATTTTATAACAAGTGCAGCACCACTGTCCAATGAAGACCGGAGGTAATGAAATTTATTTATTTCCGGAATGGAATTATTTTTATTAATTAGCGAGTCAAAAGTATCCCGGAACTCGAGCCACTTCAAGTAGTTACCATCAAATTTTGGAAGATCTATCGTTGTTGTTAATGAGTGAAGAACCTTTGTAAGCAATCTAGCACCTAATAGAGCACCCATTAACTCAAGACGCGGTATAGTTAATTCCGGTTTTATAGGAGCTACTTTCGCCTTTGCACAAAAAAGGTGAGTATGTATTTCGCCTAGTGCATCGTGTGACTTAACGTACAAACAAGCACCGTAAGCAGTCTGCGATGCATCAGTGAAACAGTGAAATTCTACCTTAATTGGTGCTGGGCAGACCACATGCCTGGGCACCTCAAGATTGGAAATATAGTGCAAATTTTTAATGAATTCTTCCCATTGAAGTTTGATGTGATTTGGGACTTCTTGATCCCAATCAGTTTTTAATAACCACAGTTGTTGCAATATTGTCTTTGGAATAATAATAGTTGCTGATAATAAACCCAGCGGGTTAAACACTTTAGAGGACGTAGATAAAATAGTGCGCTTTGTGACTTTCGATTCAATTTTGAATTCTGTGGAAAACTTTAATGTATCTGTTTGCGGATACCACTTCAGACCTAGAACCGTGGACTCCTTGTTAAATTCTTGACAGTTGTTTGTTATAGGGAGATTCTCCAGAACATCTGGAACATTTGTCCGGAATTTGCGTAAAGGAAAACAGGCTTCTGAAAGCTTATTAATGACTTCATGAACAACATTCTTTAAATCTTGTTTTGAGTTAGAACCCGTATTCAAATCGTCGACGTAAAAATCATGCTCAATAACATGCTGTACGTCGGTTTTATCAGCGCATTCACGCGACAACTCTAATAAACATCTTGTGCTCAAAAAAGGAGCCGAAGCCGTGCCATAAGTTACAGTGTTCAGCTGTAGTACCTGCAACGGCTGCGTTTCTTCGTCTCTCCACAAAATCAACTGTAAATTTCGCTGAGGCTCATCAACCAATATTTGCCGGTACATTTTCTCTATGTCGGCGGTTACAACGAAAGCATTTCGACGAAATCTCAGTAAAATTGACAGAAGATCGTCTTGTATAACTGGCCCCACCAGTTGAATGTCGTTAAAGGACTTTCCGGACGTAGATTTGCACGAAGCATCGAACACTACTCGTAATTTAGTAGTTTCACTATTGGGACGTATTACAGCATGGTGGGGTAAAAAATAACCAAAAGACGGACGCTCAATTAGAGACAGATGACCCAGGCGTTCATACTCACGAATGAATGATTTATACTCCTCCTTTAGAATAGGTGACTTCTTTAGTTTTCGCTCTAAATAAATAAATCTACGACGTGCTACATTGTATGAGTCACCGAGAGCTTGTTCTGGAGAGTCAGTTAGTGGAATTGTAACTAGAAAACGACCGTCATTTAATCGTTTAGTATTCTTTTTAAAGATGCTTTCACACAACTCTTCGGATTTAGAAAAGAAATGTTTTTTGATAGGAGGCAATTCTTCTACCTCCCAAAATTTTGTTAATGTTTGTTGAATACTTTGAGAAAAGTTGCATACAGTATTATTGAAATTTAATTTGCGACTGTTATCAACACTAGTAGGTCCGGATATTAACCAGCCTAATTTAGAGTGTTGTAATGTAGGTTTGTTTCGACCTAGTTTAATTAACCTTGGGTGTACAATATCCCAAAAAATGTCTGCACCCAACAGAATATCGATGTCAGAAGGACTGAAGAACTCAGGATCAGCCAACTGAAGATTGTGAGGTAAGTTTAGTTGTGATGGATCAATGCCCACACTTGGAAGCTTACTAGTAATTTGTGGTATGACAAGACATGACACAGTGACACAAAAATCGTTTAAACGAGATTTCAATTGTAAATTGCAATATTGAGCAGTATTTAAAACCGCGTTATTGATGCCACTGACCGTGACTGGATTTCTGTTTGTGAAATCTAATTTTAATTTATTTTGTAGTTTTTTTGTAATGAAGGAGGACTGACTACCGTTGTCTAGCAATGCCTTCACAAGGTAAGTATTATTTTGTTGGTCGACTATCTCGACCAGGGCCGTGCATAATAACACCTGGCTCGCCATCACGACGGATAACGACACTGCAGGTGCAACGCTGGAATTCGACCCAGAAGTTGAAGGTAAGTTGGAATTTTCAATATTATTAGTTTGTTTTGATTCTTCACTTTCATGTAACAACGTACTATGTTTTTTCCGACAGAATTTACACGGACCTCGGAAACAACGATTGACATTGTGTCCACCGCGAAGACAGTTGGGACAAAGCTTATGCTTAGCAACCTCTTTCAGGCGCAAGTCTACACTTAAAGTTTTGAATTTTTCACACTCGTGAACCAAATGACTTTGCTTACAGATAACGCACTGCTTACTGGTCGACTTTTCAGTACTACTTGAAGATACAAAAGATTTAGTTTGGGGGTTTGAACGCTGAGGTTTAACATCTGATTTACCAAAATACAGAGTTTCTAGAACATCAGCTCGATTCCGAAGGAATTGGTAAAATTCATCAAGAGTTGGACAAACCGATAAGTTGTTCCGATGTTCTTCCCAATGGCGACCTGTGGCGCCATCTAGTTTAGAAGCCATCATGTAAATGATAATTGTGTCCCAGTCCCAGTGTTCTGTGGGTTCCTTTAATAAATTTAAGGCACGTAAATTTTTTGTGAAGTAGTCAATCATATAACGCAAAGATTTATGTGATTCCTTCGTGATGGCATCGAAATTAAACAGTGACTTTAAATGGTTATTTATCAACAGTCTCTTGTTATCATACCTATCACACAAGAGCTGCCATGCCAGCATGTAGTTTTCAGCAGTGAATGCAACCGATTTTATAACAAGTGCAGCACCACTGTCCAATGAAGACCGGAGGTAATGAAATTTATTTATTTCCGGAATGGAATTATTTTTATTAATTAGCGAGTCAAAAGTATCCCGGAACTCGAGCCACTTCAAGTAGTTACCATCAAATTTTGGAAGATCTATCGTTGGTAGTTTAATGTTAGAATTTATTTTGCAGGATGAACCACTGCACTCGGATTTATTATCAACGTTATTGTTATTGTGAGTAGACCCGCATTGACTCTGTGAAATGTTTTCAACTATCAGCTGCGCTTGTGAAATTAAGTTACAAAATGTTTCCTCAAACGATCCTCTTTCAACAAGCTCACCTTCAGATTCAAGATCTAGGGCTTCAATTTTAGATTGTAGTTCATCGAATTGGGAGAACAATGCCTGAAATCTTTCTAACTTTAATTGCAACTCGGTAAGTTGTAATTTTGTGACTTGACTGGGATCAATTGATTTTAGCAACTCAACATGTTTCTTGAATAAAGTGATTCTACCCCTTACATTACTGCGAAGCTGTCGAAGCTTCTTAATGTCGTCCGCCATTGTTATTCAATAAGGAAAGTACCAATGCAAAATACGAAGAGGCAAACAACGTTCAAACAAAGTATGAATAGCCAATAAACAATATAGGTACAAGAAATGGTACCGACAATCCAATCCCACGAGCCCGGAGCGCAGCGAGTGCAGGCTGATGCCTGTGTCACCTTCAGTTCAGCTTACTCTGCTTATCACCCGCCGTGACCCACGCGCAGCAATAGTCGTGCAGCCGTGCAGCGTAGTCTTCGCGTTCCGGTGGAATCTCGGAATCTGGAATAGTCGGCGAATATAATCACTAACTGTGTCTAAACTTGTCACAGTATAAAATGGCGGGAAGTTTTTACTTGTTTTATATTTTACTAAGTCGCAGGTAGAAGGGTTTTCAATATTATATATTTCGTTGAAAGTATCACGTAATTATTATGGACACTCTAAGTAGGGTTTTATTATTATTAACTTCCTTTAATTATGAAGTAAGGGAACAAGATCGTCTTTGTTACAAATTAGGTAAAAAAGGAGTTTGAAGTTTTATTACGACGTAGGTATTACGAAGTAGGTAATACTCGCAGGTAGCTATCGTTGTCTCAGAACGCTAGACGGAGAAGATAGAAGATCGTCTTTGTTACAAATTAGATAACAAAGGAGTTTGAAGTATTATTACAAATGACCTAAGTATTACGAAGTAGGTAATACTTGGAGGTAGCTATCGTTGTGTCAGAAAGCTAGGCGGAGGAACAAGCAATCATAGCGCATAGGTTACAATAATGACAAAATAGGCGTTTATTTCGTCAGTAATGTAGTGAAACGTAAATAAGTAGCAATGTCATGCCCAGGTAATCGTGCGTCCACTCAACGAAATAAGCGCGAAATGTAAGCGTGCATATATTCTAGTACGTACCAATATCTTGCGAGAATAATCGCTTGTTTCTCCGTAATGTACCTAGCGAAGACAGCTTAATAATTATCGTGAGATAAGTATGAATTTGACTCTCATAGGAAAGCGATATTAATGTAGGTACCCAAGTTAGTATTGTGGGTACGAAGTTCGTCGTTATATTACAATAACGGAAAGAAAGTTTGCGAAACCGACACACCGTCACACAAGAGGCAAATTGAAGTTCACAGCGATTTTAAGTTGAATATGATTGTTTACCTTTACCTCCAAAATGGCCACTTTCTCAACGAACGACAATAAGAAAATCACATCACCACAGTCCACAGCATTAGTTTTCCTCAATCCTGGATTTGGGCAACTTGGATCAGCGATTCCCAGTTGTTGTCTAGGAAGATTCGTTCAGATGCAGCAGGTACAGCTTGTCGCGACTCGTCGTTCAATCTGGTCGCGTTGTCCGAGGCGGCCGGCGCGCAATTCCTTGTAGAATTTGCAGAATTCGTCGACTAGAAAGATTCCTTTTTCTTGTTGGAGTCTTGTCGGTAGGTAGCTGTTACGCTTCTCGCCTCAGATATCACGTCGGGGTCACCAAATTATGTGCAGAATTGTAGGAGGCACATTAAAAATGCGATGTAAGTTAAACTTTGTATAATGAATGAAGTAAAAGTATTACAGTTTTAAAAATGGCTTAAAATCGCTAGACGTTGACGTGACGGTGCCGGGTTGGTTTCGCAATGAATAATGGCGGCGTGCCGCCGCCGACCCGGCGCGGGCGGCGGCCATCGCGCGGAAGTCAAGTAGCAGTTCCGGGCCGTGTTGCCAACTTGAGCGGCCTCGTTCGACCACAGATTATGTGTCATTAACACCTACAAATCTATTTATTTCCACACCAATTCACATGATTATACGAATATTTTATAGTTATAACAAATATCACAATACAGCCCTTTCCTAGTATGAGTAATAAAACAGTAAGTACTTACCGCTACTGTAAACGACTCACATTGAATATTTACTTTTAAAAGTCTAATTTTCTTCGACCACGAAACGAGCTGAAAAACTATATTGAACAAAATGGCAAAGCGTTTATTCTTACGCGTCGTGTAGTAACAGCTAGTGAACTAATTTTGCCAGTATTTCAAATTTCTTTATTGCCATGGAAATAATGTTAAAATAGCAACAGAGAAGAATAACAGATATGTGCAAAATCAGGACACTCATTAATAAATTAAATTTGGAGTACACTAAATAGTATTTTATATTTTGTTTAGTAAAGTGTTGAAAGTTTAAACAATATTCTCTGAATATATTTTTTTTTTTAACTTTTGTTGAATGGTTAATAATTAATTTATTTTTTTTAGTTTACCGTTAAAGACGTGGACATAGAATACTTGTATGAAACGGATCCTACGCAATGTCTGGTTTAATTTTTTTAAATGAATTGTTTAGGTTTACCAAATGTTTCGTTGTTTTTTATTAAGCTCAAATAAATATTTTATCTGTTTGTTTATGAAATTCTAGTCAGTTGCATGTCGTTATGAAAATAATTGGGTTGGACATTAAGACAGTAGTAAATATACAATTATTTTGAATATGACCCATATAGCCAATGGTTTTGTCCATTGTTAAGTAGTATACGTACAATACGACCGATGAACTTGGCGGGCCTGAGTATAGCCTTTGCGAACTTTCGCGCATGTTCTCTCACTCGCACTCGCCTCATGTCACCATTTGGTTCCTAAAAAATCTTACTGCGCAGCCTTCTGCGCGAAGTTCAGGCCCGTCAAGTTACGTGCGTCGGTCGTATTGTAGTTTAGTTATTTTCCTGATATCGACAACTTCTCACGTTAAGTTACCCATCCACCAGTTGACTGTGCTCATTGATCGTTCCGTATGGTCACTTCTTTGTCAAATCACCTAGAAACCATCGAATAACTTCGGCATTCCATATTGAATTTGAGGAGTTTGTGGCGCCACTTCTTCTTCCCAGATAAAGCACTATAAAGTGGTGAAGGGCGGACGTTTTGGGGGACTGTCTTACTTAATTTTGACGTTCCAAAAGTGTTAATTCTCAGCCTAATTGATTTTAAATCCATACTAATATTATGAATTCGAAAGTAACTCTGTCTGTCTGTATGTTACCTTTTTACGCCTAAACCACTGAACGGATTGTGATAAAATTTGGCAGAGAGATAGATTGCATCCCGGGGAAGGACATAGGATAGTTTTTATCGACATACCTCGCAGGCAAAGCCGCATGCGGAAGCTAATTACTTCATAAATTACTTAGCCTTTGCTAACATCGTATCTACGAAACAATGAATAAAAAATACTACTATTAAGTACCTCTCGACGTAAACATACACAAATTCTAGTCTGTTTTCCATAGATATATGAAAGTTTTCTCAAAATCTCGTACACTCGGCTCCAATGCGTGTTTACCATATTTTCTAGGAAAGTCGCCTGCGTAAGTAGACTTTCATGTTCAACCTGTTGGCAATTATCCATAATATAAATTTGTTGATGATATTCGGAAACGGTTCATAGAATTTTTTAATTTTCCTTAACAAGTCACCCGTGTCGTGGGGATTTCCCAAAGTTCAAATGGATTCATAAGATTATGACGCTGGAAGCTGGGCTTTGGGTGTGTCACCGAGGTTCGTCGCCCGAACAGACACTTACCCGAGGCGGGGCGTTGAGCCTCTCTGAAGGACATTACGACCTTAGGGTAACGACCACAAAAGTTGAAGGGCCTAAATCCCAGGCATTTGCTTAAACTTTGGCGGGCCTGCTAGCTTAAAAGTATTTGGAGGATTACAGCTGTGTGTTTTCAGTGCTTTCAGTCAGTAGGATTCCGACATAACTGTTTGCTTTCCCTGCTCTGAAGATGGTATTGATAAGAATTTTAGGGCTGCAGTTAAGACATGCACCTAAAAAAGTATCTCAGCCATACCTGCACCTTGACTGGTCAACGGACTTACTTTGTCAATTTTGTCCTGATTCTGAGATAATTGAAAAAAAGCGTTTTGAAAACGAGACCTCTGCGGGACGGGATTGTGATCGCGCTCGCGTTGTAGGAAAAAGTGGTGGGTGTAGAAAAAAAACACTACAATACCCGCGTGTTCTCTTAGTAGCAAACACGTATTTCAGCAATACCTAGAAAAGTTTATATCGGTTTTCCCTTCATATGGATCACAAACACATTCTAGAATTTTATTATTCTAGACCACTTTGAAATCTTCGATACCTATATACCTAGTAGATAGTGGGCGTAAGCATACACAAAATCACTCAGTAGAAATATAACACTCGGTAATATAAATATTTGTATTCCAACTTGGCTACCACATTGAACAAGTGCGTCTGCTGAGCATAGAGGATCGATACCCCGGTCAAGATAATTATACCGTGCCCACCAGTGTAATTGGGTTTTATTCGGGGTACGGTTAGCAACAAAAGTCGGTTAACACTTCAGTTTTTTTAATCACAGTTATTGAGTAAAATATTGTACCTCAGTAGGCTGGATTGGTGTCGAGTTAGGGCAATAGGCGAAAGGTGGGTACTAATACCTTTGCTAAAATACACATACATATAAAACAGATAGTTTCACAACCGTAGACAGAGTAATCTATACTCATGGTATCCGTGTCACCGAAAGGGAAAAAAAAATCCGGCAAACTTCATCATAATATCATTTTTACAGCTTATTACACTGCACCTTATCATTTTCACAGTTGCGCAAATGTACTATTATTGAATTATGCACGAAAAAGGTCTTATTTTCCGTTTAATCGCGGTGTATTATTTTATTATTCCTTCATAAACGTCAAACTTGTTGTGCACATTAATGTGCTAAGCCGACACGCAGTAAGGGACAGAAATATTCTTACTCTGTCTCTTTTATTTGCTAGTGACGTTAATATATTTTTCTCTTTTTCACAACAATCTCAAACTCGGTAGTGTCGTAAACGCGATACAGTCACCCGTATTTATTTAGATTCTCATAAGACTGCACTTTCATACGCTTTAAATAAACATCGTTTCATGACTCTGTAAACTGAATATTCGCTGAATTTATTTCATAACTTACGTTTGTATGCAACTATAAGTTCTAGGGGACAAATGTTTGTGTGATGAGCATGATCATTTGTTCTGTGTCTGGGTGTAATTTATCTATATATGTATGTATTTAGAAATATATAAGTATGTTTATCAGTTGTCTAGTACTCATAACACAAGCTCTGCTTAGCTTGAGACTAGACGGCGTTGTGTGATAGTTGTGGAATATTATTATTATTATTATTATAATTCAGACATATTTTGACCTTTATAAGACATTTGAGCCACTGACGAATTGAACTCGCGCCACTGTTACCGTAAGCGACACCGCGCGTGTTTTGTTTATAAGACGATTAAAAAAGTAACTGCTTCGGATATGTTCGGCTGTCCTTAGGATGTACTCGGTTTTATGTATCCGATATGTTAGTGAGTGATGGCAAACTATTCTCTTTGTGTTTTGTTTTCACTTCTGTCGGCACTCCCGGAGTGCCACTGTTTTTTTTTATTTTTTGGTTAAGTATTGCTGAATAAATGGTTAGACTGGAAGCCGACCCTAACGTAGTAGCAGATGACGATGATAGGCCTGCTCTTGACCTCGATCACGCCTGATGGAAAGCGATGAATGAGGTCTACCTCCTCGTTGGCCTAGTGATCGTAAGCGCTTACTGCTGAGCATGAGGTTCTGGGATCAATTCTCAGGTCGAGAAAAGTGTTATTGGGTTTTTCTGTCTGGAATTTATTACTAGCAGCCCGGAGCCTGGGTTTGTGCGGTAGATGGCAATAGGCTCGCCCCCTAAACAAAACTATCGAAATGTGTATGTACTAAAGGTACATACACCACAGCTTAGTCCTTCGGGATATACAGGTGTGATGTTATGTTATGTAAAACATGTGATACGTAAGCAAAAACATTGAGTCCGCTTTTAGCATATCGCCTCACTCCTTGAAATGAGACAGGTCAGCTGTTAAAACATGGCCAAATTCTAAATATGTTTTAGTACACCTGAATCAGTAATGATGATATCATACGTCATCTGATTGCTTGGCTTTATGCGCAAGATTACATCAGCTCTATGAGGATTGTGTAAATAAATGTTCATGCCAAGTTTTGACTAATCTCCGGAGTAAGGTATGTATGATCCTGTCTATCAATGGGTGGATTGTTTTATTCGTTTCATCAATCTTTAGAGTAATGGTGGCCCAGTGGCAATGTCCGCGACTTTCGAGTGATAGGTCCTAGGTTCGAACCCAGACAGGTGCTTTACTTTGTGTAACTGCTCTAAAACTTTGAAGGAAAACATCGTAAGGAAACTGGCTCGTCCTAGAACCAAAAAAATCGAAGACATGTGACATTTACCATCCTGCACTCTGTCCTGCGTGGTGGATTACGACCCACTCCCTCTGACAGAGAGGAGGCCTGTGTCCCAGTAGTGGGAACATTATGGGCTGATAATGCTTATGCACTAATCTTCAAAATTCCAAATTAAAAAAAAATGATTAACTCAGATTATTATTTTTATCACCGACATCATCATTTCGTGATAAACAGGTGGCGCAAGATGTCCGACCCACTTTTAAACAACTGACCCAGTAAAATACAGGAATTGACAGCATAAGCCTCATCCCCCTGCCACATAACAACCAAGAACGATTGGCCATAAGTTTTTTCCAAGAAAATCCGCGGGATTAACACCGTTTCTCTTAAAACCAGTCCCTGACATCATTAGAGGG
The DNA here is from genome assembly GCA_948474745.1 of Oligia latruncula. Classification (NCBI taxonomy): domain Eukaryota; kingdom Metazoa; phylum Arthropoda; class Insecta; order Lepidoptera; family Noctuidae; genus Oligia; species Oligia latruncula. The sequence goes on from OX419700.1 coordinate 12,818,936, forward strand.
TGTGAACCGCCAAGTTTATATATCCCGTACAAATAAATATTTACGGAAACGTGCAATACGATCAAAAAGCTAGACATTTATCTAAGGGGCCGTATCCACGAGCGAGAGAATCGCGGCGATATTATCGTCGTGCCACGTATTTCTATAGATATTATATACAATCTTAGAACGTGTCTCCACACGGCGATGTCATCGCGCCGAAAATTTGATGGCACAGCGAAACTATCGCCGCGATTCTCTCGCTCGTGGAGACGACCCCTTAGTATCTGGCGGCTATTGTAAATACAAACGTTCGAATGTCTGATTCGCACGTACGCCTGTCTTCGCGTACGACTTTCGTGCGAAAAGCGTTGTTATTGTTGCGACTACTAATTTAACATTTTGAACTTTTTGTAAACAGATTGGAATTTTTGTGTTTTTATTGCTAGAATCACGGACGTGCTAGCAATCTTTAGAGACTCTTGCGTATATAGTATACTAGCTGCGCCCCGCGGTTTCAGCCGCGTAAATGTCGCTCCCGTTGGAATATCGGGATAAAAAGTAGCCTATATGTTAATCCAGGGTGTCAGCTACCTCCATACAAAATTTTATCGAAATTGGTCCAGCAGTTTGAGCGTGAAGAAGTAACAAACATATAAACATATAATATTAGTGCGATTACTTACTGTAAACAACAGTAAATAATACAAATATAGATGGGCAACCCATCGGATTTTAACCCGTTGCTTTTGATAAACACCCGTAACACCCAGAAAATTGGGTGTTTATCGGGTGTTTATCAAAAGCACCTGGGTTAACCCGGGTGGATGGTATAGAGATAGTTCCACTTTGCGAGGTTGTAGTTGAATATTCCCACTTGTTGGGACATGGTTCTGGGACTTCCAAGTGGGCCTCGGAAGGTTGAACCCCGGGAAGATGCTGACTATGCCCCATAACCAGCTATACCGACCTCTGAGCCGACAATACAGTGGAAGTGGCGAAGTTTTGCGCCAACAAAATGTAATACACTATCATGCCATATCGACACGACAAAGTAGAATTCTTCGATTTCCGTTCCCTTTAGTTTGGACTTTGAACACTGTTTTGATAACTTCGTAAATTTAAAACGGGTTATGTTTAGCAAACTCGACCTAGTAATGGTCTAATTTCATGAAAAGCTAAATCGATTCGTTTGAATTGATGCTGTAAACCACGAAGGTTTATTTTTGTTTCGAAAACTGGTGTTAGAGTTACTTTGCTCGTAGATTAAAGATTTATAGAGCCTTTGTTCAAGTAACTACGTATTATAGATCCAGATCATCATTATTATTCAGTAAGATATCCACTGCTGGAAATAGGCCTCTTCTAAACTTCGACACAACAAACGGTTCAGAGTTCCCGCATTTTGGAGCTGTTCCTCTGAGACCTTTAGGTCGTCCTCTGGACTTCCTTGTGCCTTTCCACACGGATATATATTATTATTTTTGTTAGATATCTTAGAGACTGGCATAATCTGGCCTGTGGTTGGTTGTTCACTGTTTCACTCGTCATAATCATCTGCAAAGCCTTTTCCCAAATATGTCGGGGTCGCCTTCCAGCCTAACCGGATGTAGCTGCTCTCGTGCCGGCAGAAAATTTAAAAGAGTCAGTCAGCATATTTGGATATTTAGCGGCGCTATCCTTTGAACCATTCCGTATTTCACATACTATGCATACACATAATCAGCCTTTATTGTTCCCACTGCTGGGACACAGGCCTCCTCTCGGGGAGAGGGAGAGTGAGCTGTAATCTACCAGGCGGGCCTAGTGAGGGTTGGTAGAGTCACGTATCTTTGAATTTTTGGTTCTAGAAAATGCCGGTTTCCTCACGATATTTTCGTTCACCGTTTTGAGAGCAGTGGTGATGAAATAATTTACACAATGTAAAGCGCCTGTTTGGGTTCGAACCTGCGGCCTACAACTCGTAAATCGTGGCTGTTACCACTGGGCCACCACTGCTCTAATAGCGGCGCAATCCTTTGACCAATTCGGGCTTATGGCTAAGTAAGAGGGGGCTTATGGCTAAGTAAGAGGGGGCTTATGGCTAAGTAATAACAGCCGCACGGGTCGATCGATCAGGTTAAGCTGCGCTTGCCGTGGTTGGTCCCTGGATGGGTGACCATTTTTACATACCAAGACCCCTCCGTGCCTCGGAAAACACGTTAAGCCGTTGGGATATCTATGCTGTTGTCTTTAGTGGATCTTTGACAGTCGTTACGGGTCGTCAGAAGCCCGAAAGTCTGACAACCAATATTACCAAGGGGTATCGTATTACCCAGTTACTGGATTGTGGAGGTCAGATAGGCAGTCGCTCCATGTAAAATACTGGTATTCAGCCGCATCCGCTTAGACTGGAAACCGACCCCAACACAGATGGGGAAAGGCTAGGCAAATCGACACGAATATTTCCTATTTAAATTCAGAGATAAAACCTTTTTAACTTCCATTCGCGAAAAAGGTTTGAGTTTCGTTCTTTCTGGCTGCGTTGTTTTAAAATGAGATTCCTTTTATGAATGTTTTTGTTTTTTATTTGTTTTTTCCATGGCTTTGGCCCCAAAGGCTAGGCAGATGATGACATATGGTTCTACTCTTTCTCCCCCTTCTTTCTCTTCCTGTACGAGTCGCAATAAATACTTATTCTTTCTTTCTTTGTGTCTTTCGCCTCATCCTTTGTTATAAGTAGCTATCCTTTGTTTTCTAATTCTTAACTATCCCAAATGAATAATTTCAATTCACTAACAAGCGGAATCAATCCGTCAATCACAGCACTTGGCATTAGTAAGCGGGTTACGAGCGCGTGCGCAAGCTTTGTTTTGACAGAGACGCATGGCGCCAGAGTGTGGTCACGTGACTTGGTTAGTCTATTTGAGTTTCTGAGTATCTAGTGGGTAGCGCGAATTTTCTATTTGTTTTGTAATAGGTGATTTACCATATTTGCTTTTGTGCAATGTAAGTAAGTACATACTTACTTTAATTTCTACCATAACAATTCAATAACTTGCTTAAATTGTTTTCAAAAATTAAAATCAAGAGTCATTTAGGTAGGTATTGAAATTTGGTTGAGAAGCGGCACTTTTTGAACGTCAAAATTACATATGACATTATTACTATTAAACACACTCTGGGGGCCTAAAAAGGCCACTTTTGCAGAATCATAAAAGGATAACATTATGAATCTTAATGGACAGTTAAGGCTGCGCCGACCGCACAGTGGCGCCCTCATCGTTTGTTTGGTTATTTCTTTTATTTTAGAATGAAAATGCAGAAAATAAGCACGTTAAGTTGTGTTCCACAAGATTATACGTTAATACTATTATAAACAGCAGTTTTATATTGTTTAATTTTATTATAATCACTAAAACAGATAATAGTGGCCACTACTTTCCGTATTTTGAAGGATATTGCTAATCCATTGCTTCATATGTTCGAAATATTTGCCTGCTCAACAGCGTAAATAACGCAATGAATGTTTTTGAACTGTCAAAATGAAAACAATTGCTACTGTTAGTGTGGTAAGCAATCCCCGCAGGGAATTCACGAAGAAGCTTAGAAACGTTGTTGGTGAAAAAATTGCAGGAAACATGCCTTTTCAAACGCTTTCTTTAACAGTTGTGCACTATAGACCTTATTCATCTAGGTTATCATTGTCTAGGTTAGTATAACCTGTACATTCAGATCCTAACCTTGACTGTAACGTATTGTAAGCGGGAGATAAATCAGTTTTCAGCTTACTCGTAGATCGTAAAATTCATGAATTATTAATATTTGTGCGAGATTTACTAATATTGGAATGTTTAACGTTTGTTGAAGATTTTGCAGCTAAGAGGTTACGTCATCAGTATGACGGCACAGTTGGCGCAGTGGTTAAGCGATTGACTGCTGCGCTGCGTGTCGCGGGTTCGATTCCCGCACGGAACAAATATTTGTATGACCTACAAGTAGTTGTTCCGGGTCTGGCTGTTTGTGTATGTGAGTTTAAATGTTTGTAAGCGCACCCACGATACAGGAGAAATTCCTAGTGTGGGGCAAAGTTTAAAAAAAAAAAAAAAAAGTATGTTAATTGTTCCAGTACATTTTTTTCGACGGGCCGCGGGTCGCCCTCGCCACTCATACACGACTCGTACAGAAAAAAACCCTCCGTGCCTCGGAAAGCACGTTAAGCCGTTGGCAGTTGCTCCATGTAAAATACTGGTATTCAGCTGCTGCCGGTTAAACTACAACGGCAACATTTGCAAGCTGCTGGTTGGCTGTAACAATATTTTTCCAAAATGTTCTTGCAGCATGCAAATTAGACCGATTTTAAATTTTCCATAGAAACAGAGATTTCCGGTTATTTTTTTTTAAATAAGACATTTCGAAAATGTTCTCTACTAACTTTTTAGACCTTTGTATCCTGCATAAGCGTATGGAAAGTTTCTGTGAAATGCCGTACGGCGTAAACGCTCTTAACTTTAAGCAACGTTTACGAATAAAGGGGTTTATGTTTAGAAATAGATATTATAGTTGAAACCAGATATTGGGTTTGTAATTCTTTGAGAATACCTCTAGAGTTTGTGGAGATTCTCTTTAGAATTTTTTTTATCTATAAAAATATCTAACGTCAAGACCACACGAGTTTTACGTTGCTTATTTGACGTAAAAATGAACACAATCTACGTCAGCTGACGCTAAAACAAGCGTTAACAAAACGTATTAAAACCAGTTTTCTTATAATAACTCTAAACTAATACGTAAGCGATAAACCATCACAATATAATTCTAGGATTTGTTTGAATAAGCTACCAATTACGATTTTTATGTCAATAACGCGATTGTTTGACGTTACGTCATAAGCTCAGCCGGTCGATTCTGTAAAAATCTCACCGTGAAAACTTAGGTGAAGTGAGTTTGTTTTTGCTAGGAATTGACACTATTGACAGCTCACTCCACGCTCACTTCACCTAAGTTTTCACGGTGAGATGGTTACAGAATCGCATTGCAGGTAACGCAATGTTGACACAGAATTCTGTGTTAAGATTCACAGATGACTCCGCCCTGGACTGTAAATGTGGTGCAGCTTCGCAAACGATGGGCAACTTAATGTCATAGCAAGTTTGTCCTGTTGTTTACACTTGGCAGTATCTAATGGACGCTACTGAAGGCGTCCGGGTCACATTCTACGCCGACTCAATTTAGATTGCCATCGACACCGTGCTGCACTTTTTTACAGTTTATGGTCATACTGTTGTGCCCTTGCCTTGAATTTATGTGTTTGTAAAATAAAATAAATTTGCGTCCGCGATTCACTTGCCAAACATGTAAACAAATAGGTATGAGTTATTGAAAAAAATACTTTAATACCTACACAATAAAGTTTAGTTTACGATTCAATTACAAACATTTTTAAGACTTTTAAATAATGCTAGTCACTCTTAAATCAACTTAAATACTACTGAAATAAAGCTGATATTTGTTTAACTTGAAATAACATGAATTGGAAACGTAAATTGGAATAGAACTTAGCAGTAAAAAAGGATCGGCCGACCTTCAGACTTTAGTTAACTGCTTAAAAAAATTAAGGCCGTTTAGTGTGTAGCAAATAATTTATGCTAAATAGGCTAAATGTGCTAAGAATTCTTGTCAACCTATTTTTCAGACTACGTGCAATAAGGCAAGTGCCTTAGGTGAGTTAGTGCAAGGCCCAAGAGTCTGCAAAATCATAAGAATAAGGATAAAGTTGATTTATTTCTTTTACTTCTTACAACTATACACACACACACTTTTGGCTTCGCCTTGTTTCGGACGGACGGTACCGACAGCTCCGGAGCTTACGTTTTTTTTTTTTTTTTTTTTTTTTTAAACGTTGCCCCACACTAGGAATTTCTCCTGTATTGTGGGTGCGTTTACAAACATTTAAACTCACATACACAAACAGCCAGACCCGGAACAACTACTTGTAGGTCATACAAATATTTGTTCCGTGCGGGAATCAAACCCGCGACACGCAGCGCAGCAGTCAATCGCTTAACCACTGCGCCAACCGTGCCGCCCAAAGTACTTGGTAATTTTCAATTACTTTAATTACGTACCTTAGCATCCAGCATCAGTAGGGCCTAAAGAACGGGTTTTCCGCCGGCCTTCAGGAGCTCGGACACTTTTTAGACCTAGATCCCATTTTTTAAATTTTTTTATTTGTGTTAAAAAATACCGACACAAACCCTTGCTTAAAATTTAAAGGAAAACACATTTGCTACGGAATTTAAATGCTCTAAAAGGGTATTCTTTTCCATTTTTCTCACATTTATCAGAAATTGCGCATACATTCAACAGCTGCTTTACAAAATAAGAACAGTATGTGAATACTTTTCTTGAATTCCTAACAGATTTTGCCTCCAAGAAAAAACAATGTAATGATAATTAGAGGTTGCCGTACATGACCATATCAATCAAAGAGAATATAACTCGTCGTTGATACCAATGAACTAGAGTATCATATTATCTGTGCCAATAACCCTAACCAGTTAGGCCGATGACACACAAATATCTCATCACTGAGTCACTTTGAACGAGTCCTAACTGACTCGCGGCACACAAATTTTCAGGATACATCAATCTTCATTGTAGTCTAGTTCATTCTTCAATTAATTTAGTGTCGAGAGAATCCCCTGTGAATCAATCTGAACTGGTAATCACTGGTTCTATATGGATTGATCGAGAAGCTTATTTTCGGGTTGCTGAATGAAATCTTCTTAGCGTGTCGATAGCAATCTAAATACACTCGGCCCAGAATTCGGCTACTTGTTAGGCGCCATCACCAGCGTCCACCAGTTCCTGTAACAAGCAGCTGACATCATCGTTTGTGGACCAGCACCACATTTACACTCCAAGGCGGAGTCGTCTATGAATCTCCACCTGAACTCGAACACCTTGCTTCGGCCAACCTGAGTCCGGAGTCTGTTAAAAGACTTCCAGGTTACCCAAGGTAACTCATGTCCAGATGGGAGGTCTTCAGCGGGTGGGACGAACGGTTTAGGTAAGGAAGCACTGTCTCGCCACAGCTTCAGTCTCTCTTGTGATGGTTCACCAGTGTTGGTACCCCCATTTTTAGGTTTCTTACTTGTTTAAAAAGAAAGTCTTAATTGCCAACAGATTACAGTCCACTGCTGGACATAGGCCTCTTCAATTGCACGCCATTTAGCTCGATTCTCGACAACTCTCATTCGGCTGCTACCAGCCACCCTGCGAAGACAGTGGCTCCACCTAGCTCGACCGCAAGGGGACAAGGGGTTTTACTTTGGCCCGAAACTAGGCAATATGTAATGAGTGTCTTGTAGTTGAAACGGAGAAAGTCAAATTAAAGGAAAGTGATATTTTGCTATTTTGATCTGGCCGACAGGACTAGTTTATGAAATAATCTAAAAATCAAACCTAGTTAGTTTAAAATCAAAAAGGTGATATTGCAATTTGTAAAAGACCTGCATATGTATCATGCAGAGCATATGTTTTAACGTTTTGTGCATGCTCCGGAGATTTATTTAGTAATTTTATGAGTTGTTAACGTTTGATATTCAGGCAATTCTCGGGAATCAAACTCACGCTCAGCGTCATGCTTCCAGCAATCATCTCCTTAATTAGTCCTGAAAGAATCCTATCCAAATCAACTTAAACCAGTACTTACTAGTTCACAAAAATGCTCCACTGACGGCCCAATGACGGTATGTCATCCTCATGAAGCGTTCATTCGCTATCATTAGACCACTTGAGTCATTTGACGGTCGCGAATTAATTTCATGGTCTGATTATGTTGACTGTACCTATTGACGGGACCATTGTAATTGGTACTCGGTATTTCAGTAGAATTTCAGCTAGTGTGAGATTTTTTTGAATGAATCATTGGTGATGGATTCCGGTTCTGTTTATTGTGACTTGTTGTGTGACATACATTAGTTGGGATTCTGAAAAATAATTTCTGTGTTTCGCAGATTTCATTCATCTATGTAACTTTTCTCAGAGGAGATTTTATTTTCGTGAAACAAAACACGATCTATTTTTGTTGTTATTGGGTTGAAAACCAAATAGGCGGTGTTCATCCCTACGGTCTGTGGGCTGCAATATATCAGAAGCATTACAGGGGCATTGGCATCTCAGAGAAAGTCGAAATATCTCATAAATTTGCCTCCCACAGCTACACCCAAACCCTTCAAAACAGGATATAGCAACACTGCTTGACTGCACAAATAGGTGTAGAAGTCTGCTCGGATGAGCTCCTTCACAAATTGATCTCTATTGCATCTACTAAAATTAATTAATCTTGTAATGGATTTGAAATGGACGTAACAAAAGCTCGAGCAACGAATGTTTGTAAAACAAATTCGTGAAATGTTTGCTCGCAGTGAATACATTCCTATACAAAAGCAATAGAATTGCGACGTTTCACTCCCTCTCAAAGGCCTAATTAATTACAAATTGCAGGGTAGGTAATTTATATTTTAAGCGAGACGACGTAGACGAGCCCTCACGTGTAGGACGATGTGATTTGGCACGCGTGGTGCTAACGTGATAAGAACATGTAAACAGTGACTATTTGTTACCATGCCTACGTTTATTATCAGCATTTGTTTGGTTGCGACGAGGAAAGTTTTTTAATATATTGTTTGCTGCTTACAAAAATAGGTCAGGTTCAGAAGATACCATAATTTTAGGAGATAGCTCGGTATGGCCGATTCCTATAATTTACGGACTGTGATTGGTTAAAACTAAGACTGTTGTATCTTTACCAATAATGTAGCAAAGACCTCATAACGTTGCATAGTAGACCCTCCCATATGGAAGTAGCTATCACAGGTAAAATTAGTTTACGAATCTATTTTTAAGCCCAGTTTGGCAATGAAATAAGAAAAACGATTCGTAATTGTTTATAGAAACTGAGTATTAGTATTTCTCATGGATAACTAAAAATGGGGTAAATATTGAGAGAGTTGGTAATATTTACTGACGATTTATACATATGCTAGAGAGAAGATGACTACCGAGATGACTACTAATAGAGAAGTATGGAGGAAGAAGATATAAAATTGGAATAAAGGAAAGAGGACGATGATCTAAATATTATATAAACTTTTTATTGGCGTTTAAACGTAGCCCGCGAAATGCAGGTTGTATGTTGGTCACGAATCATATTTTGATTCAAAATATGATTCGTGACCGTTACAAGTATGTATTTCAGAAATATAATCATTAAAATCATCAATACAACTCTATAAGTGCATATAATCCTATTGATTGATATTTCATGGAATAGTCATTCAATAGGGTTACATGAACTTAGAGGGTTGTACTCACGGGTTGTACTTGTTGTATAGCTATCGATGATTTTAATGATTACAATTCTGAAATATGTACCTACATATTAGTTATGGTCGCGGATCATATTTTGTTTACCTCCTACATGGTTGTATGGGATATTTGCATCTGGAAACGTGATGATGATATGCAGTACCTATGTTGTTCCAAGTACCTACCGCAAAGACCGCAGCCAATTCACTCGGTAAGAGAAGCATGGGCCATGCTAAAATGGGGATCACAACAGCTGGAGCGATACTTACCTATAATATTATCTTAATTATGTATATGACGCGTATAGCGTAAGATCAATACAACATAAACGATACCTACCTATGTATTAAATTAAAAGACAAATAACAAACACAGCACACTTTGTTGCCATGTCAACACAACTTTTATCAAGATTAGTAATTGCATTAGCTGTGAATATATGTATAATATTATCGTATGTTACTGGTTAATTATCCGGATTGCTGAGTAAAGGTCGGATCAGCGGGTGCTTGCGTCGCAAAAATTATGAGATTGTTGCCTACAATAGCAACTTACTCATAATTATAATACCTGTTTTAAAATCTTAGAAAAATTGGTTGATTTGAACTTTTTAGTTGCAGTCGGCTTTTTTATTTTTCATCTTTTTTATGTCTTGTCCATTTGTAAAATGTTGGAAAAGGTTTACATTTTTAATAAGTATATTAATTTTTCTCATTCTTTTTTTTAAGTCTTTACCTACTAAATACATATTTGTCTCTACGTAGGTTCCTATATAAGTGGTCTCTAGGTATTCATAACGGTGTTATAACGTTTTTATCACTCTAAATATAATAAAACCAATTTTTTGACATTGGTCTAAATTGACCAATCACGAAGATTTCATCAAGGCTTCTTTTCAGGCTGTGCAAACATGACGTTCTTATGTACTCAGTATCATGAGACGACCGTCTGCCTTTCATGGTAATTTGAACATCAAATATACGTTTGTACCTATAATGTTTGTTTAGAGAGAAATACATTAAGGGGGAAGCGATAAGGTAGCCCGCGAAATTCAAATTTTCTTACGTTTTTTGCAATTTGCTGGTCAGTATTAAGTTGCACTTTGATTAAAATATGATTCGCGACCGTAACAAATATGTTTTTACAGAATTATAATCATTAAAGTCATCAACACAACTCTCTAAGACCAAGTAATCCCACTGAATGACTATTTCATGAAATCTTGACTTTTTACAATTATACTAACGTAACAAGTTGTATTACTAATCCTAATTATTATAATTCTGTAATTACATATTTGTTACGGTCGCGAATCATATTTTATTCAACGTACAACTTAATACTGACCAGCAAATTGCAAAAAACGTAAAGAAAAATTTAATTTCGCGGGCTACCTTAGCGCTTGTGTATCTTCTGCATGGGTATTTATTTTGTCGTCACAACTTAGAAGGTCGTCATCGTTTAGGCACTGCTGAACAAACTTGAAACATAATTAAATTACTAACTTCGTTTATTAAGTAATGATACTATAATGTACCATCGATTAGCTGTTCCATACATTTTGACCGCGTAGGTATTGCAAGGTGGTACCCCACAAGGTTGACCTATAACCTTTTGAAGGCCGCAGGGATTCGGTGGATGCGGGAAGCACAAAACCGGTTGAAGTAGAGGTGCTTGGGGGAGGCCTATGTCCAGCAGTGGACGTCCAGCGTTTAGTTTAGTAGTTTTTTTTTTATAACCGTTGAAAAATTTCTACATTAGGAGGTATAGAATCATGAGCTGAATTCCTGGTTACTGTCTGCGCGTTGATGTTCCTAACACCCTGTGTAGGGGTAGGTACTTTGTTATTTTAGAAGTTTCTTATTTACCGACTTCACAAAAAGGAGGAGGTACTATGTTCGGGTGTTTGTATGTTGTTTTTTTTTTTTTTTTTTTTTTTTTTTTTTTTTTTTTTTTTTTTTTTTTTTGTATGTTTTGTTCATCGTTTACTCCGCCAATTGTCGACGGATTTTCAAAATTCTTTTTTTGTTCGAAAGTAGATAGTTCTGAGGTGGTTTCGTTGTCACCAAGTTAGGATCTGATGATGGGATCTTAGAGAAATCGAGGGCAACCCTCAAATTTTATAGGCTCACTTATTGTTTTTCGCATATTTTATGAAGTATCTTGTGTATTTGTGTATGGTTGTCACCATCTCAGGTAGCTGGGCTGATGATGGAAGGTACAACTCCTTAACAGTAAGAAGTTACTCGAACAGGCAAGGACTGTTTTAGTAAATTGTTTTGATGTTTGATAGGGCATTTGCCACATTTGGTCTCATGATCCTCAAGTCATGACCTGATGCTGCAGTCAGGATAGTCTGCAGAGTACCTAACTCCTCGACAACTAACAGCAGATATATCGTGTTTAGGCTCATTGAAAAGGGCTCGATGTGTGGATAAACGTACTGTTACTGAGGAACATCGAAGACCTGATGCTGAAGCCAGGAGCATCAGAAAAAGTACAAACCTTGAAATTACAGCACCGTGGTCGTGTTTGGGCTCATTTTAAACAGGACTAATTTTATGTTCAATGCAATGTTGACATAAGTCTGGCCTGATGCTGCAGCCAGGATTATCAGCATCTAATCTAAAAACTAATAAAAGTAGAACTCCTCAACAATTAACGTCCCTGCATCGAGAAAAGGAATATTTTATAAAAAGGCGATGGGCAAGTTGACATTAGGCTATTGTACCTTAGATAAATTATAAATAGACCCACTAAAAAGCGAGAAATAAAAACTTTTTAACAAAAAAAAAACCGACTCCCAGAAAAAACACTACAAACTGAAAAATAACTTGAATTTAGGAAGTCGGTGGCAAAAACTAAAATACTGATCCCTAAGACACCGACTTCCGAAATTAAAGTTATTTTTCAGTTTGTAGTGTTTTTTTTGGAAGTCGGTTTTTTTTCTGTTACCTTATAGCCGGTATAGGTAGATTAGTTTACGAGTCCTGAGACATCATAAGGTTACTTGTCGATTGGCGTCGACTGCATCTTAGTCACATGTAGTCCATGATTTCAACCTGCTACCTATAATGGTAAAAGGGGTCCCTTTTTTTGCAGACAGGCGTGATGCGACGGCGCGACAACGCGAATCTGGTGAAACAAATTCTATGAAACCTTCTTGGAAATGGTTCTACCCGAGCCTTTAAAAGTTAAGTCTTGTGCATTCACAGACAGACGAACTTAGTTTGACTGGGCACTCTTTGGGTACGGAACACTAAAACAATTGAATTAGGTACATATCCTTTTTTTGGACACGTCAAAACTTATTCTTTAAATAGGTACTTACCTAAACTACTGGATAGGCGTGTCGTCAGGACCTAAATTGTACAATTAAATCTGAAACGTCCTCCAGAAGGGTCATAGATTCAATTACTACCACTTTAGTGTCATTAATATGTCATGCACGAGTGCAATACTAAACTATTTCTACAATTGAATAATATCAACTACGTGGAAAGAATACGAGAGGACAATCGTTACAAAAGAAAATACTTGGGTTCATTGTTTTAAAATTGCTGCAATTTTCTGTCCCTAATCCAGAACATATTGTTGCCAAAGTCAAAATCAAATCATTTATTTCAAATAGGCACGTCAAAGGCACTTTTGAACGTCAAAATTTACAAGAAGATGGAAATGATTCTAGTTCCCTTCCAAAAGATAGTTACGTATGGAGAATAATGCGCAAGAAACTCCACCATAACTAGGAAACCGCCAAGACAAATAGATTGCCGGTAGACAAACTCTTGGAACCCGCTACGAAATCAATCAGAAAATAATTATAGAGAAATAAAAAGTCATCTCCTCGCTAAGCAGGAGACAGAAAGGAGCTAGACCATAGGCGAAAATAAAAAGAAGGTAAACAACGCTAAAGGAATAAAGGAGCAAACCATCGTATGTTTCAGACGTATTAATCCAAAACCACGTGATTCCTAAGAAAACCATAACAAAAACACAAATCGCTGATAAAAACATTACAGCACATTCAAGGTTGTACATTGAATTAACAAAATTTTCAGAAAATACTATATTATAATGGAGCGAACACGAACACGATGGAGAGAACACGTGTCTGAGTCACGTTCTGTTTGAGTGCGGTATATAAGCAAACTCCGTAAAATATTGTTATTGATAATCCGATCCAGCCTCTCTTGCTGCCCTTCCCCAGCGAGGCCAAGCCGAGGTCCATACCCAGGGGATGCCCTTAGCGTGTAGTCACTTTGTTTTTAAGTTTTTAAGCCCTGGCTGGAGGACTTCATTCATTGAGGCACCCACAAGCAAGTCCGGTTAAGCAGACCTGATAGGATCCTGCGAGATGCCATATATATACAAAAAAAAATTCTTTCTGATTTCTGCCCGATGGCAATAACAATTACAGCGACTAAACCATAACTCGCCAAATGTGGGTATACTGTAAAGGTGGTCTGCAAAAGTCGTTCTTATGTTGTGCATGCTGACTGAAAAATTTAGAATGAGCATTCTAAATTATTTCTATTAGGTTTTTTGTTTGGAAAAAGAGTGATAGTATTATATAGGCGCGTTGATGTAAACACGTTCGCTTGGAATTAACGTTAAGTATATAATTACTTATAATAACTTTTTTTTAATTTTTTTTTCGGATGGGAAATCATCAAATGACCCCTCCCGCTCTGGGTGGAGCGGAAGGGAGTGTCAGACTCTTACTGACTAAAACCCAGCCGTGTCTTCCTTAGCCCTTTATGTTCCGGGCCAGCGGTAACCCTTTCGGACAATCCCGCTGAGTTGTATCATTTTATAGCCACACACTAAAATCATCACAGTACTATAACATCTCTGCCCACCTCTTTTGTTTGTCTTTAGTATCCGTGGCAAAGTTGCTGGGTGGTCCCCACTATGAATAGGTTTATTTATCTCTTCTTGATTGAGTTATGACTAAGCAGTCTTGACAGGTGGACGCCAAGCTAACTGATAATAATATTGTTTTATGAATGGGCCCAGCCGATCGATTCTGTAAAAATCTCACCGTGAAAACTTAGGTGAAGTGAGTTTGTTTTTGCTAGGAATTGACACTATTGACAGCTCACTTCACCTAAGTTTTCACGGTGAGATTATTACAGAATAGCACCGCTGGACTCTATAAGGGCTGCGTAGCGTGGTAAAGTAGAGATAAGATCCTTTCGAGATGAGCTCTGTCGCAAAAGCTGGATCTATATCTCTAACGGGATTGTGGAAGTCTTTTCAAGCGGTGTACCGTCACCAAAAGTGATAAGTAACCAGGGCCGTCGGATATAGTTGAAGTTCAGTAAGAAACCGATGGAAGTTAAAATAAAGAATAAAATTAATTTAACTAATAGAAAACAAACAGTTCATTTATCAAATTAAATTTCATTAAAAAACATCCATCGGTTTCTTACTAAACTTCAACTATACCCGACGACTCTGGTTACTTATCTCTTTTGGTGACTGTACAGACGCCAGCACATCAAGCTACTACAATCTGTCAAATTTCAACTTTATCGCTAAATTATAAGGTTCAAAGTTGATTGGGAAAATTTGAAAGTTTCGGGTAGCTTGATTTGCTGGCGTCTGTACATAGATACAGAGAATATCGTGTTACCCAGTTACTGGATTGTGGAGGTCAGTTAAGCAGTCGCTCCATGTAAAACACTGGAAGGTATTCAGCGGCATCCGGTTTGGCTGGAAGCCGACCCTGACATAGTTGGGAACAGGCTAGGTAGATGATGATGCCATAGGTACGGAGAATCACTGTTTTTCAGATATTTCAGTTCTGATTTTCTCTTTCACGTTCGATGTTGTCTTAGATTTATAGTTGTAGACTATTTAGACTATTTTCTTGTATAGGAAACCAGCACCCTTATTGCGTAACACACTATTGAACTCAATCTGAATCATTTTGAAGGATATTGCTAATCCATTGCTTCATATGTTCGCAAAATGTGTCTGCTCTACAACGTAAATAACGCAATGAATGTTGTTGAACTGTCAATATGAAACCTATTGCTACTGATAGTGTGTTACGCAATTACCCCGCAGGTATGATTGGGATTATGAACAACTAGCTTCTGCCCGCGACTTCGTCCGCGTGAAATTTCTTGTACCCCCACCCCGTCGCAACACTTCGTATTCGCTTAGCGTTCATTCTGGCTTTTTTTCTTTTTGCTCGGCTCCTAAGGGTCATAGCGTGATATTAAATAACCTATAACCTTCCTCAAGAATTGGGCTATCAAATTCAAAAAGATTTTTCAAATCTGACCGGTAGTTCCAGACATTATCGCGTTCAAACAAACAAACTCTTCAGCTTTATTATTAGTATAGATGTATTTATTATACTCTTCAAAGATCTTATACTTACAATCATCAACAAATATATTTCGAAAAAGATTATTACAGGATTTTATGTTGATAAAAAACTCTATGGCCCATAACTCCTTAAGAGCCTATACTACCTCAGCTAAAATTAACTCTTTATCTCGCTCGCACGATACTGCTCGCGGACTGTGTGAAAGCGAGACAGAGTGCGGTGCTGGGCGGGAGGCAGCGCCAATAGTTTAGGTATTTGCTTTTTACGGTGAAAATAAAGGTAATCCCAAAAAACTAACTAACATAAGACCTGCTTTGTAGTTAGTTCAGTTAGTATGCAAAGTTTCATGATCTAATTTGAAGAATTTTTTGAATACCAGCGGTTTATTGTTCGGTTTGGAGGTAACTTTGGATTTTTTTTCTATCGAGAAAATTTTATGGAATCGTGTTTTCGTCTAACATAAGACCTTACATTAATCCTCAACTTTAGCATATATTTATTTCAAAATTAATGCTGCAGTATTTTCGACATAACGGAGGATCATGCTAAGCCATTTGAGGTAGTATAGGCTCTTAATAGGTAGCAACTCTTAACATCTTACACACGTGATAACTTTTAAACGAATTATCCGATTGAGATGAAACAAAAAGTATTTTACTTCTTCATAAATACTCTTGATAAAATAATGCTTAATTTCGATAAAGATTAATATTACGATACATATTTAACGTAGTTTTTTTTTCTTCAGACGATTTAATAATTATTTTGAACACAAAATCGGTTATTGTGATTAAACCATGATAGCTAGATATATGTTCTCGCGGACTTTTTTGTAGGTCTTAATGGGCTCTACAAACCCGTAGTACATCATTTTGTTCTATTGTCAATAGTTTTTGCAGCGCACGCAAAAATAGGTTTTCGATTTTACACCTTGTGTTACAAAATAGCAATTTTATTACGGATCCCTAATTTTGAAAAAAATAAAAAATAGCCTATAGCCTTCCTCGATAAATGGACTACCCAACACTAAAAGAATCATTCAAATCGGACCAGTAGTTCCAGAGATTAGCGCGTTCAAACAAACAAACAAACTCTGCAGCTTTATAATATTATATAATATATAATATAATAAATAATAAATAATAAATAATAAAATAATAAATAATAAATAATAAATAATAAATAATAATAATAAGTAATATAAGTAATATAAGTAATAAGTAATAAGTATAAGTATAGATAACACCGGAACTTATTTATAATTAACTGGCAACCTCACCATCGGGCTAGGCACGCCATTGTGTTGTACTATTCATTGTCATTTGAGAACGCTTGACTGCGTAATAAGAAACACTACTTTAGTAGCTTTCCATATAGAAAGAGGACATCATCTATTTAGTTTATTACAATATTATTAAATAATAACGAAGACAAAACTGTACATTTAATATTAAAAAAAAAAAAGTTATTGAACGAGTCTGATGCCGAAAATATAGTTTTTAGAATTGATGTCCGTTTGTCTGTTTGTCTGGATGTATGCTCCGGATTGGACCAAAAACGGTTGAACAGATTTAGATGACAGTTAGTTTTATAACCTGGATTAACCCATAGATTCCTTTTAATCCCGGTAGTACCTACGTTCCCCTGAGATATTTTCCAACATCCACGCGGGCGAACCCACGGGCAAAATATAGTATATTTAATACAATGTTTGCTGTAATTGCACGTCTGTTAGTGTTTCTTCAAACATAACTTCGAAATTCTAATGGTGTCGAACTCGAGATGTCAATCTGCAAAGATTTACTTTGAAAGCAATTGAGTTGGCTTTCGAATTGTGTAGGGCCACTTGAAGTAAAGTTAGTTACTTTCAAACCATTATAAATTATCATTGCTTTACACTGGTCGTTAAACGGATATATTTCGGAATCTGGATCTCCTACATAATATAGCACATGACATACACAATAATTTACATTAATTAGCAATCATAACAAAAATCCTCGGTAATTATACAAAATATTGAATAGAATATTTTTTTTTATTCGTTAGCCTATTTTGTGTCCCAATGCTGGGCAAAGGCCTCCCCTTTTTCCTTCCAAACCTAGGGAGGTTTGGAAGGAAACACACCACCTTCGCCTTGGTCTACCTCGACGGCGATGTCCTGCCATAATAATACGATATTGTCCTACTGCAGCCACTGTAGGGCAAAGGCTTCTTCTCAGAATATGGAATATCTTTGCCATCATTAATTAAGGGCATATAAATTTAACGAAAAACTAAATGCAGAGACTAATGGAAACCCCAGGAGAAAACCAATACTATAACCCAAAAGTGGATAATCATGGATTAAAGAAGAATACAAAATGAGACGCATTACTCATCGCGGCGCGGCACCGGTGATATCAGATAGTATTTCCGGCTTCATCGTTCAACCAATGAGGATGTAGGAGTAGGGTTTCTAAATACGCATATGGTCACGGGTCTTCGAGTCCTTGATAGCTATCGATCTGCCCTACATAGCTCCTATTACGTTTTAATACACGTGGAAGACTTATCAAGGACTGATCAATTTTGTATGGTAATTGGGTTCACCTAGTTTTACGAGAAACTGTTGATCTACTTATGTTGCTGACGAATAATTTGTTGATGTATTTTTTTTTACAGTTCGTTGTATGACCAGAAAGTTATGCACTTCAATTTCCAGTTGTATGGTTAAGGACGTCAAGCATCCGTCATTCAGCTTAAATTTAAGAAGCAATGAAAAGCAGGCGGTTTTGGAAGCTGTCTTTTTTAATCATGGCTTCTAAAACAGACCCAATTCCAAAGCATTTTGTTTTTTTTATCAACCTTTATTGTCCCACTGCTGGGCAAAGCTCTCCCTCATAACTTTCCACTGTTCCATGATTGCTACCTTTTCCGGCTAATATCTCGTAAAGAATCTCGCCAGCGTTTCCTTGGCATCCTTCGGCGACTTTGGCGTCTTCTGGTACCTACTGCGTGCACCTGTTTTGGAATATAATGGGTTAATCCGGCTTGACCTGGAGGCCTAAAAAGGCCATTTTGGAGAATCATAAAAGAATAACATTAGGTATGAATCATAATACGGCGAAGACTGTCCGTGTTTTTTTTTTTCGCTGCACTACATAGATATAATCAAAGAGATTGGGATTGGATCAGTGCCGTAAATAGGGCGGTGCCAGCGGTGCCCAGGCACAGGGCGCAGACCCTGGAGGGGCGCAGAAATGACCAGACCAGGGCCACTAACAATACCTATTATTTATTTATTTATACGTGTGGATT
This sequence comes from Oligia latruncula, assembly GCA_948474745.1. Classification (NCBI taxonomy): domain Eukaryota; kingdom Metazoa; phylum Arthropoda; class Insecta; order Lepidoptera; family Noctuidae; genus Oligia; species Oligia latruncula. The sequence goes on from OX419700.1 coordinate 12,837,912, forward strand.
CGCGTCGTCCGCGTATATTCTTCTTACAAATAAATAATAATCGTAAAAGTTTGTGAAGAATGTGATACCGAAGACGATTTTCCTGAAAAGCGTAAAAAGCGTCTTTACTCGCGTAAAGAGGTCGGCAAGCTCTTTGAGAGATTGATTGCGGGCCGCCTCGTCGGGCACCTGGTGAGGACGTGGCCGGATCTGGCGGATAGCCAGTTTGGCTTCCTCAAGGGGCGCTCAACGGTGGACGTGGCTCATGCGCGTGAGAGCCCTCACGACGGGGGACGCGGTGTCCCGGGGTGGGGTCGTCGTGGCGGTGTCACTCGACATCGCCATCGCGTTTAACACCCTGCCCTGGAGCTGCATTGTGGAGCCACTCCGGTATCACCGGGACGGACAGAGCCGTCATCTACCCCGGTCGCGACGGGGAGTGGAACCGGCGAGAGATGTCGTGCGGTGTCCCGCAGGGATCGGTTCTGGGGTCGTTCCTGTGGGACATCGGCTACGACTGGGTGCTGCGGGCCGACGACGCGCTGGTCCTGGCGCAGGGGAGGTCGCATCAGGCGCGGCCGACGCGATGACACGCGGGGTTGCAATAGTCGTGGAGAGGATCCGGCAGTTGGGTCTCGAGGTGGCCATTGCATAAGTCCGAGGCCATGTCGTTTCATGGGCTCCGGAACGCGCCACCATCGGGATCCCAACTAACGGTAGGAGGGGTTCATATCGCCGTCGAGACGACGATGAAATACCTGGGTCTCGTCCTCGACAGCCGGTGGAACTTCGTCGAGCACTTCCGACGTTTGGCCCCCAAACTAGAACGGGCCGGGACCGCCTTCAAGCGGCTCTTGCCCAACCTGAGGGGGCCAAACGCCTCCTGCCGGAGGCTTTACGCGGGTGTCGTGCGGTCCATGGCCCTATACGGGGCCCCGTTCACTGCGGCGGCGAGCCGCCCACTACCTGAACGCGCCCCAGAAGGTGGTAGCCGTAAGGCTTATCCGGGGCTACCGCACGATCTCGGGCGAGGCGGCAAGCCTCCTTGCCGGACTGCCGCCATGGGGTCTGGATAGTCCTCGCGCGCCTGTATTAGTGGCGCGCGGAGGCACTACGCCGCCGCCGGGGGGAAAATCCGCTTCCGCGGCAAATCACGGCGGAGCGGACGGATCTCCGGCGTGACCTCATGGCAAACATGGAAAGAGCGACTGTCGCAACCCAGCGCCTCAAAGAGCAACTCCTCTCTCTTTGAGGAGTGGCTAGAGAGGCACCACGGCGCCCTCACCTACCGCCTGACGCAGATCCGCCTGACACGGAAGTTTTGGGAGGTTCCTGCACATCATCAGGCGGGAGGAAACGCCCGGCGTGTCCTCTGGGCGATCCTGGCAATGGTGACACCATTGAGGAGGTCTGCCCCGCGGAGCACCGTCGTGTCCTTGTAGAGGCCCTGGTGTAAGCCATGGTCCGGGGCGAGAGAGAGTGGGAAGCAGTCACCTTCTTCTGCGAAGCAGTCATGCTAGCAAAGGAGGTGGCGGGACGGCTCAGGGAGAGAGCCTCCCGTCCCAGCCGCCGCGGGAGAAGCTCCGGGCGTCGGGAGCCGCGTGACGACTCCCGGCCTCCGTAGGCGTGGACCTGCGGGCGGAGAGTAATGGGTAGCTCACCGTCCGATCAGGACCAGGCTCGTGCCGGACGGCGCGTACGTGTTCCACGCGCGCCTCAAAGAGATGTCAGCATCGAAGAATGGGCCCCTTAGGACCGAAGCCTGCCGGGTCAGCGGGATTGTCCCAAAGGGTTACCGCTGGCCCGGAACATAAAGGGCTAAGGAAGGAACACGGGTGGATTTTAGTCATTTCCCATCCGAAAAAAAAAAGGGCGCGGATATAGCAGCTCGCACCGGGCGCAAAAAAGGCTAATTACGGCGCTGGATTGGATTGATTGGAATTTTAGCACAGACAAAAAAAATAACTGAAAAATGCTTCACCAATGGGATTTGATACGATTCATTTAACAGTTAACTGTCCATTAAGTTATCCTTTTATGATTCTGCCAAAGTGGCCTTTGTAGGCCCCCTGTTGTGCAACTGAAACACACGAGCATTTTTCAAGCAGGAACCACTTTGCTTTGAAGATCTGATTGGCTAGGAAGTATTATCGGATTTGCTATTCATAAATAGCTTAACTATCAGTAAGATCGCGTGAAGCCATGTCACACGGCCACGTATCACCCGGCTGTGTAGTGGGAAGAGAGATCAACTCTCTTATGACATTATCAACATTATCTGATAATAGTCCTATAGATCAGGTTATCTGATCTTCGATCTCATGCATGCTTTTTATCTCTCTGTGTGAGACGTCAAAATATATCCCACGATTTGATATGATGATAATGTTAAACATAAGTTCATTGGTCTCGTGCAATAACAGAGTCTCCACGAGTATCTGTACAAAGAGTTTGTCTGGCGCGTCTTAGGGAGTCAGCATTAATCTGCTGAATAGGTAATCTTTATATTACAGTATAATATATAACTTTTGTTAAATTTTAAAATAAATTCGTGGCAACTCGAAAGAAAATAAAAACTGGCCAATTGCGAGTCGGACTCGCACACGAAGGGTTCCGTACGACAAGGCAAAAACGCCGAAAAAAACACGTTTGTTGTATGGGGGCCCTTTTAAATATTTATTTTATTTTGTTTTTAGTATTTCGATGCCTCCCACGCAGGTCGTAAGGCTAAAAAAACATTAATGTCAGGAAAGCCTTTTTTTTACGCGTAGGCTCTCCTGACATTAATGTTTTTTAGCCTTACAACCTTATGCGTGGGAGGCATCGATTTGTTGTTATAGCGGTAACAGAAATACATAATTTGTGAAAATTTCAACTTTCTAGCTATCGCGGTTCTTGAGATACAGCCTGGTGACAGACAGACCGACGACGGACGGACAGACAGCGAAGTCTTAGTAATAGGGTCCCGTTTTTACCCTTTGGGTACGGAACCCTAAAAATGAAGATTTGACAATTTTGTCTACCAGTGCACTTGGTGAATGTCTGAATGATCAATCCGTAATTTAGTATTCTGGTGGGGAGGTGCCGCATCCGCACTTGAGATCTGAGCTGTGTGTGAACCCCTGTGGAGATTGTCTTTGCTTCGGCCGACTTGGGTTCGAAGCCTATTAAAAGATTTCTAAGTCAGCCACGGTAATGCGTGGCACCTCCTCGTAGACAATGGCCCACCATCCAGCGCCGCATGCCTTGTCACCTGTGCACTTGATGATTTTCTGACTGCATCAGTAAGCGGAGATCGCGCAGCTGAATTTTGGGCCGAAGATGTTTGATTTTTTTTCCATCGATACGCTAAGAAGAAGAAGTATCCTGGTTAGCAAGAAGGACAGCAGTTTGTTTCTTTGAAAATTCCTTCAGGACAAGATAGAATTTTGCGGAGTGAAACAAACTTCAACAGGCACATAAGACTGGCATACTCTTACACGTAATTGCGTAAAACACTAACATTAGAAATGGCTTTCTCAGCAACATTCATTGCGTTATTTACGTTGTTGAGCAGACAATTTTTTCGAACATATGAAGCAATGAATTAGCAATATCCTTCAAAATGATTCAGATTGTCATTGATAGTGTGTTACAAAATTAGAAACACTGCACTGCTACATAATAATAAACACAAGAACCAGTCAGAAAGGTCATGCGAATCAGTCTCCAGGCAATTTGTTATACACACCTATCATATAACTTTCGCACGATGTTATCACATGCGATACGGATGGCACAATCAACGTATCAAATCAAAATCATATAAATAAGATCAATTCCGATCGATCAACGACGATAGATAGAACTTACAGCATTTGGTAACGTGACTACTTATATTATAAGTCATATGACAAATGAATTGAAAGTCAAGCTGTTCATTGGTGTCGATGAAATCCAGTTCAATTTCGTCATGGGTCAATTGATGTTATTTTGTGATCGTGTCTAACACGTGAAAAGTAATGAATCAATATGTCGAACCGAATTTATGATGTAATGGTCTCGAAGTTGGCAAATCTTAGGTTTATAGAAATAAATTAGTAACTAATGTCACTTCTTTTTGTATAAAATATGGCAGATTTAAAGAATGTTACAGATATCTTACTGCAGGATACTTTCCGTCATAATACAAATTGTTTAAAACATCGAATAGAATACTCTTTATTAAATAATATAATATGTTTGAATTTATACGTGAAATTAACAAAGAATAGACGGGCTTATATGTGATAACTTAGAATTCAACAAACAATTCATTAAAAACTAATTCATCTGAGGATCGTGTGACATGAAGAATGCTTTGCGAAAACCCCTTTTCCGACAGTTCTGAAAGTATATCTAAATAATCATCATCTGCCTAGCCATTTCCCAACTAGGTTGGGGTCGGTTTCCAATGTAACCGGATGCAATACAATACAATACTTACCGGATACAATACCAATATTTTACCTGCAGCGATTGCCATCCACAACCCAGTTACTTTGTAATAAAGTATCCCTTTGGTAAAACTGGTTGTCAGAATTTCGGGCTTCTGATGACCCGTAACGACTGTTAAAGATTCACGAATGACAGACGGGACCAACGGCTTAACGTGCTTTCCGAGGCACGGAGAGGTCTAGGTATGTAAAGATGGTCGACCATCTACGAACCAATCAAGGCAAGCGTAGCTTAACGACAATCGGTTTTAAAATATTTACCTAAATATTATATATAGAAATCGCTCTCAAAGCGTTTCGTATGACTTGTGGAGTTGTGGTATGACTACAGCACTTCAACTTCAATGGAATTGACATTAGCTTTCGATAGCCTATGCCAGTCCCATACACTTTTGACCTTTCCATCATCGTTATCTGATAGAATATCTGAATCCCTCTGAAGTCTTCGGGCCATGCCGGTCATCGAGACTGCAAAAATGAAATAGGTGTTACCAATCGACATTGGCCTCCATGACAGAAACTCTCCAACTGCGCAGTAAGCCCTTTGTTTACTTGAGCGGATAAACTCATATCGATGTTATTGAGACCACCACTAACTACCACATAATGTTTTATGACATACACGTTGCTATTAATAGTAGCAACAATAATGTATGTTTACGAGAAATTTCTTGTTTACACCTTTTGTACCAGTCGCAGTCCTACCAAGGAGTTTCGTACTACCGAGTAACTGTATTGTGGAGGTTCGATAGGCTGATAGGCAGTCGCTCTATGTAAAATACTGGTATTCAGCTGCATCCGGTTAGACTGTTAGTTGGGAAAAGGCTAGGCAGATGATGTTTGTTTCTTCTTATGTTTTCTAATACTGTGGGAAACTTAAATGATAATTTATATTTTATTTCTGTAAATTGGTTGTAAAAAATCAGTTTTACAGTCATGTCAAAAGAAATAATGATATTTTAAAACTAGACATAAGAAGAGATATATATTATATCACTCCAATATCGCTTAAGTTGTTTTACACCATTCACGTTGAAAAACAGTGCATCAACTGATCGATGAGCTGTCCCTGTGTCTGCCATATCTGATGATTATTAGTAACATGACCTATGCCCGCATACTTTAGTTTGCATAGAAAATAACGTTAATCTTTGATATAACGTTGCCATATCTGCTAATATCTATTACAGCATAAATATACAGATATTGAATCACATTCACATCAAGGATACCTCACCAGTTGAGTGGTAACCTAGATCACGTGTGTGTGCGCACATACAGCTGCTGACGTCATCGGGAAGAGGGCTTTACTTTCGGGAAGTAATGGTGGATGTAGACTTGCTGGATTTAGGAAACTAAGAATTAAGTATTTCACTTAAAGGAATCACGGGGTCCGAATACCAACCGAATTTGCTGCCTGTTATAAATCTCGATTTTCGGCAGGTTGATTGAAACTTAGTAAATAGTTTCATTGTGAGTTTTCTAAGGTCAATATTATTTTAAGTCTGTTAGCTTTTAAAATTTATAGAATTTTGGGTTACAGAGAATGTCTGCCATAGGCGCCACCCATGATATAAAAATTCTCCTAGTAGATTTGTTTTCTTCACCACAACCAAACAATACATTACAACGCTATAAATATAAACAATATAAAATCTTCAGGAGCCGCAAATAATCATGAATAATGTTTTACTACCGTAATTCAGTTTGTTTGGTAATACACTGGTAATGGAAGTCCATTTACTGTAAGTACTTGTCCATTTCCAGGAAATAGTGGATTGTTCCTCTCTGTTCTCCGTGGATCTTTCTTCTGTATCGAATTTTCTTTATTGCTTTGCTTTGAAAACAGTTTGATGTGTTTGTTTTTTTCGTACTCTTTAAACGATCTTGATTTGGTGATACCGTTTGGTTGGAATAGAACTTTCTATTAATTATATTAACGAGTTATCAACTTAAGTTCTTCATTTATTTTCCAGAGCTAAATTCTTTAGGACTTCAGCAAGCACTTTTGTAGAGGACTCTCACGAGGTTTGCTGATCCAGGGTCTTCTCTTGTAAATTGATCTGCTTCTACAGCTATTCTTCTTCCATAGTGGTTAGCAGATTATCTGTAATTACTGTGCTGATGTCTAGGCCTAAAAATAAATGACTCTAGCCGTCCGATCTATTCTGTAAAAATCTGTATTCTGTGAAAACTTAGGTGTGAGTGTGTTAAATATACCGGCTGGATCACCTATCGTACTTGCTTCAACCTTTCAACTTCAATATTTTCATAATTCTTTCCGCTATCTGCGAGCCAGTGGGCACGGTCCACGACACGTATACCAAAATACCCTTTACTCGCGTATCCTTGAACAGCTTCTGGTTCATTCGCCTCGACTGCTCTATTCTGAATACTAACTAGATCACTGACGTAATGCTTGTAATTCTTCATTTCTGATGACTGATGGACTTTGGGAGTGGTTTCAACGAGATAATTTAGGTGACTGATTCTTTTTTGTTTTGACAAAGATGAATGAAGGATTTGCACTACCTAGTTTATTTTATATCAAAATCGCCGATACAAAATGAATTAGTCACCTGCGATTTGTATTGACCTGCGTAAATGGGGAGGCGATTAGGCTTGTGAGGCAATTTGGTAAGCGACCAACCTTCATGCGGCGGGCGATCGCCTGCTAGTGAGCATTTTCACGGTCGATTTAAGTGACCCGCCACATACGACCTGTCGCCGCACGAGAAAAGTCGAAACCTACGGAACTTGCGATTTTAGTCGCCTGCAGCCTAGCCGAATTACCATTTAGACACTCGTGCGGCTACAGTCACCTGTGTAAAGCCCGCATAAGATGTGTTTTATTGAAACTTGGAAGTCTTTATTGAGGTCAATCCTTTATTTCTTCTTTAAAGATCGAGTCTGTCGTCGAAATATTCAGATATTGTACTTCTTCCTCCTTCGTCGTACCGATTTTCCAAATTACATGAGTTGTGCTTTCACTCATGTAGTGAAAGTACTTCCATTCCTCTCCATTCGGTCGAAAAATTATGTACACGTTAAATTCTTGTAAAAACTAATAGGTAAATCCCAGAAATATGTAGATTCTGGAACAAAAATAAATAATCTATAGATATTTTCTTAAACTAAACATATAAAAGTGTTCCCATATCCCAATACCTTCAAACCATCAAACAGAACATCATTTCTATACAAAAAAAAAAGCTAAATGATTAAACTTTTAAGATTTTAAGACAGGAGAGCATCTTCCCAGAATCAGTCTTAAAAGTTCGCCAACCCGTGTTAGTACTTATCTTGTCGTTAATTTATTTATACTGTAGTCGATATTATAAGCTCTTACAATTGTAAGGTTCCAAAAACGGGATTTACGTCACATAGTGAGGTTACTAAACTTAGAATGTAGGCCGGCTGCGCGTGAGTGGCTGGATGATGTTATAAGCAGATTCAATGGACTATTGATGGATGATTGAGGATGTTAACAGGAGAGGAGAATATTTAGCTCTATGGTAGAAACTAGGAATGAGCGGATTAATCAACTTAGCAAGAGAATGGGTACAATTTTGTTCGTTAGATAGCTCCTTAGTTATTTTCACGTTAGTCGAAGAACTGACAATGTTGGGTGGAGTCGTAAGCATTCTCTATGCTTAAGACAGCTCTAATTGCAATTGGAAATCTGTCAACAAAGTTTGCTAAACAGCCGGTCTATTCTGTAAAAATCTTTCCTTAAATACTTAGGTGGTGTGAATTTGAAGTGAACTGGCATTCCACCTGATGATAGGCGTTGACACTATTGACAGCTTACTTCAAGCTTACTTCACCTAAGTTTTCACGGTGAGGTTTTACTGAATATACCGGCTAGACTATCCATTGCTTGGTTTTAAAAAATGGTAACAGGGCGAACAGACCCACCGAGAAAAGCATTGAGCCTCCATTTTTTCAAGCCGAAATGGATGTGAAATTAGGAATTTAGTTATCTACCTACTGTTTTAGAAGTTCAAGCTAACAATACAAACCCGACTTTACGACATACAAAGTAAAGTACTACAAAGTTCTAAATCCCGATAGTACGTCACTAGCTACAGAAAGCCACTAAACTTAGAACTGCACCGTAAACCGGGCTATCCGGTAGAACTAATAACGTGTCTATTTGGAAATGGATTCTAGGAAAGGGGCGAGGATGGGAAGTCTGCAGATGTATTACGACGTTTATATGGCTGTGGTGAACCTAGGTTGGTAGACCAAGGGATAGAGAGGAGCACTGGCAATTTGACTACTATAGGTACTTAGAAGGTGGATGTAAGATCTACGTTTTGATCATCTTAGATACTAATCTACATATTGTAGGGTATCTCAGAAATAACCACAGCAAATCTTCAAAACTTATTTAATATTCTCCAAACTTATTAACAACAAAACTTATTTCTTAGAATCAATCTCCACGGTGCAATAATACCGCGACCGCTCGCTACCAACTCCCTAGAAAAACCGTCCCAGGATCTTTTCCAAGCCAAGTAAGCGTCCACCGGTGTGGCCAGTACAATCCATTCCTTCTCCCGATTTTGCCGTCAGTATGGCCAGTATAAAATATTTAAACCACAGATTGATTTGATTATTGAATTTTAAACCGTGTAGTTTCAGTTTATTAATCAAACCTTACAATATATATATACTAATAATAAAGCTGAAGAGTTGGTTTGTTTGATCGCGATAATCTCTAGAACTACCAGTCGGATTTGAAAAATTATTTTTGCATTTGATAGCCCAACTCTTACGGAAGGCAAGGCTATGTAACATCGCGATATGACCCTTAGGAGTCGAGCAAAAAGAAAAAAAAGTCAGAAAGACCGCTAAGCGAAAACGAATAGCGTGGTCAGGTGATGCAATGCGATGGGCTGGGTCGAGGGAACAAGAAATTTGGAGAAAGAAGTCGCGAGCAGAAGCCAGTTATATTATAATAGGCAGGACCTGTTAATTTAAAAAAACTGTAAAAGTCAAGTTAAGTCTGAAATCGCAATGAGATAAAAGTAAAACCTAAAAATTAAAAGTAATAAAAATTACACATTGTTCTTCTAGCAACACAGAAAACACTTATATTGTCATAGTTATGAGGATTTTTCGCAAAATGCAAAAATGAACCTACCGCAAAAGATACATAAGATTCATCCCACAAACCTAAAAGCTTTGAAACAGGAAAACCCGCGGGCGAGGCCATAATCCCACATAATGATATAACTGCCCAGTTAACCCCACTTCCTTCTGACGTCAGCCCTGTATATATAGCCCACAAATCTGGGTTAGCGACCAACTGGGTTACAGCTTTGTTTTCACCCATTTTCGCACGAAATGTTTTTATGTAACCTTCTTTTTATACGTGTAATAAAAACAATGCGATGTTACATCAGGGTTTGATGTAATCTTTCTGGATTTCATAATACGAAATGTGGAGGTTTTCGTCTTGTTTACTTGTGTTAATATGGATCAAATCTGCGGAGGCAAAGAGAGTTGGTGTTCATTACGGATTTTTAGATATCATTATAATCACAAATTTTTTAAACTCCCGGAAAACCTTTCACGTAATCCCCTTTTTGGGCACGAAATGACTACCTATATAACTACTATCAGGAGAAGCGCGCACAACGTTACAACAAAATTTAATCGTTGCGCAAATTATCGCCAATCTATGAATAATACCAATATACAAGAGTCCGTCTGCGATTTTCTTTCATATAAACATGCGATTAAAAAAAATCGCATTGCAGTGCGCGCTTAGCCTTAGGAGATGGCGAAAGTCAGAAAAATCATTACTTGTAATGGTAGCTATCTAAGATAGTACCTACAAGATTTATAACAATACAAGCCGTGCGCCGGTGGGTTCCCATCAACAAAAATTATAAACTTCCATTAAAACATTCATCCCCATAATTGGCGAATAGGTGGTGAATTTTCAATTTCTTCCTTAGCCCTCATATACCGGATGATTCTTTTTACTGGTTCCAATTTTTTACAGGCTGTTCTACCCATGAATATGAACAAATTTCACTATGGGACCAACTCTGAAATCACAAATTAAAATCTGCTGTTTAATACAAAAGCTCAATACCTACCTACTTGACCAAAATATAGGAAACAGCTGATTTATTTTTCGTGATTTCACAGTTGGTCCCATAGTGAAAGTTGTTCATATTCATGGGTAGAAAACCGAGTAAAAATTTGGAAACGTTAAAAAAGAAATCTGTAATATGTTGTAAAAGGAACTCTTAGGCAAAATTCTTGCTTGTAGACCCAGAGGTTTAAGCACTTCTATGGCTGGAAATATCCTGCCAAATGAAGGGTGAATAGGGACACATAACCCAAATGAATGCTTTTGGCAGGAGGGTTGATGGTTGCAAAATATAAACATAGATTTCTATTCCATTAATAAACTGCCCTTGAAAAACCGTTGTCCTACTTTCAATTCCCAAATGTTTGTGTGTTCCACTTTTATTTGTAACACTTTCGATAACACCAAACATCTGAAGCAACAAAATCGGAATTTAATTATCGTATTTCGACATTTATGCATTCGTAAATTAATTTCATGACTTCTTGAGGAGTCAAGAGTTCAAAAAAACTTAGTTATTAAATTGGAAATGTCAATTTAGTCTCCTGCATCCGTCCAGGGGTTGATTCTGAAAATTCTTAAAAAACAGAACAACTTTTCACACATGCATCGAAATTCTACCTTCTGATCTAAAGGATTCGTTTTTTTCCGGAGCCTGATATGATTTTCATACGGAAAGTAGTTTAGTATGACGAGTAGAATCACCCTCTTGATGAATGCAGGTGACCAATTCCCCATACTTTGTGGTTAATATAGAGAATTATGGAAGAAGAAGATGTGCTGCCCCGACTCCAAATAAATTCGGACAAGGGAGAATGATTATGTAGGTACAATTTTGATACTTAATAAGCTAAACGCATCTTCTTTTCTGAACTCAAGAATGGCAAGCGAAAACAAGGCAGCCAGTTCGTCAGGATACAAAGACGTTCAGAAAAGACATATGAAGAGATGCAATATAGATCTCTCTCCTTGGGAGTAACAAAATATTTATAACTTTGAAGACCAGCGGAGGAGAGATCTCGACAGCAGACGTGATCACCATATGAGCAAACCACCCTCCAACATACAATATCATTACCAAAATGGCATTCTAACGTGTCCGCACTATCTACCTAGCATATAACCTGAAGAATATCATATACTTTTCTGATTTTGTTTACTGTAGTCGATCATATACTTTTATTGCTTCTAAAACTTGCGTTTTATGCGTTTAGGTCCTGTAATCCCCTTACGATAGGTTACTTTAGCTACGTCAGAGTACACGCCCGTAACAGATTGTTGTCGAAAACAAAAACAGTCACCGTAGCCGAAATCGGCATGGGGTAATACTGTAGCACGTACTGCAGCCATGTTTCATAGCAACACATTAATCTTTGCTGGAGAGATTCCATTAATCCAGTTCACTTGCTCCTCTGACCCAATCCGAAGACGTCAATGAAAGCCAATCGATCAAAGTCTACGGCAGGATACGTCAGCTTTCACTATTTTTGTATCGAAACGATAACATGAGGTAACATGGGGGTCATTAGTGGACTGTTTATTGACTTTAACGATGTCAATACAATCGTAAATAACTATTAAGTGCAGCTTTAGTGCAGAGTGATTATTATGAATAACTTAAACATAACACGCGAAATGTGGGTGCACTATAATAGGTGAAGAATGACAAGCATAATTGGCGAAATGTGGGTGTACTATAGGTGCAGAATGACTTAAATATAACTGGCCAAATGGGGGTGTACGGAAAGCTCGGCGGAGAATAGAATATACATACATAGATAACAAACATTGCCCAATAAGGCAATAAGAATCCACTTTCAAAGATGAAGAACCGACTGTAGACAATGAAGATTAGGGAAGAAGCTATGAAAAGTTTATGCACGGTCGAGCCTAGGTCAAATGAACACAGCCAAAGTGTGGAACTCTTTGCCGATCTGTGTTCCCTCCCACATTTAACTCGCCTGCCTTCAAAGCAAGAATGAACAGGCTTCTTCTGGGCACGCTCGGTCCATCATTGACCTCATCCATCGCTTTCCATCAGGCGTGATCGAGGTCAAGAGCAGGCCGATTTAGCAATAAAAAAAAATAAAAAAATGAAACAGGATCCTTGCCGATTCAATCGCCCACAACAGAAGACAAGGAAGGAAAACTGGCTGTGCAATTTTCTTTTTGGGTATCCATTTCGTTTTTAACAAACTTAAAATTTAAAAAAATGCACGGGTTATCTGAAGCTAATACAAGTACCTAGTAACTTTACTCTCGCGTCCTAACTAAGAGATCGAATTTGGTAAGGACATAGGGTCCTACGTAGCCACGATACCTATCCTAAGCTGGTCCTTAAACAATTTCGCAAAAAAAAAACATTACAAGTTACAACACCCGGAAATCCCATAATGTATCTTTATCAAGACTTGCTCCACTTTTGATTTCAAACTAATTACTAGTTTTATCTATTGCACGATTCGTAGGTATCTCTCGCTATCGTGTCTACGGCGCACTGCCGTCCAGCGATATTCAGATATTAATTTAAACTCCTGTTGAAATCCACTCGAAACCGGTTCGAACTGGTGATAACCTATCGTAAAGTATGTAATTATTTGATAGAACCGCTTGAGCATTGGTTATATAAACGCACGGGGAGTTGAAGGAGATTGAAACAAATGTAGTCTTGTTCCTGAACCATTTTGAGATCATCTTTTCAGCGAGTGTGTGTTAAACCACTCAGTTCACAGTGATGCAGCTCATCTATGTGTGCAAAATACATAAAATAAACACGAATCATGAAGTCTGTAACCCCAGTGCTGGCCACGACAGACCTAATTATCTTTGTCTTGTCCTTATCCCAATTTATTCAGTTTGGCGCAACATGTCTTAGGTACTCTCATATTTAGTCATGTTCTTCTATTTAGTTTGGCGCAACATGTCATATGTACTCTCTTAAGTACTCAACATGTCATAGGTACTCCTCTATTAGTCCTCATCTCGGTCGTCACCCTCTTTCTAGCCATCTTTCTGACAGTCCATTCAACGTTTGGTCTTCCTCTAATCTTACAGCCATAAATACTCACACCCAAAACACACACACACACACCCCCACTCACATTCATACCCAAAACTTTCCTCACGACGACGGACCTAAAATCTTAGGTGTATTCCGATACCGAACGATAGTTGGACATAGAATATAATCTGAAGTTTTATGGCTCTTCAGATTTTTCATCCCTCAAATCATTTGTGTTCTCTTTGCTGCGTTCTGCATCTGCCTTTTTATTCTTTCCAAACTCCCAAAACAGTAGAGTAAATTATCTATTTTATTCTTGGATCACAAGATAAACGAACAGCACCCTAGTCGTGTTACACACTTTCCTGCTTTCCATCTCAAGCCGAGGGTATTAATGGAAATTGCTGAACCATTGCTTCATGCGTTTGAAAAATTCGTCTGCTCAACAACGTAAATAAAACAATTGACGTGGCAGAACTGTTAAAATTAAAGGCACTGCGATCGATTGCATTTTATGTGTGGTCGATTGCATTATCCTGCAGGATTAAAAAGTATCTACTCGCGCGTCTCTTAAATAACGCAGCATTATGCTGAGATTAAGCCTTCTTGACTTCGCACATGTCTTTATTATTTATGTCTATTCGAAAAAAATATGTTAATTTAAAATGTTACTGTTTGTATTTCCTGTGTACCCCTGATAATCAGCACTGTTTGAACGTCAAAATTACAGAGGACAGTCCCCCAAACGCCCGCCACTTATTATAGCCAACATCAACTGGCATAAAAAGCACAAAAAAAAACATGGCTTTTCGTAACTTTACACACAGGAAATACAAACGGAGCAGTAGATGTAGCTCCGCTAACGGCTACTTAGCTAACAATTTCGGAATGAAAAGATTACCTACTTTAATAATAAGTGCTTTCTAAGTTCTAGTTATTTTTCTATCAATATTGCCAACTTATTAGTGATAACCCCTAAAAAATAAACAAACAGTATTTATATTATAACATACTGTCACAAGATAGGTACAGACGGCACATGAAGCAAGCTACTACAATATGTCAAATTTCTTTCATATATTTTCAACTTTATCGCTAAAGCATAAGGTTCACAGTTGATTGGGAAAATTTTACAGTTTCGGGTAGCTTGATGTGCTGGCGTCTGTACATACGACACCACCAGTTTCAGCTGACTCCGCATTGTATAGGCTTTTCGTACAATGAGAAGTCAGCTTATACTGGTAATGTATAGCTTGATCTGTCAACGTGCACGCGAGAGAAGGCGCGACTGCGGTCAACAGAGTTGTTTTCCAGCTATTCTGAAAGTGAAAGGAAAACGCAATAGGATACTAATAGCTTATCTATTGATAACCTTGTGGTCAACCCGCAAGCGACGGCGATGTGGAACTAAACCACGTCACGGTAAATACGCAGTCGAATGCGTAAGTAACGTTTTTTGTTTGATTGACATTGGATTAGTGTTGGGTCCGCTTGCTATATATAGAATTCTAATTCTGTTTTTTTTACTATATATTAATAGGTATGTGTATTGATCAACCTTTCTCGTTTTCAAGCTCTATATTAATGACCTTCAAAATGAGCAAGGTTCATTAATGACCAGGCAAGTAGTTAAGAGGAATGGAACTCTCGCCACCGCCGACGATCTGCGAAGATGCCGAGAATTGGATGGTGTTTGGAACTTTAGAGTTAGAAGGAGCTAAAGCTGAGCTGTAGACCAAAATAAATAATATTATGATCACGCTTTAAACAATCCTTCTCATGCTTTGATAGGTTAGCTGTGAAAGTTGCACAGTTCTAATAGTATCTACTTAAGTCCTACGGAGAGGAACCTGTAATACAAGATAGCACGTCAAAATGAACAAATAGGTGTTAAAGTCTTTTAACGCATTGTCAAATATGCTTCATAGTATATTAGAGACTTCCTAAAAACTTCGAGACTGACATTCTAGGAAGTTTGCCAAAGTTCATTGTTTCGAGAACACTATTATGCTTGTAAGACATAAAAAATTGGTATCATCTCTGGCCCTCCCACATTGAGTGGTGAGTAAAGATATGGTGACGACGTAGTACAGACAGGGATAGTTAACATTTTCCAACACGAGTTCTTGACACGAGTCAGTTTCATGCAAACGAATAAGTACGTGTTTTGCGAATTTGGTATTTATTAGCTATTAGAATTATTGTCGCACTGGCACGTGTCAGAAAGGCATTTTCTCGACGACCGGACTGTATGTCAAAAATTTGATGCGGGTCGGGAAAAGTGTACCTTTTTTTTGGGTGGGATATCATCAAATGACCCCTCCCGTTCTGGGTGGAGCGGAAGGGAGTGTCAGACTCTTACTGACTAAAACTCCGTGTTCCTTCATTAGCCCTTTATGTTCCGGGCTAGCGGTAACCCTTTCGGACAATCCCGCTGACCCGGCAGGAAAAGTGTACCTTATATAAATATATGCCCTATATTAGTATAATCTGATCTTATCTATGACGTGTCCAGTGGGATTTGACCAAACATCAAAATTATTGGAGTAAGGATGTTGGTAAACCGTTTATCATGAGAAGTTGGTGGAAATAGTAGATATTTCTTAGTAAGGTTGGACCACAAAAAATACAGGCAACTCTACGCGTCTAACACCCAAGTCCGCATCTCGCTTTCCATTGACAGCTATGAAAGAGCTCATAGCATTTCTTTTAGTTAACACCACAGATTCTGGGTTGATAAGCCCTGTCTCATAGCATGTGTAAAGTGTGTACCTACTAACAATCCGCGTGATTCAAACACGTGGTTGTGGTATTTCGTAAAAATACCACAAATCAGCTGCGACCTGTTGTCACGTCACGTGTATCTACAAAAAAACATACGCATTAGTTAGTTTTGTTTATTAGAATGTGTTCCTGTATTATGTTTTATATTTATGTGTTAATGGGATCTTGTGATTTTTTTTAACGGAGTGCCAGTCTTGTCATGTTTTGGCAGGTAGTACAATATTATAAATGTTATATTAAAACTAAAAAAAAAACTTTCTGAAACTGATATTGTTGATATTATTAGCGTTTGTAAGTATCGTAGTCATGAGGTACCTACCAAAGTGGGAAGTCGTAGTTTTTGATGTTTGAGGACTTTATTGAGTTCTAAGTCCTAGATCTACAAACTTTGTAAGTACACAGTTTAGTTAATGTTAATAGGTTCGCCCCCTATGAAACACGGGACTTAGATATAATTGGCTAAATGTGGGTGTAATATAGGTCCTACACCTCTGCTTAACCCTTCACTGATGACAGGCGTAATGTTATGTTATATCTACAAACTCTATAATTATTTCACTTATGTAAAAAGGTATTTCGAGGCTTATAGGACTCGATACGTGATCGAATCAGAAATGAAGAGATCCGCAAGATAACCAAGGTAAACCGACATAGCCCGAAGAATTGAAAAAACTTAAGTGGCAGTGGGCAGGGCATATTGCTCGCAGAACAGATGGCCGATGGAGCTTCTAGAGTGGCGACCGCGTACCGGAAGACGGAGCGTTTGAAGGCCTCCTACAAGGTGGAGCGATGACCTTGTGAGTCCGTTGGATGCGGGAAGCACAGAACCGATCGAAGTGGCGGTGCTTGGGGAAGGCCTATATCCAGCAGAGCACATCTTTCGGCTGAACGATCATGATGATGATGAGGACCAAAAATTTCGACCATCCATAAATTTTTGGACACAGTTTTTAGCTAGCATATTATATATCATCCAACAATAATTAAGGAACAGTCATTTACTCTCCAATTAGTAAACGATGCATGTTGTACATAATAGCTAATGTATGTATGTATGTACAGTCATCAAAAGAGATAAGTATGCAGGAGCGTCGGATATACTTAGTTGAAGTTTTATAGAAACCGATGGATGTTCTCGTTTTTTTTTTAATAGAAAACAAACAGCTCATTTATCAAATTAAATTTCAGTCGACAACATCCATCGGTTTCTTACTAAACTTTAACTATATCAGACGATCCTACATACTTATCTCTTTGGTTGACTGTACATCCTTGTCATTAGGATATGAGTGACAATAGGAAGAATGTTTAATATCTCAACACTTTGTATGTTTAAGTCATAACGCGACTGATATCCGGTTGCAGTCTGTTAGGAGTCGGACTCACTGTGTTTAATCAAAATAATTTTCTTTTTCATATTATTATTTTTCTTTGTGTATTATTTATCGTCCTAATAATTGTTTGCTGCACCGGACGACGTCAATGCGGCTCTCGCTGAAAACCAGCGCTGGGACTCTGTCTTGTATAGGGTCGCAGCATAATGCTGAGCGATAGCCGTTTTGCATGGATGTGACGCATGTTTCCCCCAACCATTTCTTTTTTTTTTCTTTTTTGTGTCATTTTTACCGCAAATAAACGTATTTTCTTAACAACATTCATTGCGTTATTTACATAGTTGAGCAGACAAATTTTTCGAACCTATGAAGCAATGGATTCGCAATATCCTTCAAAATGATTCAGATTGTGATTGATAGTGTGTTACGGAATTACCCTGCAGGGCCTTTGCATCCATTTCCTTAGCTTAATGATAACGGCAAAATTAAACTTTTGCTCTGCAATTTGTGCTTCAGTTGTAGAAGACGTAAAAATATTCTTAAACTAGACAGACAGACAAATATTTTAAATGTTTTTTTCATAAGTCATCATCATCTGCCTAGCCTTTTCCCAACTATGTCGGGGTTAATTACATGGAGCGACTGCCTATCTGATCTCCACAACCTAGTTACTGGGTAATACGATACCCCTTGGTAAGACTGGTTGTCAGACTTTCGGGCTACTGACAACCCGTAACGACTGTCAAAGATCCACGAATGACAGCCGGGACCAGCGGCTTAACGTGCGTTCCGAGGCACGGAGGGGTATTGGCATGTGAAGATGGTCACCCATCCACGAACCAACCACGGCAGGCGTAGCTGAACCTTATTGATCGACCGTGCGGCTGTTATTAGACTTAGCCACAAGTCCCCTATTTTTTTCATATGTACCCTATATAATTTCATGTGCATTTAGTAAATATCTATTATTTTGACTACCTATAGAGAACCTATATTTCAAATCCAGAGACAGAAAGATGTAATTTTGATGGTGCTGTGGTGGTCAGAAATGAAGCTAACTGGAGAAGAACTGGAGTCACCAACATGGCTTGCAGAGTAAGCAAACTGAAGTGGCAGTGGGCTGGCCATGTTTGTCGAAGGACCGATGACTGGTAGAGCAGACGAGTCCTGGAGTGAAGACCGTGTATCGGCAAGCGTAGTGGAACACTCAGCTAGATGGACCGACGATCTCAAAAACGTGGTTGGGACAGACTGGATGCGGAAGGCGAAGGACAGGGTGCTGTGGTGCAGCATGGGAGAGGCCTATGTCCAGCAGTGGTTACAATAGGCTGGCAATATGCTGGCAGTGGCTGCAATAGGCTGACTTAATTGTGGTGCTGTGCCGTCTTGTTCGTGAACTTCTGTCAAAGAGAACATGAACAAAGATTAAACATGAACGTTGTGTCCAAGCCCTTAGTTGAGGAAATGTTGTACAAATGTTCAACAGAATGTGCTCGGAATAGTTTATCTTTCGTGTGTCCTCGGCTTAATATGATAATTGTTCGCTATATAGACCGACATGCAGGAACGCACTTTAGTTGTTTGGAAAATTAAAATAGTAGGTATCTACCCTGACCTACCTTGCTTTTGTTAAAATCCGTCACTTGGTAGAAGACAAAGGGGCCCGTGGATAAATAATAACAGCCGCACAGGTCGATCGAACCTAACTTAAAACTACCTGTTATTATTTTCTATTATTTTATTTTTGTTCCAAATGCAAAATTCCGATACGTCAATGCAACCAACTCCGCCTCTGCATTCAGACATGACATTAGCATACATTAGTGTTCTAAATATAAAAAATACAGTTTAAAAATAGTTTGTCATTGGCTGCTAGCACGTGCAAGCCAAAAACAGATGATCACTCATACTGTAATATTTAACTACGAGGAAGTACAAATGGTTAACTTTGTATGCAATCAAGCTCTTTGAATATTTTAAAAGAATTAAGCTTGGAAATGGGTAGTCACGAAAATATTTGTGAATTATCACATTAATATTATAAAGGGAAAAGATTGTGAGTGTGTGTGTGTGTGTGTTTATATGTTTCTTACTTTTTCACGCACAAACGGCTAGACCAATTTTGATAAAATTTTGTATGGAGGTAGCTGACACCCTGGATTAACATAATTATAGGCTATTTTTTATTCAGATATTTCCACAAGATCGACACTTAAGCGGGTGAAACAAAAAGACAGAGTTACTTTCCAATTTATAATATTAGTGTATGGATAGTGTGATGTGATGTGTATTAATAATTCAATTTATTACGCCATACACTGCGGTTTGTGACTCAGCTAAGTACGCCTTACGTATGCCTCTAATCTTAACAGCTGGAAAATCCTATTACCTTTAAGTATCACCTGACTAAAAGATAATTTAATTTAAACCACAGATAGCAAGCACAAAAAACATTGTTATTACGTATTTATAACACTAATGATATCAATTGTCTTTATTTTATCGCTACGTGTCGATAAATGGATAAAACAAAAGATTTCGCATTAAAAAGTTAAGCATATAAGATAAACTAATGCATTTGTTATGGGAGGGGTGTGTAGGTACCTATATGTGCTTTAAAGCCGTTGGTACCGGCTGTCATTCGTAGATCTTTGACAATCGTTACGGGTAGTCAGAAGCCCGAAAGATTTACAACCAGTCTTACTTACTAAGGGTTTTTGTATAACACAGTAACTGGGTTGTGGAGGTCAGATAGGCAGTCGCTTCATATAAAATACTGGTATTCAGCTGCATCCCGTTAAACTCGAAGCCGACCCCAACACAGATGGGGAACACGAATATTTCCTATTTAAATTCAGAGATAAAAACTTTTTTAACTTCCATTCGCGAAAAAGGTTTGAGCTCCGTTCTTTCTGGCTGCGTTGTTTTAAAATGAGATTCCTTTTATGAATGTTTTTGTTTTTTATTAGTTTTTCCATGGCTTCAATGTCATTAAATTTATAAGTATTATGTTTTAACTCGGTACAGTTTTTATTTTCCATTTTCAAATAATGTAAAGTTTACTGTTTTTAGGGTTCCTACCCCAAAGGGTGCCAACGGGACCCTATTACTAAGGCTCCGCTGTCCATCCGTCTGTCACAGGGCTGTATCTTTTGAACCATACCTAATAGGTAGACACCGGACATTTTCATAGAGTGTGTACTACTATGGCTGACTATAACAACAATAAAAATAAAATAAAGTGAAAAATTAAAGAGACCAAGAAACATATTTTTACCAAGGTTTAATAAAAAATATTGTTAAATATTGTACGGTTGTACCGAACCCTTCGTGTGCGAGTCCGACTGGCACATGGGCGCATTTTATTAAAAAAAAATGA
The DNA here is from genome assembly GCA_948474745.1 of Oligia latruncula. Taxonomy (NCBI): domain Eukaryota; kingdom Metazoa; phylum Arthropoda; class Insecta; order Lepidoptera; family Noctuidae; genus Oligia; species Oligia latruncula. The sequence continues at coordinate 12,858,973 of OX419700.1, forward strand.
AAATTCTTGTTTCCATGTTTTTTATGGCGTTTCTGTGCTTGCTAGTATTTTAAGACTATTCTTTGTAACAATTGTTACATAAACTGAATAATGTAGAATAGGTCGTTTGTGAAGTATTTCGCTAAAATTGTTTAGCTAATTAAAGGTTTTATAGTTTACTGCTTGCTTTAGGAATGAACCCTTTATTGTTTTTCCGAACATTGACCTCGATTTGATATTGAACTGAAGTAATTTTCTTCATTGGCAAAACTTTTGAACTATTTATAACTATACCAGTAGCATCATTCTATTACTTATTTAAGGTAATGTTTAAATTCAGCCAGTGACATACCACACCGCGCCTTTAATTTCCAACAGACAATCTCATTCAATATAAAAACAATTAATATTCTTCGAATTTCGTTACAACGCGGTCCCAAAGCATTCATTACCTTCAATTCCGAGTAAAGAACGAACTAATGAATGAATTGTCGCACCCATCAATTAGTGAACGAATAATTTTCACCGTAACTGCGTATATTTAGGCAGACATGTCTATAATTCTGCCTTGACCCAGTTCGATAAAACATTGTGTTGCGTAGAACCAATGTGGAAATATATAGAAGTTTAAAATTGTATGAGTTTTTTTTGTTTGTTATTGTTTTTTGGTAAGTTAGACGTTTGGACACGTGCATTTTAGTATTCGGCAAGGTCTTTGTATCTACGTATGGCTGGGTTTTTAGGCCTTGAAGAATAGGTAATAAGGCTAGCTGCGTAGAATTTAAACTTAGCCCAGGTACGCCGCATTTTTCCCACGGCGATTTTTTTTCGCGCACTGGATTTTCAACGCACTGCTTACCGCCGAGAGTTGAAAATCCAACAGTGTATTTTTTTGACGCGCTGGGATGCGCTCTTTTGGATTTTCAATGCTCGGCAACGGTACACAACGGTCACTATCTTACTGGCCTACTGTAGCCCTACCTACCTACTAGCGATAGAGACCTTCAGGAAAACAGACAATACGATAGACTGAAAGTATCTACTTATAGACCTTCAAGACTGACGATATTTAATTACATCTGTCGCACCCTAATCAATCAGCTCCGCTACTAACCTCATTGGTTTATAGTTCGCGCGGAACTAGTTGGCCGCGCCTTGGGTGGGGACGGGAGTGAGGGCGGCGGGGTTGCCTTGTTCGCAACGCACGTACTGAGTCATGACAAAGTGCCCCCGCCCCTCCGTCCACATAAAGTCTCTACGCTCACATAAAGCCTAAGGCGCGGCCAACTATAGTCCGACTTTTAATTAGCTGCAGTAAAATGACACTTCATAATAACTCATTTCGGACTGAGTTTAGAGTTACCTACGCATGTCAAATAAGTTTCGTTTGTTACACTATTCTGTACTAGAAAAACAAGATTTGGGTGATGGCCGCGAAAAAACGAAAAGACGCCAATTTCAGTCATTTAAGTCATAAACTGTCATTTTACTGCAGCTAATGAAAAGTCCGACTATAGTTCCGCGCGGACTATAGCTATATAATATCATAATATCAACTATTCCGTATTACGTATTCCGGTCTACTTCTTCTCACAGAGAACAGTCCTGTATATAGTGGGATACAGGATGTAAAAACACCTATCACAGAGTTGTTATCTACGTATTCGGTACATCAAATTAATTGCTGGGAAACGAGTTATATTTTTGGTGTGAAAGTTTGTTGTTTATGGGCAATTAGCAGCCCGCCCCAGCTTCGCACGGGAGCAATTTTTGAAGTGAAACTTCTTTAGGGAGGCGCGTTGGTCGTTTTTTGAGATGGGAAAAAACCATTGAACTCGCGCCACGGCCGGCGGCGCCACTGTTATCTTATGCGACACCGGCGACACCGCGCGTGTTTTGTTTATAAGACGATTAAAAAAATAAACGCTTCGAATGTGTTCGGCTGTCCTCGGGATATACTCGGTTTTAATGTATATCCGATATGTCAGTGAGTAATGGCGAAGTATTCTGTTTGTGTTTTGTTTTCACTTCTGTCGGCACTCCCGGAGTGCCACTGTTTTTTTTTGTTTCTAATTTTCGAAATTTTCTTTCATACAAACCTTGTCCTGGCAGTACCGAACAGAACAAAAAAAGAATTACTTTATCCAATTTGGTGCAGTCATTCGGAAGTTATGCGCGTAGGTACAGACATTTCGGCGGCTTTGTTTTATACTATGTACCTAATACCCTAAATCAGAAAGGACTAAACGCATAATTTGTGGCTTAATCCAGAAGTCTAGGCAGTGATTCTCTTTTCTATTTTCATAGTATGTACGAGTATGTATAGTGGTGGTGGTATAGTAGTGTAGGAAAATATAGTATAATTATAGATGTATAGTTGTGTGTAAATAGAGTATAAGGTACAATGGGGTTGACGTATCCGTGTGGATAAAAACCCCTTATTAATAAAGAATAAAAAAAAAAAAAAAAAAAAAACCTAAGGATGTAACGCATACAAAACAATGGGCTTATGGTTGCATGACCTTCAATTATCTCCATAACCAGGAGGTATAGCCCAGGTATGCCGTATGGTTCAGTACAAAAAAAATATCACAATGTCGGGAAGAACCAGTGACTCTTACACACTGAAGTAGTACATTATAACGCAATGCTCTTACACTCGTTATAACACGATTTAGTAAGAAAAAAAATATCTTAATTATTTTTTTTTTCTTTTTTTTTTTGGTCTGCTTATAAATTCAAATGTTTATGTTAAAACCTACCGTTTGTGCCAAAAGACACGAAACGAAACGAGATCGCGTATTTATCGTGGGAGATAACATTGAAATGTAGGTGTAGTTTGATTATCAAACAGTTTTTTTCTAAAATAGATCGATGGTATGTTTAGCCTGTCGCTCAACATCAGAATATTTATTTCTTTTATATAAAATTAAGACGAACATTTTAATTTTTATAATACTAGCTTCTGCCGGCGGCTTCGCCCGCGTGGACAAATAGTAGCCTATGACCTTCCTCGGCATATTATATGCCATCTATCTTCTTACCAAATTTTATCGAAATCCGTTCAGAGGTTTAGGCGTGAAAAGGTAACATACAGACAGAGTTACTTTCGAATGTATAATAAACTAGCAGCAACCCGCGGTTTCACCCGCATAAGTGTCGATCCCGTGGGAATATCGGGATAAAACTATCCTATGTCCTTTCCCGGGACTCAAACTATCTCTACACTAAATTTCATCTAAATCGGTTCAGCGGTTTAAGCGTGAAGAAGTAACAGACAGACAGACACACTTTCGCGTTTGTAATATTAGTATGGATGGACTAGTCACCCACCCCTGCTTCGCACGGTTTTTACGACTTGACAAAACATGGTGATTTCTTTCTTATATCTTAATTAGTTTGAGTAACATAGTTTTTAAGTTCCATAATACTAACCTCATGGATAGGTATGCAAAAGAGTCTGAATTAAATGTTTTTTTTATTTTTATTATTATAGACATGAACCTATAGAGGTATAGGAACAGGGTGTAAAGTTCACTCATACTCTATAGAAAAGGGAGGATCCTCCGACCAGACGGGTGTTGTGACTGGCGGGCAACTGCCCGATGATTGATGTCGGGCCGTTGTATCTGTGCTAGTTGCGCGGTAAACTCTGCTTGCGCGATGCAGGATTTGCGTGACGTCAGTATGACGCGTTGTTCGTATGTGGCGTTGTAGATACCGCTACAAACCTTCTGGAATCAATTCTCTAAATAGTGGTCAACACCGCATCAAAATCCGTTGTGTCGTTTAGAATAAAAATGCGGTCACACTGACAGACATGATAAACGACTTCAATTTATACTATGTATGTAGGTGTAAGATGTAACACTTTTTTATATAAAAATAAACAAAATAGTTTCTTACAGAATCTAACGATGTTTTTGTCATTGGCGCGACTGAAATTGTATAATAATGTAAAAATTGAGGACATTATGTTAAGTTTTTTGTAGGGTATGTCTTTAATGACGTTAATAAGTATGTGGATAAATTATGTGATGTGATTGGCTGATATTCCAACGCTTGTTATGTCACTTTATGGATGCATACATAACCATAACCATAATCAGCCTATAATGTTCCCACTGCTGGGACAGAGGCCTCCTCTCGGTGAGAGGGAGTGGGCCGTAATCCACCACGCGGCCCAGTGCGGATTGGTAGATGTCACATGTCTTCGAATTTTTGGTTCTAGGACATGCCGGTTTCCTCACGATGTTTTCCTTCACCGTTTTGAGAGCAGTGGTGATGAAATAATTTACACAAAGTAAAGCGCCTGTCTGGGTTCGAACCTACGACCTACAACTCGCAAGTCGCGGCCGTTACCACTTGGCCACCACTGCTCTCCGCCACTCTCGGCCTGTAATATGGATGCATAAATGACATAAATATGCGAGTTTTTGACGATTTTCTTAATCTTGGCCTGAGTACAGTTTTGCTACAATAGTTGTGTAACAATATTTTGATTTAAATAGAGTCCGTGTCTAAGTGTATCTTGCTCGTTCTTTTCCAGAGGAACCTACTACGCTTTGGAATGGGCAACTAGCTTCATTTTTCTGACTGACCGACCCATTGACAACAAATGGTTTATTTGAAATAAATGCTTTGAGTTTGAGCTTGTTTATTATTTTTAAAAGTTAAGTTTTGTTGTCTTTTAATATCACTGACTGTAGTTTATTCTTCCCCTATGCTTCCCACGAAAAGTTGAAAACTGCACACACATAGGTACCAACTTGCAACTGGCAAAGAATTTTTCAAGCTTTATAACCTACAAGTAACTTAATCTGAAACAATCCATTTGCTATTAAATTCTCTAAATAAGCTAACCGTGGTCCATGCATGGTAATTTGAAGTCTTCATCGTGAGCAACAGGAGGGGGACGCTTCTGACCTCTCACTCTGATGTGATATTGATCCTTTCCCGGATTCCTATTCCACCCAAACATGGCAAAGGATCGTTTGCCCCTATCGTAATACAGTATCAACTAGTACAGTCACGAGCACTAATATGTCAACACTTGGCCACTTTAAATTGCGATTTTTTCACGAAATAGCGAATGCAACGTTGAAATACGACACTTTACATAAACCTGTGGGTTTGAAAATACTATGTTCCTAATAATAAAAAATTTCATCCAAAAATAAAGGAGAAAATCGCCTTTGAATAACGCCAAGTGTATACATACTTATGCTCGTGACTGTAGGTACCTACAGGGGGTAATGTAACTGTTACCTGGCGGCTTTATCTAGTTAGTAAGATTGTATATTTATGTATATCTAAGGGTGCATTTCACCAAATTTTTATAGGTACCTAGATTAAGTCTTATCCTGAGAATAAAGTTTGAATTTTTGACAGTTTTTCCAATGTCAATTTTATTCCACGACTTTGGTAAAATCAGCCCTTTTTTTTGAGGGTGGGGAATCATCAAATGACCCCTCCCGCTCTGGGTGGAGTGGAAGGGAGTGTCAGACTCTTACTGACTAAAACCCACCCGTGTTCATTTCTTTTCTTAGCCCTCTATGTTCCGGGGTAGCGGTAATAAATTGTGCACAAATAAATAAATAAAATAAATCTACATATCCCAATATCGTGGGGAAATATAACATAAGGCACTAAACACTTACTACTACTTAATATTACTTTATTAAACACTTACTTTTAAAGGCTTTTTTAATTTAATGGACCTCTAAAAACTTTTTGTGCTTTTATTGATGACTGATGAAGGATTGGTCTGTAATTGCAGTAGACTGGAAAAAGTGGAAAGAGGGAAGGGAGGCCTTTGCCCTGCAGCGGTACAACAAAGGCGTATATAAAAAAAAACAGTGGCACCAGAAGTGAAAACAAAACACAAACAGAATACTTTGCCATCACTCACTGACATATCGGATATAAAACCGAGTACATCCCGAGGGCAGCTGAACACATCCGAAGCGGGTATTTTTATAACCGTCTTATAAACAAAACAAGCGCAGTGTCGGTTACAGTAACAGTGTCGCGAGTTCAATGGTTTTTTCACTTCAAAAAAATTATGCACTCTTTTTTGGCATTTTCTTACATTTGGGCGCAGTTACTAAGGGTACCCCAACCAAGCTGGTTACGTTAGGTCAGAACTGTAGCCAATCACAACGCTATTCTTGTAAAAATATCCGCCCAATCTATTCTTTTACATACAAATTATGATTATTAACAAATAAATTCGAATTAAAAAAAAAACAAATCGTATTTTCTGGGTCCTAAAATAGGAATTATTTGAGATTCACATAAAAAGGCGCAATCATTATAATAGGTGTTCAATAATATTATTAGGGAAGCAAATTATTCAGTTAAACACATGCCATATTCGTGTCGTGCACTTGGCTAAACATCCTTTATGGAAGTAACCTCACACTATTACGCTCCATTTCAGCAAGTCGGCTCATTTGGCGCGGCCACCAGACATCGTAGTTTATTTACCGGAAAGTTGTAAATACGGAGGCGTTTACCTTCAGCTCGAGGGTTGGCAGACGGCCAGCTGCTTCTCAGAATTGTATGATGACGGAGTGATTGAGTTAGGGGTGGTTGACATGGGAAATTGTGTGTCTGGAGTTATATTAAAAAATCGCGTAAATAATGTACTTTACTGCTTGACTATGATATACTCTATAGTTATTATAAATTAACACAATTTACACAACGAGACGTAATGCCGCGTTGTTTTTCTAAACTTCGCAACGGATAAAGATGTGGTTTTCGCCAAAGTTTAGAAAATTTATTCGAGGTTTTATGTATGTATAAATATTTACCTTAAGTAAAAGTAATAAAAAAATCTCAATGTTATGTCAAGCTGATAGATGAAAACCGCGCGAATCCGGGGCGGGTCGCTAATTATTTCCTAAAAATTATTTAAATTACGGAAAATTGGAATTAAGTTAGTATTTAGCTATGTGGTTTTCTCATCATCATCGTTATGACCATAGATAAAGCTACACAAAGCCTTTTCTCCTTCACGTTATTCGCCCATCCTTTGCCAACCAATTTGAAAAAGTTGTCCCTCCGACAATAATTGCAAATAAAATAATCCTATTTAAACAAATATTGCCAGAAATTCTCAATAAATCAAAAAAAGGCTTTTCCACCAAAAATTAAGTTTTTAATGCCTCAAGAAAAAAACATGAAAAACAATTCGCAATCAACTTCTCAAAAAACCGCCAAAAAAGAACAGGAACACTTTACTAACAAAAAAAATTAAACCGACTTCAAAAAGAAATGAACTCAAAATTATGAAATAACTTTAATTTCGGAAGTCGGTGTCTTGGGATCTGTATTTTAGTTTTAGTTTTTTGCCACCGACTTCCGAAATTAAAGTTATTTCATAATTTTGAGTTCATTTCTTTTTGAAGTCGGTTTAATTTTTTTAAATTACTTTTTATTTGGTAATTTTTAGTTGTTGCACTAGAATTTGACCAAGGTTTTGAGATGTTTTCGCTTTGACACTACACCCGTAGCTCGTATCAATAAGCCAGGCCGTCACACTTTCACGTCTTAGTCCATATCTTGAAAATTACTGAATCGATTTTGATGAAACTTGCACTGTTCCCTAAGTTGAAGTAAATGTAAGCTAATAAAAAAAGAATCGTCATGATCCGATTAATAGTTACGGAGATATGCGTGGACAAACATACATACATACATACATACATACATACATACATACATACGTCCATAAAATTTTGTATATTTGTTTGGAAGCCCTAATAGATTGTCATATATGAATATAATGCAATTCCAATAATATTACATACATACGTATCGAATTGATAACCTCCTTTTTTTTGAAGTCGGTAAAAAATTAGCTGCAATCTTAATCGACAACCCTGACTTTCAGTTTTTTCTGCCCTCTTTTTCTCTCATTCGCAACTGCGCCATAAAAGACAGAGACGGAAGATAGGACGAATTGGTTACTATGTAGGATAGATAAATATATATGTGTATACTATAAATAGTGGAGAAGTGAGGGCGTGTCGTCTCCATCGATGTCGATGCGTCGTACATTTGGCACAGGGCTGTGTTTCGTCATGGACTGCAATTGAATGAGTAAGTATTGACAGTTCCAAATTGTGCTTTTAATCCATAGTTTAGAAAGTGCTGGAAAATTTCTTAGGTATGTGGGTTTTAAAGATTGATGACGGACATCATATAAGCGACGTAGTATTATTAGTTCTTGAGTTCTATGACTGCTATGCCGGAGGTCGTGGGTTCGATTCCCACCCAGGACAAATGTTTGTGTGATGAGCATGATCATTTGTTCTGTGTCTGGGTGTAATTTATCTATATATGTATGTATTTAGAAATATATAAGTATGTTTATCAGTTGTCTAGTACTCATAACACAAGCTCTGCTTAGCTTGAGACTAGACGGCGTTGTGTGATAGTTGTGGAATATTATTATTATTGAGTAAGAATAATCTTTTGCTTGTGTTTCATTACGTGCGCTCCGTGACCAGCGGTTTTTCGCACCAAAATTAAAGTTGTTTCCCAGATTACCTAGAAAGAAGATGTGAGTACTTACCCACGTTTTCTTTTCTTTGCCTTTTTGTTCCAAGTCATCATGGCGGCTACGACGCGTCAACGGCGATTTAATTTTTTTCTCATTCCTGCAATCTCTTTGTGTAGGATACCTACTTAGTCTGATTTCCTAATTATTTTCGCTTAGTTACTTAGTCACAATGTCCGGAAGGCTATGTCGCAAAACGTCTCTTTCGCAAAACGTCTAATGACGGTTTTGGTGATGGGCTTTTTTACACCCCGTCTGTATACTGTGTGTGTGTGTGTGTGTGTGTAGGGTGTAAGGGACATCGACGCGCAAACTGTAGTCATAAATTCAGTATACATACATAATTCTAGACCCACAAGCGATGAAAAAATTTAAGGGTTATAAAAAAAAATCTGTTCCATAGATTTTGACCACGTAGGTATTGAACTTTTCTATAAAACAGCTGATTTTTTTTTGATAACCGACTAATAAAGTCTACAAAAGTCTGACCACCTTAACCAGTCTTACCAAGGGGTATCGTATTACCCAATAACTGGGTTGTGGAGGTCACATAGGCAGTCGCTCCATGTAAAATACTGGTATTTCAGCTGCTTCCGGTTAGACCCCAACATATTTGGGAAAAGGTTAGGCAGATGATTGATGACTAATAATGTCTACACTGGGGGTCTAAAATCATGTGCTGAATTCACGGTTACATGTTACATGTTACGTTACCATGAATTCAACACATGATTGTCGACCCCCAAAGCAGACTGTATGTTTCCTCGGTCAAAACAAAATGTAAAGTCGCAAATCTTTCGACTATTTCTGCTTTGTGCTCGTGAATATAGATATATTTTATTTTTCCTGTTATTAGAATTAATTATCTTTTTGTATGCACGAGTGACAAATAAACCTATTTTTCTTTCTTGTTCTTTTAATAACCAAATTTCAACCATGGTAAATGGTAATACCGTTCAACATGGTTGAATTTATTTATTTTTTGTTTTCGCGTCGTGTCGGGCCTGCAGGCCTACGTTTACGCATAGCTATTAAGAGAGTGTAGGAATGATGTTTCTGAACTAACCCCATAATGGCACGACACGCTGACATTTAGTTCCATCTCATTGTTATTTAGTGCTCTCTGATTGGTAGGATGTCACTGTGTTGCATAAACACTGCACTTTGCTTAAGGTCATGTTACTATTTAAGATAATATGCATGTGAAATAACTTGTTTGGGAAGCTTGTTTAATAAATAAAGAAGTTTCTACGATAGTAGTTGTCAATCCAGTGCGGCTATCTATATAGATAAAACAAAGTCGGTTTAGTTACACCGTTTAAAACTCAAGAACAGTGGGACCCACGAGTTAGATTTTTTTTTTTGATTTTGTAGGTAGATATTAAAAGTCACTAGGTATATGCTTTACACCATTTATAACTCAAGAACAGTTGGACCCACACTTTAGATATTTTTTTTTGATGTTGTAGGTAGATATTAAAAGTCACTAGGTATATGCTTTTCACCATTTATAACTCAAGAACAGTTGGACCCACACTTTAGATATTTTTTTTTGATGTTGTAGGTAGATATTAAAAGTCACTAGGTATATGCTTTACACCATTTATAACTCAAGAACAGTTGGACCCACACTTTAGATATTTTTTTTTTGATGTTGTAGGTAGATATTAAAAGTCACTAGGTATATGCTTTACACCATTTATAACTCAAGAACAGTTGGACCCACACTTTAGATATTTTTTTTGATGTTGTAGGTAGATATTAAAAGTCACTAGGTATATGCTTTACACCATTTATAACTCAAGAACAGTTGGACCCACACTTTAGATATTTTTTTTTGATGTTGTAGGTAGATATTAAAAGTCACTAGGTATATGCTTTACACCATTTATAACTCAAGAACAGTTGGACCCACACTTTAGATATTTTTTTTGATGTTGTAGGTAGATATTAAAAGTCACTAGGTATATGCTTTACACCATTTATAACTCAAGAACAGTTGGACCCACACTTTAGATATTTTTTTTTGATGTTGTAGGTAGATATTAAAAGTCACTAGGTATATGCTTTACACCATTTATAATTCAAGAACAGTTGGACCCACACTTTAGATATTTTTTTTTGATGTTGTAGGTAGATATTAAAAGTCACTAGGTATATGCTTTACCCCCATTTATAACTTAAGAACGGTTGGACCCACGCGTCAGATGTTTTTTTTATTGATGTCGTAGGTAGATATTAAAAGTCAAGTCACTATATGCTATCAGTAAAGTACGGTCAGAATTCCATCGCTACACAAAATATTTACTATTCACGTGCAGCACACATTTTTTTTGCCGACTTTACGATCGTTCAGGGAAATCACAGTTTTTCCTTATTTACAAAACATTGATGACCTCCCCTAACTTTTAAACGATGTTTCACCTAAACACTTCTGGAAAAAGATTTAAAGTCTGCTATCAAAGCGCTTTGAAAATAAACAAAAATACGTTACGTTGGTAATAACTACCAGCACGTGGCTTCGAGTTTCTGCCTGATCTCGTGGCAAAAAAGCAAGATTTTTTTATTAATTACGTAACTGTGCATGTATCGTGAGCATGTAACTGCTCCGTTGGTCTCGTGGTCACAAGCGCGACTGTTGAGCGTGCGTTGTGGAATGTAAATGGACTGGATCCAGATCTCCATCGGCTCCTATACCATGCAGACGACATGACACGCAGGACACGGTATAAAGTGTCCCATCGTTGCGGAACACCACATTTACACTCCAAGGTGGAGTCGTCTATGAATCTCCACCGGAACAGGTTGAACTTGCTTCGGCCAACCTGGATCCAGAGTCAGTTAACGACTTCTAGGTTGGCAAAGGCAACTCCAGGTGATCTTCAGCAGGTGAAACGAATGGTATGGGTAAGGAAGCACTGAAGCCCGGCTAGAATGAGACAAAAGGAAGAATGGCGCCGAGCGGGAGAGAAGCCGCATCCTCTCCCCTCCCGCAGGAGACGCACCGGGCGACATTCCTGTAGTAAACAGTATTTATTGTTTGTGTTTGCATTTCTCAGTTCATCTTGTATGATGGATGTTTCTGATTTATAAATAGACTGTTTTGTTTTCAAATTGTTATGAAGTTCCTCAAACTGTTGTGTCTACACTGTTGACATGTTACTACATTTCGCTATATCAACACATCTTGTGGAGCTGCTTTTTAACTATGTTGGTGTTGGATTCAAGTTTTTGTTGCATAATGTTGCATAATGCATTTTAGGTGTTATGCGTACAGATCAAGTTAGAAACACCACGCTGCGCTCTATAACTCAAGTAGCGGATGTTGGAGAAAAAACAGCCAGGCTGAAGTGGGAGTGGGCCGGACACGTCTCACGAATGCACCCGGAGAGATGGGCAAAGATCGTCACTCACTGGACGCCTGAGGCAGGACATCGCCGTCGAGGTAGACCACGGCGAAGGTGATGTGACGATCTAATATCATTTGCAGGGCCAACATGGCCAGAGATCGCACTAGACATTTGTTGCACTGAATAAACGTTTTATGTATCTAAGAATTTATTTCATTTTGTCTTTGTGCTGCGTATCAAATGATGATTGAAAAGGAAAACAGAATTTAAGATTGGAATCTGTATGCTGCCGCTCCTTATGTTTTAATTCAATGAATATTAACCCAAAATAATGTTATAATAAAGTATTTTGTGACAGTAAAATAAATAATACTTTCTTACGTAGTTTTGAGTTACGCCAGACTCTATAATATTACGTCGTTTCAGTTTCTTCGATACCCGTAACATCTTTCATAGACAGATGACAATGACATGGATACCTACAGAAAAGAATCTCGAAAATTCTTCCTGTCAAGACCATTCAAAACATTTACTTACGTTCGGACAAAGAAAAAACAGAATTCACCAATACGTTTCTTCAAATCAAGGTCAGACCAGTCGGTGACAGTGATAAAAAAACGACAAAAACATACGACGAGATAATAGCAGGCGCCACACCTGTTATTTGAAATAATGATAGACACATGGCAACAATATTTTATTTTAGTTAAACCAGTTATCTAATGATACGAATAAATAAAGCAGAAGACGATGACGTGCAAGATAATGGCGCCGATTCTGTTGTGTCACAAACAAAACTAAATTTAAGTTCAGGCATCTTTTTCTTTCTATTTCATTAAGAAAAGGACAGAAGATAAATATTAGTTTAGTCCTGTCAAATTAGTCAGCGCCTGACGTCAATTGACGTATTTTTAATAGCCATTTTTTAATCTCGTCTTAATTGTCTATGGAGTATCTTAATTTGACAGGACTAAACTAATATTTACCTTCTGTCCTTTTCATAATGAAATAGAAAGAAAAAGATGCATGAACTTAAATTTAGTTTAGTTTGTGAACAACAGAATCGGCGCCATTATTTATTTTACTATTATAAGTGGTCAAGATAAGTGACATTATGTTTCATAATTATTGGTATGACGCTGAGAGTATCTGATCATAGGGTAAAAGCATGAAATGAAAACTTTAGAAACAAAATAATTATCCTTCTATTCTCATCCTAATTTATTTCGTGTCGTCAGTGCAGTACGTCTTCTTCCAGTCGTCATATCAGTATTCACCCCCATACCACCTTTCACACAATCTATCCATCGTTTCTTTGGTCTTCCCCTTCTCTTAAAACCATCTGAACATTGAATCCTCAAAATTTTTCACAAACACATTTAATGTCTACCTTTTCTGATGAATCCGGAAAATAGCAAAGTTACAATTGAGACTGTACCACACAAGGTAGAAACCACAATACGACAATAAATTAAACTTCATATATCCAATGACGTTCCCAGTCTGCATATTTTTTTTTTATCAAATATGTACGAGTATATGGAATAGTTTTTGTCACTATAGGTAGTCGGCTAATACGCAAAATCCATAGTCGGCCAATCACTACAAATTTAGTTTTTTTGAAAATAACACCTAATCAATTTAATTTCGATGTTAGGATTTATCTGATTGGATCATAATAATCTACGCATTAGTACTGTTAGTGTTTTCACTTATTGTTGTACTGTTGTGGTTCTTAACAAAAGTAAATCCAATTAACACAACACAATAAACCTTCACAATAAAGGAATGGCAATATCATAAATAATGACCATTCATAATGAAAGATCCCTTTCTTCCGTTGAAAGGAACCCCCTCAACGTGAATCACGTCGATCATTGCTCCTATTTGTTTGTATTGAACCGTTACAATGGCTTTTATGTAAGTTTTCCTAGTTATGTCATCTCTTTTGTTTGTTGTTTATTCTTTACTGTTATGTTAGTTCAATGGCATGGTTGAGACCTTGACTTGAGACTCTGAAGGTTCTAGATTATTTAACTTCCTTTTATCATCGGTGTTGGCAAAATTACAGTAGGTACTGATAATTCGATAATTTTTTTGCTTCTTTCGACATTCGTTCAATCTACATACCATAATCAGCCTATAATGTTCCCACTGCTGGGATACAGGCCTCCTCTCGGTGAGAGGGAGTGGGTGTGGCGTGGTGGTAGTTGCGTAATCCACCACGCGGGCCCAGTGCGAGTTGGTGGATAGTCACATAAATCTTCGAACTTTTGTTTCTAGGACTTTCACCGTTTTGAGAGCAGTGGTGTTGTGTGTGTCCACAAAGTAAAGTACCTGTCTGGTTTCGAACCCACTGGAAGCGACAGCAGTCGCGTCCGTTACCACTGGGCCACCACTGCTCTCTCTATAACAATCCACCAACTCCCATAAAAAAGATGCATCACCAAATTGTGTGCAACTTCAACACAGATCATTACACAGATCTAAAACGTATAAAAGCGTATAATGAATCATCTGCTTAGCATTCTGCACGCGTCAGTGTAGATTGAGGAAAAGGGTCATGATTGTATTGTACGTAGAGATTAGCCAATGGATTTGTAATCTACATACTTAATGCAATTATTGACCTTAATCCAGTAACCATTGTTGATGGCGAATGAATGAATGAATAGCTTTGTGAAATAATCTGTAATTGACTACTCAACTGTGCATTTGAATCATATCTTTTACCTAACTATGTTGGGGACCGCTTCCATTCTAACTGGATGCATCTGAATACCAGTATTTTACATGGAGCGACCGCCTATTTGACCTCCACAACCAGGGGTTATCGTGTTACTGGGTAACACTAATAATAGCCCTTGTTGGCAGACTTTTGGGTTTCTGACGAACCGTAGAGATCTACGAATGACAGCTGGGACCAAGCGCGCGGCTTAACGTGCTCCCGAGGCACGAAGGGGCCTCAACATGTAAGTTGTATCATATCTCGATAATTTATGCATGTCGCATGACTTTGTCTTTTTTCACGGTTACTCACTTCTTGAAGAGGATAGGATGGTTATAGAGAGTAGAAAGTAAATCAAAAGGAACTTGTGTTGTCCAGTGAGGTCGGGTTTTCGCTTTATGAGTCACTAAAACTATCTTACAGTCCAGATTTCTCTTTTTATACATTTCGAAGATATCTATTGACCAAAAAATTTTTATATCCCTCATAGCTAGCTAATGAATCACTTATATTTATATCCGTGTCTAGACATTATTTAATATGATGGCCACAAATCTATAAATAACTTTTTAACTCAATTAATTTCCTAGACTCAATAGTTCAGATATTAGCATACGCAAGTTGGAGTTTCGCGTCAATATTATGTAGTTTTGACCTCCACAACTTACAAAAACATTACAAACTCAATATTTTCGCAAATTATTTCCCGATAGACTAAATAACACATTGCTAGTCGATCCGGACACAAACAATGACTCAGACACTTCATATTCAAAGTCATTTGGAGCCGGCCGCTAAAATAGATAAGTGTTGAATATTGATTGTGTCCTGTTATGTAAGGTATACATAATGAATTATACATAAGGGCAATGTAGATCAGAAGGTTTACTTGCACACGAGGCAAGGTTGCAAGCTTATAATGTTTAGGGCTTCGTAAACGGGCAATCTTAGACGGTCAGGATGTGTTTCCATCGACGGTTCTTCCTTTTGAAATACATAGGTCCCTTCTTCTAATTTGTGGTCACTTGGGTGAGGTTTGATATAAACTTTGGTAGTGGCGGAGTAAGGTATGACGCTCCTCTCGTAGAAAAGGAGGACGCTCCAGCCAGACGGGGGATATTGCTCATATTGCCTTAGACTGACCGTTGCAGTTGGGTATTTTTTTATTGCCTAATGGAGGCCCATTAGGCAATAAAAAAATACGGATCACGCCAGATGGAAAGCGATGGATAAGGTCTATGATGGAACGACCGTGCCCAAAAGATTTGAAGGTTCAGTCTTGTTTTGAAGGCAGACGGGTTAAATGTGGAAGGGGAACACACATTCCTCATCAAACTCACAATCACAAGAATTCACAAGTTGTTGTTCAACTAAGGATGGTGAGTCATCAGTGGGCCTTTGGAGAGCTTCGTCTTTATCACTCATGGCCTTGTGACAGTCTCTTTGCTTTTTATGTTGTTTATATGTCTCACTGCTAAGCGTGGGGTTCTGGGTTCGATTTCCGGGTCGTGCAAATTGTTTTTATCAAGAATTTCATGGTAACACTTTGGAAGTTGGCGATTGGTCCTGCGCCTGATCTCTCTCCGGTCGTGTTGGATTGCGTGACGTCCTATCCTGCATTGGACGGTGAGAGCGAGAGAAGAGGGAGTGCACCTGTGATTGTGCACACTTTTTTTCAGGTTCACTATAATATCTCCCGCACCGAAGGCTAGTGTCCATTGAGATTGCCGCCCTTTGCCCTTGATTGGCCGCCATGGTCGAAATTCGGTCTGCAGGACTTTTACTACAGTACGGTACAGTACAGAACTTTACAGAATACCACTTACAGATTTATCTAGTCTACCAATAGACCTTCTGTCTACTTCTTCTTTATGTCCTATTGTGTGGTAGGTCAAGACAACAGGGAAAACTTGGTCCCTCTGTTAGTGGAATGCTTGGCATACTTCATTAGCATTGTGCTGAACTAAGTTTCCTTCCTTAAGAGTCGTTTAGTTGATAATTGATTAACTTGAGGCGTGTTTCTGGTCTTTATTTATGAAGGTGTAAGTTTCCGTTCTTTTGCAGGAAAACTTCGGTTTCCTTTGTTTGTATGAACAAGTTTTAAGGATAATTGATGAATGGGGAAAAATATTTTTGTTGTGTTATGAATATGGTCCTCTTGTAAACATCCTGCTAATACTGGGATCTATTTATTATGGATTTGTTATTGAGTTATTATTGGGATCAAGATGATGTTATTATTGTGTCATTGTGTTATTCAAGTTTTTCAATGAATAGGGTAATAAATAAGAATAGAATAGTCTTTGTGTGTAGGTATCTACACCATACGAATCTGTCTATACATACATACGAGTATATACTAATAATAAAGCTGAAGAGTTTTTTTTTGTTATTTGAACGCGCTAATCTCTGGAACTGTCGGTCGGATTTGAAAAAATATTTTTGCCTTAAAAATTGGGCTATCCAATATAGGCCAATTTTTAAGGAAGGCTATTAACATCGCCCTAAGGAGCCGAAAAAAAGTTCGAAAGAACGCTAAGCTAAAAAGAAGTAAGAGGGTGGGCGATGCGATGCGACGAGGTGGGTCGGGGGAACAAGAAATTTCACGCGGACGAAGTCGCGGGCAGAAGCTACAGTCAGATATAAATGTAGACATTATAATTACATACGGTGACACAATGGGCGGTCTTATGGCTAAAAGGAGCATGAGCTAATAAGGTTAGTAGCACGTGGCGTTTTCCAGTTTCCGACTGTTCCCAAGGGAATAAGGCGAGTGATTAGATACGTAGGTGTTCAACTTCATCTCCATTTTACCTTCATTGATTTAAACCAAACAAATAGCCTCAATTTTGTAATAAGTACCAATTTAAAGATGATTTCTATCATTTCCTTTTAACTATATCTTGATAACAAAATACGATAAACTTAACTTATAAGTCATAGAAATAAAACTAAAAGATTCGGCTTTACTCCGTGACTGTACCTACTAATGATGAAATTGGGCAGTGGGTCCAGTCGACCCTTTCAAAATGTGATTGGGTTGAGTGATCCCGTGGGTCCATTTCGAGAGGGTCCAGTTGACCAAAGATTCCTTGTAACTCACAAAAAACTTTCCACGACAATAAAAAATACGTCAATAACTGCACATATTTTTGGCTTGATAAAAGGCGATGCATCATAATTATCATGCGCATGCGACAATATGTCACAAAACAATCTTATCAGACAAGAAAATTTCGATCACTACAAAAACACATGTTCTATATTCCTAATCTCTTCATAATTTGGAGCAAAAGAAAGAAAGAAAGATAAAAAGTTTATTTGGACACAGTTCGTGAAACACAAAATACAAAATTAACAAAATAAAAATTATGTTTCAACAACAATACTAGTATGCCTCACGGCTGCGTTAATGCAATGCCAGACAGATGCTGTCTGACGCTGGTTTTCTAATGAACATTTAGGGAAAAGTGAAGGGAAGTACACACAGTTTCAACCGTGGTTTCAACATACCTAATACATACTTTTTATACTTATAAATAAATAAGTAAACTAGTAATTAAGAACATATCATTACAAAAACAAAAAAGAATAACGAAAACAACTATAAGTACCTAATACATATGTGACTGCTTGCATCTCGGTAAACACAATATGTCAATTTGCACGAGGAAATCGATCTCTGATAAAAATATCAACAATACTATACGAACTGGTCAAATTATTTAATTTATCTGATTTTCTTACCACTTACATCATCGTTATCATTAATATCTCACCCAGCAACTAACGTCCCTGCAATCTAACCTTTTAACATGCGACACTTCTTATCCCGGTAGGTAATGTTTCCGTGGGATAATTTCCGTCCTCCACGCGGGCGAAGCCGCGGGCATACTTAAGCAAATTTTTCAAGAATTCTACGACATCCACACATGTATCCCTCCCTAAAAGCTATATCAAACGCCATCTTTATCAATTAGAAAATCCCAAAACCTCTTACAAACAGACTCTCGCATCTCTCACTATCACCCAGGAAATAACGATTAAACATTTCAATGATCATGCGCAGTTTTTTGACAGTACATAAATCAGCTCGTCAAAGATAAAAGGTACCCTTGACTGCTGGATTTATTGCCCCTGCTGGCTTTGGGCTGTTTCTGGCAATGTTCCAGGAGTGGATGTACTGTAGACATTGCGGCAACACGATGATGTCAGGAATTAAAAGTGGTATAAATAGGGATATATTTATTTGTATAGTGATAGGTATAATATGATCGGATCTGGCTTGGATTTGAAAGTCATAGGTGGATACATTCTGTTGTGCCTTTTTATTGATGACTTAATCATTTTAATCATCATTCATTCTCCTGCCCTTATACCAACTATATTTGAGGTCTTTATTCCATATTGTATCTCTAATACGAGTATGAATTCTGACAACCAGTCTTACCAAGAAGTATCGTGTTACCTAGTAACTAGGTTGTGGAGGTCAGCTAAGCAGTCGCTCCATATAAAATACTGGTATTAAGTTACATCGAGTTAGACTGGAAGCCGACCCCAATGTAATTGGGAAAAAGCTAGGTAGATGATGATCATGGTCTCTAATAGGCTCTGTCATTTCAGTAGTCATCTTAATAGTCATATCAACTTTCACTCAGTTCGTCTATCGCTCTGGTTCTTTGGACTTCTACTCTTATAGGCTCACATTCATATTCTAAACTTTCCTCACGATAATGCCTCATTTTTCCTCGTCACATACCATAACAAATCATTTTCATAACGAAGCAAACTGGACGTTGAAATAGTTTTTAAATTCGAGGCACAAGCTGTTTTAAAGAGCCCATCAAAGACTAAATGCTGCACCCGAAATCGATTTGAAATTTAAGTATGCAAAATTACAAACTGTAGATGCCAAAATATTTAAGGGATCGTTAAAAATATGACGCAAAACAACATAAAATGAAACCAAAGTTGTTCTCTGAATCATCGGTTTATATGAGGAAAAAGAAATGTAATAGGTATAATATTGTTGAAGATGATAATAACATGATACTTACTGCAAATTTCTAGTAAATCGGTATTTATTACTTTATCAGTTTTCCACAAAACTGACGCACCGCCAGCTGGCTAATTGCGTAACACACTAACAGTGGCATTGGCTTTCATTTTACACTTCAACAACTTGTTACCGAACTTAATAAGCTTGCTTGACAGACTAGGATGACGATGTGTTAAATTCATGGTTAAAGTTTGCGTGTCGATATATGCCAACCTGTTTAACCTTTTAACCGCTTGGCTAAATATCAATTGCCGTGCCCCTAGTGCGTGGCTACAAATCTATAAAATAATACCTACAATAAATCATCATCATCATTTCAGCCGAAAGACGTCCAATAGGCCTCCCCCAAGCACCTTCACTTCGACCGGTTCTGTGCTTCTCGCATCCAACGGGTTCCTGCAACCTTCACAAGGTCGTCGTTCCACCTTGTGGGAGGCCTTCCAACGCTACGTCTTCCGGTACGCGGTCGCCACTCCAGAACCTTTCGGCCCCATCGGCCATCTGTTCTGCGAGCAATGTGCCCTGCCCACTGCCACTTAAGTTTGGCAATTCTTCGGGCTATGTCAGTTACCTTGGTTCTCCTGCGGATCTCCTCATTCCTACAATGAATATATTCCTACAATAAATAAGGAGGAGCAATCGTTGAATAGAACGAAAAATTCATGCATGATCTCTGTCGCAGAAATACGACATGAGCGGTTAAAAGGTTAAGGAGTGCCATGATAAATGTAGTAAATATGTGATATTTAGCCATTCAAGTGTCCATGAAATTTGATAGTTTTGATGTTCATATCTTGGTTTTATGCTAAGTGTTTTGGGTCGTGGTGTTGTCTGATTGCGGTTTTTCTAGATAATATATGACTCGTTATTTTTGTAACTTTATCGCGGCTTAGTTTTGGAGGGTTTGGTACTTAAATGGCTAAGCGGCACTTAGAACCTTTTCAACACAATCATATACGGATGTACCTCTTGATCTCTCAGATTCCAAGTGGGTCAACATCTTTATAGTACTACTAACATGCTTTCCGAGGCACGGGGGTATCACACCGCCAACTTCCAAACTCCGGGCATTGGCCCTGCGCCTGATCTGTCTCCGGTCGTGTCGGATTACGTGCCGTGCCATCGGACTATGAGAGTGAGGGAAGAGAGAGTGTACCTGTGTCTGCGCACCCACTTGTGCACTATAATATCTCCCGTGATGAAGGCTAGTGTCCGTTGAGATTACCCGCCATGGCCGAAATACGGCCTAGAGGACTATTATTAGTACTACCTACTACAATCCCTGCAAGTTACACAAGATCTTAATCATATTCTATAATAATATCCGAACCTTCTCTATCTGAATTAAAGGTACCCAGGTAGGTAGGTAGGTAAGGTAGGTCGAAAAAAAATCAGCTGTTCCCTACATTTATGTTCGTATAACTCGTCAAAATGTATGGAACAGCTGATTTTTTTAACGCGATTTCAGGTTTGGTCTCATAGTAAAAGTTGATCATAATGATGAGTACAATGATCTCTTAAGAGGTTGTTAATGTTTTACCAATAATCCTCTAGAGAAGTTTGGAAGAAAAAGACATGTTTACAAAACAACCTTGGTCCCCATGCACATAGTGCATGATCTCCCACACCATAATATTTACCGTATTCGACATTAAAATGAAGAAACCCACTTGAGTTTTTATCATTATATGTTATCACGTTGTATTGTACCACCAGTCTGATCACCAGATGACAAGATAAGCCTTTCATTACTACATGGAAACAAAATAATCTGCAAATCGGGTTTTCCCAAAAGATTTTGAGGTCAGACGATATTATATTGCGGAAAATCCTCTTATTATGGCACCAAATACCTAGGTACTTGTAATCCACTTTCTATTCCTGAATAAATGTGTTGGAAATTACGTCCTTTATAAATAAAAAAAAACCCTTACTATCGTTAAAAAAAAATTAATTGTCGTCCATCGTATTTTTCCGTCAAGCAAATCGACTAAATTGTCCGTGTGCCAAAAAAATGCTGCTAATAATCTAGATTTTGTTCTTGTTTACGTTCAGTCTTATATCTTAGCTGCAGTCAACGTCCTAATTAAATACCTTGGAGTTCGTCCTCATTATTTTTTATTAGCAAAAATAATTGGCAATTTCGGGAATACGCATCTTCAAAATGGCGGGCCCGATGTCACTGCGCACATTGAAAGGGTGCCGATTGAACATCTGAAGGTGTTAAAACTCGTATATTATATTGAAGTGGACTTAATTAATGCTTTGATCTGTTAAAAGGTTAGTGAAGATTAAAGAAACGATGTTTTTAAGGACCTAATAGAAAGATTGGTTTGCGCATCAATATTATCGCGTAATGTTTCTTATTTCGTTGCTCAAATTAGGTTGCTCTGTCGCGTTTATGGGTGTTGTAAGAGTGAAGTTTGGCTTATAAGCTGTTTACCCTAAACTTCGGTACCTACTCATCATTATGAATGACTAAATCTCGATTTCTTCCCGTGTCTGTATTAGAGAATGTGCAGCAGCGTTCTCTATGCATTTTTATAACCATACTGCGATGGCCAACCCGCCTGCCAAGCGTGACGATAATGGCCAGCCTTTTTCGGTCATGGCGGCCAATCTCAATGGAGTTTTCGGCGCAAGAGATATTATAGTGCACAGGTTTTGCAGACACAAGGGGGCCTAAAAAGGCCACTTTTGCAGAATCATAAAAGGAATTCATCAAATCATTATAAATCATAATAGACAGTTAACTGTTAAGTTAATCGTATCAAATCCCATTGGTGAAGGATTTTTCAGTTATTTTTTTTTGTCTGTGCTTAAATACCAATTCCAAATCCAATCCCAATCTCTTGCAACGAAAAAAAGCAAAATACGTTTATGATTCTGCCAAAGTGGCCTTTTTAGGCCCCAAGGTCTCGCTCTTTCCTCTCTCTCATAGTCCCATGGCCGCATGGGAAGGCAATCCGACACAACCAGAGAGAGATCAGGCGCAAGACCAACGGCTTAACGTGCTTTCCGAGGCACAGGGGTACCACACCGCCAACTTTCAAACTCCGGGCTGTTACTGAGAAATTTCTAATGGAAAAACTCAATAACACTTTGCCTGACCTGGGAATCAAACCTAGACCGCTCAGCGATTGGGCTTGCTACCACGAGACCAAATTTTATCAAAATTGGTCCATCTGTTTGAGCGTGAAGAAGTAACAAACATATAAACACACACACACTCACAAACCATCGCCTTTATAATATTAGTGTGATAATATTCAATCGATTTTGATGCTTGCATCATCCGTCGGCCCACCTATTTCGAAAAGTTCTGGTGCTTATAAATACTAAAGTGTGTAAAAGCTGCCAAGGTTGAAGGTAACCGGGGTAAATGATAGAGTTTGACATTTGTTATGGCATCAGGAATTATTATTCTGTCTGTTAATTAGTGCTTCAGCTGTTGCAACAGGCCGGAAAACGACCAATGTAAAAGATTAATGGCACTTGTCTGACGTAGATCAGTTATAAAAAAAAAACGTCGTTAAAAATATTGCAAGTCTTTGGAAAATATTCAGATCATTTCATAATTTGTTAAGACCGGGCTCTACAATATTTTTAGATTAAAGGCAGCACCTTCCAATTCTCTGTGTGGAGTTTCTTGCCCGTTCTTCTCCATAGGTATCTACTACGCTTTGGAATGGGCAACTAGCTTCATCTTTCTGACTGACCAACTCCTTGACATTTCAAAAGTGCCTGTAATTGGTTTTATTTAATTAATGCTTTGAGTTTGTTATATGATATCATGCATCCAGTTTAAGTCTAGTTCTTATTCATTAATCATAAGTTTATCTAAATCGTGCTCACATTTCTTAACAATTGTCTTAACTAAATCTAATCCAACAGCACCCTCATTGGGTAACACACTGTCAATTACAATCTGAATCATTTTGAAGCAATGGGTTAGACCCATTGCTTCATATGTTCGAAAAATATGTCTGCTCAACAACGTAAATAACGCAATGAATGTTGTTTAACTGTCAAAATGAAAGCCATTCCTACTGTTAGTACCTATGTTACGCAAGTACCCCGTTGGATCTAATGACTTTTCTGGAAAGACAAATTGCCGATATAGGTATCTACCGTATAGAAGATATAGATACAGCACACCTACGAGTCTCTCCCTGAAGTAAAGTAACCTTTACCTAACCGTCCTCTTAACCTTTAAGGAGCAACTCTAAAAGTAAATCCAATAAACGGACCATAGTTTACGAGGTAACACCTTCAAGATTGATCTCTTATACAAGTGAAGAAGGCGGTTTTACCACGGAGGGGTCTTAAAATAAGCCGCGCGCGAGACGGCGCGGCGTCCGCGTGACCTTTCTATGTATATTTTTTTAGATTTCCAGTGACACTGTGACGCAAACCAGCATGTATTCCTGAACTAATATAACTGTCTACCTATTCTAAAATCGTAACGAGGACGGTGGGTGACAATCATCGAGTTTGTCAAACAAAAGTAGGTACAGGCTGTCTAATAAATGTCACTTGTGTGTTAAAAATGGTTGCCTGTAAAGTCGGTTTTACGGGCGAAGATTTTACGTGACAACGTCTAAAATAGACATATAATTAAATCAATTAATAAATCATTTAATTTGCCTAATTCTCTAGTGCTGCGCGCGCGGCAGACCGATCATAGTTGAGTGGGAGAGAGACGCAAGGCATTCGGCGGGCCTCTCTCTCGTTCGGTGACTCATCGTAACGTTACCGAGCGTTACACTTTTTCATAAGTGACTCCCAGCCGCAACCTAATTTAAGGGCCCCTTTTCCGAAATTTACGTTTCTAGATCGAGTTGTTTTCACAGAAATCACCATATTTAAATTCGCAAAAAAATATATAGTACAGATACATGTTTAATCTAGTGACTTTTTTGGATAAAAACACAATATTTAACATTTTGCTCGACAAAAAAAAAATCAGAAGTAAAGTCGATTTTGAAAGGATTTTAAGTTTTATGAGACTTGGGGGAACGCAATTTTTATGAAAATTTTACATTTCATTTACTAATCAGGTTTAACAGGGATATTATTGGATAGATTTATAATATGGCACTTATTTTTTTCCATATAAAATAAATGCGTGAAAAACGACTCGCGCGCACCGCGCCAGTGTCCTGCCGGACGTCATCGAGGGAGGACCTATGCAATTTTTGCTCGCAACGACATTATCGTAAAAACGTGTTGTATTAGAAGTAATTAAAATGGCAAATAAAAAAAAACTAAATTAAGAAAAAAAGGGCATCTGAAGTGAAGAAAATCCGAAAGTGTATTGCGTCACAATATTATTACTTGTGGTTCTCTACACAGACTAGCGAAGTCAGTATGACTAGAGTTTAAAATCTTTAATATTTTTAATGGAAACATTCACCTTTACATATTTTTACATAAACTGACGATCCGAATGGCGCAGCGGTAGTGAGGCCGCTTTACGATCTTAGTGTCCGGGTTCGAATCTCGGTAGGGGCAAATGTTTGTGTGATGAGCATGGACATTATTTTGTTTCTGAGTCATGGATGTTTGTGCATAAGAAGTACCTATGTATTTACAAAAAAAGTATATATTTATTATATCAACTACCTGGTTTCCACGACACAAGCCAACGATATTTATTTATTTACTAGCTGTTGCCCGCGACTTCGTTCGCGTGGAAATTTGAAAGTGTATGAAAAAAAACATGTGTGCAATTCACACGTGGTAGAAGTGAAACCTTGAAAAAGAGCACAAAGAGAACCACGAACTTAAGAAACACTATACAATGCTTCCTATCTCATTTTTAACCCCCGACGCAAAAACGACGGGGTGTTCTAAGTTTGACGTGTCGGGGTGTGGGGGTGTGTGTGTGTGTGTGTGTGTGTGTCTATCTGTGGCATCGTAGCTCCCCAAACGGATGAACCGATTTTGATTTAGTTTTTTTTGTTTGAAAGGTGTATTAGTCGGGAGTGTTCTTAGCTATGTTTGATGAAAATCGGTCCAAGATGGCCGCCGCTACAAAATGGCGGATAACATATTTTTTCACGATTCCCTCAATATGGGTATCAAATGAAAGGGCTTCAATAGTAGAATACTATACACTATAACAAACTTTGAATCCAAGATGGGCCGCCACAACAAAGTGGCGAATTACATTTTTTTTTTCTCAACTCCCTCAATATGGGTATCAAATGAAAGGGCTTGACTAGTAGAATACTATACACTATTAAAAATTTCAAATCCAAGATGGCCGCCACCACAAAATGGCGAATTACTTTTTTTTTTCACAACTCCTTCAATATAGGTATCAAATGCAAGGGCTTGTGACAAGTAGAATAATTTACACTATATTGAAAGGGAATGAGGAATATTAACTACCTAACGAAATGAAAACTAACTACAAAAAGCATGAAATAAAAAATTAAATTAAAACATTTAAAAAACGCCCGACAAAAATAAAATTAAGGAATCCCTACAAAAAACATGAAATAAAAAAAAAAAAATGAAAAAATCATAAGGAAGTCGGGGGACCGTTCTGTGGAACACCTTCTATTCTGCTTCTGAGGTCCCCCGACTTCCATAAGATTTTTTCAAATTTATTTTTTTATTTCATGCTTTTTGTAGGGATTCCTTAATTTTATTTTTGTCGGGGGTTTTTTAAATTTTTAATTTAATTTTTTATCTCCCACGTTAAATCTTATGAATTTATGTGTCTGTCGCCAACGCCAATAACACTAGTTTACAGCGTTTTTGTTCATGAGATGAAAACCATGTGTTTGCATAGAGGATAAAATGCTTAATGAGATTCTGAAGTGGATAAAATTTTGATCGTCTAGTTTTCAAAATTTTTACTTTTTTTTTTTTGTTAATTTTAAGATTACCATATATTGAAAGTATTTACATATTGCAAATTTTACTCTGTTTTAATTCAGATTTGTATCAGTATCTCTTAAATTAGACCAACAGTAATCTGCTAACTTTTTTTTATACCAGAAATCTTGGTACTGTTCCCCAAAACCCTTACAATTATGGTAAAAACGAACATCATGTTTATCGTTTTTCTGGGGAAAATTTTGGTGTGAGTGTGGAAAATGATTTATTAAAGACATGTTGAGACCGATCTATTCGCCATCCTTCAATTCAGATCCTTCGAAATCAAAATCATACATCTGGCTCGAAATGGGGTCTTAGGTTCTGTCTCCAATTCTGTGGGTTTTGCTTCGTTTTATTGACTGAAACTACTAGGCAACATCGGGTAAGGCATTCTTTTCGAATGTAGCATAGGATTTGACCCACGGTGTGGAACCTAAGATAGAAACACGCTTGTACGATACGACTACATACAGATAGCACAGCTAATAGAAATCTCTATTCCTAGACAGCACGTTTCGCCGAAAACTTTGTTGATAGACAACATTGTCCGTAGATATCACGGTTCATAGGAAGGACTGTTGACAGAGATCTCTGTTCATAGATAGCACTTCTTGCCGTAAACTTTGTTCTTAGAAACCACTGTTTCCCTTGGTTAAAAAAGCGCAACATAGGATGCAAGAGCGAGCGAAGGGCACCCCGAGGTTCGGTTTGGTTACTTTAAACCCTTTACACAGAAATAGGAGCCCCGCCAAGCGGGGCTCCGTCGACATAGGATGCAAGAGCGAGCGAATGGGAATACAGCTTACTTAAAAAATAATGATCTAATTGGTTTCCATGAACCAAAGGTGCTTTCTGTGAACCAAGGTGAAACAGTGGTTTCTATGAACAAAGTTTCCGGCAAGAAATGCTATCTATGAACAGAGATCTCTGTCAAAAGTGCTTCTTATGAACCGAGATATCTACGAACAATGTTTTCTATCAACAAAGTTTTCGGCGAAACGTGCTGTCTAGGAATAGAGATTTCTATTAGCCATGCTTTCTGTATGTAGTTGTATCATACAAACGTGTTTCTATCTTAAGTACCACACTCTTTGACCCATGGGTCATCATTATATTGTATGTAACACCACTTGTTCTGGTTTTTAAAGCCTACATATTTAGTTAGGCAAAAATAACAGCTAGTTTCGTGATTTGTTAGGTCTTGCCACAAAATTGACAATCTAAATTGCACGTATTTTTTATTTCTTGCTACCGAATTTGTTAGTACTTTTCATCTACTACTTGAAAAACCCTTTTTATTAAAATTTGCTACCGAAAGTTGAAGTTAAATAAAGTAGTACCATTTTTATAGCTTCTGTAACCGATCTGTTTTTTTTACTACATATTTTTCTTGTAAATACAACAAAAAATGTTATGATCTAATTTGCACTGTCTGAAAAACATTTTCAACAAAAAACACTACAAACTGAAAAATAACTTTAATTTCGGAAGTCGGTGTCTTAGGGATCAGTATTTTAGTTTTTGCCACCGACTTCCGAAATTAAAGTTATTTTTCAGTTTGTAGTGTTTTTTTTGGAAGTCGGTTTTTTTTTGTTAAAAAGTTTTTATTTCTCGCTTTTTAGTGGGTCTATTTATAATTTATCTAAGTTACAATAGCCTAATGTCAACTTGCCCATCGCCTTTTTATAAAATATTCCTTGTCTCGATGCAGGGACGTTAATTGTTGAGGAGTTCTCCTTTTATTAGTTTTTAGATTAGATGCTGATAATCCTGGCTGCAGCATCAGGCCAGACTTATGTCAACATTGCATTGAACATAAAATTAGTCCTGTTTAAAATGAGCCCAAACACGACTACGGTGCTGTAACTTTAAGGTTTGTACTTTTTCTGATGCTCCTGGCTTCAGCATCAGGTCTTCGGTGTTCCTCAGTAACAGTACGTTTATCCACACATCGAGCCCTTTTCAATGAGCCTAAACACGATATATCTGCTGTTAGTTGTCGAGGAGTTAGGTACTCTGCAGACTATCCTGACTGCAGCATCAGGTCATGACTTGATGATCATGAGACCAAATGTGGCAAATGCCCTATCAAACATCAAAACAATTTACTAATAAAACAGTCCTTGCCTGTTCGAGTAACTTCTTACTGTTAAGGAGTTGTACCTTCCATCATAGAATAGAAATACTCTATAATATGTACACCAAATAAATTACAGACATAAAAATAGAAACTGTCATCATCAGCCCAGATACCTGAGATGGTGACAACCATACACAAATACACAAGATACTTCATAATATATGCGAAAAACAATAAGTGAGCCTATAAAATTTGAGGGTTGCCCTCGATTTCTCTAAGATCCCATCATCAGATCCTAACTTGGTGACAATAGGACCACCTCAGAACTATCTACTTTGGAACAAAAAAAGAATTTTGAAAATCCGTCGACAATTGGCGGAGTATTCGATGAACAAACAAAAAAAAACATACAAACACCCGAACATAGTAAGTACCTCCTCCTTTTTGTGAAGTCGGTAAAAATTGAATTTCATTAAATGTTTGCTTTTTGAGTTTAAGACAATTAATTGATCACTACGTAACCAGATTAAGCCAAAACTTCTTGTGAGTGTTATAAAAAAACCAGACTTGATAAAAATATTTGACATTTATTTTTACTGATTAGAAGGTAGTCACAAAACAAATCCAACGGTTTTGTCTTGTGAACGAAAAAAAATAAAAATTTGTAAACTAGTGTAATATTTGAACTACTGATTTATTTGTACTGTGGCGTGCTCGTCCGCCGCCATAGGTCACCGGAGTTCATACCGCGACGGCTCCTGTGCAACGCGGGCGCAAGCCGACTCAGCGCGTAAAATGCCTAAAGTTTCGGGAAAAGGGGCCCTTAAGGCGAAATGCTATCGTAGTCACGTAGGTTTCGAGGGGGTGAAGCAGACGCGGACGGGTAAACGGCGCGCGGGGCCCCGCGCTCTGCCGCACTCGGCCGGCAAGCTATAGTCCGACCGCTGTAAGCGCGACCCTCTCTCGTGAACCAAAATACTTCTGCAGTGGGTCGCACATACGGCGGTCGGACTGTAGCGACAAGTAGCAGTTTTAGTTGGTACTAGTTGCACAGTAGGTATTTAAAGTACATAATATAATACATAATACTGTAATTAGGTAATTACAATATTATTTTATATTTATTTATAGCACCATATTATATCTATCTACTTACGAATACTGGCCTTCTTATAATAAAATAACTACTTATGAGTTCCTTTATCAAACCCAATTAGTTCGCTGTTTGAAAATGAATGTACTAACTAAGTATGAGCACAAAATACAGATGGTACAGAAGGCAATCACATGCGTGTACTTCAATTTTCATACCTACGCTCGGCGGTCGCGCTAGGGTTGTCAACTTTGACTTATACACAAAAAACTATCGTGGTAGTGGCACTCGTATCTAGTTATTTGATTTATTGTTTGAGCTTCTTCTACAATATTAAAACAAAACAATAAACATAGTATTACAATACAAAAAGTTTACAGAACCAAAAACATAATAAAATTTGACATTTGTCAATTTTCACTGTCGAAAACCCCTAATAACTTCAAAACGGATTACCCTATTTACACAATTTATTTTGCCCTATCCGTTTTAGATCTAAACCTATCAAATGACACTAAAAACAACACAATATCTACACAAACAAAAAATCGTGTTTTCAACTTACGTAATAATTGGTGGCGAGAATTTACCTTACAAAAAAGTTACTTCGTTTATACTAATTCAAAATAGGTAACTATTATAAAAATCGGGCTTGCTCCATTTTTCCACTTCACAGACGCGTGTCTCAAGCGGATGGCACCCGCGCTCGCACTACTCCCAACCACTCCGAGATAACGTGTCCGTGAGCGGTGTCTATGTGTGCGTTGCTCGAGCGCACTTTGTACGTAGATTGCCTATCTGTATTTTGTGGTATGAGAGATAGAATCCAAACCGGTTTTACCAAAAACCGGTTCTTACACAGGATATTTTTTTTATCACTACCTAAATTTTCATAGGGTGTCCTACCCATGAATATGAACAACTTTCACTATGGGACCAAATCTGACATCACGAAAAAAAATCCGCTGTTTCTTACAAAAATTCAATACATACATACTCGACCAAAATGTATGAATCAGATTTTTTTCGTGATTTCAGGGTCCCATAGTAAAAGTTGTTCATATTCATGGGTAGAACACCCTGTGAAAATTTGGGTGTTGATAAAAAAATTACTCTGTAGAAATGAAAAAACAGGTAAGTATAACAGCTTTTGTATTATTATAGAAAAAAATCGCTTTTCTGTTTCTAATAACAAAAACAATAAAAAATAACAGCTTTTGTATTATTATAAAAAAAAATAGTTTTTGTTTCTAAAACCAAGCAGCTGAAATCACACTGAAAAAGAGGGACGTGTTCTTGCTGTTGCAGTTGATTAAAAAAATGTACCACGTCAACAATTCTGCGACCGGTGATTTCTTTGACAGACTTTGTCTCACACTTATTTTCCACTTGATAGGGCAGGTCTTCTTGGGCGCTGAAACATTTGAAATAAAAAAGCGTATAAATGTAAAATTACTCAATAAAAGCCCCGATTACCTACTCTTTTTTATTACTTTAAATTATTCTCCATCGTATCAGATTTCTAAACGTAAAATACCATGTTTATAACTCAATCACAACTTTCCTATCAACTGTTAAAAAAAGGCCTTGCAATCACCATACTTTAGCAGGTAAAGATCCTTTTAAATATTTTTTTATTTATTCAAATATTTTTTTCGTTGATAAAATTAAGCTATGTTTCCCTCATTTCGTTATGTGCACATTATGAAGACTCACACTGTATTACATTAGCATAAACAAAATTACAATTTCACTGTAGAGTAAACTTACTCGGCAATATCATCACAGGTGGTGTGATTGACAGCGACTGAAGGTTCACATGTGCCGCATCGGATATTTCTGGTAGCTGTTGTAGTGAGACCATTCCTGTACCGTCAGTATCCAGTAGTTTTTCATGGGTGCTGAAATTATGGAAATATTTATAACAATACAAGAAAAACATAATATACCATGAAATTAACCTATTCACTTCAACAACTAACTTCATAGTGGTGGTGCGTTTTCGCTACATGCTGGGTAACTTGTAACCTACTTATAAGAATAAAGTCTACCCTCAATGTGCCAAAATAAATATAAGTAATAAAAAAATACACGTGACGTGATAAGAACCGGTTTTTAACTAGAACCGGTTTTCTTGAAGTTCCATTCCCAATATACTATAAAAATACCGCCAAAAACGGATTTTGATAAAAAACCGGTTTTTAGTCGTATTCATGACGTCATCTCTACATAAAATTCAAAGTCCTGACTGACTTATCAACGCACAGCCTAAACCGCTGGTCCTAGAGACAAGAAATTTGGGTGTTCTTTGTGAAGAGTAGGTATCCACTAAGAAAGGGTTTTTCGAAATTCCACCCCTAAGAGGGTGAATGAGGGAGGGTGAAATTTTACGCGGACGAAGTCGCGGGCGGAAGCCGTACCGTCAGTATCCAGTAGTTTTTCATGGGTGCTGAAATTATGGAAATATTTATAACAATACAAGAAAAACATAATATACCATGAAATTAACCTATTCACTTCAACAACTAACTTCATAGTGGTGGTGCGTTTTCGCTACATGCTGGGTAACTTGTAACCTACTTATAAGAATAAAGTCTACCCTCAATGTGCCAAAATAAATATAAGTAATGAAAAATACACGTGACGTGTTAAGAACCGGTTTTTAAAGAACCGGTTTTCTTGAAGTTTCATTCCCAATATACTATAAAAAGACCGCCAAAAAACGTTTTTGATAAAAACCGGTTTTTAGTCCTATTGATGACCTCTAACATACAAATTATACCTACGCGTTTTTTTTTTTTGATATCCGATAAATATAGTGGGTCATTGTACTCATCATTATGAGCAACTTTTACTACAGGACCAAACCCGAAATCGCGAAAAAAAATTTGGTATTCCATTTTGACGAGTTATGCGAATATAAAATATAACAGCTGATTTCTTTTTCGCGATTTTAGGTTTGGTCCCATAGTAGTTGTTCATAATGATGAGTACAATGACCCCCTAGAGTTATGGGATAAAAAAAAACACTTTGTATTTTCAAAGGCTTTCTCTAGTACACACTGTACACAGGGTTAAATTAAATTAGCTAGCGAAACTCCGCAGACGTGGCGGGTATACTAATATAAGTAGATAAGTAAGCAAACTTACTCAAAAAACTTGGGTGATACTGATTGAAGTTATACTACTGCCCCATCAGATGTTTCTGACACTTGTGGTGGTGTGACGGCTTTACTCATTCCTTGTGAGTCAGCTGGCAACTCCGCAATGTCAGACTCAGTGTTGATAAGAGTTCTGTAAAAACATAATAATAAACCATTGTATAAATAATGCTATTGGGGTGTAGGTACCTACATGAATGTTTTAGACCATAATTATCTATCTTTATTAGGCCGTTTACACATTATGCCGCAGCATCAGTCACTCTTGGATTTGTATGAACCACCGAACACGGCGCCGAACCGCGCCGGCGGCGGCGAGTTTTGATAAGACCTATCAAAACTCGCCGCCGCCACCGCGACACGCCGTGTGTGGTGAGGGCTCATACAAATCCAAGGGAATACAGAGGCACACGCTATCACGGCATATTGTGTAAAGGGACTTTCAAAAAGAATGTTGTGTGCTTGTACAATAAATAACAGTTAGTACGTCAATATCAAAATTGGTAATTTTTGGGATAATAAATAAAAAACTTACCTATTCAAGTTTAACAATTTCAGCTTCTTGAGCTTCAGTCCTGAATATTTTTTATTTGCCATTTTTGCGACTAAGGTATCACTTTACACTTCAATGTTCGCTTGAATAGTTGGCGACAACGGGCGCAATAAAGTTGTACACGGGTGCTCTCTAAGACGCGCTGCGGCCGACTGACGGGACTGCGGGAGCGGTGGGATGTCCGTCCTGCGCGCACGCTTTTTATAAATATTTCTTTTTAAAATTCTATTTGCTCTGTTACATTAAAATAAACCCATAATCCCCTAATATAGTTAATGGTGAACGTATAGACGAAATTTTATTGAAATTGCTTTAATTACAATCGAATAAAACTGGTTTTTCTCATAAAAAAGGCTAATTTTGAGGAAACTTTGCGATTTTTTTGTATCGAGTCAAATTATGTCAATCGTGTTTTGGCCCCCATAATTCACTAAAAAAAATCTTCAATTTTAATAATCATGAAAAAAAATTTGGTAAATTTGTAGTTTTTGAGGACAAAAATTGGTTTTGCGTGCAGGCGAAATGCGTCAAAACATCTTCTTTGTGACGCATTTCGCCTTAAGACGTTGTCACGTCAAAAAAACTCGAATTTGTAGTGTTTTTTCGATAGTGTTCGGCTGGGATACTGTATTAAATATCTTACTAGACTGGATTTATTTATACAACGTTATTTTTAGTATAAGCGAAACCTGAATATAGTTGGTTCAGAATAAGTAACTGAATCGATTCCAATAATTTTTACCCCATTATAGAGTTTTAGGGCACGTCCACATACATGGCAAAAAAAAAATTACACTCTTATCTCTCAAAATACAGTGCTATGTGGTGAATCCTGGTGTATAGCTTATCATCCGCTTATTATCATATTCCAGCTATATCATCTCTCATAGAGTCCATTCTCTCATCAGTCCAGTCATCCTTTCACACAGTGATTACTGAGATGACGATTAATAGAGAAATATGGAAGAAAAAGACATGTTGCGCCAACACCTAATAAATTGCGATAAGGGCAGGAGACTGATGTGGGTGCAATTTGGGTCTGCCTGGTCAGACGACGATGGTCAGGCCATTGTTTATTAAACTGTTGGCATTTAACTAATTAAACTCCATCATAGCTTTGCAGCATCAGTACCTACCTAAATGTATCACCATTTAAACATTGATATTCTAATGACTCTTCTATCTCACCAGGTTTGGCGTTCTATCAATCAATCAACTCAGCCTATCGCAGTCCACTGCTAGGCATAGGCCTCTCCCAGGCTGCGCCACAACACCCTGTCCTCCGCCTTCTCTGTCCGAGCCACCTTCATAAGGTCGTCGGTCCATCAAGCTGGGGCGTCCCATACTACGCTTGCCAATACTCGGTCTCCACTCTAGGGGATTTACTCCCTAATAAGTACGCCTTCCGTAGTTTTGACGTTTTTACGGGCGTTTATTACAACTCCGTATCACCTACGGACATAAGATTAGTTTGGGACTCAACCTAAGAATGATGACACCACGATTTTATAGTTTGCTCTACTGATATTGATACTTTTGTTGACGGATCAACTATAATACTTCCGGATGGGCCCGTATATTCGTTGATGGACTTAAACAGTAGATCTCGTCTGGTCCACTGGTCTTCGGTCCTCGGTTTTACGTTGCTAGCCAAAATTGTATTTCCCTACTGCTCAATATTTAAAGTAGTATTATTATTTTTAGCCACTCGTACAGGCTATAAATTGGGTTTTACGACTGTTTGCTAAATTACTTTGTTTGTGGCAGTTTTCGCGAAGTTGTTGCTAATTCTAAACGTGTTTTGTTAATTTTAAAGTTCAAGGTGTGTTTCGGGTTTTAGTCTCGTGTATAATTGCAGTGCAATCAACAAAGATGCTTGGTGTTTTACAATAATGCATGGTCTAGCTAGTTTAAGTAAGATGACTTATCATGAAGAGTAGTACCAATTGCATTAACTTTAGAGCACAAAAGAGACGCTTTCTTACCACCTTCTCCTTTATCAAGCTCGTACCTATTATCTTTTCTGTGGCTCTGGGTTATAATACTGCCTTTCACATCAACTTGGTTTAATCTTTACATTTATGCATTAGAAATTCTACAAGTCACCATATACATAGACACATAATCAGCCTTAAATGTTACCCCTGCTGGAACATAAGCCTCCTCTCTGTGAGGAAGAGTGGGTGGAAAACCACCACGCGGGCCCAGTGCGGGTTGTCACCAGTAGTCATCCATATGCACAACATTATATTCATCAATTTTTCGGTTTCCTGGAGGCTCTCCGACCAGCACCTACTGTTGTGCCGATTGCCACCAAAACCTGGTGGTCTTCCTTTGTCATAAACATGTCAGACCACTATATAAATAAAGTGTGTTTAAGCTTGTATGTTTACATTACACCGCTTATCCTGCACGTATGGCCTCGATTCTTATCAACAAACAAGAGATACAGCGGCAGTTTATAATGTTTGCAGAAAACCACTCGGGCGCATTGATACCAAAATATTTGTTTTACATTGCTTCTGATAAATCCGCGTCGTTCCCGGTAATATATTGCCCTCTTTCGACCCATTGACGTTGCAGGCGCTGAGAGGATAGGCAGAACCGTCGTCCGGTCAGTCAAAATAAAATGACCAAAACATCTTTCGTGTACCTACTACAATGATTAAAGGACTATGAGAGTGAGGGAAGAGTGAGTACACACTTGTCCACTATACCTAATATCTCCCGTATAAAGCTAGTCTCCGTTGAGAATAGCTGCCATGGCCGAAATTCGGTCTAGAAGACATTATACAGTGATTAAGGTAAATCATCATCTGCCTAGCCTTTTCCCAACTATGTTGGGGTCGGCTTGCAGTCTAACCGGATGCAGCTGAATACCAGTATTTTACATGGAGCGTCTGCCTATCTGACCTCCACAACCCAGTTACTAGGTAATACGATACCCCTTGGTAAAACTGGTTGTCAGACTTTCGGCTTCTGAATACCCGTAACGACTGTCAAAGATCCACGAATGACAGCCGGGACGGAGGGGTACTCACGGTATACATGGGGTCAAATTAAATTGGTTTGCGAAATTCCTCAAACATGATGGGTAGGTATCGATGTTTTTTATTTATATCTAATCGTATGCAGCATCGGTTGACGTCATCACGCCAAAACCAGCGCTGGGGCTCTGTCTCGTATAGGGTCTTATCATTATGCTGAGCGATGGCCGTTTTGCGTAGATGAGACGCATGTTTTCTCCCAAATTGTTATTTTGTTTTTTTGATGCGTCATGTTTGCTGCAATTAAACGTATTTTCTTTCTTTCTTTTAATTTAATTTCATCTTGGATGACGCCAATTTAGTTAGTATTATTTACTACCTATGTTTATCAGTAATGATTGCTTATTAACACGAGTAGATAATAAAAGCTGACATTATGTCCAATGTCCAAAAAACTAAAAACACTGCTAGTCATGTTAGCAAAAAAATCTGACTCGGACAAAATACCTACGTATAATTATCTTTTTTTTTTTTTTTTTTTGCGGATGGGAAATCATCAAATGACCCGTCCCGCTCTGGGTGGAGCGGAAGGGAGTGTCAGACTCTTACTGACTAAAACCCACCCGTGTTCCTTCCTTAGCCCTTTATGTTCCGGGCCAGCGGTAACCCTTTCGGACAATCCCGCTGACCCGGCAGGCTTCGGCCCTATGGGGCCCCTCCTCGATGCTGACATCTCTTTGAGGCGCGCGTGGAACACGTACGCGCCACGTATAATTATCTCAAACCAGGAAAATCACACAGTATGTTGGTCAAAATTAAAAGGGTCAAGTGCGGTCTCCTGATTCTGAACACGTAATTTAGTTGTGTAAACAAACAGTTTCGAGTCAAAATATTGTGGTTTACCTGTTCGCCTTGAACCTGATCTTAATAATTATACTGAAGATTTTCCCGCTTCTTGAGCAACTTTCTCAAGAACTCGCTGTGAGCTGACAAGGTTCCCTTTTATTAAATTCGTGTCAATGGTTTTATTGCCTGAGAATTCACATTACATAAATATTCGAAATTAACTTCGTTGGCCCAATTTTAAACGACTTTCGTTCGTTTAAAGGCGCAGTCAGGTGCGACGCGACGGCGGCGCGGCGCGATTCTGGTAGAACAATTTCCATGAATGCAAGAGCCTTCACACACTATTCCTATTTTGCGGTCTTGCTTCTGCAGATAGAGAGTCACGAGCACTTAGAAAACGCTGAGAGTGATTTTCTTCTACTGTACCTACTGATTATGATTTTATTTTGGGACCCATACTACTATGAAATACTTAGGTCTTATCGGAAAGTTACAATAGTTATTCCACGAAAAAACTACTTTGAATTTTGCTAAATGTGTGTATTAGTTATCTTATTGTGACTGTACTGCATTTATAGTACGGGCAATAAATTGATCTATTTTTTTTGTTTGCGTCCTATTTATGTACTACTCCAAAATATTCATTTTAATAGTAAGTTTAATCGGATTTTTGGCGAGATTAAAGAAGCTTTTGTCAAAACCGCATTAAGTTTGAACGAGTTTGGTTAATAAAATTATAACCGGCTTTAACGCCTCCAATAAGATTAGCTAGCGAATTTTCAAATGGGTAACTACAGCTGACTATTCTTCAAAACTCAGAACATTTAAATGTAAATTATTTAACTTTCTTTTAAGCAAATGCTACTCGACCGTAGATTTTATGAATGAAAAATTAACCTAAATATTTGACATTACTGCCTATAAATCATATTTTATCTCCTTGACCTTATTGATTACCCGTCAGGATCTGCGGAGCATCGTTAGCTAATTTAATTTGACCTTCGATTACGCCAATTTTGTTTGTTACTTTTCTACCTACCTATATTTAGCAGTACTGATTGCTTATCAACAAGAGTAGTTATAAAAGCTGTGAATTATGATGAATCAACACAACATAATTAGGTATGTAGTATGTACAAAAAACAAAAAAATATTGCAAGTTACAGTAGAAATTCTGACTTAGACCAATAATTTAATTTAACCCTGTAGAAAGCCCTTTGAAAAATCAGAAAAATCTCATTGCACTCATTACTTTCATCCGACATGTCATCGCAACAACTGCGACGTGACAGCCAACACGTGACAGCCACCATGCCTGCAAGTCTATTCACCGATCCAAAAGTAGACCAAACACTTATGAGTAACATCTAAAAATTGACACTAATCCAACGTAGTAGCGTAGCAAATTACAAGATTATGTTCAGGAAGAGTTTGTAAAAACACCAATTTGTTGGCAACAGCTAACGGGTCATTTGTAAACAAAGCTGGTGATGGTAGATGTTTTGTAATATCACACAACATCATGCCTTTATTCTTCGAAGATAGGCAGAGGTGTATCATTGATCTCACTTACTCATTGATCATTTAGGGAGCAGAGGACCTAATCAAAGTGGCATTATATCAGCGATAACGATGATGACGAAGTCAAAAATGTATAACATTGACAAAAACTAACGAAAACGTTTACAATTCTGTCATCATTCGATTAAAAGTCGTTATAGAAATACGAAACGCTTTGAAAGCGATGATGGCCAATTGTCAGCT
The DNA here is from genome assembly GCA_948474745.1 of Oligia latruncula. Lineage (NCBI taxonomy): Eukaryota > Metazoa > Arthropoda > Insecta > Lepidoptera > Noctuidae > Oligia > Oligia latruncula. The sequence goes on from OX419700.1 coordinate 12,898,033, forward strand.
CCTCGATATTGATACTTTAACTTTTTTGACATCTGATCATCTTTTATTATTCTTCTTGTGGTTATTTTCTCAGCAGTCAAAGTCAAAAACAGAAGACGGTGTCGTTTTCTTTTGAACAATTCTTGTTCTTTGTGTCGGCAAGCAGTGTTAAGTGTGGTGGTGTGGTTAAGCGATTGACTGCTGCGCTTCATGTCGCGGGTTCGATTCCCGCACGGAACAAATATTTGTATGACCTACAAGTAGTTGTTCCGGGTCTGGCTGTTTGTGTATGTGACTTTAAATGTTTGTAAACGCACCCACGATACAGGAGAAATTCCTAGTGTGGGGCAACGTTTAAAAAAAAAAACAACAAAGTCAGTATTTAAAATTTTGGTGACCCATAACTTCGCCGCTTGCACGGTTGGCGGTGGCAGCGCAGAGGTCACTTTGACTGCATGGTTTGGGACACAGAAGGCAGGATAGGAGGTGGATAGTTTGCGATACAGCTCCACAACCACGCCCTGCTGCCTTTCCCTTTACCTCGAGGTAACCCCACTTTACGAGGTTTCTTTAATGATAATGATAAATGATTTATTTTCTGTAAGTAGGTTTGTACAAATACTTTTACACGTCAATCATATTTTTTTTATTAACTATGTGAGGTCGGCGTTTCCTGTCTGACTATTCTGTGAAGAAAGGCCGAAACAAACTCAAAGGTCACAGTCTCTTTTAAAGTCCAGACAAAATCTTGGTTAGATCATGTGAAGACCATGGAGATTGGTGTCTGAAATGGTCTTTTGAGGAAAGAACCACACAGATTGAGCGGACCTGTCCAGTCAGTGCACGCATTTGTCAAAAATCGCGCAGCTCAACTCAGAACTTGAGGAGGTCAACGATTCGACGAACAATACCAACCTTCCACTTGAACAATTGGTATTGGATATGAATTTGCCAATGAGGAATCTAGAATCAGTTTGTCTTTCACGCCATTATCCTAAGTAAACAATGGAATATTTTAGAATCACAGTTATCGTGTAACTTCTTCTCAGTGAACTTATTTTCTTAGAATTATAATAAATGTTTAAAAAACAAAGCCGCGCGTCCGGGATCAAGCATGTATGTATGTACAGTTGTTAACTAGGTTATCAGTTACTGAGGTGATTTTTATTTAATACATACATTTTGCTGGCTTATGTACGGTAGATGGTAATGGTTTATGAAAGTATATTATTTATCTACTGTTGATTATGGGCCAAGTAAGGAGTCAAGTCTTCTTCTTCTTCTTCTTCGTGTCGCTGGCACGACTGTATTTTAAATCTTGTTTTCCCAAAACTTTGCCACTTCCACGGCGTTGTCGGTGGCAGCGCAGAGGTCACTTTGACTGCATGTTTTGGGACACAGAGGGCAGGATAGGAGGTGGGGCATGGTTTGTGACATAGCTCCGCAATCACACCCTTCTGCCGTTGCGTCAAGGTAGCCCCATTTTACCAGGTTGGACTTACATCTTCCCACTTGTGTCCGGAGACGGTTCAGAGATTTCCAAGTGGGCCACGGAAGGTTACACCCTGCAGGGAGATGCTCCTTTGGTGGTAAGTAGTGAGTAGGAGGGGGAAGAGTATCCTGCCAAGTCAAGTCTTGAAAGGAGGTTTTGCCATGAACTGGGTCGATGACCCAGGAAAACTTAGTAATGCTATCATGTGTTTTCTAGACTACACTGTTTAGCACAATCTGGTTATAATGTTCTCGCTGCTGGGACACAGACCTCCTCTTTGTGGGAGGGAATGGGCCGGTATCCACCACGCGGTCCATGTGCGGGTGGTGTGGTGTATGTCACATGTCGATGGAAAAACATCGTGAAAAAAAAAACAGTGGCACTCCGGGAGTGACGACAGAAGTGAAAAAAAAAACACAAACAGAATACTTTGCCATCACTCACTGACATATCGAAATTATATACATTAAAACCGAGTACAGCCGAACACATCCAAAGCGGGTATTTTTTTAATCGTCATGTAAACAAAACACGCGCGGTGTCGCTTACGGTAACAGTGGCGCGAGTTCAATGGTAGTTTCCCATCTCAAAAAATGGCCAACACGCCCAAAGAAGTTTTCACTTCAAAAACCTGGACTTATAGTCAATATCTCTGACACTCATTGTCTGAAATCGCCAACCAGTCTTGAGCAAGCGTGGTGATCAATGCTCGTCTCTTCACTGTATGAGAAGAGACCTTTGCCCAACAGTGGGATAATAATAGACTGGTCTATTACATCTTAACTTTCATTAATATTTTTGTATTATAAAAGTCCTCTGTGTCAATATTCCAACAGGCGGTCGATTCTGTAAAAATCGCACCGTAAAAACTTAGGTGAAGTGAGTTTGTTTTTGCTGGGAATTGACACTACTCTGACAGCTCACTCCACGCTCACTTCACCTAAGTTTTCACGGTGAGATTTTTACATAATAGCACCGCTGTATGGCAGTTTTTCCAATTACCATAGACCCAGACTTCCTCATATTTGGTAGACCGTTAACTATAAAGCACGTGGCACTGACCCATGATTCATTCTGTCTGATTAATAGCCTCTTTGATTGGACAAACTATTTTATTTTAGTCCGACAGGGGCGTGGCTTGGTAAAAAAAAATCTCACGATGTTACTAAAGATATTTAAATTACAGTGTTGATGGAATTGTTAGTTTGTCTCGGAGTATATTTAAAATATTCGTCTTATTAATGGCTGTTTTTCTGGCGCGGTTTCCCGAGCGTAAAGTCAATTTTAAAGTTCAAGGGTTTCATTTCCTAGAAATTTGGTCGGTTTTCTGCCAGGGTATTAAATAATGGAATATTTTGGGGAAAGCGTCGTCCGTTTTTCACATAGCAACCGAACCATGCTCATTCGTGGGCCAGCGCGTTTATTACCCTTTGGTTATTAGAAAATATGTGTAGGTAGGTAGTGGCGGAATGTACGAAAATGATAACTGCGGTGCTATTCTGTAAAAATCTCACCGTGAAAACTTAGGTGAAGTGAGCGTGGAGTGAGCTGTCAATAGTGTCAATTCCTAGCAAAAACAAACTTACTTCACCTAAGTTTTCACGGTGAGATTTTTACAGAATCGACCGGCTTAACCTTCAAATTTTGTCATTACGTTACTACTCAAGACTATTATCTGGTCCTGCTCAAATAATAAATAAATTGTCCATTTTTCCTTAGTGTAATTTACTTCAGTTAAGCTCCGGAATAACTAAGTTTTAAAATTAGGATGTAGATAGGTATATCTAGGTATCTATGTATGGCTCTATCGCCCACCTGTCTTGTAGGTACGAGTTTGACAAGTTTTCACTTTTAATAATTCATATTGGTTACAAGTTAACTGAAGCTATTAAACTTGTTAATAATATGTTGTGCTTCTAGGCTAGTAGATAAGAGAGGCCACTAAGCTGCTATAAATAATAATGAGTTGAGTATGACCACAGTTTTACAATTTATAACTATTATTAACATGGACATAATGATAGAATATGGAGTTTGAACAGATGTATAGCAAGGTAGGTACTTATAAAAATTCCAAACTGCTTTTGTTAATCAAAGTGAAAGGATTTTTTAGCTACGGGCTACCGAGTTATTTTTTCAATATTACCGGTAAGGGAGAGGTGGACGGTCAGAAAATAATGGCTGTCTAAATACTGACCGTGTTTTGACATCTACTGTTGAAAATGTCAGATGTTTGAGACGGCAAACATTTCTAGGAAACTAATGCTGTACCTACAGTTTCATTACCTAAGAAATGTTTTCCAGATTTTATTGACAACGATCAAAGAAAACCAAAGTTGGGCCAAAATATCCGCTTTCATACGCCATTTTCCCGAATTTCTCAGTTAGAAATCTAATAATTTTCTTTATTTCTAATATAAAGAAAGAAAGAAAGAATAACGTTTAATTGGAAACAGTTCGTGAAACACAAAATACAAATAACAAAGTAAAATGTTACGTCTGTCTGCCAAATAGTTACTACAATAGTTTTACCCTTTTGGCCAATACCCACAACAACAAATTATCATTACTCCACATTCTCATATATTTCGTATACTTTCACCAATACACAGAAGAAAATAAACAATTCCTCAGCAATCCGCGTCTGTAAATAAGTATTTGCCTTGATGAAGCTGACGCGGGGGAAATAAAGGAAAAATCCTCGCCTGAGTGACGTCGCGCGGCGAGGCAATCCTTGTGGAAAAGCTTCGTTTGGGATAGACGATAAACATGAAGTAGAAATTAATGGAGCGCCAGTAAGAGGGTTGTATGGCAGCTAACTTGACATTTGCTGTGAAAACGTTGGTCCACAACCACAGATTATATAGGTACGTATTACTTTGTTCATAACTTCTGTGACATGCCGACCGTCTTTTAAAATCTCACCGTGAAAAGTTAGGTGAAGTGAGCTTAGAGTGTGCTGTCAATAGAGTCAATCCCTAGTATCAGGTGGAATGAGCTCGCTTCGAGCTCACTTCACCTTAGTTTTCATGGTGACATTTTTACCGAAAAGCACTACTGTTATTTTTGGTGGAGAACTTATTGAATTTACACAAGTGCGATTTAATTGCCGATGGCATATCACGAGTTGGAGCAACAATAAAAGTTGCACCGCCTAAACAGTGTTTATACGGTGCAAGTTATTTTTTTTTCTTTTTTCTTGTATGCTACAGTCAAGAGCATCGTGTAAATGGGGGTTTTACTCGCGGGATGGTGGTCTTCACTCTATGTAACGAAAGACGTTTCATCTTTATCGTGTTAGATTAGGTACTGTGTGATTTGGACCTAGAGACTTTGTTTGAAGTTTTTTTATAAACACTTACTTATTCGTAGCTAGCACTCCATTTTGATTTATTCCATGTATCGTAGGCTCGAGAATTAGGTATTTGACGATTTGTATGTGATTTGTTCTCCATTTTTTGGGATATATATATAAGGATTTATGCTGAATTGTGGTTATCGAAATATATTGGGATTTAGAGTTATGAATCAATCCATTCTTGAGAAACGGGGTTTTTACTGTTTTGTTTATTATTGGTGCTATCACAAAACGAGTTTATGTAGCTGTTACTTGGTTGACTTACACTCTTACTAAGAGGTATAAATAGATACAATACTCTTTAATAAGGACACCATAAAAATTACAGGTACAAATGCAGAAAACAAGGGGTGACACAATGGGCGGTGTTGTCACTAAAAGCGATCTGTTGAAGATAACCTGTAGCGGTATTGGATGGATTATGGGAGGAGAGACAATACTGAAGATAGCCGGGCCGGCTGGGTGGTGGGTGCCTGGTGGTGGATATTGTATAACCCAGTAACTAGGTAACATGTGTTATACGGGTATTCAGCAGCATTCGGTTAGACTGCAAGCCGACCTTAAACAAAGTAGGGAAAAGGCTAGGCAGATAATGACTTGGTTGACTTATGTTTTCAGGGCAATGGAAAGGCGAAAATTCGCCTTTTCATTCCAAAGCACAGTCTAGAATATTGCACCGCTAGACATTAAAATCTAAAAATACAAAATACGAATACACCTCACAGAGACAGCGTGGCACCTACGTTTTCAAATAAATTATATTTGTACGATTTACCCAAATTTTCATGAAACGGAGCTAATATTAAATGTTTTCTATTAAATCGTGACAGTTCATGTGAAGTCGTTCAAAAACTATAACGTATTGTCCTAAATCTTGTTATTTTCGTTGATCACTGAAATAAATGTTCCGTGAATTAAGATTTAAACGTTTTTAGGTCATCGCTTCGTGAGATTTCGGGGAAAAGCGATGAGGACATGTTTTGACGTACCTAATATTAACGAGAAAAACAGCTTTCTGTGTGTTAACGGCGCTATATATTTTAGGGAAAGCATGTTTTGTTAAGATTTACTCATATTTTCAGTAATTTTTGTGGCATTTAATCTCAATGATGGAGGATTTGTGTGGTTCGCGATAAATACTCCTTTCAACTTTTATTTGTGTTGTATTTTTTTCTTCGTTTTGAGAATCTGGAAAATGTCTTCTGTAGTATTTTAGCTTGTAATGATTTTCTCGTAAGTCGTCTTTAATTCTCGGGAAAATAAATGTTTTACCTGCTTCTTGTAAACTTTAAGTAGATCGGTGTTTCTGACTCAAATTTTAACAATCCAGATAGTAAGAAAATTGCGACTGGCATTGCCTTGGATGCTACGTTTTACTAAACCTAAAGAACTAATTTCAAATACCTAAGTATCAGTTGTTTTTAAGTCAAAATTGTGATGCGATGATAGAACTGTGATGAATAATTTACACAACGAAAAGCGCCTGTCTGGGATTCGAACCTACGACCTACAACTCGTCACTCGCGGTCGTTACTGGGCCACCACTGCTCCTCTCCACTTTGACCTTGACCCAAGCGTATCACGAAATTTCAATAGAAAGAGAGGCTAGTAGGTATAAAGTTTATATCTGTTGTAACATCGATTAGAAACAGATTTAAATAAGCAGGTAGGTATACTGGCAGCTCCATTGCTTGTATTTCGGCTGATTACCTTAGTGACCGCTGCTCATGCTCAATCTTCAACGCCAAGGTCATGGTCATCCGCCAGATGACGTCACTATCACAGGGCATTACACTCATCTATTACTACACATTATTTATGTCTGAAATCCGAATTACTTTCGAGTACCGTTTGGACTTGGTGATTAAAATAGTTTCAGGGTTGCCACTGTTTCATTTTTAGATTAATTTACTTTTAAAATATTTGATAATGATACTGAACCGTGTCTAATGGTGACAATATCTCATTTAAAACTAATAAGCTACATATTTTAGGTACATGTTTGTTTATAAATTGTATAATTCTCTTTGAACTAGCTATAGTAGGTGTTTAAAAATGTAGATAATTTTGATTAGACTCGACAACACGACGTCGACGAGCTTGCCTCCTACCGAAAGGACTGGCCGGTACTAACAAACGACAGAACTGTGTGGACAAAGGAAAGGTTGGCTTTTGTCCTGCTGTGGGACAAGACATACTTAATCGTAAACAAACAGTTCTAAATAAATTTTGCTCAAAGTTCCTTCGTCCGCACCCTCACTATCAATGACAATCTAAATCATTTTGAAGGATATTGCGAATCCATTGCTTCTTATAGGTATTCAAAAAAACAACGTAAATAACGCAATGAATGTTGTTGAACTGTCAAAATGAAAGTCATTCCTACTGTTAGTGTGCTACGCAATTACCCCGCTGGTAAAGCAAGAACGAACTATTTGTCAATACTCAATAAACGTATTACAAAACCTTTGTGGCTACATGAGGGCACTTTTTTTTTACTTCTCGTACAGTAGGCCGCTCTTGGGTGGTAACACATTGACCTTGACCTTGACTGGCCTAGCGTAGTACGGAGTTTCAATAGAATGCGAGAACAATAATAATTCATACTGGGTTTGTGGCCAGTGACGTGCTGTCTAGCGTACACACAGTGACACATCAAGCTATACATACATTTATACATTTCCAGTTTTGGCTGACCTCGCATTTGTATAGGCTTTTCGTATAATGAGAAGTCACCTTATACTGGTAATATTATACAGGATAATATTATCAGTATTTTTTTATCACCATCCAAATTTTTACAGGGTATTCTACCCATGAATATGAACAACTTTCACTATGGGACCAACTCTGAAATCACAAAATCTAATCGAAATGTATGAAACAGCAGATTTTTTTCGTGATTTCAGAGTTGGTTTCATAGTGAAATTTGTTTTTATTCTTGGGTAGAACACCCTGTAAAAATTTGGATAGTGATAAAAAAAACAAGCATGCTGTAATAGAGAATACTGACCTATTAGCAATAAATGCAGAAATCATAACTTTAACTCAAGCAGAGTTAAAGTTATGATTTCTGCATTTTTTTATTGCATAGATCAATGGTTTTTGAAAAAAAGTAGGTAATATTATGTATTTAACTGTTCATTACATATATATTATAGACCCCGATTGCAAAATATTATCATACGACAATTTCTCAGAAGTTTATTTTTTGAGTGAAGCCAGTACCTGTTTACATTGTTACTTGCCAGATATTAAACCCGCATCGTCATCTTTGACAAGCGCTCTTTAACCTCCGGGCTATCATAGCATTAAACATACCTAATACCTACTTCATTTTTAATATCAAGTTTATATACCTACTCAGTTATCGGTTCTCCATTAAAAAGTTTCCATTACGTTCAAGTGTCAAGAAACGTTTTATATTGTGAAATAGTTAATAAATTAAACATTGTGTTCTATTTCGTGAGACCGATTATATTATAATAAGCTGTCACACGTGAATAGGTTTGTTTGTGTGCAATTAGGAACATGTTTGTGTGCAGTTACGAACATGTTTGTGTGCATTTAGGAACAATATGTTTTAAAATATGCTGTGGCCTCCAAAAGTTAGTTTAAATTTTTCCACTTCGGCTGTAAATGCTGTGTTGCCACATATGACAAAAAAAAAATCTTTCAAATCCTAAGAAAATTCTAAGGTAGAAAAAACCTAGGGAATTACTTGATTATTTTTTATGGTACGAGTAAGTCAAAGTTATTCAGCTGCATTCGGTTAGACTGGAAGCCGACCCCGACATATTTGGGAAAAGGATAGGCAGATGAATGTGGTCTTGTCACAGCTGAAGTGGAAAAATGTTAAGAACCGAATTGAATAATGTAGTTAATTTTATTTGTGTCCAATTATGGATAAATTCGCTTCTGACAGGGTCATATTCAAATAGTCACAACTCCTAAACTATTTAACTTAGAGCTTAGGTCTTGACATCAGTTTTTAGGTAATATTGCTTCACTTTAATGCGTCGGACACCGGTGACTAGACACACCGTATAATCAGCCCGTATTGTTCCACTGTAGAGCAAAGGCCTCCCTTTCGTTTTTCCACTCAACTCGATCCTGTGCCGATATGGACCAATCCCCCAAATAGGCGTCAAGTTCATCCCGGGATCTACGCCTGGATCTTCCGCGATGCCTTGGGTGGTCTAAGCCCACAATCTATTTGACTTGCGGCCTTGCGACCTTACCTTTTAGTTTACTCCATTTAACGACACCTACAAGATAAGTAGGATAATTCCATTAATTATTTAGCTATAAAACAGCTGAAGATAAACTGCAAGCAGTTACTTAAAAAGGAGCCTTTACTTTTCGCGTCGCATCATCGCTTCTATGGGAGCCTTGACACACCTTACATTACAACTACCTATTAAAAAATAAAAACATGTGGGGTCGGGGGACCCCCGACAGGAACGAAGTTCAAAATGAAAATCCAAGATCGCAGCTGCGAAAATTTGAATATATTCACAGCCGCCATCTTGGATTTTAATTTTGTTTTTGTTTTGTTTTTTTAAAAAAAACGTTGCCCCACACTAGGAATTTCTCCTGTATTGTGGGTGCGTTTACAAACATTTAAAGTCACATACACAAACAGCCAGACCCGGAACAACTACTTGTAGGTCATAAAAATATTTGTTCCGTGCGGGAATCGAACCCGGGAATTTTGACCCCACTATCCGCTTCAGCACACTCGAAAACCATGAAATCTATCTCCCTCTCTCTGACTCTATTGTTTGTAAGTAGGTATCTAATAAACAGTCGCATGGAGGGGGCATAAAGCTTTTTCGTTACGTGGCAATTTGTCCGAGTTTACTCGTACCGCAAGCTCCGTTCCTAAAAAAAAAACAAATGCTTTAATGCCATAATAATAATTGTGTCGAATAAAGCGACATAAGACGCGCATAAAAGCCTGAAGTTCTAGGTACGTACGGTAGGCGGCTGCGAAAACGTTTTGTGACAACACTGTGTGATGTAGGTACCTGGTGCAGTGTGCCCCTAACAGGAAACAATATGTTTACCTTACCCATATAGAATGGGAAATTCTGCAGATAACCAACATAAATATTGTATTAGGATAAAGTATATAATAGTATCCACACTAATTATTGTTTATTATTGTCCTTATCAGCACTATATGGGGAAACCAGTAGGCCAAAGATTTAATAAACAAGTCTTTTTTGGAGCGGTATTAACCGCATATTATATGATCGTGCTACATAATAATGTGTTGTGCAAAATCGATTGTTTAAAATTGGGGGAAAACCCTGAAATTATAATGTAGAGTTACAGTATTTGGTAGCATAATCATCCTATATCCCTCTGCTGGGACGCAGGTTTCCTCTCACATGTCGTCAAATTTTTGGTCCTAAGACATGCCGGTTTCCTCACGATGTTTTCCTTCACCGTTTTGAGAGAGTGGTGATGGTGTAATTTACACAAAGTAAAGCTCCTGTCTGGGTTCGAACCTACGACCTACAACTCGTAAGTTGGGGCTGCTACCGCTAGGCCACCACTTCTCTGAATTTTGTACTAGCAGTGTCGATCCCGGCAATGTCGGGATAAAAACTATCCTATATCCTTTCCCGGGACTCAAACTATCTCCATACCAAATTTCATCTAAATCGGTTCAGCGGTTTAATCGTGAAGAGGTGACAGACAGACAGACACACTTTCGCATTTATAATATTAGAATGGATGGTGGATCATTAATATTATCTACGGTCTATATTTAATGTTTGAAACACAACAGTTATCTAACAGTGTAACCATTACCCTGCCTGCCCTGTGGTATGACATCACAACATAAAGACTCCTACAAACAGGCGCGACACGCGATATAATCGCGCGTGACACAAAGACACCGCTCGTTGCGCGACTTGCGGTGCCTTTTCATAGAAAAGGGAGGATCCTCCGACCAGACGGGTGTCGTGTCTGGCGGGCAACTGCTCAATGATTCATATCGGGCCTTGTATAGCATAGATACAAGGCCCGAGTTGCGCGGTAAACTCTGCTTGCGAGGTGCAGGATTTTGCGTGACTTCAGTATGACGCGTTGTTCGCATGTGGCGTTGTAGATACCGCTACAAACCCATGACCTGGAAGTGCTATAAGCCATTGATTCGTATTACACAACGAATCCTCATAATAACTACACCAGGTTGCCACGCTCATCTACTTTCAATTATAATCGACAAAAAACATGAATACATACCTACCTACATATTAAATCAACTCGATTACTTTAGTTACGTATTCGTTTGCGTAACTGCGCCGGCGCATAGTATCGTAAAACGTCACTGCGATACGTCAAGTGCGTCGTGTTGGTGATTATGATAAGATGTTATTATTTTTTATGGTTCCTAATCTTGTAGGTATTTATTAGGTTATTTATTATTAATTTTAAACACCACTGACAACATAACAGGTCAGTATATAACATACATATACCTCAATAGCTATAACATTGGCACAACAATGTCGTGAAAACGTGTGACCTATATTATTATCCAGCATACTTTTTCTTTGTATCGACATAAGCTACATGACTACATGAGGTTCCAGGACAGGAGTCAGGCCGAAAAAGGTGGCACGCGGTGTACCATACGCGCCTTTATGGGATTGGCCGCACTCGGTTATGGGGCCCGCTAGGCATGGCGGGTTGACACCAGTCAAAGTCAAAGTCAAATCATTTATTTCAAATAGGCACATTAAAGGCACTTTTGAACGTCAAAAAAAAAACTAAATAGAAATGATTCTAGTCGGGGGTGCGGCGAATGAAAAAGTATCTCCCGGGCTCCCGAATCATGGTGCTAGAAAGTACAGTGGGGTTTTAGTCAGTTGCAGTCCGACATAATCCTCCGTATTCCCAAGATGCAGGGTATCCATGAGGATATCACCAAGAAAAAGATTCAATATTATAATTGTAAAAGTTTGTATGTTTGTTACTCAAACAGTCTAAAACGGCTGGAGGGCTTTAAATGAAAATGGACACACAGGTAGACTTGAATTAACATAATGGACACTTTTTATCCAGGTACATGTAGTCATTTTTCATAGGATGCATGTGAAACCGCGGACAAAAATAGTAATTATATAAGTAATTCAGCAGATTGGTAACGAGGGTGCCCAGATTGCGCTGGGCGAACGCCTTGAACCGTACACGTGGAGACCTTTTACTGTCCTGAATTTAAATTAACAGAAACAACAGTCAATTAAAAGATAGCAGATTAAATAACTAGGTAGCATGCGCGCACGCAACAACATCAGCGCAAAAGTGCATGTGACGCAGACGTAATTTGACACTGCAGTCATAGAATAGGTAGATACAGTAGGATCACTGGCAGTTGAATTTCTTTTCGGGTCTCCGGACGAAAAAAGTATATCGTGGAGTTTCAGCGCTTGCGATTCTGGTTCAATTTGCTTCAGGATCTAGGGCATAAGAATACGACTGAATAAAAGTACCTGTGATGTGACTTTATACAGTTACTTTACCATACACATTATATTATTATTTACCATATACATTGTTCAGTTACTATAGGTTCTAAACAATTGTTCTCAACAATTTACTTAACATCTGTCGCAAATCTGAAACAGCTATTGCCACGATTACATTTATTAAACGTGTAATATTATATAGTCGTAAGATAGCATATATAACTTTATCTGGGTCTTCTACTGCCCCCCCTGAAAGTCTCAAACCCCCAGAAGGGGGCGCCATCACCCACGTTGAGAACCTATACGCATGATCAAGCTTGAGACTAGATGATTCTGAGCTTCACGCATAGTGAAGCACTGTGACAACGATCTACATTATTTTTTTGACCCAGATTATTAGTTATTTAGAACGCAAATTCAGCTTGTTTTATTTCTATCAGCCTTGATTTAGAACGCAAGACATTAATTTACTGTGTCATTAAATGAAAAATAACGTATGATGTAAGTGCAGGCTATCAATGGAAGCATGACAACTGCACACGATTATGGCATGTGTAATTCGACACAAACGCTGCACAAGAGAGAAGCAGTCGTACCTCAGTGGAGCAGTGGTGGACCAGTGGTAACGATCGCGACTTATAAGTTGTAGATCTTAGGTTCGAACCCAGACTCGCACTTTCATAATCAGCCTCTTAAAGTAAACTGCTAGGACACAGGCCTAAGCTCCTCTCTGTGCGAGAGACAGGCGCTTTACTTTGTGTAAATTATTTCATTACTACTGCTCTCAAAACGGTGAAAGAAAACATCGTAAGGAAACCGACATGTCCTAGAAAAATCAAAGACATGTGACATCCACCAACCCGCATTAGGCCCGCGTGGTGGATTACGGCCCACTTCCTCTTTCCGACAGGAGGCCTGTGTCCCAACAGAGAGAAAATTATAGGCTGATTTAACTGCAGAAGTGTCGAATTATGGTAGCACGTCACATAGACACACCTTTACAGGTGTGTAAATGGATAACAAAATAGTACATACTTAATCATTTCATAACATAATTTTTTTTTACAAGATTCAGCAAAATACTTTAGCTCCTTAATCGTGTAAAGATTACAACAAGATTACATTTTCTGAGTAATTATTGATTTTATTCCTTCCAAAAAAGCCTAAGTAAGCTTATTTTTTTTTAGAGTTGCTCTAGCAAACAGACTTCAGTTTATTTCGGCAAATCTTCTAGATAGGAAAAGCCGACATCAACTAGCTTGTAAGCAATCCCGATATGTAGAACTCCTTACACACTATCAGTAGCAATGGGTTTGATTTTGACAGGTCAACAATATTCATTGCGTTATTTACGTTGCAGACACATTTTTCGAACATATGGAGCTATGGATTAGCAATATGCTTCAAAATGATTCAAATTGAGAGTGACAGTGTGTTTGGGGTGCTGATCTACTTATCCAACTTACAGTACCCACTTATTTTACATTATTTCATTTCACCTGTAGTGCAGTAAGGTCAGCACCACGAGGGCATAAAATGACATAACCCGATACTTGACAGCGGCGTCGCCGCCGGCGCCGGCGCCAGAATCAGGTTACGGCAGTGTGGCGGTGTTTATTAAATGACGGCGCGACATTGTTAGTTGCCATGGCCATTTGATAGGGTTCACGGCTACATATGGACATGCATAATACATACAGGTTGGCAGGGACACGGACATCCATGCGCAAACTGTACCTACCTATCCATGAATTCAGCTGTTTCAGAGGAAAGACCTATATCTTCTCGTCTTACATACCGCAGTGTCTCAAGACGAAAGTTTTTAACCAGTGCGTGTTGCCAGTGATCACCTATGACACTGAAACGTGGTCGCTCATAATGGGCCTTATTGGAAGGCTAAAAGTCACCCAAAGAGCAATGGAGAGGGCTATGCTAGGAGTTTCCCTAGGAGATCCGCAGGAGAACCAAGGTAACCGACATAGCCCGAAGAATTGCCAAACTTAAGTGACAGAGAACAGACGGCCGATCGGCTGGAAGACGTAGTGTTGGAAGGCCCGAAAACTAGACCAACCAGAAAATTCTATAAATCAATGGATTATCTCTTAACGCGGAACCCTAAAAGTACCCCATTAAAAGTCCCTTGTCAGATAAATCAATTTTATAAGCATGTGGTAGTTTAAACTATTACTAAATATCATGCGTCAGCGACAATTTCGTGTGATTATGTGCGATTCGATACACGAGCTGCGCGCGCGCAGTTTCGTCGCACGTGTCAAAATTATTAATAACATTCAGTTTGTTTTGCTGACTGTTGTATGAGTCATTGGGTTTAGTAATCTTTTAGTTGGAATGTGTGATTTCAAATTATTTAAATCACGAGTTCAAAGGTCATTCGGCATCGTAACTTGCACAAAAATTTACTTTTTCTTTAAGCTTGATTTGAAGGCCAATTCCCGTAATTAAAAACGTCCAAAATCTAGTCGCAGTCTCATCTCAGCGACAATTAATGACAAAAACTTGTCAAAAATTTAGGGAAATTACACGTATTTTGAAATTGAGATCAGACTGTCGAGAGTTGCCCCTCTGATCTCGCTTGACTGGATCCATTTAGCCGAGCCGAATAGTTTAGTTTTGAATTACCTACTTGGTACCTAATAAGTATGTTACAGACTTAACTCCCTTATTCATAAACTTTGCTTAAAGTTTAGTAGTGACATAAGCGAAATACTAAAAAAAAAACACAAAAACAAAAAAAAACAGAAAGACACAAAAACACAAAATGTATGGATGTACGTGTGTCTTTAATCATTGTTTATAAAAAAACCCGTTACAGTTTTGCCAACGAGACTGCCCCTTTTCCTGGAGTGTCCCAGATGTCCGTTCACCTGCGTCCATGACGATCTGAACAACGCCTCCGACACCAGTGGGCCCAATCAATCTGCCTAGCTTTTTCCCAACTATGTTAGGGTTGGCTTCCGGTCTAACAGAATGCAGCTGAATACCAGTATTTTACATGGAGCGACTGAATCTGACCTCCATAACCCAGTTACTGGGTAACACGATACCCCTTGGTAAGACTGCATGGTTGTCAGACTGACAACCGGGACCAATTGCTTAATCAACTTTTCGAGACACGGAAGGGGTCTCGATAAATAATGGATGGTCACCCATCCACGAACCGACCGCAGCAAGCTTAGCTTACCGTTCGATCGACCCATGCGGGCGTTATGATTGAGAGAGAGCCACGAGCCTACATAACATACATAATCAGCCTATATTGTTCCCACTGCTGGGACACAGGTCTCCTCTCGGTGAGAGGGAGTGGGCCGTAATCCACCACGCGGGCCCAGTGCGGGTTTGCAGATGTCACATTTCTTCGAATTTTTGGTTCTAGGACATGATGTTTTCCTCCTACTGGGCTTCCTACGAGCCTCCTACTGGGCCCAAACAGTATAACATAGATATACCTACCGTCGTCGATTCGAAATGAAGAAGTTTTACTAAACTGTACTACTTTTATCTAGTTCTTTCCTATCTCGATGAATACAGATGCTATTAATCTTAGTTGAGGGTCCAGTGAACGGGAAGACTTTTGTGTGAAACTCCGTTCGTGGGTTGGCACTGGATGCAATTATCTACGGGGAATAAAAAATACTGAATGATTTTATTGAAGAAGTTGGTGTTGGGATACACGAACAGTAGAAAATACCTCAAAAACAAGTAGATTCTTATATTTTTACGAAATAGGTAACATAAAAACCAAACAAAGATGAATAGTTAGACATCGGAAACATACTAGGCATGTCATTGATGTCGATAATGAAGATTTGGGATGTGAATTAAATGACCTCTAGTTATTGTCAAGGATTAGAAACCAGTCGTTTCAGGAAACATACTCGGTAGGTCCCTGCGTGATCGAATCAGGAATGAGGAGATCCGCAGGAGAACCAAGGTAACCGACATAGCCCGAAGAATTGCCAAACTTAAGTGGCAGTGGGCAGGGTACATTGCTCGCAGAACAGATGGCCGATGGGGCCGAAAGGTTCTGGAGTGGCGACCGCGTACCGGAAGACATAGCGTTGGAAGGCCTCCCACAAGGTGGTCCGACGACCTTGGGAAGGCTGCAGGAACCCGTTGGAGGCGAGAAGTACAGAACCGGTCGGCCTATGTCCAGCAGTGGACGTCTCTCGGCTGAAATGATGATGATGGTGATGACTCGGTAGGTAGGCATGTCAATGCGTTATGAAAATTTGGGACGTGATTAAATGACCTCTGGTTATTGTCAAGGACTAGAAACCAGTCGATTCTAGTACCGAACTCGATTAAAATTCGTGTTGTGTGTGTTTAAGGTGTGAATTGAATAGATAAACTGTGACGAGGCAATGTGTTTGAATTTTGAATCTGTCTGGAAATGTCATAGGCTAGCGGTCTTTCCGCTTTAAAATATTTATTCCTCAATATTCTTTATTGTCCCTACCACTGTTTGTCTCTGCATCACCCAAAGTTTTACTGGTAGCCTATGTGCTTGAAGTATTAAATAAATAAAATACCTTTTTTACAAAAAGATCCACTAATAAGCCGTCATTTACGCATTCTGTACATCAGACTAATTAACTTAGTGCAAAAATAATTTCTGGAAAATGACTTTTATTTTTGGTGTGAAAACTCGCTGTTTTCGGTAGTGTAGTGCTTAGGGTGCATGTAACGGTACGTTCCGGATTTAACATTTAAAACTTGTTTTCGTAAAGAAAACTTTAATATGTCCTTAACCAGAAGGTTCCCAGGTATGGTCCAGTACAAAAAAAAAACCATAATAAAGGTTATAATTGTCAGTGTTCAAAGAACAACTGCAATTTTTGCTTATTGTCAGAATGCTAAATGCCGAATGTTGTTCTATTTAGAGTTGAATTGCAAAATGCAAGAACCATTTCGTAAAGAAATTCTGACTGGTCTTCAAAGTCCCTTTTCAAATCAAACAAAGTTGAGAATCGGCACTTTTTGAACGTTAAAATTATTTATTTATTTATATATACTTTATTGTACACCAGAAAATACATAACAAAAAAAAATACGATTAATACAAAACATACAATGGGCGGCCTTATCGCTTTCTGCGATCTCTTCCAGGCAACCTTGGAATGGACAGTGATTGCGTGGATATAAAAAAAATGGGGTTGTCAGTGGTGCCAAAATAATATACTATAATAGATACCTGCCCTTCACCACTTCTTAGTGCTATAGACGGGAAAAAGAAGTGGCGCACTATCCAGCAGCACAGCTGTCTGCTCAGTTAGAAGAACTGTAGATTTTCTTCAAATCCTTTGTACCTACTTTCTTTGATTTACTTTAATTATGGCTCTTAAATTAAAACAATCGGGACTCTTTGGTAAATATGCTTTCTCTTTTACCACGTGTACGAGAATCATACAACCCATTCACCGCTATATTAATCAACAATCCAAGCCCTACCGAAGTAGGAAGTACTTACTAGTTTTCCAATAAAACTCACACGTGTAGCCATTCATGGTTAGATTCACATCTCGTGCGTGTAAGATTACGTTTCTGATTGACTACTACTATTTAATGACTTAATTACAAACTTTCTTATCGGTTAGATAATCAATTTTTCCGGATATCTATAGTAATTATGAATTTTGTTTCAAATTACAGTTTCCCGCCGAAATTTTGGACGCCATCTTTTTTCCGTGGTTGTCGTCAAAAACCACTTTTGGAGTCGGGATTTCGGGAAGCTTTTGCAGTTAACGTTTTTCTGTGATTCATATTCTGTAGAAACGGTTTGCGGTGCTGTCTAAAGTTATAAGTATCTATTTTCGAAGCTTACAGTAGGTAGCTACGTCCCGCCAAAACCAGGCCGCCATCTTATCTCGTTGGTTTTAAAAAAGATGACAGATCTGCCTAAGCAATCTACAATCTACCTTACCTTTGTCGAACTAATTTGACCCCAAATTAGCTTCCAATCTGGATGCAACTAATTACCAGTATTTTACATGGAGCGACTGCCTGTCTGACCATCACAACCCAGTTACTGCGTACAGTTCAGTGCGTAGACTGCGTACCTATACTTATAGGGGGCTGACGAGAGAATGCTTTTTTGACACCTGTCAGTTTCATACATACGAATACGTGTTTTGCGAACTTGACCTTTATTTGCCACTAGAATTGTCGCACTGACGGGCCGGGTGTCAGAAACGCAACATAACTGACAACCAGTCTTACCAAGAGATATCGTATTACCCAGTAACTGGATTGTGGAGCTCAGATTTAGGCAGTCCCTACATGTAAAATACTGGTATTCAGCTGCATCTGGTTAGACTGGAAGCCGACCCCAACTTGGGAAAAGGCTAGGCAGATGATGATGGGTGTCAGGAACACATTCTCTCGAACGGCCGGACTGTAGGTCATATTATGATCACTATGACTGGTCTATACGCAAAGTGCATTACATCTAGGATTTTGCGAGTAGGAACATAATGTGTCTTGGATTATACTTATCTTCCAACCTAATACGAACAACGCTAAAGAAATCAGATAAATCAATACATCATTTATCACTGCTTAATTCATTCATCACTGTATTGGTAAGTTGTAATAACGGTGACCCTCTTGTCACAAGAAACATTGATAGGCAGCCACCTGTATCAACACTGATTATAATGATTCCCATAACTGAGAAATCTTGTTCTAAGACAAGACTTGCCATCAATGCTACGTTTATACTACAGTGCACGACCCTATTAAAGCCAAGAACACACTTAAGATAAAGAAAAGTGATCAATACAGTAATAAAATATTCTTATTATTGCAATTAAGAAATTCAAAAGTCATTCAAATTCAAATATGAGACCCCAGGTAACATGGGACAGAAAGATGATGACTGATCTTTCTGCTTACGCCTTTGGGCACAGAGCGTGGTGTCGGAAAGTCCAATTTAGTAACCTGGAAAACGATAAGTACCGTAGTCGTTGAAATCACCAAGCCATGCAAATAAAATGTATAGCGAACAAACAAGCAAAATCAAAAGTCAATTACATAAGACAGTCCCCCAAAACGCCCGCCCTTCACCACTTCCTAGTGCTTTCGCTGACAAGAAGTGGCGCAATAAACTCCCCAGCAGCACAGTTGTCTGTTCAGTTAGAAAAACTAGATTTTATCAAATATTAGGTATGCAAAGTAATTAACATTACGAGACGCAGAACATTAAATTAAATGATTTGCAATAATATGTCAGCTAGCCACGCCAATATAATAAATAATAAAATCGAACAGACCCAGTGGGAAAGTCTTATAGCTAGTAACAAGATAGCTGGAGTGAGACAATGTTTTTCATTCATCCAAGTCTTATTAGAAATAATAATATTTTATTCAGCAAAAGTTTAATAAGTTATCAGAGTAGGTACTTCGATAACGGTTGATATTTATAAACAATGTCATAGTTTTGTATTACGCAGGGATTTCCAACTTTGTGATAAGGAATAACGACCACAATAATGTTTAAAACTGTTGAGTTTTTAGCACATATTGTGGAGACCACAAAACATAGTCATTAACGTGCTTTGTATTTTGCGGTAGGTATTTTGCACAAAACTAACAAGCAGATCGCTGGGTTTTCGTTGGTCGGTAACTATGGTTTGTTACTGCCCTTTCCTTGACCATTCCACATTATAGAACCTCCCTGTAACATAGAAATTTCTTGTACCAATCTGGCCAAACCCCGTACGAGTATAAAGTTCCCGATTAGACATTAAAACTCTCTTTACTCTTTCTCTCTTGTATTGGCACCAAGTATGGATTTAATTTTCGCATGTTAATAACATTCATCGATGATTCTTTATTTATTACTTCTAATACACTAACAAACTATTAAAATATAATATCCTAACGATGATTCTTCAATTATAATTTGATAATGTTATTCATACAATAATTGTTGGAAAAAGTATTGAAATACAAAGTGGTAATCATCATAATACAGATGAATGTAATGTGTTACTAATTCCCTTCATTGAGTGATTGGGTAATAATTAATAGGCACAGGATTTGTTTATGCTTTCATGAAATACTTTTGGTATAGACTATACATTTCAGTATCGCCATTCGTGGAAGCTATTCTAATGCAACCAGCTACATCAACCAGAAGGACAGAATTTTCATAAAACAGAAGATTTACATCAGTATTTATAAAATCTGGAAAAACCTATCCTACTTCCTACTAATATTATAAACGCGAAAGTTTGTGAGAATGGATGGATGTTTGTTACTCTTTTGAACGGATTTGGATGAAATTTGGCACACAGATAGTTTATAACCAGGATTGGATACTTTTTAGCCCTATATTCCTACGGGATCGAAACTTATGCGGGTGAAACCGCGGGGCGCTCCTAGTACTACACTAACCAAGCAGTATAAATTCCAAGTTTCTATACGAGCAACCTTGCTGTCAGTTACATCATGGTGTTGCACAATAGCGGTTTTTATTCGATTAGTTTGTTCAAGTCCCACGTCTGATGCGTCATGGCGATCGTTAAACACGTGATGGTCAGTACATGTGTCGGTGGATTGTTATTGTTTTGCTTTATAAGGCAGACCGCACGGCTAGACTTGGAGGCACTGCTAAGGAAAGGAAAGAAAGAAAAAAAAAAACCTGTGCAATCGGGGGACTCCCGTCAGGAATGAAGTTCCTTACGAGGCACTCGCACGCACACTCACTCGTATAATTATAATAGAAAGAGACCGACAGTACCAATAGTTTTCATTTCGACAGTTCTACAACATTCATTGCCTTATTAACGTTGTTGAGCGGACAAATTTTTCGTACATATGAAGCAATATCCTTCAAAATCATTCAGATTGTGACTGTAAGTGTGTTACAGAAGCCTAAGGGTGCTGGATGCTTTGTATTCCGTATTAGTTTCCAGTAGAATAATTTCAAGAACACATCCTTTAACATTATCATGTCATCTATATGGGACATCCCAAAGTTTACTTCCGCAGACAGGCGCGACGAGATTCTGTTAGAACAAATTCCATGAAGTTTTCATAGAAATTGAGGGAGCCTATAAAGGTCATAATAAAATTCACAAGTCTAAATAAATAACCACGCAAAAACGTTTACCTCCAAGATATTCTACATAGTATCAGTTACAAGCTAAAGATTAACTCGGGTAATTATTATGTAAATTGTCGCGGATTGTCACGATTCGTGTGCAATTAAAACATTAAACAATTAAAGTTAAACAATTAAAACGTCAGCGTGAAAAACCTTTCTTTTATTGTATTGTAATGACATAAAAATACCTTCGTTTGTAGGAAAAAGGCGAAAAACCCCGAGATTTTCATTTAGAAGTTATTCCTTTGTTAGTTGAAGTCACGCGATTTGTTTTAATTAGGTTTTACCTGAAGTCTCGTGCACGTGATAAATCCTCGTTGATTGTTTGATTTGTTTTCTGAAACGGATGATATTTTTATATTGGTTTTTTTTTTTTTTTTAAGTCACATGGAGGGGGCGTGACGCCTTTCTGCCATCTGTCTTATGTTTTCTTATATGAAGTTGGGGCAGTTTTCAGCTCAGCCAGATAGATATAGACTTCTTAATCTCAGCACCTGATTTCCATGGTCGTTATTTTTAGCGTTGAGTGTACTTTAGGTAGAACGGCTGTAACGCGACTGATCCGAGAAAAAATGCATTTTCGAGAATACAATAGGGCCATAAACGGGCGGACGTAACGCGTAGCGGACGTGGTGCGACTCCCTCACAAATTCTTACTGGCACTCATTTATTTTTGCCACGCAATGTTATAATTGTTTTGTACTACCGGTGTCGATTGACCCCCATCGCAGGCCAAGGCATTTTATGGCCAAACAACTCGAAGAGGTCAAATAGTTGTGTGGCTTTGTATTGTATGTACCTAATCGAAAATAGAACAATAACACCTGAATAGTGGATGTTATAAATATTGAACATTGTTGTTATTATTACAGAAAACATTGTAGTTTAGGACTTATTGCAAACCGCTATTAAATAGTTCAATACAATTCTACATTGTATTATATGATTGTGTTGCATACAAAGCGCTTGTATGACACAACTAGTTGCGCCCCGCGGTTTCACCCGCATAAGTGTCGATCCCGTGGGAATATCGGGATAAAAAGTAGCCTATGTTAATCCAGGGTGTCAGCTACCTCCATACAAAATTTTATCAAAATTGTTCCAGCCGTTTGAGCGTGAAGAAGTAACAAACATATAAACACACACACACTCACAAACTTTCGCCTTTATAATATTAGTGTGATAGTTGCCCATGCCCATATCTAGATAGTTATAACATTTGGTCGTAATTATACAGCCATCGGTAAGCAGTCCAAATGATGTACCTACCCACGTACCTACATCATTTGGACTTTTAGACTATCCCATTGGTTCTGCGCCTGATCTCTCTCCGGTCCTGTCGGATTGTCGTCCCATCATACTTTGAGAGTGAGGAAAGAAAGAGTGCACGTATTTCTGCGCCCACACTCGTGCGCATAATATCTCCCGCGTCGATGGCTACAGTCTCCGCTGAGATTGGCCGGCACGGCAGTTTGAGTAACACTTCAAATGTCCTTTCTTTGGTATTGTTCGTCGAATCGTTGAGCTAAGGAGTTTTGAGTTGAGCTGCACGATTTTTGACAAATGCGTGCACTGACTGGACAAGTCCTCTCAATCTGTGTGGTTCTTTCCTCAAAAGACCATCTCAGACATCGATCTACATGGTCTTCATATAACCTGACCAAGATTATGTCTGGACTTTAAAAGAGACCGTAACCTCTGAGTTTGTTTCGGCCTTTCTTTTCAGAGTAGTCAGATAGGAAACGCCGACCTCATCTAGTTTAAAAAAAATATGATTGACGTGTAAAAGTGTTTGTGCAAACCTACTTACAAAAACAAAATCATTTATTTATCACGGCCGAAATTTTGTCTAGAGACCTATTAGGTAAGCGAATATAAAATATGAATGAATGAATGAATGAATTGCACCGATCCCAGCGTGGTTAAACCAGACTCGATTAATCGAATGAACCCCAAGATTCGCACTAGCTCCTTATGTTCATGGTGCTACAGCGACCATTGCATATCAAGGAATAGACCGGGGGGCGCGGTAATGGTAGGGAAGACGTGCCCGTAGGATAGGAGTAGCCTACCGGATATGCATCCTAGAGTAAGCATTGGACTAGTGGAGGCCAAAAATTAATATTTGGCATTGCTATTTTTATAAACATTTTGGTTCTGGCTCTAATATCATTTGGCCAATCTTCAATCACCAATAGTATGAAAATCGTAGTCGCCAATTAGCAAACAACGAAGTCTAAGTGTTAGGTACACTCTATATTTAGAAATAAAATTCTCTAAGTGCTAAAAGTGTAACAGATATTTTGAATCACCTGTCACTTCTATTCACAGTAAACAATACAAATATAACTCTTCGTTAAAACATTCGTCTCATGACCAAATAATCTTGACACTTTAGGATGGCCCTAGTTGCAAGGGCCATCTGTCAAACTCAGTACATTTTTTTTTAGTTTCACATTTGGCCACCAGCTAAGTTAAAGTGGTCAGTCTGTCAACAAATAATTTCAGACAGTCACGAGGCGCCTTTCAAATTGCAAATCCTAATTAATAAATACGTTTCAAAACCAATTAAAATGCAATTATCACCCTTGTGGATATAAGTTTAAGCAGCATGTTGATGTTAGTCAACGGTAAATGAAAGTTTGTTCAGGAAATGCTGCCAATTTTCTGTCAAAACATTCAGCTCGTCTCGGAGCCTTGGCCTGGAGTTTCACGGAAATGTAATTATACATCTGAAAAATACTTCATTTTGAAGGTCATCACTTACTATCACCGCACAGCTCAGGCGCAGTAACGGCCCGGCACCGCCTTGGATCAAATCAATCCGCTTGTAACCAACGCGCCTTCAGCAACACGTCTGCTCGCTGCTGGCACACCACCGGAGAGGTAACAGTTTGTTGTTCACGCGCGGCTTGCTAGTTGGTATATCACCGTCCAAGCGCCAATGTTTAGTTTTCAGCTTACATATCGGTTTGCGAACATTAGTGAGTGATCTCGCTTGAGAAGCACGCGTTATGCCTCAGTTTTCTTTACGTGAACTGGTAATCATTGCTAGTGCACTTGACGAAGAAGAGAATACTTAATTCGCGAGCAACGGAGAAACAGCCGAGCGGCGAGGATGGCTAACACCTGTATGCATAATTGCATACCGCTTGCAGGCGTGTCTTCATCGAGCAGCCCGCTCCCCGTCGACGCGGCTGTATACCTAGATTCCAAGGTCGGGCAACGGGGCAAAGGATTAGTACGTTTTTCCAGCTGGAATTTCTCAGTAGCAGCTCGAAGACTCGATTTGTGCCCGGGTTATAGCAACAGACTCGCCCCCTATTACATTTGACTTAAACACAAGTGGCCACACCTACACCTTTGTCCAACCATTCAGGGAATAAGGGCGTGATGTTTTGGTAATTAAAAATGCATAGTGAAACATGTTTTCTAATTAAAAAGGTCACGAATGTGATTGCAACAGTCAAATTACTTCTTGTTGCCTGACCTTTATTAAATATCAATTAAATTAAAAATACTTACCAGTTTAATTAAAAATCACAGCTTGAATGTAATTAGAAAAACCCTAAGTCTAGACGTCTGGACTGTACAACCATAATCTCTGGTTAGTCACGTTAATCCAAATGTATAGTCAACAAAAGAGATAAGTATGCAGGATCGTTGGATATAGTTGAAGTTTAGTAAGAAATCGATGGATGTTCTCGAATAAAATTTAATTTTAGAAAACAATCAGTTCATTTAAAGCTGGCCGAAATGTGATTGTAATTAAGTTACACTTCTACCTACCTCTTCAAGGAATATTAGCGATATGTTATGAAAACATCTGACTTCCGTCATTCGTCAGCCATTATTTGGGCAGCTGCTGCCGCACAATAGGTCTGGCCTGATAACCCCGCACAAAGGTAGGAAGGCAAAAAGAAACATGTCAACTATTAAACAAGATGGCCGTCTCTTTTAAAAGAGTTATTAACAAAAGTATGTAACTATTATGTACAAGTATTTTATAATAATATTTTCATTTAAAAGAGTGTCAGTGTAGTTTTTGCCGGTTCTTCTCCATAGAAACATACTTTGCTTTTGAATGGGCAACTAGCGTCATCTTTCCAATTCAAAAGTGCCTGTAATTGGTGTAATCGAAATAAATAAATGAGTTTGAGTTGTTTTTAGTTTGAGAATTTGCCTTTACAGTTATGTAAAGGCACATAAACTGAAAAATAATAATTTCTTACTACACCACATTATAGCGACTTTATATACAGTATGAAGAAATGTTTGTAAAACAGTAAAAGACAAAACAGTAACTTTTAATAAATGAACATACTATTTACTGAAAAAAAAAACAAAAAAAAAGGATAACCACCATTACTGTAAGTATCTAAATTTCAATGGATTGAACGATATTACCAAATGAATAAAACAGTTAATTTTGTGACCTTTTAGCTACTTAAAACGTTAAAGTTTACTGCTATGACGGTAACATTTTGCCTCAAGCTTTACTTAACTGTTTTCGGATTAGTAAAAAATATTGTTTTGATCGTTAGGCTCATATGGAACTTTATAGAGCAGTTCAGATCAATGTTTTTTCACTTTTATTTACTGATTATTTCTTTCAGTGTAGCACGCAATCGTTCATTCATCATGATCATTACTTAAACTAATAAGTTCTTTCCTTCATCTATTGTTCTATTGTGGACAAAGCGGTTAATTTGCAAGTTAATTAGTTCTTGACAGTCGATTGTCAATGACACCTTAGCATTTCATGAAGAGGATGCGCAACAATATTTGTATTTCTTGTACAGAAGGCGCACATCAGTCTAATACAATCTGTCAAATTTCTTCGACAGATTTTCAACTTTATCGCTAAAGTGTAAGGTTCAAAGTTGACTGGGAAAATTTGACAGTTTCGGGTAGCTTGATGTACTGTCGTCTGTACTATGCAATCCGACTCCAACATAGTTTGGAAAAGGCTAGGCAAATCATGTACTTATTATAACCCGATCTATTTTGTAAAAATCTCAACGTGAAAACTAAGGTGAAGTGAGTTGGCAATAGTGTCAATCCCTATCGTAGATCCTGCACGCTAATTGCGTCACTATCAATCAGAATTTGAACCATTTTGAAGCAAATTGCTAATCCATTGCTTCATAAGTTCAAAAAATTCGTCTGCTCAACACGTAAATAACGCAATGAATGTTGTTGAACTGTCAAAATGAAACCGATTCCGATTGATAATGAGTTACGCAATTGCCTTACAGAGCATCGGTTGAAATTACAGCTCACTTCAATTAAGTTTTCAATAATTAACGGTGAAATGTTAATGGATGGACCGGCTGTAGAGCTATTCTGCAAAAATCTGACCGTGAGAACTTAGGTTGAAGTGAACTGTCATCCCATCTGATGCTAGGCATTGACAGTTCACTTGAAGCTCACTTCACCTTAGTTCGACCGGCTGTAGCGTTTTATGAAGCCCTATATACCTACTAATTTTAAGCACAATTTCAAAATATTACTGTCAACGTGGGCCGCACATTCCCAAGCTAAGCGAAACAGGCATATCGTAGGAGTTTGATCACGTCAATTGGTCATAAGAGATAGAGAATTACATTTATAACTTGGTCTGTTGACATCTTTCACAAGAATTTCAAGAATTTCTTCGGCAATTATGTGTTTGATATACAACGTGCAAAATCCTCACCGCGCGCTCTAAATAGCCGTGCCATCCCACGTCTGTTGTGTGTAGTGTTTGTAAACGTTTTGTTGACAGCCCATCATTCACTCAATCACTACCAGTTGTGATCTGTGGACCTGACATGTCATTGTCCTAATTATAGGCAGCCATCTTGGTATCGGCGACAATGCTTTTATTGGTTTGGGTATCCGTGAGTGACCCATACAGTATGAATATAACTTAGAGGCCGTAGAATTGCATATAACTGACGCCATCTTCCCATGGAATTAGTACATACTATTATAGTACAACAACAAACAATAAAAAAGGTTTTGACCGACTTATTTGTGGCTCACAGAATAGGCAAGCCGAATTGGCAATGGGCCGGCCATATTAGCCGTAGAACCGATGACCGTTGGGGTAGACGTGTTCTTGAGTGGAGACCGCGAATCGGCAAATGTAAGGTCGGACGCCTTCAGGCTAGGTGGAGCGACGATCTTCGCAGGGTGGCTGGTAGCAGCTGGATGAGAGTCGCCGAAAATTGAGCTGAAAGGCGTGCAATAGGATAGGCCCTATGTCCAGCAGTGGACTGCTGTAGGCTGCTGACGATGATGATGATTTGTGGTTCCAAAAAGGTTTAATATTACCCCAAAGGCAACTATTAACCTCTATGTAAATCCCCTAAGACGACCCACTAACCGTGATTTCTACTATACATGACTGTAATGGCGATAGAAGATATATATATATGTATATATAACCGTTTTGGAAAAAACAAAAACATAAAACTCGAGAAATTATTGAACTTTTTCTTACAACAAAATATACACAGGCCCCTCTTTTCCATGGGGCATTTTGGCCAAGTGCCCAGGGCCCCGCGATCTTCGGGGGCCCCGGCCTGCTCTCATAAAAAAACATTATTTGCAGCCGCCGTTCCATTCTACGCATTATTAGTGCCCGATTCAATGACAAAATTACTTTGCAGTGCGATTTACAATAAGTTTCTAGCCAACCAGTTATGAAATATTAGTATGTTTCTCTTATTGTCTCATAAGGGCCCCGTGGCCCTTATGTGCCCAGGGCCTCCAATAGGTTAAAGACGGCCCTGAATATACAGACCTACATTACGTCACTTGACATTATTCCCAAGGTGGCAGAAACTATAAAACGCCACGAAATATGATCCTAGCTTATTTTATTAGTTTTACTTCTTCTACCATAACACACTAATATTATACAGGCGAAAGTTTGTGAGTGTGTGTGTGTGTTTATATGTTTGTTACTTCTTCACACTCAAACGGCTGGACCAATTTTGATAAAATTTTGTATGGAGGTAGCTGACACCCTGGATTAACATTATAGGCTACTTTTTATCCCGATATTCCCAGGGAGTCGACACTTATGCGGCTGAAACCGCGGGGCGCAGCTAGTGTATTATACAGGGTTCAAATTAAATTAGTTAGCGAAACTCTGCAGACGTGATAGGCATCAATATCTAAACACGATAAATCCTTACATAATTATCTTAAAACAAAATCGCCAAAATGTCTGTACGCGTATAACTTCCGAATGACTGCACTAAATTGGATAATTATTTTTTTGTTGTGTTCGGTATAATTGCCAGAACAAGGTTTGTATGAAAAAAAATTACGGAAATTCGAAAAAAAAAAAATTGCGAAGCTGGGGCGAGCCGCTAGTTAAAAATAAAAATTATTTCATGGTTTTTTTTGGCGTCAACGTCGGCTAGTTATTACTACTTGCTGTATGAGTTAAAACAATCGTTTTCCCATTACGACTACCCGTCACTTCTGTAAAGTTTACACAAAAAAGCTGTTTTTTTTAAACTGAAATTTCAAGTGACTAGTAACTGCGGTCCCACCCCACAAAAAACAGGTTAATTTCTATCAATACCCGTCACGTGTGTGGAGTTTGGCTAGCTAATTTAATTTGACCCAATATTACCTCTTTTTATACACTTTATTAATTAAGTAATCTACCTATTTTAAATTAAGTAGGTACACTTTTTTTTCTGGAAAACCCAAGATTCTCATTCCCACGCATTATGAAGTAATTTGACCTCAGAATAAGTTGTATAGTGACTAAACAAATACCTAAAGTTATGAAATAAATAGACTTTAAAACAATAGAATGGTGACACCAGTTGAATGTCATGAATGTCAGTTGAATGTCTGTTCTGTCGACATTACAATGACATTCAGACGGTCGGTTGATTTAATTTGAAGTCGACATTTTTGTTTGAAAGAAGATTAATAGCGGTAATACATACCTAGTCTCAAAGCGGTTTGCTTTTAACCGACTTCAAAAAAGGAGGAGGTTCTCAATTCGGATGTTTATATATTTTTTTTGTTAGATAGACGTTTTTGATGCAAAACATCGTGAGGAAACCGGCATGTCCTATAACCAAAAATTCAAGGACATGTGACATCTACCAACCCGTAGACAGAGTAAACTATAGACTGCTGCATAACTTCTTTTTCATTCGCACAAGAAAAAGAGAAATATATTAACGTCACTAGCAAAGAAAAGAGACAGAGTAAGAACATTTCTGTCCTAACTGCGCCTGCGTGTCGGCTAAGCACATCAATGTGCACAAGTTTGACGTTTATGAATGAAATAATAATAAAAACTACTCCGCGATTAAACGGAAAATAAGATCTTTTTCGTGCATAATTCAATAATAGTACATTTGCGCAACTGTGAAAATGGTAAGGTGCAGTGTAATCAGCTGTAAAAATGATAGTATGAAAATTGACGGAATTTTTTGTCCCTTTCGGTGACACGGATACCATGAGTCTATAGATTACTCTGTCTACGTACCAACCCGCACTCGGCCCGTGTGGTAGATTACAGCCCACTCCCTCTCACAGAGAGGTGGTCTGTGTCCCAGCAGTGGGACTATTTATAGTTGAAATCGACAGACAGATTTAATATTTGACAAAACTCAGATGGATGTATCATTTAAAATTAAAATAAAAGAAGAAAAAAAAACTATAAATGCGAAAGTAAAAACAAGTTACATAATTTATACCACTTTGACTTTGAATGTGCTTTTGTGTCTTCCAAATCAAGACCTCTTCGGACATAAACATTTAATCTAAAAATATCTTCTGCGTCTTACGTATCCCAGCATCCTGGACACATCCTCTCATCATAACTCAGCATGACACACCCTCAGACCTCGAGACCGTCGGGTCAAAGTCACGCTGGAAATAGAAGCAGGATATGGACAGACCCTGATAGCTAGCTAGGGCTGTCAGATGCTGAATGTCTAGGTTTATTTTAGAACTAGCTGCGCTCCGTGGTTTTACCCGCATAAGATCCCAAGAGCATATATATCGGGATAAAAACAACCCTATGTATGTCCTAATTCAGGTCATGGCCTGCCCATGTAACAAATTTCGTACAAATATTTTTCTGAATAACCTGCAGGCGATAATTGACACTTTGAAAAAAAAATCATGTTTTTTTTGCATCACCATGCCGGTCATGAAAATTTGGCAATTTTGTAAATTTTGACAAATATTTCGCTAGTTCAGTTAAATAAAAAAAAGGACACCGGCCTATCTCCATAAAAATTAAGTTAGTTTACTTACTTCCAAGTTTAAACAAGTCGCAATATCGGCCACAAGTTCGGTATCGGCAAAACAAAAATTATCCAATTTGGTGCAGCCATTCGGAAGTTATGCACGTACAACATGTCGGCGACTTAGTTTTAAACTATGTAAGGATACATCAGAATAACACTTAAGATACTTTTTATCCCAATATTCCCACGGGATCGACAATGTGCGGGTAAAACCGCGTGGCGCTGCTAGTTTGAAATAAATGGTTTTAGTTTGATTAATTTTTAAGAGAAGAAATGTCGAGAACACCTGAATTAATCTTCAACAAAATCTTCAGGACATGCTGAGGCTCATTCTCCTAAGTTACAGCTTTCCACGGCCAGTCGAAATCACACTAATATTATAAAGGTGCAAATTTGTGAGTGTGTGTGTGTTATGTTTGTAACTTCTTCACGCTCAAACGGCTGGACCAATTTTAATAAAATTTTGTATGGAGGTAGCTGACACCCTGGTTTAACATATTAGGCTACTTCTTATCCCGATATTTTCACGGGATCGAAACTTATGCGGGTGAAACCGCGGGGCTCAGCTAGTAACCTAATAAAGGTCATAGACGGTAGTCCAAAAAAACGCACCGGATGTTGACGAAATCAAATCGTTTACATTTGCATTACAAAATCTGTTATCCCAACTTTAAACTCTCATGTTTTTCAATGTCACTCCAAAAATAGAAAACAAAGTTATTCCAAAACGTTTTCAGCGAATATTTTAAGTTATATTATTCAGTTATTTCATCACCGTACGTAGGACCTTCATGCTAATAAAAAAACGGGTCTGTACCCTACTTAACGGATGTGAATAACGGACACCTAAGTAATAATTCATGAAAACACTCCCGTAAGGTCTAAATACATTAATTTGAAAATATAACAAATGTATAAGAAAACATACTTAATATACCTACGGTGCGTCAGAGTTTAGTTAAGTATATGTTTCTCTAAAAAAAAAATTAAAAAAAAAAAAAAAAAAGGTCCCGACGAATTGAGAACCTCCTCCTTTTTGAAGTCGGTTAAAAAGTAACGCTACACCATAAAGCACCCTAATTGCTTAGCACACTATTAGGTACTCTCAATTTGAATCATTTTGAAGCATATTTCTATGCGAAACCCGAAACACGTCACTAGTATTTTTATGTAAAGAATCTATATACAAAATTTCAAAACTGTATCATGAAAAATCACAAAGTTTTAAGCTTGTGTTTGTCCGTCAAAAATCAAGCCCACCCGCGCCACTCGCGCCGCGCCGTCTTGCGCTCATTGATAGTACTTAGGTACCTAACCGTTCGGCGCGGAGATTGGATAACCTACTTAGTGTCGCTCGGTGTCCAACTTTTAACCTTTTTTAAATATTTTTGGGACAAAATATAACATGGGGTAAAAATTATTGGAATCGATTCAGTTACTTATTCTGAACAAACTATATTCAGGTTTCGCATATACTAAAAATAACGTTGTATAGGTTAAATATATACTGCGTTGTATGCGAGTTGTTTATATAACGACAAGGTAATAAAATAACAATAAAACAAGCTTTTTATTAGAATCGGTGTCTACATTTTGCAACACAGTTTTAATGACTTGGTAACAGAAAAATGTGGAATTGATCAGCAGCATAGATTAACAATAATACCTAGTATGCGGCTACATATCAAGCTATACATAACGAGTATAAGGCTGACTTCTGATTGTACGAAAAACCTATTAGATACGTTATTTTTAGTTTATGCGAAACCTGAATATAGTTTGTTCAGAATAAGTAACTGAATCGATTCCAATAATTTTTACCCCATGTTATATTTTGTCCCAAAAATATTTAAAAAAGGTTAAAAGTTGGACACCAAGCGACACTAAGTGGGTTATCCAATCTCCGCGCCGAACGGTTAGGTACCTAGGTACTATTGTCAATGAGCGCAAGACGGCTCGGGTGAGCATGTTTTTGTACGGACAAACAGGTACCTTAACAAGCTTATAACTTTGTGATTTTTCATGATATAGTTTTTAAATTTTGTACATAGATTCTTTACAAAAAAATACTAGACACGTGTTTCGGGTTTCGCATATACTAAAAATAACGTTGTACAGGTTTTTCGTACAACCAGAAGTTAGCTTTTACTGGTTATGTCTAGCTTGATGTGTAGCCGCATCTATGCCGCTGATCAATTCCACGTTTTTCTGTTACCAAGTCATTAAAACTGTGTTACAAAATGTAGACACCGATTCTAATAAAAAGCTTGTTTTATTGTTATTGTTATTTTATAACCTTGTCGTTATATAAACAACTCGCATACAACGCAGTATATATTCTATCTATACCTATAGTCTGTGTTTTTAGGGACCGGCACCATAATTGCGTAACACACTATCATTTACACACTCATCATCATCATATGCCTAGCCTTTTCCCAACTATACTGGGGTCGGCTTCCAGTCTAACCGGATGCAGCTGAATACCAGCATTTTACATGGAGCGACTGCCTATCTGACCTCCACAACCCAGTTACTGGGTAATACGATACCCCTTGGTAAGACTGTTTGTCAGACATTCGGGCTTCTGACTACCCGTAACGACTGTCAAAGATCCACGAATGACAGCCGGGACCAACGGCTTAACGTGCTTTCCGAGGCACGGAGGGGTCACGGTATGTAAAGATGGTCACCCATCCACAGACTAACCGCGGCAAGCTTAACCTGATAGATCGACCTGTGCGGCTGTTATTATTTAGCCACGGGCCCCTCATTTACACACTATCAATTACAATTTGAATCGTTTTGAAGGATATTGCTAGTCCATTGCTTCTTATGTTCGAAAAATTTGTCTGCTCAGAGACGTAAATAACGCAATGAATCTTATTGAACTGTCAAAATGAAACCCATTGCCACTGTTAGCTATTACCCCGCGGAACCCTCTTACATAAGGCTCCGCTGTCCGTCCATCCATCCATCTGTCACAAAGCTGTATCTTTTGAACAGGTAGATATTTGACATTTTGACAGAGTGTGTACTACTATGGCTACTATAATAACTAATAATAATAAAAAATGAAGAGGGTTTACACACAAAAACGTGTTAAAAAAAATATGTAGTGTTATGTATTGTACGGTGGTACGGAACCCTTCGTGTGCGAGTCCGACTCGCACTTGGCTAATTATTGGTCGTTTTATGTAAATAAGACCAAAAAGCAGCCAGACACTCTACATGACGTCATCAGATAGCATAGACTATGTCTGTTTATGTCACATTGGATTCGTATTCGATTTTCAAAACGTTCAATTATGTATCGAATATTGTATTGATTACATGTAAAGTTACCCATACATGTTACATAAGTTAAAGATACGAATATTTAAATTATTGCCATTGAATCATTGTTAAAATTCATGACTTTTTACATTATTCTCTTTGGTAAATAGAAAACCATGTAAATGTATAGAAAACATTATTGAATTAAATCAAGGTTTGAGGTCAAGAGTCAGTATTATAATGGTTTTTTTTTTTTCGTATGGGAAATCATCAAATGTCCCCTCCCGCTCTGGGTGGAGCGGGTAACCCTTTCGGACAATCCCGCTGACCCGGAAATCGAAACATTTAGATACCCCTAAATTGCTTTACTTATAAATAACTGGCGGAACTTCGTACCGCTTTGGTATTTTTTCCCTTGTTTTAATAATTAGGAACCCTCACGTCCCCAGAACACCCTACCAAAGTTTCATCACAATCTGACCAATGGTTTCGGAACACATAGAGGACAAACATACAAACATTGATTTTTGTTTATATAGATAGATGATTGCTTGAACAGAATCTGCCGGTCGATTCTGTAAAAATCTCAACGTGAAAACTTAGGTGAAGTGAGCGTGAAGTGAGCTGTCAATAGTGTCAATTCCTAGCAAAAACAAAACTCACTTCACCTAAGTTTTTTACGGTGAGATTTTTACAGAATCGACCAGCAGATTCTAGTTAATCATGGATTGCAGCTAAATACACCACCATGAACTCAAACAAACGAGACTAAAACTTATAAATCAAATCCAGGCTTATCATCATCTCAATCATCATCCACAACCCGAGTTCACCAACTGCTGAGCAGCCTCTCTTTTCATGTACCAATCCCCACGCTCCTGTACCAGCCTCCTCCACCCGCGATGGTAACAATGTCGTCCACCCATCTCGCCGCCAGACGACCGACACTGTCTCCCAGTCCTTGGAGGCCACTCGGTCACTGCGTTACTTCACCTGTCATCACTGCGCCTTGCCCCCATTTGAGTTCCAGCAGTGCGATTCTGTAGTTATCTCACCGTGAAAACTTAGGTGAAGTGAGCGTGGAGTGAGCTGTCAATAGTTTCAATTCCTAGCAAAAACAAACTCACATCACCTAAGTTTTCACGGTGAGATTTTTACAGAATCGACCGGCAGAACATCATTTCAATACATGTCCCCCAAATGAACCCGCAAGAAAAACAAACAATATAGGTCTGAATAACAGTATAGAAACATCTTGAAGGTCGAATTTAGGACAATTCTGGAGTCATGAGACATAACGAGACTAACAAACAGACAGTTTTGTCAGCGGCCATTGACTTGCAATGGCCGCTTATTGTTCTGTTTTTGGAGGCGTTATACTTAGATGACTTACTTTTGATAGTAATTGATAAGGATCAAGTTTTGCTCGAAGTATGCACGATAACAGTTAGTGCGTAGTCCTACAGTCAGTAATTCAAATGTAGTAAAACTTTTTTTTTTTTTTTTCTATATTGGTTGTTTGGGGTTTTTATCCCAATGGACACGCCAACCCCATCATGCCTTTTACAAACTACTACGATACAATGCTTTAAATTTAAATTTAAGGAGAATCTTAATCAATATGGTATGTAGTAAAACTTTAAACCTCGTATAGTGATCTGTCCAAATTAAAGACAAGACGATGCGCTGATGGTGAAAAACTCGACAAAAATTACATCTTGTCCTAAAAAAATTAGGTGTTGTCTAAAAAAAAAAAAAGAATGTAATTTTTTTTTTTATCTTTATTGGTTGTTTGGGGTTTTTATCCCAATGGACACGCCAACCCCATCATGCCTTATACAAACTACTACGATACAATGCTTTAAATTTAAATTTAAGGAGAATCTTAATCAATATGGTATGTAGTAAAACTTTAAACCTCGTATAGTGATCTGTCCAAATTAAAGACAAGAGGATGCGCTGATGGTGAAAAACTCGACAAACATTACATCTTGTCCTAAAAAAATTAGGTGTTGTCTAAAAAAAAAAAAAAAAGAACGTAATTTTGATGACCTTATTTAGGCATGTGTACCATTATTGTTTTGATAAATCAAACACAATCCGGGGTTAATCTTTCATTACATTTAGCCTGATGACCCTCAAATGCTTTCATTGCTGAATTCAACATCAATCGCTTCAAGCTTTCATTTCATCCATTCCACATGCAACCCGACCAGTTCAAAAGGAAATACTTTCAGAGATTCCAAAAACGCCCGCACCACAGTTAGCTTTACCAGTTTATCAGCAACGCAATAAGCAGGATAAAGTTAAAACAATTTATAACAAGGAAACATTAGGTTAAACCCAAAAATACCCACGTCCGATTACCATAAGCGATAACTGCACCACAGCGACAGCATCAGAAACCGGAAATACGTAACCACGGCGTATCAGTTTTGATAAGTTTTCCTCAAACAATGGGTTTGTTCCCGCGGCATTGTTCATATCAGCGAGGGCACTGGTGATAACAGGGGCTATGACCTATGCTTCGAAGGTTATGAGCGGAAAATCCCTCGTCACCAGGCCAGGCTATTATAGGACGGTTCGGTAATTGGTTGTTAGCAGACAGAAAGACGCTTATTCTTATCTGCTTCAATAAACATTATTATAGGTGAGCTATTGTATTAATTAGAATGCAATGTTCCTGGGTCATATCTGTCGAGGCAGGTCTGGAAAAAGCTGGTGTAACCTGGGATCAATTCATGATGAATTAGCCAAAGAAGAGAGTAAGAGTAAGAAAGATGTGGAAATCTATGAAGGAGATCTTTGCCCAGGAGTGGGGACAGCAATGTAGTATAGTTTAGTTAAAAACTGGTTTTTAGAAGAGATCTTAACGGGAACGCCCATTGAAATTGAATTGGACTCCAGGATCATAACGATATATTGCGTGGTTTAAATATGATTCAAGTCTTCGCACACGAGGAAGTTATATACATTTGAAAGTTTAACTGTTCGTTCAAGGAAGTCGTGTTGATAACGTTAATTGAATTTTAATTAGTTATAATACATTCTCTTCGGCCTTGACCACTCTATTAATGCGTCCGGCTAATAATTATAACTGGTGATGCGGATCCTGACAGAGGACACGAGTCTATGCCTAGTGGAGGATTAGGAGAAATAGGGATTTCTGGATAGAGGTTGTTACTTCTTTTTGAACTCCCTACGTCTTCGCCTCTTTGTCAGCGCCAGTTGTAGAATGCCGTGAGAATGAGTAGGAACTGTCCCCATGCGCCAAGCTTCATGGATAGATTTTCTTCTCCTTTATGTTTTGAAAAACTGCGTCTATCTGAAGCACTGGCTGTCTCAAGATACCATCAGCATCAGGCATCCCGATAAAATCTTTCACACGCCTCCAACGTAGGAAGACATCTTCTGCGTCTATGATCAGATTCTACGCAGCAGACCAGATAAAGACCACTTTTCCCACACATGACATCTTTAATCAGTCATTACAGCAGCCCTATCCAAGAACAATCTCGGTTTATATTTAGCACATCCTATTTTAGTAACAATTGAATGATTATTCTTTTATTCTTGGACCGTCACGTCGGCTTCCTGTGTTAACAATAAGGTTTTTTGGCGGTTCGTTTGACGTCAATACAAGATGGCGTATCCTGTTGTGTGTGCGCAGTTAGGTGAATTGATGCAGGTAAATTAAGATGTATTGTTATAGTTACGAGAATTCGTAAGAATAATAATCGTTTTGTCAAAATGCGAGTGTAAACTGAAAGATGCGAAATTGTACTTTCGTATACTTAAGCGGATTGCAGACCAAGGGCTAAGCTAAGTTAGTTTAGCTTAGCTCGCATAGCTGATGTAGTTTTTCATACCTTGTGTACAGACCGCAAAGTATGAACAGGAGTATGAAATACTACATTAGCTATGCGAGCTAAGCTAAACTAACTTAGCTTATCCCGGTCTGTAACCAAGAAAAGATCTAAAAGTTAGTTGACATTTTTCCACTTACGCTGTAATGCCACAGTATGAATTAAAATTCTAGTTCAAATATTTGAACGTATTTAATTCCTAATTAGTAAGGGATACTATAAGTTACGGAGTTTTTAAATGACATATTTTGAATTAAGATAATTTAATATGTAGGTATTTAGTTTTATTAATTTTATTGTTTTAATTAGGTATTATAATTTTTTTTGACTATAATTTAATTATTTCGTTTTATAATTCCAACTAAAACTATTTTGTACGCCGAATACCTATGGCAAAACATGTTGAACCAGCAATATTTTTCCATCCATATGTGCATATCTATGTATCATGTTACACTTGTTTAAACAAATAAATGCATCTTTATCTTTATCTAATTCAACTACTGAACTACCTATATCTATATTAAAAAAAAAACAGGTACCTAATCCCCTACAATTACCGGATATTTTAAATTTATAAATAATAAAAAAAACATGTGAGGAGACCCGATCCCAAATAACGGGACCAGAGACGGAAGAAGAGAAGAAATTTTAATGTGGAAAAAAAAAGAAAAGAAACGTGAAAAAATGTCAACTAGCTTTTGGAGGGCTCTGTATATTATGCAAGA
Organism: Oligia latruncula; assembly: GCA_948474745.1. Classification (NCBI taxonomy): domain Eukaryota; kingdom Metazoa; phylum Arthropoda; class Insecta; order Lepidoptera; family Noctuidae; genus Oligia; species Oligia latruncula. Next base: position 12,936,624 of record OX419700.1, read on the forward strand.
AACTTAACAAAGGCATGGCCAGTTACTTTAATGCAACAAGGTAATGGCTTTCGTTAACAATATGATTTATTAATTGAAACTTAATGCGACTGGACACAGACGGCCTTAAAACATCCTCATTCTAATCAACTCAGCTTATCGCAGTCCACTGCTAGACAAGATATTTAGCAGCAACTAGTTAAGTCATATCAGCCAGATTCAATGTTACAAAAATCTGTCAATCATCATCATCAATCTATGGATTGATTGACTGATTTTGCCTTTTTTTGGGTAAATGTTGCCTATGTTCTAAAAAGCACCCAGTTTTTAACTTTGCCTACTTTAACCGTCGCTATAAATCCTTTCCCTAACTACAGTCATATTTTCAAAACAATTTTCCTTAAACGTGTTGGACACGTGTCCCCGGTCACGAGCCAACGCACCTTCGGTCTCGTTTGGAACCCCGTTCTGAACAACGTGCAGCATTGTATCAAACGTGATGCTGTTTCAATCATACCACATAAATTATAAATCTGATTAATGTCAGTTCCCTATAAATCTTTAAACGAGGCGTATAAACTTGAGAGTTTCCAATGGCATTCGCAGAAATGGTACAGTGCAAGCAAATGCTTGCTTTAATAATAAACAGGGTCAAATTAGATCAGCTAGCGAGACTCTGCGGACGTGATGGGTATCGACATCTTAATGATAAAAGGTAAAAGGGATTAATTTGAAGAGTTTTTTTTTTGGTCATATTCCGCAGGTGTGTGTAGACACTTGAAAGAGCATTAAAAAATATATATATTTTGTGTAAACTTCACACACGTCATGGGTATCGTATTTCTAAACACGATAAAACAAAAATATTACTCATAGTTCAGAGGGACAAATCTCGTAATTTTAAGAACGTTAACAGTCTGATCTCAGTCTCAACCTGTCAAAAAATACTTCTAGTTTCCCTACATTTTGACAAGTTTTTGATATTTCTTTGTCGCCGAGGCGAGACTGTGACTAGATTTTGAACGTTTTAAATTACGAGAATTGGCCTTCAGGTAACAACACTACCAGCAGTCATTGAACCCCCAAAAAAATATCATCAAATCTTTCTCTATCTGCGGAGTTCCGCTAGCTAATTTAATTTGACCTTGTATTGATTAGACTGCATTGTTGGTCTAGTGTTCGCGAGCACGACTACTGAGCTTGAGGTTCCGTCATGACCGCGAGGTCTGGCAGTGGTTTTGGGGTTTACTATGACGATTTTCTCTGAAGCCAGTCAGAGTCTGTCTTTGTGCCCAGTAACGGCAATAGCCCTTTATTATATGAGACATTCATAAACTTACGCCGTCCTTTCTCCCATGGTGGTAGGCAGAAACAACAGAACGCTACCTGCTACGAGCCCTACATATCTACTCCTTTTGCTTCGTTCACGTTCATACATCTAAAGGCCAATTCTCGTAATTTAAAACGTTCAACATCTAGTCTCAGCATAGATATCCGAGTCAGTCTCATCTCGGCAAATAGGTTTCATTCACTAATAAGGTTCTCAAACAATTAGGGGATTCAAAAGGAAATGGGGGTTTTATGTGATCCCCCAGGGCATCGTAGTGGAACATTGAGTGCTGTGTAGTCTCCTGGGGGACTGGTCTAGGGGATTTTAACAAACGCAAAAACTTGTCAAATGTAGAGAAATTAAAGGTATTTTTGACAGATTGCGACTGAGGACTGTTACCGTTCGATCATACACACAGCCCGGTCGGTTGCGAGTACTACGCACCTTACCTTTCTGAAGAACTTCACCAATAAAGTCACTATATACATATCTTCGGCGTCCGAGACTTAAACAATAATTGACGAAATGTGTATAAATATAATAAAACCCGAGCAGTTCAACCTTTGGAGAATGCAGGCATACAACAGCTTGGATGGATTTCCTCTATTTTTTAAATCAAGTTGAACAAAACATCAACCGTCTTGTCGACAAACTTTAATGTCGCCAAATACTCGATCTTCATTCTTTAGTTACAAGTCACTACTCTAGTTATTTTAGTTTGCACTCACCTTTACACGGACGAATTTGAACCTCCACGTCACGACCTAACTAAATTAACAGCATCTGCTATTAGGAGAGCAGTTCCTACGGAGTGACGTCACGCGTTTATTTGAAGAGTGCGGGTACGTAACGTACACACAGTCTATAACGTGATCTCGAATCTCGACCGTGTGTGATAGAGATTATAAATGGCGCCGATGGTTTGGGACAAAAAATATTGGTATAGAGTTTTTTATTTATTCGTGATTGGAGGCGGGTTCCGGATATCATTATTTGGATTGACTTATCTAGCGTAGAGGTCGGAAGTTATCCCACGGGACCTGTCAACAGGGATAAAAGTATCCTATATGTCCTAATCCAGGTCATAGTGTACCTGTGTTCCTAACATTGAAATCCTTTTAATATGAAAGCATGAAAAGGTATAGTTACTTTTATCAGTATGGATTTCAATATGGCATATATATATTTTAACATGACCTTTTTTTTTTCGGGGGGAAGCCTTCAAAAGGCACGCGACCTCCGGGGAGAGAGGTCGGGGAGTGTGGGATTTTTACCTCACTAAAACCACCCCGGTGATCACCATCAGCACATAGGGGTGGTCCCGGTTCCTCTTTAAAGACCAATTCCGGAAACCCCCCGTGCAACCCCTATAAGGCCGGATTTTACCTAGAAATGTAGGTAACTATCATTGGAATTTTATACATACAAGTTACCACATGTGTCACAGTCATCAGATTGACTAAGTTATGTACTAAGAGTAGTTAAGCTTAGGTACTGTAAAGAAAATCAATGAGCATGATGAAACCTTGACTGAAGAAATCAGCAACGCACATTGAGCCAGTGTGATCTTCTTTTCGAGTCGATGGCAAGAGTATAAATATCACACTAAAGGCGAAAGTTTGTGAGTGAGTGGGGGTGTGTGTGTGTGTTTATATGTTTGTTAAGAGACTTCTTCATGCTCAAACGGCTGGACCAATTTTGATAGTATGGAGGTAGCTGAAACCCTGGATTGACATATAAGCTACTTTTTATCCCGATATTCCCAAGAGATCGAAACTTATGCAGGTGAAACCGCGGGGCGCAGCTAGTATTAATATATAAGTGTGATAATAAGTGTCTACTCCTAGATACAATTCAGTACATATACTATAGATAAGCTAATAAATATTATGCAATATTTTAACGATTGCAGGCACGTAGGCAAGCTAATAAAATATGATCGTCGTTGCTACAGAACGATATCTTTACATTTGTAAGTATTCATATGTACATATTACTAGTTAAATAGAAGCACGTTGATGCTGCACGTTGCAACAGACGTGGATGGCAGTAGGTACCTACTAGTTTTAAGATGAATATCTATATGATAGGTATTTGTCATTACTTTACCGACGCCGATTACAATCTCGCCAGGCTGCATGGAACAAACTTTAATTGTTAGTGTAATTATTCATATTGCATAAGCGCTGAAGTTACAGTCCACTTACTGTCAGTGCGACAACTCTAGTAACTAATTAAGGTCAAATTCGCAAGATACATATTCGTTTGTATGAAACTGGCACGTGTCAGTCCTTATCCATTCCAAATCTTAGACTCTGCTGAAGTAACCTAAATAGGTATTTCAAATAAAACATAAATTCTCCCGTTTTTAATTAAACAGCTCAGGTCAAACGGAAACACCACCAAAACCCACTAAACAAAAGGTTTTTCTTACCGTTCCACGGTACCCTAAACCTATCCAAATATACCACGAGAACCGTCACAACCTTGACGTGGGTAACTATACAAACGAATTAACTATGACGGCATTAGCCAAAAACTATTGACGCAGATCTATATCAGATTTGCCGGAAACTATACTGAATAGATATTGTGATGATTGATTTTTTGAGTTGGTACGCACTACGAATATTCAAGCCTTTCATTTCTTAGTAAGCTCTTAATGTACGGAGAGCCCCCTGGGACGTCCTAAGCCCCGAGGTTCGTACTCCACAGGGGGCGCCCTTAGCGTGTAGTCGCTTAGTTCATATGTTTCTAAGCCTTGGCTGGAGGCCTTAGGCACCCACAGGCAAGCCTGGTTAAGAGCGTTTACGCCGTACGGCATTTCATACAAACTTTCAAGCCCGAAATGAATGAACCTTCATACGCATAAGCAGGATACAAAGGTCTAAAAAGTTAGTAGAGAACATTTTCGAAAAATAGTGTTACAGCCAAATTAGACAGATTTTAAATTTTCCATAGAAACATAGATTTCCAGTTATCTTTTTTTAAATAAGACAGTTCGTAAATGTTCTATACTAACTTTTTAGACTAGAAATTATATGTAAAGAAATTATATCAACAGTTGGTATATCTCACGTTTATTATAATATCTTGTGAACGTTATTGAAATGAAAATAAATGGGACACACCCCTTTTCGAGCGATGTTTACCCGCAAATTTTCACGAAAACACGGATAGGTACAGTCAACAGCAAAAGTAGATGATCAAAATCAGAAATTCAATACTAATTAACGGAGTTCGCGTCAGAACTGTGTGGCAGAGCTGTTGCTGTTGTTGTTGTTGAGCTGTGTGCAGAGACTGTGTGGCTGTGTGGCAGAGTTCTGACGCGAACTTCGTTCATTAGTAGGTATTGAATTTCTGATTTTGATCATCTACTTTTGCTGTTGACTGTACGCGTTTCCCGCTAGTTTCAAACAGGTTCCTACTACCTATGTATTCACACAATATGGTAAACAGACAATTTGTGTTTCTAGAGACTGCTAATTACTCCATTCTCATAAATAATTTAGCATACATAATTGGCATAATTTCGCCACGCACATTACCTATTTCACATTATTATTACTACAACCGGCATATTTTATGCCACGTGTTCTGCCCATACCCATTGCTATGGTCCACCTGGCATGAAAGATCTGTCTCGGTGACCGTTGCCAATCTTTTGTACTTCTTTTCTTTCTTTTTTTGCTTCGTCCGTTGGTCACAAATGGATGGTTAGTAGGTATTATAAAACCGTTGGTGTCTGGCAGTTGAGGCACCCCAGTTTTTGTAATGTTTTCATGAATTGTTCCTTGATCAATGTGAAGGTCATATTATAAGCTTGCCGGAGTCGCAAAAAAACTTGCATACTTAGGCCGACTTTCTCAACCTAGTACCTACTTTATGTTTAACGAGATCCCTCAGGATGGTTACCAAAGCCTGATACTAGTCTATAAATATGTATCTTCTCTAGACTGTATTACATTTTGCTGAAACAAAAAACACTGGCACTCCGGAAGGCCGACAGAAGTGAAAACAAAACACAAACAGAATACTTTGCCATCACTCACTGACATATCGGATATACATTAAAACCAAGTACATCCCGAGGACAGCCGAACACATCCGAAGCGGGTATTTTTTTAATCTATTAATATTAATATTAATACTAATAATAAAGCTGAATAGTTTGTTTGTTTGAACGCGATAATCTCTGGAACTACCGGTCAGATTTGAAAAAATGTTTTTGCATTTGATAGCCCAATTCTTGAGGAAGGCTATAGGCTATAGGCTTAACATGACCCTTAGAAGCCGAGCAAAAAGAAAAAAAGTCAGAATGAACGCTAAGCGAATACGAAGTGTTGCGACGGGGTGGGGGTACAAGAAATTACACGCGGACGAAGTCGCGGGCAGAAGCTAGTCGTCTTATAAACAAAACACGCGCGGTGGCTTACAGTAACAGTGGCGTGAGTTCAATGGTTTTTTTCCGATCTCAAGACATGCCCAACGAGCCTAAAGAAGGTTTTACTTCAATAAATCGATGTTTAAAACAGGACATCAATTGAAATTTTTCGTCACTTATACAAATAAATTTGACCTCGTAGATATTGCACAGCAGATTTTTTTTATAACTGACGAAACATTTCTTCCCTAGGGTGTTTAGAATCATGTGCCGAATTCAAGGTTAGTTTGCGCGTCGATGTCATGCCAGCCTGTACAGATAGAGCTATAAAGGGCACGTGGAATACTGTCATCCAAAGCTTTATGTAAATCATGTTAGTGACGTCATAATTTCAGACTACAAACTTAAAAATAGACTTATATTTATATCAAATTAAACACTATTATCAGACATTTAATATTTGCGTTTAAATTAGTCATTTAAATGAAATTAACTTTATCATTTACCGAGTCTTATTTTTAGGCTACTGACTAAGCTGCTACTGAGCTGTTTGTCACGAGATTCTTACGTATTTAGATGACATAATAAAACATCTGCGTGCAATGCACAATCTAGGAGAGCCTATGACAAATATTTTTTTGCTTCTGTTAAATATAAAAGTCACTGAAGATTTAAACAATATGTGCGGGAGTTAGTTATTATGATGTCTACGATCAGTGGCGTGCATTGTTTTTCAGAATAGCTAGGCACTAGGCCGGACGGATCTGGTGTAGGCAGACGCGGTCACAAGTCAGAAAAAAAAAATGTGTGGTCGGGGAACCTCCGGCAGGAACGAAGTTCAAAATTAAAATCTAAGATGGCGGCTGTAAAACTTTTAAAATGACAACATTTTAAAATTTTCGCAGCCGCCATCTTGGATTTTTATTTTGACTTTATTATCGGCGACGTCATTATCCATCCTTTTCTTCTTCCCACGGCCAAATTTAGAAAGTATTATTTTAACATTCATGCTCGGTTGGTTATTTGAGTAGGCATGCCTACTTAAGGGTATTAATTGCGAAGGTCGAGCATCATGGTATTACGCGTGAGACGTACCTACGTATTTTTAATTTCGTCGTATTAAATTAACTTGAAGGAGTAAAGGCCAATGACAATGCGCGAATAATCTGGGAGCCGAGTAGGCCGTCTGACGACTGCCTACTGCCGCGCGTGTTTGTATGAAGATTTTGTTTTTTGTTAAGTATGATAATTTCACAAACAAAAAAATGTCATTGACAGGCTTATTGTGATTTATCGAGGTAGGCACTACTTATATGACGGGTCTGGCTGTTTGTGTATGTGACTTTATTAAATATTTGTAAACGCACCCACAATACAGGAGAAATTCCTAGTGTGGGGCAATGTTTAAAAAAAAAAAAAAAAAAAAAGAAAAAAAAAGAGCCTATATGCAATGCACGCCACTGTACACGGACGGATACAACCCAAAAAGGCTGATTCAATTTTTGAGCAGCACCCTAAGATCCTAATTGCGTAACGCACTATACGAGTACATCTCAATCAGAATCATTTTGAAGGACATCCATTCATCCATTGCTAGTGATAAACGCAATTACCGGACTGGAGAACTGAACATAGGCTACCTCTCCTGGATATTTGTATTAAAATTATGAGAAATACAAATATAGCTGTGTGGGATCCTAATAATATGTATTTTTCCTCCATTCCAGTCGTCATCTCATTGTATCTTTCCTTCCCCTTCATCTGTTACACAATCCATTCATAATTATTTCTTTAGTCACAATAAAACATGATAAGAACTAAGACACTACCAACCTTAACCTCAACCACTTTGACCACACAATAATCGGATTGATCTTGCTAACTGTATGTGCGTTGTATTGTATTACGAAACATATCATGACACAAATTATTTCTGGACCAAGTGTCATAATAAAAATCCTAAATTCATTCAGTGACAGACAACGTACAACCTAAACCACTGGGTCTAAAGCTTAAAATTTTGAACAATACGGCTGCCCCATTTCAAAACCTAGTAAGGACTTACAGGAGAGCGCTTAAACTAGGTTAGCCTATGAAAAGTGTTTATGTTAGGTAAAAAAAATGCTATGGGTTGTAAAAAATACTAAATAATGAACACATAGCACTAGCTATATTTTAATACATGTGTATTTTTCATATTTTAAACCCCTTACTAACTTTGATAATTGGTATTGGTCGTATTTGGTTCGTATTTGGTCTGGATTTCAAAACCCTAGCAAGTCCAGAGACTTACTAGGTTTTAAATTGGTTAAAGTAACTTACTAGGTTTTAAATTGGTTAAAGTAACTTACTAGGTTTTAAAGTGGTCACGAGGGAGTGAATGTGCATTTACTAGGTATCGACGCTTAAATATATATGCTTTTATGTGAGTTTAAAACTCTGGTGTTTTTGTATTTGGTAGGTTTACTAGGTTAGCAAGATTATGCAACAAAACGATTTTTGTAAAAAGTGTCCCTTACTAGGTTTTGAAATGGAACAGCCGAATACTTTCATACAACGAAAGAGCATATTGGTGGCGAAGCCAAAGAAGAAAAAAAAAAAAGAGCATTGGTGGCCCAGTGGTAACGGCCCCGACTTACCAGTTGTAGGTCGTAGGTTCGAACCCAGACAGGCACTTTACTTTGTGTAAATCATTTCATCACCATTGCTCTCAAAACGGTGAAGGAAAACATCGTGAGGAAACCGGCATGTCTTAGAACCAAAAATTCGAAGACATGTGACATCTACCACCCCGCACTGGGCTCGCGTGGTAGATTACAGCCCACACCTTCTCTCAGTGAGGAGGCTTGTGTCCCAGCTGTGGGAACATGCACATGTGGGTGCATGGGTGGCTGATTATGCTTTATGCAACGAAGTTAAGCAATAAGAAGGGATTTTTAAAGGTTCGCCCCCTAATGGGGTTGAAAGTTTGCCAATTGAAATCTATCAGCCGTATAGCTTGTTATATTATAATCCAAATATTTATGAACGAGAACGAAGCAACCACAGCTGTCTAGCTGTGTCATCGTTTTTCCTAATCTATTGTCTATTATATTATTATCCTCTATGGTTATGGAATATTGACACTGACAGCTCTTGAACGTGGATTTATCGATGACAGATGTACTGATCGAGTTCAGTTTCATTATAGAAATTCGTCCTATGAAACGTAGCAACAGCTGACGTTCTGTAAGTTCTGCCTACCACCACGAGAGAAAGGCGTGAGCTTATGACTGTATTTCTAGAACACAAACACATAAAAAGCTGACGAGAAAAGATCTCATTGCTATTATACCATAAAAAGGCATGTTATATTCAAAATTGAGATCAATCAAAGTAAAAGTGCGCAGGCGCTGGCTCTCCTTATAAGGTAAGGTCAGCTTACTGCGGAGTAGAAGTGTTTATATAACCGTACATGGGTGTAAGTATAATAATAACGACCAGTCTGTTGTTTATAATGATGTAAGGAGAATATACAGGGATAAGTTTTTATATACTTGCAAAAAAGGTATTAAAATGGCTACTAAAAGCGAGACGATTCAGGAGGCTAGGTTGAAATGGAACGCTGTTACGATGTACAAATTTAGGTTGGATTCTCTAATAAGACCAAAATGATTATTTCAGATTCTGTATAAAATATAAAGTGGTATAGTTTCAAATACTTACCTACATAAAGTATTATTAAATTTGACAAACATGGTACAAACGCCAGCACATGAAGCTACTACAATCTGTCAAATTCCTTTCATAAATTTTCGTCTTTATCGCTAAAGCATAAGGTTCAAAAATGATTGGGAAAATTTTACAGTTTCGGGTAGCTTGATATGCTGGCGTCTGTACATGAGCAACCTCTAGACATCCTTACTTGATGTTACTTTCAATAAAATATCCTTTTACTGCTGTCGAATGTCATGATGAACCAACGTTTAAGGCCAATCGCCTCTCATGTACGAGGTTGTAGGTTCAAATCCATGCAAGTACCAATGTGACTTTTTAAATTCATGTGTACTTTTATCTTGGAAATTACTAACATCAGTGAAGGAACAACATCGCGAGGAAACCTGGACTTATAGTCAACTAGCTGCGCCCCGCGGTTTCACCCGCGTTAATGTCGATCCAGTGGGAATTTCGGGATAAAAAGCCTATATGTTAATGCAGGATGTCAGCTACCTCCATACAAAATTTTATCCAAATTGGTCCAGCCGTTTGAGCGTGAAGAAGTAACAAACATATTATAAACACACACACACTACACACAAACTTTACCAATTTTGATAAAATTTTGTATGGAGGTAGCCAAAATCAAAAATCAAAATCAAAATATTTTATTTCACATAAGCCTACATGGGCACTTATGAAACGTCAGAAGCTAGGTGCACGGTTCCAATTGGTCGTTTCCTATGGAGAAGAACCGGCAAGAAACTCCACGGTTACTCTTTTTAAAAATAATTAGCCGACACCCTGGATTAACATATAGGCTACTTTTTATCCCGATATTCCCACGGGATCGACATTTACGCGGGTGAAACCGCGGGGCACAGCTAGTTATAAACAAATATCTTATGCTGTCTACGAGGAAAAAACAAAATCTCCATATTGAATTATCCAAATTATGAACTTTACATAAATCGCTTTAAAATTTGACTAGACCGGAAAAAACAACAAGAATTGAACATTCAAATTAAACATAAAATACATGTGAAATTAGATCATTATCAGTGTTATGTTTAACTGTATGAATAAGTCAAATAAGTGAATCGTTTTGGGAATCGCCTCACGCGCACGTTTGCCGTTCACAATAACACGGTGAACAGTTAGCATCTTTTATTCATTCGACAATCGTCTCACGGTAACACCTGGGCAAAGTATCGCAGATTTTTTGTAACTTTTTGTCGCTTTTGTTACCGGTTTTGGGTAGATAACTGCTGGACTGATTTCGATTGTGGTATTGTTCGTTGAGGACAAAGGGAGAGAAGTTGTGCAAAGATTTTGGCAATGTGCGATAACGTATTTTTATTATTATCTGCCTAGCCTTTTCCCAACCATGTTGGGGTCGGCTTCCAGTTTAACCGGATGCAGCTGAATACCAGTATTTTACATGGAGTGACTGCTGACGTCCACAACCCTTGTTATTGGGTTTTGGAGGTCAGATAGGCAGTCGCTAGTTACTAGGTGATACGATACCCCTTGGTAAGACTGGTTGTCAGATTTTCGGGCTTCTGACGACCCGTAACGACTGTCAATGATCCACGAATGACAGCCGGGACCAACGGCTTACGTGCTTTCCGAGGCACGGAGAGATCTTGATACGTAAAGATGGTTACCCATCCACGGACCAACCGCAGCAAACGTAGCGTAACCTGATCAATCGACCCGTGCGGCTGTTATTACTTAGCCACAAGCCTCTATAATGTGCGATGACGTATATTTACGTAAAATAGAGCACAGTGTGGATTGGTTTTTGTAGCTGTAACACATAAGCATATGCCTCACGCCTGTTTTCCGCATAAGGTCAAGCAGAGGTGTACCTCCCTATGGTATAGTTTCGCCAGCTATGTTTAAGTCCCATGTAATAAGGGGCGAGCCTATTGCCATCAACCGAGCACAGATCCAGGCACCGGGCTGCTAATGAGAAATTCCTGATGGAAAACCCAATAACACTTTGTCTGACCTGGGAATCAAACCCAGAACCTTATGCTCAGCAGTAGAATTCCATTATTATTATTTTTATTGCTAAATGTGCCTGTTCTTGACCTCAATCACGACTGATGGAAAGCGATGGATGAGGTCTATGATGGAACGAGCGTGCCCAGAAGATGCCTGTTCACTCTTGCTTTGAAGGCTTACTTTTATTTATGTACAGTCAACAAAGAAGTTAAGTATACAGGAGCGTCAGATATTGTTGAAGTTTACTAAGAAACCGATGGATATTCTCGAATAAAATTTTAGTTTATTAATAGAAAACAAACAGCTAATTTATTAAATTAAATTTCAGTCCAGAACATCCATCGGTTTCTTAGTAAACTTCAACTATATCCGACGCTCCTGTATACTTAACTCCTTTGTTGACTGTACATACCACAGTAAAACAACATCAAGGAAAATTACAGTTTTTTTAAGTGAAAACTTCTTTAGGTGCGTTGCGCATTTTTTGAGATGGGAAAAACCATTGAACTCGCGCCACTATTACCGTAAGCGACACCGCGCGTGTTTTGTTTAAAAGACGATTAAAAAAATACCCGCTTCGGATGTGTTCGGCTGTCCTCGGGATGTACTTGGTTTTAATGTATATCCGATATGTCAGCGAGTGATGGCAAAGTATTATGTTTGTGTTTTGTTTTCACTTCTGTCGGCAATCCCGGAGTGCCACTGTTTTATTTTTGTATTTTGACATGATTACGTAGGTCTGCGACATCTACCAACCCGCACCGGGCTCGCATGGCATAGACAAAAATAAATGAATAAATAATTAGCCCGTATTGTTCCACTGTAGAGCTGATGCCTCCCTTTCCTTTTTCCACTCAACTCGATCCTGAGCCAATAAGGAGCAATCCCTCTTATAAGCGGCAAGGTCATCCCGCCATCTACGCCTGGGTCTTCCGCGATACCGTTGGACCAAAGACGTCGGTTGTAGGTACGCTACGTTGGTCTAACTAAATAAATACAATTGAATTGCATTCATATAGGAATACATTGTAACTACGGCGGCCATTAAATAACATCACCACTTTATGTCGTTTGCCTAGTTACAGCAAAAGGACTTAGCGGGATAATAATGCCACAGTTATTATGAAAGATAATGCCCAATTTCAAGGAAATTGTCGGATATATTAGGGTTTAGTCCCGGATGATGTAAGCATGAACAAAATATGCAAATAAGAATACTATTTTAATTATATATATTGTTACCATAGGGACTATTGGATGACACATGCGATGTATTAAATATGGTATGACAACTATGACTAGCACTGCAATAAAATTTAAATATTAAAATGCATTGTGGTGACGGTGAGTAGTTAATATTTCTATGTAGGTATGTTTTATAGCTCATGAGCATATTCGCAATGGGTTGAATTGCAAGTTTAGCTGCGTTGTGTTGTCAGGTCTAAAATATTATGAGTGACAGGTTAAATGATTAATCATTTTATTACTGTAAGTAGGTTTGTACCATAGAAATATAAAAAACAGACAACAAAAACTTGTTTCTTATGTCTATGGTTTGTACAAACAATTTTACACGTCAAACATTTTTTTAAACTAGATGAGATCGACCAATCCAATCTGTGCACACATTTGTCAGTAATCGTGCAGCTCAACAGCTCAACAATTCGGCGAATAAAAAAACAGAATTTGCGTTTATTTAGATACGCCATTAATGTAAAACGAAATAAAACATTGGAACTTTGAATTAACATTTTTTTTTGTCTGTTGCACTAATCATGTAACCTTTTACTTTTATCTTTGAAAATGGAGTGACCGTTTCACTTTGGCATTGGGAATTTTAAATCACATTATTAGCCTACAATGAAATACCTACATAAATTAATATTAAAATCCAATTAAAACTTTTACTAACACTCATTTCAATGTTCACTTTCAATCAGTACAATTACCTACCAATATGATGAGGTACCTATTTACCATATAAGTAGGTACAAGTAGCTAGTTAGTATGGGCATTTAGGCAATATGCACTGAAATCTATACTTTAACCCATTTACTAATAAACGTTGTATAGCGTCTGTATAGTTACACAACGCTTTGTCTTCTTCTTTCGAATGTCAAATTACTGACGACTGAATGAGAGAAATCGGTGTGTAACTATTCATCTGATATAATACGTTTATTAGTAAGGATGATAATCTATATCTCTAAACTAATAATAAACCTGAAAAGTTTGTTTGTCCGCGCTTATCTCTGGAACTGCTAGTCGTATTTGGAAAATTCTTTTTGCATTTGATAGCCCAATTCTTGAGGAAGGGTTTAGGCTATGGAACATCACGCTACAATTCTTAGGAGCCGAGCAAAAAGAAAAAGAGTCGGACAGCGCGCTAAGCGAAAACAAAGTAACAGTGCGGGAACAGGAAATTTCACGCAGACAAAGTCGCGAGCAGAAGCTAGTACCTACATAAATGAATATTTACCAATTAACACTTTTACTAACACTCATTTCCTCTAACTATACGTAGTATTTTTATCTTTTCCTTTAACATTCAATTACCTACGAATATTACCTTATAAGTACAAGTAGGTACCTACGTGTTATGTGCCTGACATTTAGCCATATAACCGCTTTTCGCTCGACCTCCATCGATCAGTAATTACCTAGGTATTATACTATTTGCCTCGCGAGGCATAATTGGTCATTACATGGTCTAGTGATCTATATGAATGGGTAAGTATATAGAACGATGTTTATGATATAGGTAACTACTTATACAAGGACGGCCTCGTTGGTCTAGAGGTCGCAAGCCCTACTGCTGAACATGAGGTCCTGGAATCGATTTCCGGGTCGGGCACAGTTTCATTGGGTTTTTCTATCTGAAATTTTTGAGTAGCAGCCCGGAGGCTGGATTTGTGCCCGGTTGATAGCAATAGGCTTGACCTTACCTACATACTCCTTTTGCTTCGTTTACGTTCATACATCTGAAGTACTACGCACCTGACCTTCCTGAAGAACATCACCAAATAAGGTCACTGAGAGGGTTATTGAAGAACATCACCAAATAAGGTCACTATACAGGGTTATTGGTAAAACAGAGGTCATTGTACTCATCATTATGAACAACTTTTACTATGGGACCAAACCTGAAGTCGCGGAAAAAAAATCTGCTAATCCCTACATTTATGTTCGTATAAATCGTCAAAATGTAGGGAACAGCAAATTTTTTTCCGCGCCGCGCCTGTGCGCTTGATATACGCGAAGATCGTACAGCGCTCTTCGCGTTCAATATAACAATGCGTTTAGGATACTGGTGGGGCTGCCCCGTTTCTGTATTGCGTCAGGGATGTTCGAAGATGCGCATGTAGATTAGTTTTACGCAAAAATGCCTAAAAGGTGCGCTTCCCTGGTGCGCAGGGTGTGGGGCGGCTCCAACAGTGTCTTAAACATGGTTGCGAGTCGCCTTGACTGTGTGTACGTGGGTCACTGTTGTGCCGTCTCTCATGGGATGTCACAACGGTGACCAACCGTTATTTCTTATGTTTTTGTTTAGTGTCTGTGCTTACAAACATCGTCGTAAGTTTTAATAACAATCTTGTTTGAGTTTGAGTCTTGATCACTTTAATAAAGAAAAATTCTATTCTATTCTATGGCATCCCCTCTCGGCATTTCCACTCACATCTTCCTTGTAAATAATAAAATAAATACTTGTATAACATAATCAGCGAATAACATTTCCCATAGCTAGAACTTGTAACCTCTCTGTTAGAGGGAATGGGTATCGTAATCAATGACGCAGGCCTAGTGCAGGCTGGTGGATGACACAAGTCTTCAAATTTTTGTCTCTAGGATATGAACGTTTCTTTACGATCTTTTCCTTCACTGTTTTGAGAGCATAAGCTTGAGCATTCCTGCCATAATTGTCAGCATATTTATTCATCAAGTATGTTAATCTAGCTTCATTTGGGTAGACTGGAACTTTGGAACCGCACCCCAATTTGCATGTGACAAGAATAAAATTATTCCCTCATCTTCATTCATAATTAAGTATGTAGATTGTGAACAAAAACTTTTTTATTATGTGGGAGGAGACGACAATACGACAATTCATAATTTTTTATTCATTCTGGCCCAGTGCGGGTTGGTAGTGTCACATGTCTTCGATTTTTTTATTCTAGGACATGCCGGTTTCCTCACGATGTTTTCCTTCACCGTTTTGAGAGCAGTGGTGATGAAATAATTTACACAAAGTAAAGCGCCTGTCTGGGTTCGAACTTACTGCCTACCACTCGTAAGTCGCGGCCATGATGCGAGCAGTGGTGGCCAAGTCGTAATACGACAATAAAATAATCTAATGACGTTCCTAGTCTGCATACAAAAATTCAACAAAAAAATCATCAAAGTTTTTTTATTTGTTTTGTCATGTTTAAATATTGATACCCATCACATCTGCGGAATTTCGCTAGCTAATTTAATTTGACCCTGTAGAAGCAGACAAAGCCCCAAAGGGTTTCGTAAAGTCTCCTTCAAACAGGCGCGACACGCGATAAAATCGCGCGCGACACAAAGGCACCGCAAGTCGCGCAACGAGCGGTGCCTTTGTGTCGCGATTATATCGCGTGTCGCGCCTGTTTGTAGGAGCCTTAACGCCTTGCCAACCTTGGAATCTCTCACTTGTAAGTTGACCGATATCCTAATAACTCTACCTACGATTTTGAGAAAACGAGTTCCCATTAAAATTATTACCCATGTGTGCAATACCACTTTTAAACACGTTACACAACTATTATAACATAAAAAAACACGCCACGTTTACATAATTTCCTATAGGTACTTTCGTAATTTTCCGTAATAAATAAATTATTAAGTAGGTATAGCTAATAAATATTTATTTTTTACGGCTCAGGCAAGTGACATAAATTTATGTGCTCATGGAGTCACTGCACTTCGCACGCGCACGCGCAGTGTCTTATGTTACAGGTTCCATTTAATTAGTGTTAATTAGACATTTGAATGTGTATTAATTGGCAAAGAAATCAACATTTGATATACATTGTATAACGGTTGAATAATTACTTGAATTGCCGTGCGCTATTGGCTGATAACAGCTGATGTAGGGAAATATCCAAGTAGGCAGTGTACGTCATAAATGAAACCAAAAACGTCCATAAAATTAACGGTTGTAATTTGGCAATTTGATAATACTGACGTTAACTAAGCAACTCGAGCTTGCTGATATATAAAACCCGACTAGTAACTGGATTCAAGTCCACATTTTTTGGACTTATTCACTACTAGCTGCGCCTCGCGGTTTCACCCGCGTAAATGTCGATTCCGTAGGAATTTCGGGATACAAAGTAACCTATATGTTAAGCCAGGGTGTCAGCTACCTCCGTACTAAATTTTATCCAAATTGGTCCAGCCGTTTGAGCGTGAAGAAGTAACAAACATATAAACACACTCACAAACTTTCACCTTTATAATATTAGTGTGATTTTGATTTGCCCTCAGCCGTACAAAGATGCTTTTCTTGCTAGGTACATAATGTAAATGCAGGAAGTAGGGAATGCGGTACGTGAATCCCCCAAGCAAGCCTGGCCACTTTAAGGCCCATATTTCAGAACAAGAATCAAGCTTTACTTGAAACTAGTTTCAACCAATGAGATGGCTTTAAACTAGTTTTGAGTAACGCCTAATCTTTGAGTGGGGTTCTGCAATACGGGCATAAGAGGCTGACATAAACCCTAGCCTCCTTCAATCAGAGGGCATGGCAAAAAAACCTCAACTAGAAGGCGCCTTTAGAGAAACTGACGCGTGACGTGCTATCAACCTAAGGAAAAAGTATTGTATCTAACACGTAATATTTTAAATACTGATGTCAAAAAGCAGTTTTCACGTAAACCTCGATTATAAACAGACATGAATAGGTCACGAAGTACCCCAGAATAAAGCTAAAATTATACTTAACAACACACTATTGTGGGAACCACGATATTTCTGTAAATAAACCAGAAATAAACCGGTGTTCGCAGTTGTTTAACAAATACACACGACGAAATATCAAGCTATACTCTTCCAGTATAATTTGACCTAGTATTCTATAGATTTTGCATACGATGAGAGGTCAACTTAATTTGGAAATGTGTATGAGTTGCATAAAAACATGTATAGGTACTATAAATACGAGTGTTTTTGTTGGTACTAAATTAACTTTAATTAATCGATGATATTTATATATTTTCTCACGCTGCACATATAAATAGAGTTTATGAAGAAGGTACGTTACCGTGCGAAACTGCGAATGTTTTATTGTTGAACAAAAAACTTGTATTGTTGGTATTGCGCGGTTCATTTTGTTGTTTATATATATGTGGGAATATTTAATTAATTAATGTAATGATCATAAACAATTGACTATTCAAGGTGTAATTGAAATAACTGAAAACCTTTTGGGTAGGTAATGTACTCATCATTACACTGAGTCACTGAGACCAAACCTATAATCGTGAAAAAAATATCTGCTGCTTCATACATTTGCATAATCAGCCTATAGTATTCCCACTGCTGGGACACAGACCTCCTTTCTTTGAGAGGGAGTGGGCCGTAATCCACCACGCGGGTCCAGTGCGGGTTGGTAGATGTCACACTCACATGTCTTGAATTTTTAGATCCAACAAACCTTGAATTTTTGGTAGAACCAAAAATTCAAAGTTTGTTGAATCTACGAGTATCTACCACGCGGGCCCACTGCCTCTCACAGAGTGGAGGCCTGTTTCCCAGCAGTGGAAACTTTATAGGCTGGATATGCTAACAAAAGGACAAAAGGTTTTTAAAAGCATTTTCAAGGTCTTGGAGTCTATTACCGGTTCTAAGTTTCACAAATAATTTAAGAAGATACACGACGTGTAACACAAAAGTGATGTAGAGTCAACAGCGATGCATCGAATACTTTATTGGTACTATAATATTGTGACAATTCGCAACATAGTTATCATAATGATACCATTTGTCAGCAAGTGACGCTTCGCTCGTGCTCGCACAATATATCATTAGGTGAATAGTTAGATTTATAGCAGAGCATTGACCGTTGAAACTATAGGAGAATATATATATAACTGTACTGCGAATCCAAATTATTGTACACTCTGGAACTAAGTATTTCTTTACGGTTTTGATTGTAATTCAATAATTAGTTTATGGGTTTCAATACCCGGGTCGGGTAAAGTGTAAATTGGTTTTTTCTCAGAAGCAGCCCGGTGTCGTAACTTATGAAGGTTGATTGATGGCAGTAGAGTCACCCTCTATCGATTAACCTGACGAAATGCAGGTGTACTCTATATAGCTCTACGGGTAATGCAGACGTGAAGTTATGTTAATGTAAAATTAAGTCATGAACTTTGCATAGAAACCAGACAAAAATAAACGAAAACGTTTTAGCATTTGTTTTTCCTCGTCCCTCCAATGACAAAAGAAAACGTTTCGGAACGTCAACCAACATGACTCGACTGTGATAAAAAAAAACTCTTTTGTGCAAATTCAAAACACTTTAAATAATCGACATCAGACTGATCGATGTTTGCAATTTGTTCAATTGTTATAAATACGAGTACATGCAGAATAATAGAGCTGTATTACTTCCGTAGTCACCTACATAATTAATATTATATGTACTCAGCCTATTACGAGTATTAATAATACCAGCTTATTACTGTCCCACTTCAGGGCAGAGGGCTCTTCTCATAGAAAGAAAACATGCGCATTGATCACCTGATCACCTTGCTCAAGGCGGTTTGGTGGATTGGCACTAGGCGAAGAAAAAAAAACAGTAGTATGGAAAAACTAGGATACACCCAAAAACTGGAAAGTAACAGGCAAATTTAAAAACTTTGGAAGCCGGAATTTCCCATTTATTCATTTCATCTATGCGTACGTAACGGCAACGGCCAAGTCTTTGCTGGGAACACCGCCAAACCAAACCATTAAATGGGAAACTACTAAAATATAGCCGATAACTAAGCGGTCAGCGTAGGCGCAATGACTGTATCTCGTATTTTGTAGTCTGTGGGGGAAGCCCGTGTTCGGCAGTGGGCGATAACAAGCCGGTGTTTGGATATGCTAAATATCAATCTTTATGTAGAACCAAATGTTATTTTAAGTAAAGCAGACGAGGACAAGGTTTAACTGTAGGTGGACTTGGAGTTTAGATTTCTAAAAATGGACGAGAAGTAACAAAATACTCAAGGTTTTGATAAGCCGAAACGTCGAAATTGAAGATTGGTAGATGTAGGTGTTAACAAGGAACTAGGTCAAGCAGTAAAGATGCTAATCGAAGAACTAACATTGATTATAATGATTACAAAATGACTTCGGTGAGCAGTACATACTTGAAAAAGTGTAAAACAAATGTACCTAATGGTAAATAGACAAAAAAAAACTGTTTTCGAATCGGTTTTTTTTTAATAAGGTCATAATGCTATCACAAGAGGAGTCTAAAAACCCCAAGGTATATTAAGAAAACAGAACTAATACGAGAAGTAGTAAAAAAAATATATATAAAAATCTAAGACCATATGACCAGAAGACAGCTGAAAGAGAATGTAAACGGCAAAGGTTCAAACAAACGGTAGACCAAAGAAAAGGGCTATCCCGAAGTACTCGTACTTACGTCGTAATAAAGCAAATAATTTAAGTTTCTTTATCAAAGAACTCAGGGCTACAAGAGATTTGCCGAACAATGGACATACGGCTACGCAAATAATGGCCACTATTAGCCTTGAGAGCGATGCCCTGCCAAACAAACCACTATACACACAATATACGCAAAGAAAACAAAAAACACTGAAAGAAAAGAAGTAACTACTGGAATACCAGTTTTCATTGTCCAGAAGAATTTTAAAGAGTCCCCCTAATATGTTCCAAGTTGACCATACATGTTTGTAAACGCTGAGCGACTTACTGACATCATTTAGCAAATCAAGTATGGTTTCTGCCCATGTATAGACGACCTTCTACGGTACCTTATGTTTCTGTATAGTTATTTATTGTGTTACTGCATGCGTATTATTTATGGGTGTGGTAAAAATATAATATTGTGATTCCTACATTATTAAATTTATTTGGGGTCGACCCAGTACGTTTTCTTCTTCCGTATCAGCTGTTATAATGTTGTAATCAGTATGTTTTTTAACCATGTCATCTTTCACAGAATCCATCCATCGTTTCTCTTTCAAATTTTTTTATAGACAGCGTGGCATACCAACATCGACGCACAACCTGTAACCTCCATGGTAGGTAAGTCATAATTCATAGTGGTGGTGGGTGGTAGTCATGATTCTGAAAATTTTCGTAGGTTATTTAAAAAAAATTCGTTGTTCGATACGGGTTGACCGCGTATATTGCACTTTTCTATGAAGCAGCTGATTTTACTTTTGATGGTTACAGTTTGTTCAGTTTCAGTTCAGTCAGCATTACATTATAAGATATCCAGTCCACAAATTATATTGTTATCCCATTAGTTGTAGTTTAACTAACTTTCTATAAATCAAGTAGTAATCAGGTATATTATATCTTTCTTCTAGTGCTCGTATAACAATCTTATTTTCTTCTTGTTGTAGCGTAGCGTTATACAAAAAAAACACTATTCAGACGTTAACAATATGATAATTTAATTATGTATATGACAATCATTGACGGATCATTTATATGACGATACATCTTCAGCCTCAAGCCACGCTCAACGCTGCGTGTACGAACAACACATATTAGCGCTTACTGATAACAATTGTTCATACATGTATACAGTATAGTTATGTACACATGTGACATGTATAGTTTTACGAGTCGTAAGTGGTTGCCAACCGATCGGTTGACAATAGCCAATGTTGTCAGATGACACTTACGACTACATTCGTGTTGGATTGTAAACAAACGATATTATGTTAACATCGACTTTTATTTTAGCATTGGTATGTATTATTGTGTTGGTTAGTAGTAACAGCAAGCGAGCGTCTTGAGTATGCGTGGTGATCAATGCTCGTGCCATTGATCACCAAGGGCCTCTGCCCTTTGCCAAGGCAATGAGACAAGAATTCAGTGAGACAATAATAGGGGACAATATAATTATTATTATAGTGAAAGCAGTGTGGATATGATGTAAAAATCAAGAATGCTTTCTATGTACAGACGCCAAGCACATCAAGCTACCCGAAACTGTCAAATTTTCCCAATCAACTTTGAACCTTAGGTATGCTGTAGCGATAAAGTTGAAAATCTATTAAAGAAATTTGACATATTGTAGTAGCTTGATGTGCTTGGCGTCTGTACATATGATGTGACATTTTGTTACAGACTCCTTTTTTTTCACTTTGTACTTGGGGTTCTGATTTCGATCCATAGTTCGGGCAAGGTTTTGTAATTTTTTTCTCAATATCTTCCCATGATCGGGAATTCGGGATAGGACTAAAACATAGCCCAGGGATTGTGGTTTTTCAAAATCAATATTGTGAAAGTGTTTTTTTTTAACCAATTTACAGAAATAAATATATTTATTATTGTTTTATTTTTCTTACAATCTGTCAACCTTTTCGAAAATATCTTATTTAAAAAAAGATAACTGGAAATCTCTGTTTCTATGTAAAATTTAAAATCGGTTTAATTTGGCTGCACTATTTTTGAAAATGTTCTCTACTAACTTTTAGACCTTTAGGTATATCCTGCTTATGCGTATGAAGTTTCTTTAAAATCGGTTCATTCATTTCGAAAAATAAGGGCCTGAAAGTTTGTATGAAATGCCGTACGGCGTAAACGCTCCCTTTACCCACCCTTTTCAGGAAGTACAGCCGTGTTGTTAAGTTAATTTGATAAAAAAACTCATTATTTTCTATTTTTTTTTATCTTGGGGTCATGTCAATATAATTTTATGAGAATTATAATGACAATAGCAAATCGTTGGTATCGTAAGACAATAAATCTCTAGGTAACAACAATTGATAGGGTCAAAGCCGTGTATCCGTTTATTAAATATCAAACTGACTACAAAACCCTGTTCTTACATCATATTTGGAACAACATTATTGTTTTTCTAAACAAGTTATTTATTTTCCGTAATGAATTCTCCTTGTTGACGAGAAATATTGTTCATAAATGTATTGTTTGTGTTGTAATTGTTGTTATTAGTTTATGTTTTATGTTGGTACTTATTATACGTAGGTATATAGGGTGACTGGTAATTAGTGACCGATACTTAAACACGTGATTTTACTCATCATTATGAACAACTTTTACTATGGGACCAAACCTGAAATCGCGAAAAAAAAATCAGCTGTTCCCTACATGTATGTTCGTCTAACTCGTCAAAATGTAGGGAACAGCTGATTTTTTTTTTACAGGTTTTACAGATTTGGTCCCATGGTAAAAGTTGTCCATAATGATGAGTAAAATCACGTGTTTAAGTATCGGTCACTAATTACCAGTCATCCTATATACTTGCGTGATGTTATGTTTGATTTAAAATTCAGTCGCAATTTCTTTAGTTTTACACAGGTTTGGCAGCGGTGTAACCTATTGTACAGACGCCAGCACAACAAGCTACCCTAAACTGTCAAATTTTCCCAATCGACTTTGAACCTTATACTTTAGCGATAAAGTTGAAAATCTATTAAATAAATTTGACAGGTTGTGCACCTTGATGTGCCGTCTATACATCCACATTCGGCAGTTACGTTTAAGTCCCATGTGATAGAGGACGAACCTATGTTTCAATGAAATGCCTTTCAAATGATTTTCAATTTCCCAGGAAAATCTGTTAAGAATATGTATGCTTTAGCAGTCTTTCTGCTTTCCATTTTACTAGGAAAATCAGTTTTAAATACTTTTGCCGCAGCGGATTCTATAAAATCACACTAATATTATAAAGGAAAGTATGTGAGTGAGTATGTGTGTGTGTGTGTTTATTTTGTTACTTCTTCACGCTCAAACGGCTGGTCCAATTTTGATAACATTTTGTATGGAGGTAGCTGACACCCTGGATTAACATAAAAGCTACTTTTTTCTTTTATCTCGATATTCCCACGGGATCGAAACTTATGCTGCTTTTTTTTTCGGATGGGAAATCATCACCCGCTCTGGGCGGAGCGGAAGGGAGTGTCAGACTCTTACTGACTAAAGCCCACCCGTGTTCCTTCCTTAGCCCTTTATGTTCCGGGTCAGCGGTAACCCTTTCCAACAATCTCCGACCTTAATTTATCATAGCTACCTAGTGTACTTTTTATCACAAGAATATTGCGTAATTTATCAACTACGTAACATCACGCCTGTAATCCCTGAAAGATAAGGCAGAAGTGTACCTAATAGTACACCCACATTTCACCAGTTAAGCTTAAGTCCCATGTAATAGGGGGCAAGCCTATTGCCATCAACCGGGCACACCTCTAGACTCCGGGCTGCTATCGTCTACCCATTTAATTTTACTTTCGCAAACACATTTACTGAAGATTTGAAGTATTTACTTTATTTTTAATAGGTTAAGTTTTAAACAAATTTTTGTCATCAACGCTATTTGTTTTTATGTAATGTTCAGTGCCAAGCAATGGCGATTCTATGAGTGTATGATGTTGTAATATTTACATCATAGAATTGTTTGTTTTTGTTAAGAGCCTCCAAAGAGTTTGCATAATAAAAAAACTGGCCAAGTGCGAAGGGTTCGGTACCACAAGGCAAAAACGCCGAAAAAAACACGTTTGTTGTATGGGAGTCACTCTTAAATATTAATTTTATTCTATTTTTAGTATTTGTTGTTATAGCGGCAACAGAAATACATCATCTGTGAAAATTTTAACTGTCTAGCTATCACGGTTCATGAGATACAGCCTGGTGACAGACGGACAGTGGAGTCTTAGTAATAGGGTCCCGTTTTTAGCCTTTGGGTGCGGAACCCTAATAAAAAAAGCCCGAGTTTCTTATGCAATATTGATTTGAAAACAACAAAATGATTTTTTGTCTTATCATTTTCAAACCGTGTTGTCTCTTGCCGGCTTTTCTCCATATAAAATTACCAATTGCTCATGTTGCTCATGTTCTGTAGCTGCATATATCCCTGTAGAGATGACTTGAAGTTTTTCGCTGCGTAGTGTAATTTCGCCAGACTTGACCTAGTGTGTTTAAATTCCGTGCAGGTCAAAGGGCTTTGACTCCGTCTGTAGCTCTACCTAACTTCGTAGAGGCTATAAGGTGTGTATGTTTGTGTTAAATGTTTCTTAAATAATGTAATGTCATTGTTCAACAGCAGTCATTGTTTTTTGTGTAAATCAGACTCATACAAGATACTTGATCACTGAATTCAAGGATTTCTGTAATGTTTTCTGCATTGTCTTCCATGTTATTGTAAAGAAAAAGATCAAGACGTGTTTCCTGTATATAATTCAGTTTAATGATAAAGCATTTTATGTCAACCGTTTAAAGTTTTCTTTTAAACAACTGAGCGTAAAAAGAAACTGCCATTGATTTTATTCAATGTTGTGAATTATGTCAAGGTGTACTTACGTAGAAAATAAAGACGTAAAATTCAGTAAAAACACATTTTATTCCGGATATACAACTTATTCTAGACCTTATCACCTACATTGGCTTATACTTTGGCTAAACAACTTTTTGGTTTCACTTTCACAAAATGTCCCATCACTTTTCCACCGTGGTTTCCAAAGATTCACTTCTCCAGGCGGTTCTAACTTCACAGTACTCCTTCAGGATCGTTCAGGACCCGAGGGTTGAAGCCGAACAGCCGGCCACAGCTTCATAACTTCATCCGTGAGGCGAGAGCGAGTGGATCAAGGCTCCTCATCCTCGGAGAGAGAAGGCAGCGCCAAAGTGCGGCGGAGCTTCTGCCGTTGGGGTGAGATGGACTTCTGGCGACGGAGGCCCTCAGTGCGCATCACGTAGGACCTCTGCTCCGGCTCGAACACCTCTTCGGAGTCATCTTCCACCAGCGCAGGCAGCGCGGTTCCCCTCAGCTTCTGCCTCCTGGGGCAGTCAGTGACAACGGTGTCCATGTCGCGGTGCTTGGGCAGCGATGGGTAAACATCGGCGTACAGCGCGGCAACAGTTTCTAGTTTCACAACCATGTTGGATACTTTAACTTTATTGTTTGATATTTGAGTAAGGTTTATAGAACGCGACGTGCTCTCTGTGAGTGCTCGTTGCAGAGTGCGGGGCGGCGGGTCGCGCGCCTATTTATACTCTCGCGCGCCGTGATAAATTGGTTTGTGTGCAGTTCGTCTGGCGTCACTACGTTTCTATGTGTTTACGTTAAGGTTAGCGTTCACTTGAAGCGTGTAAAAACCGTTTTGCTCATAGTACGTAGAAGAAACACACCTTTGTAAGATTTTACATCGTTTTGCGTAAACACGTGGAGCCTTGATTGCCTTTTTGCAGTGCTGAAGTTCTTGGAACGTGTTGCTAATGGTTTTGGGAACGTGATAAGCGTTGTTGAGATTTCCTATTTGTGTATCGATTTTGGGCAGTGAACTTTCATGGTATCCTAACTAAACATTGACGTCCGGAAACGTCCGGACGTTCCTTCACCTCTCCGATAACACACCATATCAAACATTTAGAACATGCCACGCAACACAAAATCGATCCCCCTTGCGATACAAATTCCCATAGAATCTGCGACAACATTTCCACTCTTATGCACATTTATATTAAGCACATAATAGAGACGGACGGGCATCATGTGTTTGAGCTTGACCCGTTTAATCGGATTGAAGCTCCTCAAGTGAGGATACTTGCAAACAGCATTGCACTGGCTTTTTGACCTTCGAATGCAAATAGTATAGTGACATGCGATGCAACATTACGGCACATTATTTCTTACTAACTTTTGTGCATTTCTAAGTGAAGATTTTCTTCTTTTTTATTTGTGGGCACCTTGTAGCTATGTCCTAACGTTCATGTAATTAGTTATTATTTAATCGCGATTTTGTATGTCGTGCTGTCTTTTGTGTGCACCAAATAGAAGATTTATCTATCTTGTTTTCTCGAAAACGTATATTTTTGTTGATTTAATTTTCTTTTCAGAAAATTAGTGTCCGGGTTTTTTTTTTAATTCTGGTGTTTAGCTTATTTATTGTAGTTTATCTGTGATCGCGTGAATTCCACTATTTTTTCAGTACTCGTAAAACTCGTCTGAGAAAATATTTTTGCGCAGAACACTAAGACACTGTTCTGACTCTCAGGTTTGCGTTTGCGTTTGCCGGTTTTTACGAGCGTATTACATACATAACATATTTTGTGAAACTGTCAAAACAAATGTGATGTAATGCTAGATTAAAAAAAAAGAAATCTGAGCCTAAGTAGATGAAGGTTTTCAGGCCCACCTGGAATTTGGACTAGGCTAATAACTATGAGCCAAATAGATTGATAAGCCCTGACCTCATTGAATACAACGTAACACTCTTATCTTCAGATACCTTCAGACAATCGTTTGTTTAATACAAAAATAGCTTCTGATCTGTTTCTAGAATCTAATTTAGAATATTATGCTGCCAGTTCCAGGATTCAATTCTTCCAATGACCCAGTAACGCTTGTTATAACGCTATTTTAGGAACACAAAATACGACATACTTACGTAAGTAGATCAATTGCATACATCAGCCACGTTACGTTCCCACTGCTGGAACACAGCCCTTTCTTGTGAGAGGGAGTGGACCATTATCCACCACGCGGACCCAGTGCGGGTTGGCAGATGTCACATGTCTTCGAATTTTTGGTTCTAGGACATGCCGGTTTCCTCACGATGTATTCCTTCGTCGTTTTGAGAGCAGTTGTGATGAAATAATTTGCATAAAATAAAGCGCCTGTCTGGGTTCGAACCTACGACCCACAACACGTTCGTCGTGGCCGTTTCCACTGGGCAACCACTGCCAATATTATGCTGCCAGTTCCAGGATACAATAATATCTTCCAATGACCCAGTAACTCTTGTAAAATACTACATACGTACGTAGAAAAAAAAAAAAAAAACAAAAACTTATTACTAGTGCATAATTTCCGTGTGAAATGTGTTTAGTGAGAAAAAGTGCCAACTTTAATGATAATATTATACATTTTGAGGAGATCTGACGCCAGCACATCAAGCTACTACAATCTGTCAAATTTCTTTATTAGATTTTCAACTTTATCGCTAAAACGTAAGGTTCAATGTTGATTGGGAAAATTTGACAGTTTCGGGTAGCTTGATGTGCTGGCGTCTGTACAGTCACGAGCAAAACAATGTATACACTTGGCTTTATTCAAAGGCGATTTTCTCCTTTATTTTTTAATTAAATTTTATGTTAGTAGGAACATAGTATTTTCGAACACGTAGGTTTATGTAAATTGACGTATTTTAACGTTGCATTCGTTATTTCGTGAAAAAATCGCAATTTAAAGTTGCGAAGTGTTGACATATTGGTGCTCGTAACTGTACACGCAGGCTAGGTGGCGCAACGATCTTCGTAGGGTGGGTAACAGCAGCTGGATGAGACTTGCCGATTATGTCCAGCAGCGGACAGCTGGCAGTAGGCTGATGATGATAATTATGTACACACCTGGGAATCATTAGTCTATTTTTCCTTAATCATAATGTCTGCCAAATACAGGATGGTATCCTTGATGTCGAAACGACTATGGACCAACACTTACGCATTTAAATATAAAGTTCAATCAATACGCAATGCTCAATCATTTATTTCATTTCATAATGTGATGGTAATTTAAAAAATTAAAACGAAACATCAAAAATCTTGCCAAGTAGGATTATTATCATAGACACTCACTGGCCGAGGCTTTATTTCTTTTTTTTTTTTAATATGTGCCTGCTCTTGACCTCGATCACGCCTCATGGAAAGCGATGGATGACGTCTATGATGGAACGAGCCTAAGGCAATGGAACTCCCACGCATCGACGAAACACAGCAGGCTCTTGACGCCGGACTCCGGTGGGAGGGAAACCAGGCGGGCGTTAGGGAAGAATTGGCCAGTCAAATTAGGTATTGGGTGTGACTGCCCAGGATGCGCGAGCGCTACACGAGGGGCGTCTTCATGCATCCCAACCCAATCCCATTTTATTTTTTAGATACACATTGTGGGATTGGTTGCGCGTAGATATTGAATGTTGTCCACAGTCGTTACGACATCAAGAAAAAAAAACACAATTCCAAATTAAATTAAAAAGAAAATTGATTCGAGAAATAAGTAATAGGTACCCAAGGCCGTTTTCCTCCAATGATTCATTCTTTTTCTTTTTTTCCTTCCTTTTCTTTACATTTCCTTCCTTGTCGAAATCACATTTCAAAACAGGAAAAATTAACAAGAAAGTAAAATATACCTACCTAGTTTAACTGTATTTCAGATCTTGTTGGCCCTTAACATAACCACGAGTTTACGGGTCGGAAAAACGACTACCAACTTCTCCACAAAATTATCCACAACGTATAGAAAACTAAGATAAAGCTATCTACGTCAATTCCTATAACCTAACCTAACTTCAGACAGTTTAACGACCGCCCGAGGCCGAAACACATCTCTTATTGATTCCATTCGTGTGTTACCAGCCCAAAACCATTCGGAGAAAACAGTTCCAATAAAATGCTGGGGTATATCCGCACCCCAGAGTACCCTAAAGTACCCCAAGCCACCCCTAAGCTCGGTTGATGAGAGGGGTGCAAAAATTTACGATGGCAGGAAGGTAGATGTGCGAATGTTTATTTCATTTTGGGATATTGGGATGAATGAAGCAAAATATCATGTTTTTTTTTATTACGAACTGAGACTGTTTCACTCAGGAATGTGATTATCTTCATAATATACGCGCCGCACTATGTAGGTACCATTTTGTTGAAACCCACATGTGTCTTCTCGACGTCCGTGTGTCACTAACGGGATGCAGCAGAATACCAGCGTCAGGTATTGTACCTGGCATATGCTGAGCTGGACTCCCATTTGGTGCAACCATGAGAGACACACCGCCCAGTAGTGATCGACCGTTATAGATGTAGTATATGAGCTAGGTGTCTATGGGTCAATTTATCTTTTTAATCTTTGTTTTTTTTTTTTTTCACCTTTTTTATGTTTTTTAATACCTGTCAGGTATTGGGTCTTTTGTTGCACTGAATAAACTTTTTATCTATCTATCTATCTACATATTATTCTTAACGAAAATAAGGTAACGATCACCTTTTTATTATATACAGGCTAGAAGGGAGATTGACGCGCTAACTGTAACCATGAATATTCATTCAGCACATGATTCTAGAAACCCCGAGCGAAGAAATTTTTCGTCGGATATCAAATAAAATCCTCTACTGATTCATAGAAAAGTGCCTACGCGGTCAAAATGTATAGAAAAGCAAATTTTTGTTTTAACACCCGACGAAAAATAAAAAAAATAATTAAAAATTGGTTCAGAATTATGTACTGAATCCGAACATCCATCGGTTTCTTACTAAACTACAACTATATCCGACGATCCTGCATACTCTGTGGTTGACTGTACACAGACAGATATATTGTTTTCACCCATTTTGCTAACTCACCTAGTGTAATAGATGTTTACACGACAAGATGGCGACGAAAAGATTCCTAGGTGTTTAAGTGGTCATGCAAGGAAAATCTTCCACTGTTGAGCATGTATTAAATTAGTACCTACATCATTAGGTAGGTACATATGTCCGAATCGTGGTGAAAGACTTATAGCTACTCAATATACTTACTTTATATTTATTTAATAACGACACGTCGGTGATTCCGAACCTAGTTTAGATTTCACCAAAGATATGAATAAAAAATGCTATTTATTTCTGTAAGAGCTCTTCATTTTTTTCAGAAAGACGTCCACTTCTGGACATAGGCCTCCCCCAAGCACCGCCACATTGACCGGTTCCGTGCTTCTCGCATCCAGCGGATTCTCTCGATGGCTTCTACAAACGTTCAAGATATGCGTTATCTTCCACATTATGTGTACATTTTTCTTTCATATCGCTGAAAAAAGTAGCCTTCATCAACAGATCCGCGAAACAAAACTTGAAACAGTTTTCTCTCTTCGTCCTTTTTATTTGAAGATGGAGCTATGATTTTTAACAGCTTATATAGTTAGGTGCGTAGACATATCTACGGCGTGGTACAGACCACAGAACAGTCCTGTATCTGTTCTGTGGTAATGTGGTATAGACTACCAAACACATGTAGATATATTAGGTAACAACTGTCCATTACAAAATTTCAATACCTACGCGACCCAAGTGCGACGGCTGATTTTATTTTTTCGTGACTACGATGTTGTCCCATGGAGAAAGTATGGAGTTTGATGGGTTGTACCACGCCCTTCAATTTGACCACACTTTTCTGGTACACGCTGTATACAACTGCCAACAGTACACGTAGGTACCGTCACCACAGGAGATAAGTACCTAACCAGGGTCGTCGGATATGGTTGAAGTTTAGTAAGAAACCGATGAATGTTTTCGAACAAAATTTAATTGAATTAGTAGAAAACAAACGGTTCATTTAACAAATTAAATTTCATTCGAAAACACCCTCCTGTTTCTTACTAAACTTGAACTATATCCGACGACACTGGTTACTTATATCTTTTGTAACTAACTTACAAATAAGGAAATAGTCTAACAGTAAAGGAACAATAATGCCATGCCCTATGCCATGCCCTTCGAGGCTACATTGACGATAAGGAAACTCATACGCGGTAAAACATGCCTATTACCTGCACAGTATTGTTAAAGTTTTAATTAACAGGTGCTATATGGAAAAATAATTGTCCTAAGAAACAAAACGGCCATTAATATGCATCTGAAAACGATTATCAATTGTGATCATGGTACCAATTGGTTTTCCAACCGTGTGTTTCCACGGGTTACTTGGAAAAGCCAAGTTTTCCCTGAAAATGGGATAATCGTCTTTTATGACTAAGCAAGGTTTATAAATATGGATACAATAAGAATTAGTGATGTATGAACGTAAACGAGGCAACAGGAGTATGTCAGGATC
The DNA here is from genome assembly GCA_948474745.1 of Oligia latruncula. Taxonomy (NCBI): domain Eukaryota; kingdom Metazoa; phylum Arthropoda; class Insecta; order Lepidoptera; family Noctuidae; genus Oligia; species Oligia latruncula. Next base: position 12,968,061 of record OX419700.1, read on the forward strand.
GAAGTAGGTGGCATTCTGTTGTTTCTGCCTACCTCCATATGGGAAGCAGGTGTGACTTTATGTGTATGTGTGTGTGTGTGTATGAATTAGTAAAACTGGTAGCAAAATGCTGGACCGACTTAATTTAAATAGTCATCGACAAGCTAAGAAAATTGTGGACAATCATTCATTTTTATTATTCAAATTTTCCGCAAATTTATTTATTTATTAGTGCACTCCAACGATTAGTTCACATAAACATTAACAGAGAGCTTAGTCCTATCATATAAACTAGGTAGGTACTACTTACAATGAACTAAAAAACTTATATTAACTAACTCTAGCTCCTGAGAAAAACTATAATAGGTACTATAGATATAACTCTGCCCAATCCTTCAGGGAATCTAGGCGTGATGATACGTTATAAATTTACATGGAATGACTTTCGGACCTCAAAAAAGTTTCCATCTGACGTCTCAATCAGGGGCAGCACACACGCGGACGGGACTTAACTGGTTGAATAACCACACCGCCAAGGTCGGAGGCTGAATCATAGCTGACTTGAGTCATACACAGTTGATTAAAAATAAAACGTCTTCTATAAAGCAGAATTCGGGCTTCAACCTTTAGACTTGAATAAATTCATTGGTTCCTTTTTTGTAGGCGTCTATCAACGTACATTGACACTATCTTAAAACGTACATTGACACTATATCTGAAAACGTACATTGACACCATCGCCGGGGTAATTGCGCGGCTTTAATTTTGACAGTTCAACAACATTCATTGCGTTATTTACGTTGTTGAGCAGACATGTTTTTCGAACATAATTAAAAAGCAATGTCCTTAAAAAATATTCAAATTGTGATTGATAGTGTGTTGTGCAATCAAGGTGCAGGTGAGGTAGTAGTCAATCAAGGTGCAGGTGAGGTAGTAGTCAATCAAGGTGCAGATGAGGTAGTAGTCAATCAAGGTGCAGGTGAGGTAGTAGTCAATCAAGGTGCAGGTGAGGTAGTAGTCAATCAAGGTGCAGGTGAGGTAGTAGTCAATCAAGGTGCAGGTGAGGTAGTAGTCAATCAAGGTGCAGGTGAGGTAGTAGTCAATCAAGGTGCAGGTGAGGTAGTAGTCAATCAAGGTGCAGGTGAGGTAGTAGTCAATCAAGGTGCAGGTGAAGTAGTAGTCAAACACAAGCCTTTCAAATACTAAATGGGTTCCTTTTTGGGTTCACAGCAGTTTTGTAAAATGCCGATGGCCGGTGGAGCAGACGAGTCCTGGAGTGGAGACCGCGTATCGGCAAGCGTAGTGTGGGACGCCCCCCAGCTAGATGGACAGAGAAGGCGGAGGGCAGGGTGCTGTGGCGCAGTCTGGGAGAGGCCTATGTCCAGCAGTGGACTGCGATAGGCTGAGTTGATTGATTGAACTTAACTTATATGTTACGTGCAATGAAAATCGTTCAAACAAATAAAAAAATATACACGGTCGAATTGAGAAACCTCCTCCTTTTTTGAAGTCGGTTAAAAAGAAAAATTATGGAGGGAAAAATACACTTACCTACCTACAAAAGTAGGTATGTGCAGGTAGTGAAAATCAAATTAACACGTTGCGGGACACTAAGAAGTAAGACGTGCTAACAAAAAAGCTTCTATTGTGTCTGATTCAGTGTCCTTCAACCGATTAAAAAGAAAATGTGGCAGGGAACAAAACCAGGTTTTTTTTCCTGCTTTTACAGGGAAATACAGTTGTATTATAAACTCAAATAACAATGTATAAAAACTATTCAAATATGTTACGTCCATTTGATCGGTTTTTCTAGAGTAAGTAGGAATAGAACAGTTGAAAATACAGTTAAAAGAACTCGGGTAAGAAAGCATTATAAGACCAAATAAAAAAAACTGGTTCACAATGTTGTGTTCAACTTTTTTGTAGAGCATTTATAGTCGTTTATTTAACTTGGCAAAAAATCTATCGTTTTACGAACTGCGCAACATCAAAATTTGTTGTTAATTTGTTTTTAACCGACCTACAAAGAAGGAGGAGGTTATGCATTCGGCGGGTTGTTTTATTTTTATTGGATAGTTTCTAATGACTTGCTTTTGAGAGCACGATGGGGACTCCAGTGCCGTCTCCGCACAGTCTCCGGTGTAATTCTTCGTTGATGGTAGATAGGTAGTTTTGTTTTCAATCACAAACACTCAAAACATTTATTTTAATTACATTTTTATAGGCCCTTTTGAATTATCATTTACCAAGGAATCGTTAATTTTCGTTAACTGAAGCTATTCGCCCAATTTCAAGACGAAGTACGTTCCATAAGGAGAAGAACGGGCAAGAAACTCCATGGACACTCTTTTAAATCAAAATATTGTTACAGAGGTTTCTTGTTCGGTAAATAATTAAAATTACAAACCTTTTTACACACTTTTATCGGGATATACCACACGTAGCTCTCTCAACAGAAAACTTTGAAAAATTAATATAAGCCTGGAAAATGATATCGATTAACTATACTAAATGGGATTTGAACATGACTGGCAAAATGGGGAATGTTCATACTTAACACTTATGGCCTAAGCTGACTAGTGAACATGATTTGGACATTTTTAATATCAGTGTTTCTCCGCATTTGTTGGTGAAAAGCTTCTTTACGAAAACGTAATTGCTTGCGTCTAAATGATTTTCATTTTGTTAAACGATCGTGTAATTTTATTTCCTAATTTACATTGTAGCTATTTTGTGCAGATCTTTTTTGTTGTATTTTTTGTTTTAAGTGTTTATCTGTGGAAATTTGTAAATGGCCTTCAATTGAATATTGTTTAAGAACACTGTTTTATATTAGCTGTTAGTTTCCCGAACAGAATAAAATAAATAAATAAAAACTGGCCAAGTGCGAGTCGGACTCGCATACGAAGGGTTCCGTACCACAAGACAAAAACACCGAAAAAAAACATGGGAGCCTCCCATACAACAAACGTGTTTGGCTCCGAGCCCTCCTTAAATATCTATTTTATTCTGTTTTTAGTATTTTATAGTATGTTATAGCGGCAACAGAAATACATCATCTGTGAAAATTTCAACTGTCTAGCTATCACGGTTCATGAGATACAGCCTGGTGACAGACAGACAGACGGACAGCGAAGTCTTAGTAATAGGGTCCCGTGTTTAAACTTTGGGTACGGAACCCTAAAAATGAAGATGTTATATCCAAAATGAAAAGCAAACAAAATGCATCAACTAGAATGTTCTCCCAAAAAAATGTTGAAGATCCTTTTCACAAGTCATTTCACAGATTAGATTACATCAAAGCATCTAGATTGTCTCATACCCTACATAGAACAAAGAACACTCAAATAGGCCTGTTTGTTTTTCCAAAAGTAGGACAAGACAAAACGGTAACTACTGAGTCACACAATGTTCACGTAAAACGGTGAAATCCTTTAATGGCTGTGGTGAAAATAAATGAATCACGAGACGTAACGAGGTGGGCAGAAGTTCAACTGGACTGAAAATTACTGTATTTTTGACCTGGATCTAGTTTTTGTAAGAATGTCAAACTCACTTATTTCAATTAAACTATTTAGGTGCAGGCACTTTTGAATTGTTAAAGGAGTCGGCCGTACCGAAGGATGAAGCTAGTAGCCTATTCCAAAGTGTCGTACCCCAGGCTCGGGGTTCCTATGGAGACGAACAGGCAAGGTACTCCATGGACACTCGTTTATTTATGTATTTATTAAAAAATACATAAATTTAAACGAGTTGCGAAAGTTGAGTTGAGTTGTGAAACGCTGTTCTCCATAGGAAACGACCAATTGGAAAACCGTGCACCCAGTTTGACGTTTCAGAAGTGCCCATGTACACAGGTTCTACCTAGTTCAGGCAAATGAGCAACTGTGTCCTCTATAATATTGTAAATCTGCACTATTTTTATAAATAAATGATATTATTATTATTTATTATTATGTAGGTATATGTGAAATAAAATATTTAGAGTTTGATTTAGACTTCTGGTAACGGCGATCCTCCGCCATTATATGTACTTATGTATTCAGACACGTAGCCCATGACTTCTAAAGATTACATGCGGTAAAATTTAACTAATCATAACGATGACACTGACGTTTTCTGTCCAAAGTTCAACAAAAGTCATAGTGTGACATCATGATGACATCAAAAGGAAATTAGTTAATTATCCTCCTGAACAATATTACTTAGGTTATTGTAATATTTTTCCTATTTTCACCGTAGAAGTTATGTCCCTCTCACTGAGAGGGAAGTCCTGACAATGGGGGCATTACAGGCTTATTTAGTTGTTTCTACTTGCTACCTAAAAAGGTTTCCACATTAAATGTTTAAATATGGATACCCATACGCTTACAGTATACATAATACCTACATACCTACATATGTATACCCAAAAAATTTAGAAGGATACCCATCACATCTACAGAGTTTCCCTAGCTCATTTAATTTGACCCTCTGTTTAAGTGCTGTCATATTCTGGGCTTATTACTGAATTCATTCAACCTCATGCAATTATTTCAATTTAATTGGGGACTGCATGATGCTGAAGATCATCATCATCATCATTTCAGCCGAAAGACGTCCACTGCTGGACATAGGCCTCCCCCAAGCACCTCCACTTCGACCGATTCTGTGCTTCACGCATCCAACGGGTGAAGATGGAAAAAAAAAAACTTGGGTTGGTTACTGTACCTACCAATGGCGCAGGTTCCATACAATTCGATTCCTATCAGCTTCCCTTTGTAAAATGGCAGTCACTATTCTATAGACAAATAATATAATCATTTTAAAGATATCTATTCTGGCTTACCTCTTTCAAAAATTGACCCTTCGCTACTGGTATGGTACCTACAATACGACCGACGTAACTTGGTGGGCGGGCCTGAACTTTGCGCAGAAGGCTGCGCAGTAAGTTTTTTAGAAACCAAATGGTGACATGAAGCGAGTGCGAGTGAGAGAACATGCGCGAAAGTTCTTAGTGCCTATGTTCAGGCCCGCCGAGTTACGTCGGTCGTATTGTACCTATGTTTTTTTCTATCCATACACCTCTTTCAGCCGTCATCTCATTATTTAATCAAAAGCGGAACAGAAAAGAAATGATTGCGGGGAGAACCCCGCAAACATTTCTTTGCTGTTCCGCTTTTTTCCGCTGGGGCTCTGTCTCGTATAGGGTCTTAGCATTATGCTGAGCGATGGCCGTTTTGCGTAGATGTGACGCATAATTTCTCCCAAATTGTTATTTTGTTTTATTTTTTGTTTGTGTTTTTATTTTTATGCCTCATGTTTGCCGCAAAGAAACGTATTTCTTTTTTACTTTCTTTCTTATAGCCAAATTGCGAAAACAAAATCTCGTCCTTTGAAAATCACAACCACTTTTCTATACCGGTACATGTAACCTTTACTTCAAAGGGAATATTTCAGGTTGAGCGATTCAACCCCTGGCTCGGCCTTTGCCCTCAATAACCTTTTTCTATTCGTTGTTTTTACAGCCTGAAGCGAGAGGAAAATTTTCCGGTTTATTATATGAATCTGATGGATTTGTTGAGATTCTGTTATGATTGGTTTTATTTTTCTTTTATCTTTCGTAGGGTCTAATATAATCCTCTTTAATGTAGGCAAATCACGAAATCCTATATTTTTTTGCTTATGTAGTAGGTAAATGCACGAAGAGTATGAAAACAACACATTCGTAGAAAACATATAATAATAAAAACCATTCTATAAATTAAATAAAGTCAAGTCCTTTGAATCTTTCCTTTCTTTCTTTTTTTTTTCTTTCTTATTTTTGTTTTGAATCTTTGAGTCTTTTGACCTTTGAATCTTCATGACTAACTAGCTTCTGCCCGCGACTTCGTCTGCGTGAAGTTTCAGCCCCGACCCATCGCGTCGCATCCCATCGCTCACCCATGCTACTACTTTGTTTTCATTTAGCGTTCTTTCTGACTTTTTCCTTTTGCTCGGCTCCTAAAGGTCGTAGTGTGATGTTAAAAAGCCAAAACCTACCTCAAGAATTGGGCTCCCAAATGCAACGATTATTTTTTAAATCCGACTGGTAGTTCCGGAGATTACCTCCTACATACAAACTTACAAACCGACAAATTTTACTTCTTTATAATATTAGTATAGACAAATACCACCAGATACTAATAGAAATAATTAAATTGGGACAAACCACAATCACAAAATACAGATAGTAGAGAAGGCAAACACATGTATGTACTTCACTTTTCATACCTACGCTCGGCGGTCGCGCTAGGGTGGTCAACTTTGGCTTATGCACAAAAAACTATCGTGGTAGTAGCACTCGTATCTAGTTGTTTGATTTATTGTTGAGCTTATTCTACAATATTAAAACAAAACAATTAACATAGTATTAAAATACAAAAAGTTTACAGAACAAAAACATATAAAATTTTACATTTGTCAATTTTCACCATCGAAAATCCCTAATAACTTCAAAACGGATTACCCTATTTACACAATTTATTTTGCCCTATCCATTTTAGACCTAAACCTATCAAATGACACTAAAAACAACACAATATCTGCACAAACAAAAAATCATGTTTTCAACTTACGTGACGTGGGTGGCGTGAATTTACCTTACAAAAAAGTTACTTCGTATAAACTGATTCAAATCAAAATAGGAAACTATTATTTAAATCGAGCTTATATAGCCATTTGTTTTGTTGGCAACCGCGCTCGCACTACTCCCAACCCGTCCGAGATAACGTGTCCGTGAGCGGTGTCTATGTGTGCGTTGCTCGAGCGCACTTTGTATGTAGATTGCCTTCTGTACTATCTGTACTTTGTGCCACAATCCCGGCAGACGATCCTACAGACAGACAGGCTCGCGAGCAGGAGACAGATTTCAATTACTACTCCATCTTATCTAAACAGACAGACGTACAGACAATCGGCTATCACAATGAAGAGACTTCTATTGTTTTCGAGATAATTACACTGACAGACGGACGGACGCTTGACATTGTTGTGTTGAAAAGCTTTGAGAAAATCGACAGACATCTTGCAATGTTTATTGACAATAGTAATGTATAAATGCTATTTCGTCAGATTTCTAAGGATTCTCGATTCTCAATTCTTTATAATGTATTGTGTAATACGTAGTGTCACATACACTACGTATTACACAATAAATTATAAAGAAAAGTGTAGTGTGTAAATGTATTGTGTTCTTTTAAAATGTTGGTAAAACAGTTGGTAGTCTTAAAATTAATGAAACAATTATGGACCCTGTCGGGCACAGCATAGTAGGAGAGGGGAGGAAGGATCAGTGTCAGTTTCGCAAAAATAGTAGAAAAATAATAGATTTCAAGTGAGTAACGTAGAAAAAATCACTTGTAGTCTTCATCATCTGCCTACTACAGTTCACTGCTTGGACATACGTCTTTCCAATCACACGTTTACGTAATCCTCGGTTACTCTCATCCACTTACCTCCATGGATGGAGCAGTAGTGGCACAGTGGAAACGGCCGCGACTTACAGGATGTACGTCGTAGGTTTGAACCCTGACAGCTGCACTTTGTGTAAATTATATCACCACCACTGCTCTCAAAACGGTGAAGGAAAACACCGTGAGGAAACCGGCATGTCCTAGAACCAAAATTTCGATGACATGTGACATCTACAACCCGCACTGGGCCCGCGTGTTGGATTAGGGTTAGGGCCCACTGGATCTCACAGAGAGGAGGCCTGTGTCCCAGCAGTGGGACCCATATAGGATTATGATTATGATACCTACATCCAGCTCGACCCAGCCTGAAGGCCTTCTACCCAACGATCATCACTTCTATAGTTAATTATCGTGTATCATTCTTACGTCACAACTAAATAATCAACACACTGTATGTATGAGTGTGTTGTTACGAGGTACAAAATTCCGATTTTTCATTCCGTATTATGTGTGAATATAAACAAAACTCCGGTGAAACTAATCGTTACGACGAAATGATGCCCTCAAAAGGATAATATAAAGACCAGTTTTCCTTGTGCTTAGCAATTTAGCATACTAAGCACTTGTTTTTCCTCATTTTGAAGTCAACGCACCGTAATGGCGACATCGTAGTTGACGACTGCGCATCAGTTTTCAAAAAAAAAAAAAAAAGAAACATTTTAATTTGGTCTCGCTCGTTCTATTGAAAACCTCTTCGAACGGTGTCAAATCATTTATTTCAAATAGGCACATAAAAGGCACTTTTGAACGTCTCCATCAAAAACAATTGATTTGATTCTAGTTGTTTCGTATGGAGGAGAAAGAAATTCCAGCGTTACTGTTCTAAAATGTTTTACAATACCTTGTATACATTAATTATATAATTATATGAGAAGCCGATGCATCTAGAATAAAATTACTATACCTACCACAACAGGTAAGTATAAAAAAAATAAAGCAATGACAGGTAAATTAGTTATATGATAGATACATACATGGTGCTCCACTGCTCAGTCACTAAAATTCTTCAAATTCATTTATTTCGTGAACACAGGGTACATACAAAAGGTGTTGTAAATACTTATGATCCGAGCTGTGTCCCGCCAAAAGGCATACAAAATATCAAAGGTTCCATAATGTCATTTGATAAATAAATAAAAAATTCTTCTTTCAAAAGTTCTTTATTGGATATGTATTACCGAAAGGTCCGGGAAAAATCAATCTGGCAATATCTGACTTCTGAGAACTTATGATTAAATAGGTAATTTTTTTTCAGATCATACGGATTTATTATTTTACAATAATTTGAAAAGCTCTCACCCCTTTCACCGTTCGCCTTTCAGTTCACTTCATTCTTCCATTTTCAGCTCAATTTTCGTTCAATGAACTTTCCAAAAAGCTTTCATTTCTTTCATCTCCAACAATTTTTTACCTGCCTTATTTTATTGTGTTTTCGAATTTGAATAGAATACAATTTCTTTATTATTTCCATCTTAGTTTAAAATTCCATTTTCATCAAACTGAGTTCAAATAACGGTACAGTCTACCGACCTTCGGGTCTACCTCTATTCATTGAACCTTTGACCTTCAAATTGGCGTAGAAAATTCTAGGCAGACGGGATAGGTCCTTGAACCAACGCCCCCTGGCCTAGTTACTAAAATAGTCTACAATCTTAGGAGTCAAAGATGTTGATTCAATTATGAAACATGATTTGAGGTTAATGAATTCCTATAAACTATCAACCGTTATATTTCGAGCCGTTTTGAATGGGCGTAGTGCTTATAATGTAGCCAAAACCCGGAATTTTCTTCAAAAAGTTTGCTACAAGAGTGGTAGTGTCTCTAATCTATCTATTTTTTTTTTCCGTTAGCCTGCACTGTCCCACTGCTGGGCAAAGGCCTCCCTCATTTTCTTCCACATTTCCTTGTGCTGTGCCTTCTCTGTCATAAAAAAAAATATTACTTAAATTAAATATAAGGAATTTACAAAATATATAAATCCCTAATATTTGATATAGAAAACTTCACTTCGCACATTATTTTTAAAGCAAAATCACTTGTCTTTAATTACCTGAATTTCGAATTCACACCCTGATACCGCCTGAATCTTGAAGTTACGTTTATAGAGAACTAGTTGTTACCCGCGATTTCGTCGGCGATACAGGATGAAAAATAGCCTATGTCCTCACCCAGAACATTGTCTATTTGTGTGCCAAATTTCATCCAAATCCGTCTAGCCGTTTTTGCGTAATTGAGTAACAAAAAACTCAGTTTCGCACTCATAATATTATTTAGGACTAGCTGCGCCCCGCGGTTTCACCCGCATAAATGTCGATCCCGTGCGAATATCGGGATAAAAAGTAGCCTATATCTTAATACAGGGTGTCAGCTACCTTCATACAAAATTTTATCAGAATTGGTCCCGCCGTTTGAGCGTGAAGAAGTAAGAAACATATAAATACACACACACACACTCACAAACTTTCACCTTTATAATATTAGTGTGATAGCACTGATGTACTTCTTGCTATTACAGTGAATTGACCAGTTTCATAATATTGCCAAATAGAACCATTTTTTTTTTTAATCAAGCCAAAATCTACTAGGTAATTGGAAATTGAGATCTAGAGCCAATACAGACCCAGATTTCAGCCAAAAAACACCCCATTTCGCTCCATACATTCCTAGAAACTATTATGTAACATACATTCGAACTTTAACATTCACAAAAGTGGGATTTCGTCTAGACATGCTGGAGCCAGTCTATAACCTACTTTATGAGAGAATAATTTCGGTAGCACACGAACATGGTGTGGGGTGAAACTAGGACTTATTTATTGATCTGACAATGTTACAGGAGTCGAAATAATTCAGAAATGTTCCTTACATCGTCGGTACTGTAAAGGTAGTCCGCTAGAGTCGACCTTATGTAGCATTCGAGCAAGGTGTAGAAGGAGGACTCAAATATTTTGTACTAGGTTTTTTGTTTAGAATAAAACAGTGACAATTTTAGTCGGAGAAATGTAAGACGTTTAGTCAAAATAAACGTAAGGAAATCGTAACGTTGTTTGTTTTTTTATAAGAGCTCTTCAACATGCGTAAGGTTTTTAGAATGACCAGCTGCGCCCCGAGGTTTCACCCGCATTGGTTTCGATCCCGTGGGAATATCGGGATAAAAAGTATCCTATGTGTTAATCCTGGTTATAAACTATCTGTGTGCCAAATTTCATCCAAATCCGTTCAATCGTTTTTGCGTGAAGAAGTAACAAACACACTCACGAACTTTCGCCTTTATAATATTAGTGTGATGAAAAATGATTTGCTGTAAAGTTGAATTTATCAACCTTGTGCGTTTTTTGTGGTGGCCGGGACATGGACGCGCCAACTGTAACCATGAATTCAGCGCATGATTAGCGTAGAATATTGTAGGTTATAAGAAAAAAATGCTGTTCCAGTTTGACCGCCTTCCTGCATAAATAACCCTGTACCTATAGATAAAATGAAATGCTGTCCGTTGGTAAGAACGGCTGGACCGATTTGGCTATTTTTTGTTTTAAAATGTTCGTAACAGTCTAAATTGGGTTTTTAAAGAAAGAAAAATTGAAAAAGATTGCCGGAACATTAGAAAATTGGGGGAACACTAAAAGTGGGGTAATTGATATTAGGTCAGGGGGCCTAAAAAGTCCACTTTGGCAGAATCATAACAGGATAACATTATGAATCATAATGGACAGTTAACTGTTAAGTTAATCGTATCAAATCCCATTGGTGAAGGATTTTTCAATTATTTTTTTTGTCCGTGCTAAAATACCAATCAATCCAATCCAAATCCAATCCCAATCTCTTTAATTAAACCTGCGTAGTCCAGCGAAAAACACGGAGTGTCTTCGCCATATTATGATTCATAATGTTATCCTTTTATGATTCTGCCAAAGTGGCCTTTTTAGGCCCCCAGGACAACGTCTCTCGGGTCAGGTGGTTCATAAATAAAAATGAAGTTTTTTTAGTGTTCTGAAAAACTTCGAATTCATTTAAGTACGATCTAAGTAAGAAAATATTGTTTATCGCTGTAGTTTTCAAATAATATAACTTGCCTTTTCTTGTGACATAATCCTTCAGTGTTATTTATTCCTCATTTATTTCCTTATGACTTTAAGTTATGAAAATATTCTATTTATATCTGGAAACCATGCGACTATAATTTAATTAAAACAAATAATGATATCTTTCAAATACCCTTCAAAATCTACAATTAATCTTATGATAAACCAATTGATCTTGCTCTATTCCTCTCAGTTGTTTAATGAAAACATTTCATCATTCCATTAAACAGCTATCATATTATTTATATTAAAGATATATCTGTTACATAATTATACAGTCACCAGGCAATAGGCTTGCCCCCTAGCGTTTACGCCGTACGGCATTTTATACAAACTTCCAAGCCCATGTATTTCTGTTTAAAATTTCAAAATAGGCTGTTTCATAGAAAAGTGCAATACGTACGCGGTCAAAATGTCAACATCTGCCTTTTCCAACTACGTTGGGGTCAGCTTCCAGTCTAACCGGATGCAGCTGAATACCGGTATTTGACATGCAGCGACTGCCTACCTGACCTCCACAACCCAATTACTGGGTAATAGGATACCTTCTCCTTGATAAGACTGCTTGTCAGACTTTCGGGCTTCTGACTACCCGTAACGACTGTCAAAGATCTACGAATGACAGCTGGGACCAACGGCTTAACGTGCTTTCCGAGGCACCAATTTTCTTTTCATAGCCGACGAAAAATTTGAACGAAACATTCAGAATCAAGTTCTGAATCCATGGTTTTTAAATTGAAATCTAGAATACATTTTTTCAACATCCCTTTTTCCTTTCATAACCAACCCTTACAACGCTACTATAACAACGATAATATAACAACAGCCAACAACCAAAGCCAACAGCCAAACAGCCGTTTGGTGGAAATCATCCTCTATGGGTTCACACAGAGTTCATCAGGGTTTAAATAGATCCGCTACCTCTCTCGGCAATCTACGCCGTAGCTCGGGGTTATTGACGTTTTGCTTGCCTTAAAAGCCTTAATTAAACGTCATTCGAGCTAGAATTACCTTAATTGAAGACGAAAAAAGTGTTTTAATGTGAAAATGAGATTATGTTCGTAATTAATGAAAGACGTAACGACTTACGAGTTGTGGGTCATTAGTTCGAACCCTGACAGGCTACTTTATGTCGAAACATCGAAGGAAAACACCACGTGGCACGCGTGTCCACCACGCGGGCCCTGGATTAACATATCGTCGACCGTAGGTTCAATTGAGGTAAGGGACAAAATACGATTTTTCAGGAGAGGCCGACAAAGTTTTTTTCGGACTAACACGCCTATCTTTTTTTGTTATTAACCTTTTTCGGATCTGATTTCACACATAATCTTGTATTTTAGTGCCCTATCTACCTGTGTAACATTTATTTAAATAAGTTAGCTATTTAAGAAAATAGACGTCTCTTACACCAACGTATTTTATTAGTAATGTCCCTTACATTAAATTGATCTCTACGTTGGATCCAATCTATAATGAAAAAATAGTGTAAAGGTCTTGTTGAACAAAATGTGTGAAGAATAATTCGTTGATTGGGAAGACCCTTACCTTATTTGAAGTGGATTGGCGGCGGTAATTACACCATTTCAAGTTGCTATATTGCATAGTTTTTCAGATACATTGTTATTATGGTGCTGATTCGAAATTCGAATCCAAAAATCAGTAGGGTAAGGGACATTTTTTTTAAGCTACAATTTTTTCATATACACCATTCGAAAGAGCGCAAAATTCTGAACAAAACTGTATACTCAACTCATTTTGGGTATTTTGTCCCTTACCTCAATTGATTGGTCGACGATATAGGCTACTTTTTATCGCGATATTTCCACGGAATCGACATTTACGCGGGTAAAACCGCGGGGCGCAGCTAATTTTTCTATAAATAGAAGGAAATAAAAGCCCCAACTACTATCAAAACATTAACCTAACCTAATCTATCTCCAATCGACGCCATCTTTTCTAATTCCTAGGAATTTGTAGAAGTAGGTCACAATACTGTGACGTCCTATCCTACCAATAGATGTACGTATCTGTCGCGCAAACCAGTGCGCAGATTCAGGAGGAAGGGGGAGAGAGTACGTCATTATAGCCACCCTCCGTTGGAAACACGTAGGGTACTTATTTTTGTGTTATCACGTGTTTGTTAGGGTTGATTTTGAAATACCTACGTGTTTGCAAAATTGTGTTGTTTGTACGACATAATAATTTCATGCTGGATCCTTTTTACGTCCGGCGCAACGAGGACATTCAGCCCCTCGGATTGGCTTGGAAGATAACTGCACGTTTTGCTTAGGACACACCGACACAACGACGGATCATCATCATCATTTCAGCCGAAAGATGTCCACTGCTGGACCCTATGTCCAGCAGTGGACATCTTTCATTCTCATCATTCTACCTGCATCATCATTCTACCTGCGCTGTGCTGGCTAGGCTGGTTACCCAGTAACTGGGTTGTGAAGGTCAGATAGGCAGTCGCTCCATGTAAAATACTGGTATTCAGCTGCATCCGGTTAGACTGGAAGCCGACCACAACATAGTTGGGAAAAGGCTAGGCATATGATGATATCATTATTTAGGGAAAACTATTTGACTCATCTAAATTTTTTCACTACTGATTCTTTACAGTTACATTCATAAAATTCACTTCACCTAAATCAAGTCAAATCCGCACATAAAAAAAACAATAGTGTATTACGATATTCCACACCACAGGTGGATGATCCCATCCCCTAACCATCCCATACCCTAACCATCCCATACCTCACACAATACCCATGGGAATCGAAGGGGCGATGTCATTCGGGAAGGGGATCCTTATTAATGTAACTGTCTTTTTTTTTTCGTATGCCATATTTTGTATGTGGGCCCGTGAGAATATGGGGAGGGAATGTGCACATTATAACACAGTTTAGATATCCGTGGAAGCTCGTGTTAGCGATTTTCATCACATTATGGGTAGGTTACGTGGTTACGTAGGTTAGTGGACAGTCTCTTTAAAAGGTACTAAGTACAGAAGCACGTGCCGTGTCGAGCCACATCTTTTTTAGTTGTTTAAAGTTTACTAACATAGTTTTTATGTCATTGTTACTAACACTATATTTTATGGATTGTGAGTATTTCTAGTCCGAATTAAAGAATATATATTTGTACTAGCTGCGCCCCGCGGTTTCACCCGCATAAGTTTCGATGAGAATATCGGGATAAAAAACCTATATGTTAATCCAAGGTGTCAGCTACCTCCATACAACAAACTTTCGCCTTTGCGACCCGCCCTAATGAAATTAAATTAAATTAAATTAAATATTTATTTATGTAAGTAGATCTTATATGACACTTTTACATGTCAATATTTTGTTAGTTAATATTTTAAAAACTAGAAGGCGCTGGCATTTTCTAGCTGACTGACCCCTGAGAAGAAATGCCAAAACAAACTCCGAGGTCATGGTCTCTTTTAAAGTATAACATTATATTATTAGGATTTTATGTGACTCTAATGCAGGGCCATGTCTTGAAGAGCCTTTTGAAGAAAGGGCCTTTGCAGCTTCGAGTTAAATGGACGCGAGCCTTTATGGGTGCCGTAACTTTGATAATGGGTAATATTATAAGGGATGTTATTACGGTTTTTGATGTGTGTTTTATGGCACAATTGCAAAAATACTGAGAGAAAATACTGTTTTGTGAGAATATACAAAATGGTTGACCCATGTATTCATACAAAGCGTTTATAGCTTAGAAGGGGAGTCATATTATTAATGTCACTTTTTTTTTCGTTCTTCATCTTTTGTGCTGGTCCTGTGAGAATTTGGGGAGGGAATCTTATGGTTACTGCTTTGGTTATGGGTAATTTAAGGGATAATAGAGCTTTTGATGTATAGGTTTTGTGGTGAAATTGCAAAAACAGGAAGAGAAAGATCTGTTTGAAGAGAATTTAAGCTTTAAGATTTATCGGGATTAATTTTAATGTTACTGGTTTTTTTATTTTTTATTTGCGGTTCAGTGAGAATATGGGATGGGAATCGTAAGGTTACCTATAGTGGGTAATGTATAGGATATTATTATGGCCCTTGATATCAAAATAATCGTTCAATATGATGCTTTGGCTAATTTGCAAAAATAGGAAGCTACAAGTATATATAGGTGACACAATGTACTTACAAAATGGTTGACCTACGGATTGGTTAATAATAAAAATGTGTACATAGAGTTAGGTTATAAATAGTTTAGCTAGTAAGTTCGCTAGCTAGCTTGCTCTTTTGGCTTTTAGTGCCTTTACTGACTGGTTCTATCACAATTAGTAGCATATTTTAAATTAACTAGAGCAGTAAGATTGAGTAATCAAATGCAAAAAGATTTTTCAAATCCGACCGGTAGTTTCAGAGATTAGCGCGTTCAAACCAACCAAACAAACTTATCAGCATTACTATTACTTTCGATCTTTCGATCTTTTTTTTTCAAAAAAAACAAAAACATGTGACTTACATTTCCTGTAACAAATTAATCATGTGTATTGTGTACAATATGAATAATTACAGATTGTAATCAAAATTGTTGTTTATGTACAAAAATAATAAAAATAACAGTAGTTATCATTGTCATTATCTACATCGTTGCGCAGGCGAACTGGACAATCCGCATGGAAAATCACCGGTCTAATGTAACTGCGTATTGAAGCTCATAATGACTCTAATAAAACAATAAAAATAATAGGTAATAAGTATATATTAGAATGAAGTACAAACCTAGTTATATCATAAAATTCCTAAGTTTGTTCATTAGCTAAACGAAGATTGTAGTCAAACGGACAGGGGGCCTTTTGATACGATAGAAAAAAATCATGAAGATACCTCTACAAACTTTCTTTTTACAACAAAAACTATACTAATATACATACATTACATACATACAATCATTCTGATTTTTTGTCAGATACAAGCAACATACTAAAACACTACTGTTTTATTTTTTTAGTCTAAACAACAGATTTTTTGTAATTAAATAATTGCGTCATATTTTGCAATAAATTACCAGCGTTGTGTCATCGCGCTTCCCTTTCTGTTCTATGCAGTCCGACAGTGACCGCGCTTTAGGTCATAGAGAAGATACGTCTTGGCAATGGGACACAAACTTTGACCTAAAGCTATATTATATTTGTATATTACTAATAAAGACGGGAGGGCCTATAAAAGTGACGTTCTATCAGTAAAAACGATGATGGGAAAGTCAACCAATAAATTGATGTTACCGAAACGCATAAACATGATGATCCTATTGAAAATCGTTGGTGAAGATAATAAGTTGTAGAAGATAAGACTTGTCTAGACCGTCTAGTACAGTATTCTACAGTTTCGTCACCGAAATAACAAACAAAACCTCTTAAAACAGGAAATAAACCACAGTATGATCGTACACTATTCCTAAAAAACTATATAACCAGATGCTGCAGACCCTGGCAATGACCGAGAACACGCCAAGATCACGAAGGTCAGGAGAAGCATGCTCAGGTTCTAATAGATAATCGTATAATTGAGACAAAGGTTGTTACAAAGGTCGCAGACCACAGTGAAGCAATACTGTATAAAAAATAATAAATAAATGTTTACGAAGGAGTGTTCATTACATTAGTCGGGATCTACAAATGAATGTGTAGCGGTATCTACAACGCAACATGCGAACAACGCGTCATACTGACGTCACGCAAATCCTGCATCGCGCAAGCAGAGTTTACCGCGCAATTAGCATAGATACAACGGCCTGACATGAATCATTGGGCAGTTGCCAGTCAGACACAACACCCGTCTGGTCGGAAGATCCTCCCTTTTCTATGGAGGTTGAGTGAACTTTACACCCCGTTCCTCATACCTCTATAAATGAATTCCTAGCCATTTTCTAACCACCTACGTTTGTCTGACTTCACGGATATCTTCGTCTGACTTACGTAGGTAAGTCTACTACTTAGTTATATTCTGTCTGTCTCCGCGTGACTAAAATAAAAATCGAATCTTTTCTGTGTACCAATGAAAGGTTTTCTCTACAATAAGACAATTTCAGCACAAGATATTTTAAAGAGAAGCGACTAAAATCGCACGATAAAATCCGGATACATACGATCCATATGCCTAAACGGTAACTTAGGCGTACAGTTTTTGTCCATCGTTGTACATAATATCATGGTGACTGGGTATATGTTGTGTATTTTGCCGGACAACAATGACTAAAACAGCGGCGTTTATTGTAGGTAGATATGTATATTATTATCATAGAATATCAGCATCAGGTAGTACATATATTTGCCTGACACGTGCTGAGCCGGACTCCCATTAGGTGCAGCCGCACACCGTATAGTATATTCGTATTTTGATTCAAAGTGTCATGTCTTCATAGTGTCATTTAATTTCTTTTAGAAGGTTTTTATTTTTTGTATGTTGGCACCTTGTTTTTATAAAATTTGTAAGCATTTATTTGTGCTTATGTGTGTTGTGCTATGTCTTTTGTGTGCACTAAATAAATGTTTTATCTAACTATCATCTGTCCTAAGGGTAGTCACACTTTTCCGACTTCTAGTTTTAAAATAACAACCGCCACCGGTTCCACCTGACCTCGTGACCTCTCCCACAGATTTCCGCAACGAATGGATCCGCACTACCCGAGAGTCGACCTCCAATTGTTCTAGACATCTAATTCAGTGCCGTCAATCAACACTTCTTACAATATGAAGAACAAAACGATAAGATCTGTTCACACTGTAAGGACAGAAAAATAATAAATCGTTTCCGAGTTTTTTACATCTGACAGCAGAAACCCAATTCAGCAACCTTATTGTATTACAGTAATACCTATTTTAAAGGCGAAATTTTGTGAGTGTGTGTATGTGTGTGCGTGTTTATATGTTTGTTACTTCTTCACTCTCAAACGGCTGGACCAATTTTGATAAAATTTTGTATGGAGGTAGCTGACACCCTGGATTAACATACAGGGTGGCGATTAGGTTATCACATTACTCTTAAGAGGTCATTGTATTCATAATTTATGAATAACTTTTACTATGGGACCAAACCTGAAATCGCGAAAAAAAAATCAGCTGTTCTCTACATTTTGACGAGTTATAGGTACGCACATAAATGTAGGGAACAGCTGTTTTTTTTTCGCGATTTCAGGTTTGGTCCCATAGTAAAAGTTATTTATCCCGATATTCCCACGGGATGGACATTTACGCGGGTGAAACCGCGAGGCGCAGCTAGTCAAGAATAAAGATGTGATTTTGACAGGCTTGTCAGTGGCAACAACCCAACAGTGACCTTATTTCAATAAGAATAAAGATCATTGCGATTTTGAAAGTGATGCAAAATCAGAGGAAGGTAAAATCAACTTGAGGAAATTGAGTTGAACTTGACTAAATACTAAACATAAGTGGAAGTTTTATTTAGCAATTAACGTATTATGAAAATAAGTAATAAGGCTTTATTTATAAATCGTCTGAAGCATGACTGTGAAACAGTTTAAAATAACGAACTACTCGTATTTCAATTTATTTCATGATTTCTTATTTTATACCGAAGCACTTACGACATGTTTAAGTTTACATAATGTAATATTAATCAATTTAATATTTACATACTACATAATAACATAAACAACAGCATACCGCAGAGTACATTTCGAATGACGCGTAAACATTTCAAAGTAGGTAAGTTGTAACAAATACGAAAAACTCCGCCAATATAAACTGTGCTTGGAATAACGTATACCATTATATTATTTATTTATCTGTCAGATTATACGGTGAAACAAGCGTCATAGTCGTCTTCAATTTATTGAGAAACTCGGCGTTTCACGGAAATCCTCGGCTGTCAGTAAAATCACAACAGAAATAATTATACAGAAGTACAGACGCCAGCACATCAAGCTACTACAATCTGTCAAATTTCTTTAATAGATTTTCAACTTAATCGCTAACGCATAAGGTTCAAAGTAGATTGGGAAAATTTTACAGTTTCGGGTACCTTGATGTGCTGGCGTCTGTACAACGAGCGAAAGCAGGCGCACAGACAAATGGAAGCACTCAATTTGGTATCTACAGGCACTTTTCTGAGACAATTTTGGTTTGGAAGAGACCATAGATGCTTACGTATGTAGAGTGAGAGTCCGTCTCATGAAAGAGGTCTCGCCAACGCAGCGCCACTGTCGTGTGACGGAATCATAAATATTGATTGATTAATTTATCTCGACATCATAATAATAAGTAATTGTTAATAAAATGCACAATCCTAAACGGAGAAAGGTGTGTGGGTTGTTGTAGGAACGTTGCTAACTGTTTGATAATAATTAGTTCCACTTATTGCCGCGGGACTTCTTTAGCTTGAGCCGTGCGTGTCTATGTGTGGATGCGTTTTTGCTCGTTGTGTGGCGCGGACCTTTCGTATAGTATCTACTTTGTGGTAAAACGGTTGGCAGGCTACCAACTACGGAGGATAATGAATGATCTTTACGCTTCAGTATAAGGGTTTTCTCGGAAGCTTGTACTTTTGGGAAGGAAAATGTAGGTAATTAGGTGATAATTCAAACAGCTGTCAAATAAGACCGACTACCGACTCCAAGAAAATTAATGTCGGTCAAATGTATGGAACAGCAATTTTTTTTTTAATAGCCGGAGATGAATTTTGAGAGCTGTGGTGGCCCAGTGGTAACGGACCCGACTGGACCCGACTTACGAGTTGTAGGTCGTGGGTTCGAACCCAGACAGGCGCTTTACTTTGTGTTAATTTATTTCATCACCATTGCTCTCCTCAAAAACGGTGAAGGAAAACATCGTTAGGAAACCGACATGTCCTAGAACCAAAAATTCGAAGACATGTGACATCTACCAACCCGCACTAGGCCCGCGTGGTGGATTATGGCCCATTCCCTCTCACAGAGAGGGGGCCTTTGTCCCAGCAGTGGGAACAGTATAGGCTGATTATGAGGTTCAGTGATCTGAATCAGGGTTACAGGTTGTATAAAACGGTGCAGGGTAGCCTTTACTAGAAGTGGTCATCGTATTAGTGGTTCTGCAGCATCAATATCATTAGGGAGTGTGTCAGAATATAGCAGTTCGTCGTCGACGTGGTACGACAGCAGCTCCCGTGACATCATCTGTCATCCTAAGACAGCCACAGCATTATATTGTAGTCTTTGACAGCCACCCATGCAGCCGCCACGCAACCATCGATGCGACGCTCTGGTAAGTAGAGTGACTGTCACCAGCCAGTGTCACTCTACCGTATCCGAGTGGATGCGACCTCTTCGGTGATTCCAGTACACTGACTTCTAATAAACAGTATAACAGGTCAGTGTTCCATCAGTCTATCAAAAATTGCTCTGTGGTGTTCCAGTAACTTCGTAATAAAACTAAACTGAGCCATTTGCTGCGCCGTCATATAAAAAAAAATCAATGACTTTACAAAAAAACAAAAGTCTGACAGCTGTCTAGTTTTCTTGGTGATGACAAATATTTTAGTAATCTTATCTAGGCAAACGCAGGCACTTTACAATTTCGTAGTCGTATACAGTTATAATATTTAATGCTACGTTAGATAATACTTAAAATCTTGATTATGAGTAGACTAACTATCATTCAACCGAAAAAGGCTACTAAGGGCTGATTTTTCCATCGCCAAATTACTTTTATTCGAGGAGTAAAATTGACGTTTGACAGTATTTATACATGTAATAACTGTATGAAATAACTGTCAAAATTTCAAAATTGTTCCTCGAGTAAAGTTATCAGATGATTGAAAAATCAGCCAAACAGATTCATAACAATCAATTCTAACAGTTCCTGGTTGTAATCCTTCTGTCGGCACTCCCGGAGTGCCACTGTTTTTTTTAACGACCGCACGACGATCTACACTATTAAGTCTAGATTCTTGAAGTATAATTTCAGTCATAACAGTTTTATTTTATTGTGTTTACTTATATATCAACACCCGTCACACCAGCCATCATTTTGACCATAGGTTACTTCAAAACTTGACCGGTCACGGCCAGCTAACATACACACTAATTATATATTCCAGAGCGTCGAACAACGCTAATTATGCTAATAAAGTAAACTTATTACAATAAGCAACGCACGAAGATTAACATGACAGCATACCTATTGTAACGCTAATTTCACGTAATGTACGTCATTTAGACGGTATGAGCGTACCTAAGATATAAGATGGGAATAACAATTCTGCAATAGGTACGCAATGACATTGGAGAAAGTGTCATAAGGTGAATGGTGGTAGACCGCGAAATTCAAATTTTCTTACGTTTTTTGCAATTTGCAGGTCAGTATCAGATTGTATCTTGATCAAAATATGATTCGCGACAGTACCAGATTTGACAGGACTAAACTAAATATTTGTCTTCTTAATGAAATAGAAAGAAAAAGATGCACTGAACTTAAATTTAGTTTAGTTTGTGAACAAGGGAATCGGCGCCATTGTGTTATGGCCCAGTCTTCACACACGGAAAACCTTCCTATCAAAATGCCAGTTTATTTATCTTTCTTTGAGCCCGACGAAACCTTATACGGATAGATCTTCAATACGTCATTGGTTAATGGGGCCACTTAGGTTGGCAAACACTTCATACATATCATATTTTGCCAACATACCTAATGGCCTGATTTTTCTACCCTCTATTTACACAAAAACTTCCAATCAACTAAAAATTGTATTCATTGCGACTTGTACAGGAAGATAGGTACCGCGAACTAAATAGAATGACACAAACAATTAAAAATACAATATATAACACAACTAGCAGCGCTCCGCGGTTTCACCCTATAAGTGTCGACCCCGTGGCAATATCGGGATAAAAACTACCTTATGTATCTTTCCCGCGACTCAAACTATCTCTATTACTAAATTTCATCTAAATCGGTTCCGCGGTTTAAGCGTGAAGAGGTAACAGACAGACACACTTTCGCATTTATAATATTACTAACTGCGCCCCACGGTTTCACCCGCATAAGTGGGAATATCGGGACAAATAGTAGCCTATAATATGTTAATCCAGGGTATCAGCTACCTCCATACAAAATTTTATCAAAATTGGTCCAGCCGTTTGAGCGTGAAGAAGTAACAAACATATAAACACACACACACTTACAAACTTTCGCATTTATATTATTAGTGTGATAGCTGTGGTATGTGGCTTTTGTCCTCGTACAGGTCTGTTAAAAAATTGTTTAAAAAACTATCCTGTACGAATACAGCCTATATCAACATGGAGCTGCGACCTTTGAAAAATAAATGTAGGTACAACTATCAACAGTAATAAGTTACAACATTTCCTTCCCTTTTTAGGTTTCCGTACCTTTAAAAGGATAAAACGGAACCGTTGTCCGTCTGTCTGTCAGTCTGTCAAGACCCTTTTTTCTCGTGGAGGTAACAAATTGAAAGTAATATCAAAAACATCTACGGTCCTTTGAACCTCTAAAAAAAATAAGCTTCTAAAAGTCAACGCAATAAAATACGGCTTCATACGCGACATATTTTGATTCTCGCAAATAAATCAAAACCTATATAATAGGGTACTTCCCGTTGACCTAAAATCATGAAATTTGGCAAGAAGCAAGGTCAGCACAAGTAAAGGAAAATGTCCGGAAATCGTTAATTTGTTATTTTATTTCTCTTTAATTACGCAGTTCTAAAAGACTGAGTCTGAGATTTATATGCCTCATTAATTTATTTAGCACCACGTGTAGCCACACGCAAAAGTTTTAAGGTCAAACTAGAGTCAACAGTGTGACAGCGATCGAGCCAAAATCAATAAAATTATCATCTTAGCCAGACGACTTAAAATATTTAGGTAAGTAATCAGACGTCATTGGTTGACCGTCTGAGGTGAGGAGTTTCTCCAGACTGTTCGCATAAAACTTGTTTTGAAACAACGTTTTAATTTAGTGTAGATCATCATCAATTTAGCTGTAAGACGTCCACTGCTGGACATAGGTCCACTGCTGGACATAGTGGCGTTGCTTGTGGGAACAAGCATAGCCACTTCGGCCGGCACCAATTGCGTAACATTATCAATCACATTCCGAATCGTTATGAAGGATTTGGTAATCCATTGCTTCATGAGTTCGAAAAATTTGTCCGCTCAACATCGTAAATAACGCAATGAATGTTGTTGAACTGTCAATAAATAAGTCATTACGTGTAGTCTTGAGCTAAGTTATCGTGAAAATGGATTCTGTGTAAGTACGTGTTTAAAGGTAATAAATTATAATCTTTTACTAGTTTTTCCACTCTCGAAATCGAATACGGGTAGTCAGAAGCCGGAAATTCTCACAACCAGTCTTACCAAGGGGTATCGTATTACCCAGTAACTGGGTTGTGGCGGTCAGATAGGCAGTCGCTCCATGTAAAATAATGGTATTCAGCTGTATCCGGTTAGACTTGAAGCCGACCCCAACATAGTTGAGAAAAGGCTAGGCAGATGATGATGATGATGAATGTATAAAAATTATTCTCAACTTTACATTTATTTCATTAAATATCTACCAATGAATGAATACATCTTTCCAGAATGAATGCCATTTGAAAATCGATAAGGGCAAATAAATACTCATATTATAATGAAACTCAGTAGACAAAAATCAAATAACAAAACAAACTTTTGTAATAGCATACGACATTATGGTCATGTATGATTGGAGAATAATAATAGAGCTATACAAATAAAATAAACAATAATAAAATACAAGTGTTCACATTACTTTTATAACAAAACTAGACTTTTTCTTGGTATTACTAACACCATGTTATCGTTTTGTGGCACAATACCCAGTGTAAATGACATTTTAGTTACAGCCGGTCGATTCTATAAAAATCTCACCGTGACAACTTAGGTGAAGTGAGTTTATTTTTGCTCGGAATTGACACTATTGACAGCTCACTCCACGTTCACTTCACCTAAGTTTTCACGGTGAGATTTTTACAGAATAGCACCGATGTTCGCGTCAAATAACTTTGCAGGAAGCTATAGGCATTTCGTTAGCCGCGCATGCGCGCTGCTGTTTTATTCATACGATTAACTACTGCGCAGTGATTAATTTGTTGCCTACTTATTTGACGCGAACTGTGCTTGAATTAGGTATTAATTATTATGTTAGGCATAAGCATAGCATAATCAGCCTATAATGTTCCCACTGCTGGGACACAGACCTATCTTCGAGAGGGAGTGGGCTGTAATCTACCACGCGGGCCGAGTGCGGGTTGGTAGATGTCACATGTCTTAGAATTTTTGGTTCTAGGACATGCCGGTTTCCTAACGATGTTATCCTGCACCGTTTATCATGTTAGAAATCAACCCAAATAAGGTAGGTACAGCACGTCCACAGTAGAAACTAAAAAAACGCAAAGTGACAGATTATAGAAAGATTTTTATACCGCGAAGACAAAAATGAAGAAAAAAAAATTATTGTCTTTTCTTGCGTGACTACCCGTGCAAGGCCTGCAGTCTCGACATAGATAGCAATCGCTTTACGACCGAATTCGGTCGCAAAGTCCTATCGATCCGGATTTAGCGATATTTGGTAGTCTCGACTCTCAAAGATTCTCAAACTTTACGATTTTCGTAATGTTTACGAATATATTTTGCGAGCAGTTTTGACAGATGTAGAGACTTGCGTTTGTCGTAAGGATCGTTACGGCTAGCGATTATTGTCGGTATTATTTTGCGATCGGTAGTTTGCGACAGCGTCGCTATCTATGTCGAGACTGCAGGCCCTGGATTCTGATTTTGATTCAACATTGATTAAGTAAACCAGAAGGCCAATTCCCGTAATTTAAAACGTTCAAAATCTAGTTGCAATCTCATCTCAGCGACAATCACTGTCAAAAATGTAGGAAAATTAGAGATATTTTTGACAGATTGAGACATGTTAACGTTCGCAAAATTACGAGAATCAGACCTCCTCAGTAAAATTTACTTTACAGGTCATAATATTATATTACTAATAAAATAGACACCGTTACAGTTAGATACAGCTATGGCACGTTATGCCATAAGTGCGCCATTGAATCCCATGGCATATTGCATAGGTATTTATTATTATAATAGCGCTGGTGTCCGTTATTTGACACATTTTGTACCATTGGGAGTTACCTGTTAGGTCCATATGTTTACCTATTTATATTATATTCAATGGTAATGGGGACTATACTAAGTAGAATTTATAATGATAACTAGCTGCGCCCCGCGGTTTCACCCGCATAAGTGTCGATCCCGTGGAAATATCGGGATAAAGAGTAGCCTATATGTTAATCCAGGGTGTCTATATACAATTTTATCAAAATAGGTCCAGCCGTTTGAGCGTGAAGAAGTAACAAACATGTGTAAACACACCCACACACACACAAAGTTTCGCCTTTATAATATTAGTGTGATTCAGTGATGACAGGGTTTAACTATTTCGCCTTTGTGTTCATGTTCATTAATTGTAAGTACCTACTTTATTAAATACAATAAAAACATATTATTGAAACAACTCATTTATTTACTTGCTATAGATACCTAATTTCACGAAAAATAATAACAACAGCAATAATAAGCGTAATAAATAAAAGGAAAACCTTCACATTAATAAAGTTCTATCCATGTTATTCGAAGAAGCAAAAATAAATCATAATATTTTGTTCCACTTTTCTAGTAAATCAATCAACTCAGCCTATCGCAGTCCACCGCTGGACATAGGCCTCTCCCAGACTGCGCCACAACACCCTGTCCTCCGCCTTCCGCATCCAGTCTACCCCACCCACCTTCTTGAGGTCGTCCGTCTATCTAGCTGGGGGGTGTCCCACACTACGCTTGCCGAAAGAACCACCGAAGCGGTTAACCACTGTATCGGCCGAATGTTCGGTCATTTTCTGATTCGAATATTATTATCCTACTACGAATTTAAAAAAAAAAGGTAAAAAAGGGTTAAGGGTTCTAAAAAGGTTCGGATTGGCCACGTTGGCATAGTTTGGTCGGGACCAATAGTCAATATAGGAAATTAATGGTATTATGTAAAATGACCGAACATTCGGCCGATACAGTGGTTAACCGCTTCGGAGTAGACCCCCTGGACTCGTCTGCTACACCGGCCATCGGTCCTTCGGCAGACATGACCAGCCCCCTGCCACTTCAGTTTGCTTACTCTGCAAGCTATGTTCTAGTAAATATTTAAGTAATAATTTTATTCATACTTCTGCGATTGCCTCGTTGGTTTAGTGGTCGCCCACGCCACTGCTGAGCATGAGGTCCTGGATTCGATTCCAGGGTCGGGTCAAAGTGCTATTGGGTTTTCCATCTGGAATTTCTCAGTGGCAGCTCGGTATCTGGATTTGTGCCCAGTTGATGGCAATAGGCTCGCCCCAAATATAACTGGCGAAATGTGGGTGTACCAGCTACACCTCTGCCTAACCCTTGCGAAAATATAAGCGTGATTTTTACGTTATTATTCATACTACATTTACATTTAGCACTAAATTCCCTTACCTTTAAAGCTTTGGCCGATTCCTATAACATTTAACAAATCATTACAGATTTCCTTCGCCAAGCATATATATACATATTTGCTTTTGTCGAAGCTTTTTTTTTTCGGATGGGAAATCATCAAATGATCCCTCCCGCTCTGGGTGGAGCGGAAGGGAGTGTCAGACTCTTACTGACTAAAACCCACCCGTGTTCCTTCTTTAGCCCTTTATTTTCCGGGCCAGCGGTAACCCTTTCGGACAATCCCGCTGACCCGGCAGGCTTCGGCCCTATGGGGCCCCTCCTCGATGCTGACATCTCTTTGAGGTCGAAGCTTAGATAATCTTCAAAACTTTAATGCAACGTTAGGGACTACCTATGTGCCTTGTAATAAAAAAACAGTGGCACTCCTTGAGTGCCGACAGAAATGAAAACTTGAACAATTACGTGTGTAAATTATTTTTTGAATTGTCTTAAAAACAAAACACAAACGGAATACTTTGCCATCACTCACGATCAAAACCAAGTACATCCCGAGGACAGCCGAACACATCCGAATGTAGCGCGGTGTCGGTTACGGTAACAGTGTCGCGAGTCCAATGGTTTTTTCCCATCTCAAAAAATTATCAACGCGCTTAAAGAAGTTTTCACTTCAAAAAATCTAGAAAATACAGTCCAATCATGATTAAAATAACGCGTAATTCATTATTATTTGTTAAACAACTTAAGTAGATATTAAATGGCGTTAATCGCAAATATCTGCCGATTCTAATCGACTGGTTTTTCCCTTATCACCGTAACTAGGCTTTGATAAGTCATAAAACAATAATATTTGTGCTGATAAGTGATAATTACTTACATACGAGTATAACAGTCATCGATTCTGGGAAGAGTCGAACTAATATTTTTGTTAAAAACTTTTCCGTTATTACGGTTCAAGTCTTTGTAACACTAGCAGGGCCCCGAGGTTTCACCCGCATAATTTTCGATCCCGTGGGAATATCTAGATAAACTATCCTATGTCCTTTCTACTCAAACTATCTCTATACCAAATTTCATCTAAATCGCGCGGTTTAAGCGTGAAGAGGTAACATACAGACAGACAGACACACTTGCGTATTTATAAATTTATTAGTATGGATAGTATGGATATTAGTATGGAGTAGCAGCGCCCCGCGATTTCACCCGCATATCGGGATAAAAGTATCCTATGTGTTAATCCTGGTTATAAATTAGCTGTGTGCCAAATTTCATCAAAATCCGTTCAGTAGTTTTTACGTGAAGAAGTAACAATCATACAAACACACTCAAAAACTTTCGCCTTTATAATATTAGTGTGATAACATAACATATTATATGTATAACATCACGCCTGTAATCCCGGAAGAGTTAGGCACAGGTGTACCTAGTACCTACCTACTTACATACTTATTCAATATAAGTAATCTATGTTACTTAAAATTGTATCATCATCATCATCATTAAAGCCGAAAGACGTCCACTGCTGGGCATAGGCGTTCCCCAAGCACCTCCACTTCGACCGGTTCTGTGCTTCTCGCATCCAACGGGTTCCTGCGGCCTTTACAAGGTCGTCGGACCACCTTGCATAAAAAAAAATTACATTTGCTTAAAATTGTATGCTTCAAAATTAACTTGGCTACGCTTTAAACTTAATTTACAGATATTTTCAGCAGTTTTCAGTCACCACGACCCAGTTTAGACTTTTATTTTCACAATTTTACGTTTAAAATACCTACTTGTATGTA
The DNA here is from genome assembly GCA_948474745.1 of Oligia latruncula. Taxonomy (NCBI): domain Eukaryota; kingdom Metazoa; phylum Arthropoda; class Insecta; order Lepidoptera; family Noctuidae; genus Oligia; species Oligia latruncula. The sequence goes on from OX419700.1 coordinate 12,996,873, forward strand.
TAGTCTAAGCAGTTTTTAGTTTTTTAAGTGCGTGAGCCAACCCCAACCAACCCAACCACGTGACGGAATGGATGTCTTGTGGCTGTTAACCACTCAATGCCGACGTGGTATGATATCGGCCCATTACAATATAAAATCAATTGTGCCTCATTAGCGGCGATTACGCGGTTAATAAATTAATTACAACCCACAACACACGACGATGACATGACATGATGATTTCATCATTTTCATTTTTGTTCATTCAGTTTGATAAGCCATCTTTTAGCTAAAGCACTTTAGCACTTACGTATTTAAGTGTATAATCCTTAAATGCTTACTAAATAAGCCACACCAGTAGATATGCCGATGACTTTGACCAATAACTTCATTCAATATAATCTTTAAGTTATTCAATACTTATCGTAATTTTCCTCCAAGTGGTAATCCTATCACATTATAATAGCTTAGTGAAGATAATTATTTTGTACTAGCAGCGCCCCGCGGTTTCACCCGCATAAGTGTCGGTCCAGTGGGAATATCGGGCTATCCTATGTCCTTTCCCAGGACTTAAACTATGTCTGTACCAAATTTCATCTAAATCGGTTCAGCGGTTTAAGCGTGAAGAGGTAACAGACAGACACACTTTCGCATTTATAATATTACTAGCTGCGCCCCGTGGTTTCACCCGCATAAGTGTCGATCCCGTGGGAACATCGGGATAAAATGTAGCCTATAAGTTAATCCTCCATAAATTTTTTTATTAAAATTCGTCCAGCTGTTTGAGCGTTAAAAAGAATTAACAAACACACTCACAAACTTTCGCCTTTACAATATTAGTGTGAGATAACAAATATAATTATTTTAAGTAGTTTCGTCATCGAAATGCACGTGTTATTGTGTTTTTGTGATTGTGAAGGATTAGTAGCATGTCGTCAGAAACGCAAGTGGTCAAATACAATAATAAACATGACGAAACTATAAGGGTTCCTTGTAGGAACTACGGAAACCTAAAAAGAATAACCTTTTTATTTTGAAAGCAATAGGAGTATCGCAATTACAAAACTCACGGTCTCGGGTCTTCATAGCATAAGAATAAGCAATCATCAGTCTTCTGGGACACAGGCCTCTCTGTGAGAGGGTGTGAGCCGTAATCCACCACGCAGGCACAGTGCGGGTTGGTAGATATCACATGTATACGAATTTTTAGTTCTAGGTCATGCCGGTTTCCTCACGATGTTTTCCTTTACCGTTTTGAGAGCAATGATGATGCAATAATTTACAAAAAGTGAAGTGCCAGTCTGGGTTCAAACTTATGCTCAAGTCACCACTGCTCCCAACGGTCCCTCGGTCTCTTCAATACAATATCGTGACAAGACAAGACATACACACGAACTTGTACCAATATAATAATAGCCTCCCCGAACGTTTTCGGTCACGGTGGCCAATCTCAATAGAGTTTAGCCAGGTACGCAGGAGATATTATAGTGCACAAGTGTGTGCGCAAACATATAGGTGCACTCTCTGTTCCTTTACTCTCATAGTCCGATGGGACGGCAATCCGACACGACCGGGGAGAGTTCAGGCGCAGGACCAACGGCTTTACGTGCTTTCCGAACTCGCGCTTGCAACCACGAGACCAACGGGGCAGGGAGTTGTACCAATATAATAGTTTCACATGCATGTATAACACATTACATTTACTCAATCGGTCATGAACCGACCGCGTGAAAACAACGTGCGTACGTAAAAGTTAATATATGCTAACAAAACAACCGTCTGGCCTGGTCTGTGGAGTCGCTTTGTAAACAAAACAATCGATGCATATTCAGTATCTACTTGTCTGTATTGTTTCGTAAATTATTTACATTTACCTTCATTTCCACAAACTAGGCTGGTAGGTAAATACATTGTTGTTGTTTTTAGATCTTCACGGACAAGATACTAGAGGTATTTTCTAAAATATAGAAGTAATTCAGAATTCAAATTAAATGCACCTACATAAATAACCCCATACTTCCCGTGGGTGTCGTAAAAGGCGACTAGGGCTCGTATCGAAGAATGGGCAGCAGCGTTCTCTATGGATTTCACCACCATACTGCGATCGCCAACTCGCCTGCCAAGCGTGGCGATTATGGCAAACCCCCCCAAGAATGACAGTAACAAAAAATACTTGGCCCCTAGTACCCAGCGGCCCGCCTACCCTTGGCTACGGTAGCTGCCAAGGCCACGGTTAGGCCCTTAAGGGGTGCTAAGAATCCCCGGAAGAGATCCGGCTACGTAGCGTTGGAAGGCCTCCCACAAGGTGGACGACGATTCGACCTTCTGAAGGCCGCAGGAAGCCGTTGGATGTGAGAAACACAGAACCAGTCGAAGTGGAGGTGCTTGGGGGAGGCCTATGTCCAGCAGTGGACGTCTTTAGGCTGAAATGATGATGTTGATGATATAAATAACAACTTATACCTAATTAGTTATTAAAATAAAAATATAATACCTAACCTAACTAAAACTATTAACAAACTAAAACATGGCGTCGCAAAATTCCTCCACATCGCTGTCGACTGGTAATGTGCCCAAGAGAATGGCGACATTACCTCGTTGTATGGCAATGCTTAGCCTCTGGTCAAGGTTATAGCCAGCCCTTGGGTCACGGGAAGTGTCAACCAGCCGTTTGGATTTCTTTGAACAGAGCACTCGGACCCCACAGCAGGGTTTCAACCCCACACATCATCATCTCTCTAAACAATATCATCATCATTATCATCTGCGTAGCCTTTTCCCCACTATGTTAAGGTCACCGTCCAGTTTAACAAAGCTGGATACCAGTACCTATGTTACATAGAGCGACTGACCAGTACAAACCCAGTTACTGGTCAGGTCTGTCAAAGATCTAGAAATGAGAGCCAGGATCAACGCGACGGCTAAACAAACATCAAATTTCGAATTCGAAATTCGAACAGTCGATGGTTAAAACAAAACAAAAGTCATTTATTAGAATTAGGATCAGAATCAGCACTTTTTGCACGTTAACATTACATAAGCGACAAGGCCACCCATTGTATGTTTTGTAGTGATGAATAAGACAGTCCAAAATGCCTGCCCTTCACTACTTCCTAGTGCTTTAGCTGGGAAGAACTGGCGCAACAAACTACCCAGCAGCAGAGATTCACTAAAAAAAAAAAAATAAACACGGTTTGCGGTTGAGTAAGTTTTTTGAATATTTTCATTTGTCTTGAACATGTACCTATAATATCCTTTGCGAAGCTGTGACGTCATGTTTCCCACAAATTTTCGAAACAATTATTTTCTCGTAGCCATTCGTAGCCGGTTGCTACGGCCTGCTACGTCGAGTCGTGGGAGTTGGGTGAAAGTGGCAATGGAGAAGTGTAACTTGTGGGGTCCGTCCATTTTCACTTTGTAACATAACATAGGAGCGTTTACGCCGTACGGCATTTCATACAAACTTTCAAACCCTTGTTTTTCGAAATCAATGAACCGATTTTAATGAAACTTCATACGCATAAGCAGGATACAAAGGTCTAAAAAGTTACTGACATTTCGAAAATGTTCTGAAGTAACTTTTTAGACCGTTGCATCCATAGATATGGATGGTTTAGGTGTATAAGCCTCATAATAACCGTTACCATGAAAAATCACAATAATCTCAAAAACACAAAAAAAAACGTACAATATGATGTCCGTTAACAGAAGAGGAGGAGGAGGTGGACCAGTGATGGTCCAGTGGTATCGGTCCCAACTTACGAGTTGTAGGTCGTGAGTTTGAACCCAGCCAGGCATTTACTTTGGGCATTTAATTTCATCACCACTGCTCTCAAAACGGTCAAGGAAAACATCGTGAGGAAACCGGCATGTCCTAGAAACAAAAATTCGAAGACATGTTACGTCCACCAAACCCGCGCTGGTCCCGCGTGATTGATTACGGCCCACTCCCTCTCACAGAGAGGAGGCCTGTGTCCCAGCAGTGGGAACAGTGACCTCGCAAGCTCCGTTAATGAGACACAATTGATTTTCTATTGTATAGGATACTTTTTTTTTTATTACTTTAAGGGCCCGCTCTTGACCCCGATCACGCCTGATGATAAGCGATAGATGAGGTCTATGATGGAACAAGCGTGCCCAGAAGATGCCTGTTCACTCTTGCTTTGAAGGCAGACGGGTTAAATGTGGCAGGGAACCCAGATGCCGGCAGAGAGTTCCACACTTTGGCTTTGTGCATAATAAAAGTGGAGGAGAAGCGCTGAGTACGACTCGTGGGGATATCAACCAAGTGCGGATGGTACGCTGCAGTACGTCTGGTTGTCCGGTGGTAAAAGGGCGATGGTGGGATCAGGTCGTGGAGCTCCTGCGCACACTCTCCGAAGTACAGTCTGTAGAAGACCGACAGGCAAGCAACATTACGCCGATGAGCTAGGCTGTGAAGCGTAGCTACCAACGTCTCGTCGCCTATAAGCCTTTTAGCTCTGCGTTCCACCGAGTCAAGTGCAGCAAGCTGATATTTTGCTGAGCCATCCCACAAGTGACTGCAATACTCCATACAGGAACGGAATAGGTACGCGTGAAGCTTAGGCGAATATGCAATGTTTCAATAATCATCTCACTAAATAATTTCATAACCTTCACTCACAGATACCTCATCACACACGTACCATAAACACTTCCAATTCAAGTATACAACACGTACAATTAAATAAACAAATGAGATACGACACTGAAATGTGTTAAAATGACGTACTTTCGTTGAAAATACGTCATTTGTAAAAACGGTGGGTGCGCGTTATCACGATTGATCGAGGCGAGTTGTGTTGTGTTGTAATATATCAAATTCGATTATGTAGGTGTTGGTTGCATCACTAGTTAGACGTTACGTAATTTGCGTAGTTGTGCGTATTGAAAGGACGTGGATTTGAGATAGCGTACTTGACTTGCGCAGCTTTAGATTTTTTTTCGTCCTCTTTCTACTAGGCTTGTAGGCAAGTATGGTAACTATTCCTCTTTAAAACGTTAAAGTGGTTTTCCGTTAAGCCCTTCAAATAAAAGGAAAATGCAATATGAGGCAGATTTTTCGCTATTACCTAACAGGGTTCAAAGGTCCGACGAAAACTGCTACTCAAAAAAAAACCTAGCTTTAGCGCTACGAATGCTCTGTCATGAAACTCATCAACTACTGCATTTTTATGAATCCTCGTTTAAAGACTTATTATTCATCTATTACCAGTTACTATTACTTTACTTTAAGTACTAATTTACTATTACTATATTACTTTACTATATTACTATACTATATACTTATACTATTTATAATATTATAAACGCGAAAGTTTGTGAGGATGGATGGATGGATCCATGTTTGTTACTCTTTCACGCAAAAACTACTAAACGGATTGGGATGAAATTTGGCACACAGTTTATTTATAACCGGGATTAACACATAGAATACCGTTTATCCCGATATTCCCAAGGGGTCGAAACTTATGCGGGTGAAACCGCGGGGCGCCGCTAGTCTATTATAGTTACACTTAGCACCTTACATTGTAATCAGCAGCAATGCACCTGCGCTGTGCAATCCCTTCAGGCGGTACAAGGGTGACAAACATACACAAAAACAATCATTCTTGTAGTCGGGTAAAAAGCAACGTACTACTACAATCCGAAAACCGTAAATTTGTGGTTACATTAAAAAAAAACCCGTGATAAACTATTTACATACGTACTAATTTGTAAGGAACCCTCGGCGCGCGAGTCCGACTCTCACTTGACCGGTTTATTTATTTATTTACACATTTTACACTGTCCCACTGCTGAGCAAAGGCCTCCCCCAAATCCTTTCAGGCATCCTTTTTCTAGAGCCACCTCAATGCAACCCTTGCAGTACGCGGCTAGATCGTCCCGCCACCTCTTCCTGGGCAGCTTCCTAATACCGGTAAAATGGGGTTACATTGATTAATTTTGAAATAAAACTGACTGTAACTTCTTCAGTTATTTATAAAAAAATACAAAAAAAAATACTGTAATGGCGACTCATGGTTTTTTATTGATAAAATTATTTATTTAATTTTTACGCCCTGTAGGTTCCGAGAAAAAAAACATTAAGTGGCTTATCATCTTTATACTTGATATGGGGTCGCTTTGATTGCCCCCGTTTTTTGTATGTAATAAGAAAGTAGCCCCTAACAGGAAATAAAAACAAAAATTAAAAAAAATTGTTCACTCATTAGTTTTTGAATTAAAACACTCCATCAGTAATCATCAAAGACACCCCGCTATTCAAATGTCACCCCATTTTACGGTACTAGATACTATTGCGTTACATACGTAATTAGGAAACGATTTACATCCGATTCTCCAGTGTATGATCAGTGTTATAAAAGAAAGCACTCATAATAACTCGGCCAACACTGACGCATTTGTTCTAACCGTTTGTTTTCATTCCGTTCTCATTACCGACTTGTCTAGATGTTTCCCAAGCATTATAATTGTGTTTTGGGATAAAATACCTTGTTTTGTACTCATTACAATTATGTATTATCGTTATTACATCATCTGCCTAGCCTTTACCCAACTATGTTGGGGTCGGCTTCCAGGCTAACCGGATGCAGCTGAATACCAGTATTTTACATGGAGCGACTGCCTATCTCTCCTCTACAACCCAGTTACTTGGTAATACGATACCCCTTGGTAAGACTGGTTGTCAGATTTTCGGGCTTCTGACTACCCGTAACGACTGTCAAAGATTCACAAATGACAGCCGGGACCAACGGCTTTTTTTTCGGTATGGGAAATCATCAAATGACCCCTCCCGCTCTGGGTGGAGCGGCAGGGAGTGTCAGACTCCTACTGACTATAACCCACCCATGTTCCTTCCTTCGCCCTTTATGTTCCGGGCCAGTGGTAACCCTTTCGGACAATCCCGCTGAGGGACCAACGGCTTAACGTGCTTTCCGAGGCACGGAAGGATCACGGTATGTAAAGATGGTCACCCATCCACAGGCCAACCGCGGCAAGCGTAGCTTAACCTGCTCGATCGACCTGTGCGGCTGTAATTATTTAGCCACGGGCCCATCCACGTGTGTCCTCTAAGTAATATTATAATCCATACTTATAAATGACTACCATCTGCCCGCGCCTTCGTCCCCGTGATATTTTGGCCCCCGGACAATCCCATCGCTTGCCCGCGCTGTACTTGGTTTTCGCTTAGCGTTCTTTATGACTTTTTTTTGTATAAGCTCGGCTCCTTAGCGGTGACTGTCACCAGCCAGTGTTACTTGATCCGATTTTTTTGATGATTCTGGTAACTTATTATCAAAACTAGACTTCTTAATCATGATTTTTAAGGGTTCCGTACCCAAAGGGTAAAAACGGGACCCTATTACTAAGACTTCGCTGTCTGTCCGTCTGTCTGTCACCAGGCTGCATCTCAAGAACCGCGATAGCTAGACAGTTGAAATTTTCACAAATTATATATTTCTGTTGCCGCTGTAATAACAAATACTAAAGTTTTTTTCGGTGTTTGCCTTGTGGTGCGGAACCCTTCGTGTGCGAGTCCGACTCGCACTTGGCCAGTTTTTTTGTTGTTTTAACGCTGTAAGACATTTTGATTTTAAGTTTAATCAAAAGATACGTCGTAATTATAATCACCTTAATATTGATAATTGAATGTTTACATTGTCACGTCTGACTGAGCATGTATCGGAGTGGACAGTAGACGTCTATTCATCATCAGATTACATACATTGACGCATGTATGTATATCTAAAGTATTGTTTAAATATAATAAAGATTTTTATCTGTCGACGGTTTTTGGCTCAGGCTCTGCTCGCGTGTATTAAAACATGCTATTAGTATTATTTTATTTTTCACTATGGATCATGGCACCGTAAATTATACGGTGCTTTCCAGAACTTGACCCACTTGCTGGAATGTCCGAACTGTCGATAAACCTGCATCTTTGAGTAGCTAATGAATGGCACTGCTGCTATTAACGTCGTGGCTACATACTGAGCCCAACTAATTTAAAAAGAGCCTTCGGTTCAAAAAGAAGTAGGTAGTATGGAAAAAATATTCCCTATTCCCATTTTTATAGGTGCCAAGCCAGGGGCCCGTGGCTAAATAATAACAGCCGCACAGGTCGATCGATCCAGGTTAAGTTACGCTTGCCGTGGTTGGTCTTTTTAATTTCCAGTAAGTCGGGGGTCGCGAGTTCAATCTTCAGACAAATTCAGATTGGAATATTAGGCTATTCGCAACAGTGGATTTCAATGCCAAGACTTTCGTACTAGCGTACCATTCAAACAGTTTTTCGAATCAGCGTGTTCGCGACAACGTCATTCGATATAGCGGTTTTCGATTTTATGAGTTTTCGAACTGGCGTACCACTCTTAATTTTTTTCGAAATAGCGTGCGTCGCAATAACGTCATTCGAATCTTCATATCACTCCCACAACTGGGCCACCAGTGCTCCGCGCAAACATGAGCTAGCCAAATCTTCAACAAAGGTACAATACGACCGATGTATCTTAGCGAGCCCGAACTTTGCGCAGAAGGCTGCGCAGTAAGATTTTTTAGAAACCAAATGGTGACATGAGGCGAGTGCGAGTGAGAGAACATGCGCGAAAGTTCTTAGTGCCTATGTTCAGGCTCGCCAAGTTACGTCGTCGCCGTCGGTCGTATTGTAGATAAATAACAGTTTTGTCTGTTAAACAAATAAACAGCACGAGCAGAGTCACAAGTAGACAATATAGTTAATCCATAACAGATTAATTTATCAGCTGCCATTGACGCGAGCACCAAAAGTTTGTTTTACTTATTTGTATACACAATAGACATCCCACTCTAAATTACTTCTACAAAAACATACACGCAACTGTGAACTGAAAAATCTTGCACATAAACCTGAAAATCGCGTGGTCTTGAATGTTCGATTGTACACCTAAACATAGAAATGCAATGAAGGTACATAAATAAGTTTTTTCAGTACACACGAGATGTAATCGACTCGCATCTAGTTTACATGTTATGTTGGTTTGCGTCAAAACATTAATTAATTCAACAACGACATTTATTAAGGGTGAATTATTAAAGTTTCAACGATTTTCAATGAGTGTGATGACGCGCGGAATGGCATCCCATCCATGTCTGAAACAACAGACCTACATAGCACAGACGCCAGCACATCAAGTTACAAGAAACTGTCAAATTTTCCCAATCAACCTTGAACCTAATGCTTTAGCGATAAAGTTGAAAATCTATTAAAGAAATTTGACAGATTGTAGCAGCTTGATGTGCTGGCGCCTGTACATATTAATTCAATGCAAACGTGTTCCGAATTAAAAATAATAACTAAAGAAAAAAAAATAATTAATTAAATTGGGGGGTAGCGCTTGCACTACACCAACTGCCAATATTATGTGGAATACTAAAATAGGTAGGTACTCGACAAAAGATTGTGTGATATTATGTGACACTGATCTCCAATATAGAAACAGCGAAGTTTTGACAGTTCAACAACATTCACTGCGTTATTCACGTTGTTGAGCAGACAATTTTTTCGAACATATGAAGCAATAGATTAGCAATATCCTTTAAAATTATTCAGATTGTAATAGAAATTGTATTTCGCCATTAGGGATATTATTTACACAGCTGTATCGTATCTCAAAGCAGAAAGGTGAACAGTTTTAATTCTGTAAATAACGCGACATGTAGGTATACATATTTCTATGGAATTAACGACGTAAAGACGTTATGTTCTTGACCTTCTAAAATAAATAAATATTAACTACAATACATATGTAACAAGGCATATGCACATAACATAAGGACTCATTTATGGTACATACGGACTGTTGATAGTCGGTTCAGTAAGTAGTCCAATAGCAAAATAAACCTTGAGAACCTATCTAGCAAAACAGTTGGGTTAGGTTATAGTGCGGCCGACGACGCGAGAAAAAAAGACGCGTGCGCGACACCTGTCAGTTTTATACAATCGAATACGTGTTTTGCGAATTTGAACTTTATTAGATACTAGAATTGTCGCACTGACAGGGGTCAGAAACGCATTCTCTCTAAGGCCGGACTGTAGACGTAGTCTAGTTTGAAGGATAACGTGAAAAGTTCAACGATATCCATACTTCCTAATATCTTCATAAATTCGAAAGTAGCTCTGTCTGTATGTTACCTAAACCACTGAACGGATTTCGATAAAATTTGGCAAAAGATACATGGCATCCTAGGGAAGGACATTCAATACTTTTTGTCCTGGTAACACAGTTCCGTGGGATAATTTCCGGTAGCAGGACATTTGCGTGAAAGACATTTCCCCGAATGACACTTAGTGCGAAAAGACATTTTCCGAATGCCCTTTTGGGCGAACGGAGTTTTACGTAAAGGGACACTTGCGCCAAAAGACGTTTCCGCGAATGGACTTATGCGCGAACGGAATTTTGCGCGAAAATACATTTCCTCGAAGGGAATTCCGCGCGAAACAACTTTTACGCAAATGAATATTTACTCGAAAGAAACTTGCGTGAAGGACACTTGCCACACATGTGGACTATAATACCTCCCGCGCCGAAGGCTAGTCTACATTGAGATCCGCCGCCATTTCCAAAATGCTGTCTGGAGAACTATATACATACTTCATTATTGGATTAAGGAGTGGAATTCCCAATAACTATAACCTGGAAGTCTTCAAGTCTCAACTGAATAGGTTACTGCTAGGTAACCATGCACCATCGTCGACCACATCATCGCTTACCACGAGGTAAGCTAGTGGTCAAACGCAAAACAACCCATAAATAAACATCAAAGTTGTTTATATACCACTGTCTAATAAACACTTGAGGATATCATATGTTACACTCCACTACCGCATATTCGCAGATAATGCCGATATGTGTGAAGTATGCATAAGTTATCTAAACCCCAAGTACTGTGGGTGGTAATGGATTACGTGATAGGATAGACAGCAGCTTTCACGAGGGAACTTCGTGATTCGGTTATATTTGGCCCCTGAAGTTGCATGAACGCTGCACACATAATCAGCCTACAATGTTCCCACTGCTGGGACACAGCCTTCTTTTCTTCAAGGAAGAGTGGGCCGCAATCTGCCACGCGGGCCCAGTGCTGGTTGGTGAATGTCAAATGATCTTCGAACGATGGGACACTTAATATCGTGTCCTGCGTGTCCTGTCAGCTGCACGTTACAGGAACTGGTGGACGCTGGTGATGGCGCCAAACAAGTAGCCGAATTCTGGGCCGAGTCCATTTCGATTGCTAGCGACACGCTAAGAAGAAGACATGTCTTCGAATTTTTGGCTCTAGGACATGCCTGTTTCCTTCACCGTTGTGAGAGCAGGATACTGCACAAGCAAAGAGTACTAACTATTACTTCGGCACAAACAAGGTTTTGCCCAACCCACACTGGACCCGCGTGATGGCTTACGGCCTGCTGCTTCTCACAAACAGGAAGCCTGTGTCGCAGCAGAGGGAACATTACATAAAAAACTGGCCAAGTGCTAGTCGGACTCGCACACGAAGGGTTCCGTACCACAAGGCAAAAACGCCGAAAAAAAACACGTTTGTTGTATGGGAGCCCCCCTTAAATATTTATTTTATTTTGTTTTTAGTATTTGTTGTTACAGCGGCAATAGAAATACATAATTTGTGAAAATTTCAACTGTCTAGCTATCGCGATTCTTGAGATCCAGCCTGGTGACAGACAGACGGACGGACGGACAGACAGCGAAGTCTTAGTAATAGGGTCCCGTTTTTACCCTTTGGGTACGGAACCCTAAAACGCAGCATTAAAGCTATTTTGAAGGAGCTCGTCTGGGAAAGCTCTACCATTTTTTCTGCCAAGGAGCGATACTGTGTTTCGGTATGATAGGGCCTCCTAAAGTTAGTTCACATTTTCCACTTTAGCTGAGATAGACTGTATAGACCACATTGTGATTTAAAATTCTAGTGATCCAGATGTTTGAAGTCTGAACTGCTCACGGGAACTGCTATAACGTTTTTATTGATTAATTCAACTCCCTTTGACTTATCAGAAAATAATCAAGTACCTAATCTCTTGGGGACTACATAACCCATAGATATCCGTGACATAACCTAAAGCGCGGTCACTGTCGGACTGCATAGAAAAGAAAGAGAAGCGCGATGACACAACGCCGATAATTTATTGCAAAATATGAAGCAATTAGGTATCTATTTACAAAAAATCTATTGTTTGGACTAAAAAATTAAAACACAAGTGCATTAGTATGTTGCTTGTAAAATAATCTGACAAAAAATCAGAATTATTGTATGTCTATGTGCAGATTTATTGGAAAAACACCAGAGGTCATTGTAGGTAGGTACTCATCATTATGAACCACTTTTACTATAGGACCAAAGAAACCTGAAATCGCGAAAAAAAAAAAACAGCTGTTCCCTACATTATGTTCGTATAACTCGTCAAAATGTAGGGAACAGCAGATTTTTTTTTTTTCATAGTAAAAGTTTTACCTATTTTATGGAGCGACTTCCTATCTGACCCCTCCTTATGAGTGGTAGTCAGGCTTTCTGGCAGAAGCATTTTCAGGTTGAGGAACTCAGATAGGCAGTCATCCTATGTAAAAAAGCTGGTATTTATTTTGCCGAGTATAATGGCAACTGACCCCAACTCAAACTCAAATCATTTATTTCAATTAAACCTTGTACAGGCACTTTTGAATTGTCAAAATTAAATAGTCTGTCAGTTAGTCAGAAAGTTGAAGCTAGTTGCCCATTCCAAAGCGTAGATCTCTATGGAGAAGAACGGGCAAGAAACTCCATGGACACTCTTTTAAATCAAGATATTACAAAATCCTGGGTACATTATTCTTGTTGCTTCTATATGTGAGAACAATGTAAAAAAGACAGAAATGAAGAAACAATTCAAGACATAAGATTAAAAATAAGCCTTGGCAGTTAAGAGATGACCAGTCTCAACCGACGGCGCCCGTTCACGAACATGACGCGTGGATCAGCACCATCCAGCTCAACCATTTTGTAGGGAACCGAATGATCCAACACACGCGCCACCATCGGTGAGACATTTAAGTGAGCATGACACGTTCTCAACTGCCATGCTCTTTCAAGTCAACATCAAAAGATCATAATAAACGGAAACATGGTTCTTACATTTACAAAATTAAAAAAAAATGCTTCTAAATTATACAAAACTACAGTTTGCAATTTATTTAAGAGGTAAATAGAATTTTATTACCTACCAAACAGGAAGAGATATTTAATATTGAAGTATTCAACAATTAAAACTTGATTGAATAAATTAAAAAAGTTATGTTCGTAATGTCAGAAATACAAAAAAAGAAAAAGGGGAGCACCTCTTCCAAATATTGAAATTAACTACAAATATAGTCTTACAATCTTCAGCAGCTCCAACAAGTATTCACTTAAAACTTGATTGAATAAATAAAATAAAAAAAAGTTATGATCGTAATGTCAGAAACACTTAAAAAGAAAAAGGGAAGCACCTCTTCCAAATATTGAAATTTTAACTAGTGAGTCCAAGTGTCCAACACAGTTAGATATGTCTGAACTTCTAAGAATTACAAAGGAAATCAGTACGGTCAGCAACAAAAGTCGATTAACACTTCAATTTTTTTAATTGCTCAATAACTGAGTTTAAAAAAACTGAAGAGTTAATCGACTTTTATTGCTAACTGTACGTACATACTCATGATGGATCGGAAATCACGATATTTGTTTAAAAAAAAATTGTATTGACATAGACGAACTCAAATATAACCTTATTTTTGGTCACTGGTAACGAAAGATAATTATTTTGTAAAATTATTATGTGCTACAAATAAATAATTATTAAAGATTAATCATGTTTTGTCCTATATTTCTACGTGTGTATCTATTATCATGGATTGTGTGCATTAGGTAGGAAAGTACTTATCATTATTTTAATAATAAAAGACAAGTTCTTACTGTTGTTTAAATATTTACTAATGAAGAGGCAAGGACCTTTAACCATACAGCCTTGGCAATGTTGTTTTTCTTTTATAACCGTGTGACATTTTCTCTCGACCAAGACTTTGGTTTTATTTTTAATTCTGTTGTTCCTCATCTTGTTTTGTGTCATATTATCTTAGTTTTATGTTAGAATCGAGACCATACAGGGTGACATGGACATCAAGGCGCAAATTGTAACCATAAATAAAATTCAGCATAATATGACTAGACCCCCTTTTTTTTTTTGAGGATGGGAAATCATCAAATGACCCCTCCCGCTCTGGGTGGAGCGGAAGGGAGTGTCAGACTCTTACTGACTAAAACCCACCCGTGTTCCTTCCTTAGCCCTTTATGTTCCAGGCTAGCGGTAGGTAACCCTTTTGGACAATCCCGCTGACCCGGCAGGCTTCGGCTCTAAGGGGCCCCGAGGGGTTCCTTGATGCTGACATCTCTTTGAGGCGCGCCTGGAACACGTACTTACGCGCCGTCCGGCACGGGCCTGGTCCTGATCGGACGGTGAGCTAATTCTAGACCCCCTAGCGTAAACATATTTCGTCGATTATAAAAAAAAATCAGCTCTTTCATAGAAAAGTAAAATACCTACGCGATCAAATTGTATGGAACAATATATATTTTTTTAATAACCGACGAAAAGTTTCAACGCAGGGGGTTTTAGAATCATGTACAGTTCGCGTCAAATAACTTTGTAAAATAACCGCTTTGAAGCTAGAGCTTCAGAGCGGTTATTTTACAAAGTTTCGCAAGCCGCGCATGCGCGCTACTGTTTTATTCCTAAAATTAACTACTGCACAGTGATTTGTTGCCTACTTCAGAGCGACAAAATTATTTGACGCGAACCTGAATCCATGATATCAGGCAGTGATGGCCCAATATAAATTATGAATGACCGGAACTTACTAGTTTACTACTAACTAGTCATTATTTACTAGTCGTAATTCTTAGGTTGGAACCCAGACAAACATCGTGAGGAAACCGGCATGTCATAGAGCCGACAATTCGAAGACATGTGACATCCACCACCCTGGGCAGGTGTGGTGGATTACGGCCCACTCCCTCTCATAGAGAGGAGGCCTGTATCCCACCAGTGGGAATATTATAGGCTGGATAGGCTATGCTTTATTGGGAGAGCCTTTCTACAATAGTTGTCTCTGTCAGTTTGTAATCTATCTTCTATATAATATAATACAGGGTTATTGGTAAAACATTAACGAGGTCATTGTACTCATCATTATTATTATCAGGGGCGAATGGAAGAAGAAAACGTGTTGCGCCGACCCCAAGTAAACATGGGATAAGGGCAGGAAGATGATGATTGTACTCATCATTATGAACAACTTTTACTATGGGATAAAACCTGAAATCGCGAAAAAAAGTCAGCTGTTCCCTACATTTTGACGAGTTATACAAACATAAATGTAGGGAACAGCAGATAATTCATTTTGTCATATATTTTGTATCACAGTCAAAGCATTTATTTCAAACTAGCTTCCGCCCGTGGCTTCGCCCGCGAGGTATATCGATAAAAACTATCCTATGTCCTTCCCCGGGATGAAATCTATCTCTCTGCAAATTTTTTTCGAAATCCGTTCAGTGGTTTAGGCGTGAAAAGGTAACATACAGACAGACAGACACAGACAGACAGAGTTACTTTCGAACTTACAATATTAGTATGAACAAAAGGCGCTTTTAAACGTCAAAAATTATCTCGATATAATAATTATCTGGAAGTTCGCCGTCAGGTAGTTTATCATAAAAAATGGCGTAGCAAGTTGATAGTGTACCACAAACCTACTTTATTGAAACAGGTGAAGTTTCCAAAAGCGTGTCGCCGGTAGTTTTCCTACAAAACAATGACGTAAATAAACACTAGATATTACGTTACGAGGCTATTGTTGTTATCAAAAACCTGTCTCTTAGTCTGTGTGGTCTTTCTTCCAAATGTGTATTGTGGTGTAGTGTATGTGTGTTCACAGACCGATTGCTTTTTGTTTTACCGTTTCTTACTTAAATTATTATTACTACTAATTGATATTTTTTGTACCTATTATCTATTTTTATTGATTTCAGTATATTGTGTTTTTTGGATGGATATGAATGGGTCATGTGGTCTGCAATAAAGATTTTTATTTATTTATAAAATGTAAGTAGAGTAGATTGAGGATAGCCTTTAAAGAAACACTATTTCTTGCACGTGGAGACGAGATGGTATCGTGATCAAGGACTGACTTCGGGCTCCGTAGGCGCTTTGCCGCAGCGGTTCTTGTTCGGTCGCGATCGGCGCTTCCTCCTTTGCACCGTCACGAAACCTTCATCATCAGCCCTATTCGGTGCCTTTTCTGGCATAGGCTTCATACCACCTGGGGCACTCGCGGTAACGCTAGCGGATTCCTTTTGTAAGGGCTTCGTAATTCAACGTTGGTTTGAAATTTCCTTAATTAAACACTAGCTGCGCACCGCAGTTTCACCCGCATAAGTCTCGATTCCGTGGGAATATCAGGATAAAAGGTATCCTATTTTCTTATCCACATGTGCCAAATTTCATCCAATTTCGGTTAGCCGTTTTAGCGTGAAAGTGAAACAAACAAACATACAAGAAATTAAATTTCTTACAATATTAGTTTAGATAACAACAGCCTTGGACACCTTGTAGGTCAAAATAGTAGTAATTATATACCTAAGTTAACAAAACTAATCCTAAAATTACATAATAAGTAATATTATTACAAAAAAAAACGGTTACTAAACAGGTAAGTGGTTACACCACCAAGTTACGCCATCTGAAAAGACTGACATAATTAAACAGCGCATTTAAATGCACGCTCTTTCCGAAAAACTTTTCCATAAAAACACACACAAATAAGACCTGCTAACATATTTACATACGGAACAGTCCAGCTTATCAGTAGTACTATTCCGTTTGTTAGACACCAAACAAAAATGCCAGAAGGGCAACAAATTCTTGAAACGAAACAGGTAAAAGAAATCATCGTAATGATACTATACCGCCAGGTCCTGGAATCAAAAGTTCCAAGGCATCTGCACTGGCCCCACTGGCGTGGTGGATGGCCTGTGTCCCAGCAGTGGGAACATTTTATGTCGATTATGCTTATGCTTACCTTGGGGAGAACCAATAGAACCAAGGTAACCGACATAGCTCGAAGAATTGCCAAACTTAAGTGGCAGTGGGCAGGGCACATTGCTCGCAGAACAGATGGCCGATGGGGCCCAAAGGGTCTGGAGTGCCGACCGCGTATCGGAAGACGTAGCGTTTGGAACGCCTCCCACAAGGTGGACCGACGACCTTGTGAAGACCGCAGGAACCCGTTGGATGCGAGAAGCAAAGAACCGGTCGAAGCGGAGGTGCTTTGGGGAGGCCTATGTCCAGCAGTGAACGTTTTTCAGCTGAAATGATGATGCTTATGCTTTGTTACGCGAACCTCATTCGTCGTCATCATCAGCCACAGCCCAACTTCATCCAGTACTAGGCAAGCCTCTCTCTGCTTATACCATTGTCCACGCTCCTATTCCAGCTTCTTCCAGTCCAGGTTTAACCAAAAATGTCATCCACCGCCGATGGAAATTCTACGTACTCCACTTGTCACCACCATGTCTTCTCAATCAAGTGCCCTGCTCGTTTAATTCATCTCCATCACACTTTTTCTAACGTCAAAAGAGCTTTGTGCGTCTTTGAATATTGCACCGTTTGTAGGCAGACAGGCATTTTAGCATACTCTCCCTAGTTTCTGCGAGGTACCTGCATACAGACTAACAGTACAAATGGCTTTCATTTTGGCAGTTCAGCAACATTCATTGCGTTATTTACGATGCTGAGCAGACAAATTTTTCGAACATATGAAGCAATAGCCTTCAAAATTCTTCAGATTGTGTTCTTCAGATTGCTGTTTCTGTTCTAGTTAGCTATTATATCGGCAGTTCTTCCTCAACTGTGTGTTCAGTATGTCAAGTTTATCACGATATCAATTTGGTTTATGTATTCGACAGTGCTGTTGGCAGCACTGTCGAATAGATAAACCCGGTTGAGAATACTTTTAAAACTGCGCATAAGTGGACATTCTGCCTCCTATTTTAGTGGTAAAACCATGGCACCACCACGCTATCAGGTAGCGGTCACGCGATAGCAAATAACGTCCACGTCTGCGCGGGCGCCGCTATCTTTATGTTTGTTAATACGTTGCTACTCGTCATTCAACGTCGCATCGCTATGTCGTCTGATATTATTCTTATCTTATTTATTTATGTTTGCGCAATCATCTGCATTATTTGCTTTAGCCTACCGTATTAAAAAACATTAAGTAGCTCTTAATGTGAGTTAAGTAGGTATACGACTGCATCTACATCGCCACAAATGTGAACTACGCATCATACTAACGTCACGAAAAATCCTGCATCGCGCAAGCAGAGTTTACAGCACGACTAGCATATATACATACAGCGTCGGGCAGTAGCCCATCAGACACAACTCTCGTCTGGTAGGAAAAACCTCCCTTTTCTTTGAAGGATGAGTGAACTTCACACCCTCTGTTCCTCATTCCTCTATAGTTACGTAAGAAGACATGTGAGGGTCGTCAAGGAGTAGGCGACAGGAATAGCACCCTTTAGCTAGAGTTAAATTTTGTCATATATGATGCCCGAACTTGTGTCATGGACAATGCGAGGATACATTGTTACGTTGTAAGAAGCCGTGCTCCTGATGAGGTTTCCCAGCGGCAGAAATGATGAACTTTCATCCTCTATTTAAACCCTTTAAGGGATGTATTATCAAAAATCTTCCTTAGTGAACTCTTGTGAAATATGTAATGCTTCTAGACCCAATGCGTTGTCTGCCAGTGAATGTATGGTTTTTATCAAGTGGATGTCATATTTCTTTATTTATAAAAGTTTACAGCAGTCTTGTAGTACCTAAAACTATCCCCTACAAAACCATGGGGCATATGGCTTTTATGTATCACTAGCTTTTACCGGGGCTTCGCCCGCGTGAAGGTCGGAAATTATTACCGCGATAAAATGTGTTAATCCAGATTATGATAAACTATCTGTGTGCCAAATTTCATCCAAAAACATAATACTAATGATTGAAGTACTATCGTGTTCATGTAAGCCTTCGTACTTTTTATTAGAATACTGCTCAGAAAGTCGGGTCGTATTTCAATCATTAGTATTAGTTAGGATTACTCATTACACAAATATAATCCGTCGGCTGTCTAAGGCGAGCGCTACCAACATATTAATTCCTGTCGCCAATTCATCAACGATAGCAGTACAGTACCTATACTGATTGAGGGGCGATGAGTAACAGAAAATCTTTTGCAAAGGTTACGTAATAATGCAGCTAGACAATGATTCAGACTCTACATTCGCAGTTTTCTGCGAATCCTCAACAAACACACTTGAGATTGAGACATATGCAGCTGGTAGGTATTGTTTAAATATAAGTCCCCTTATCATAACAATTGGTTGCCTAGTTATAACACTATAATTAGAAAGTGACTATAATTAACAAACATGCATAAGCCGACCGTCCACTACTACGTAGGATGTGCGCAACTGCTGAGCGTAGGGTTCTCGGTTCGATTCCTGGGTCGGGCAAATGTGTTATTAGGTTGTTTCGTTGGGAATTTCTTAGTAACAGCCCGGAGTTTGGAAGTTGACGGTGTGATACCCCCGTACCTCAGAAAGCACGTAAATCAGTTGGTCTTACGCCTGATCTCTCTCCTGTCGTGTTGGATTGCCGACCCATCCCATCGGACAATGAGAGTGAGGGAAGAGGTCTGTGCACTCTACAGACTCTACAGACTTGTGTCTGCGCCACACTCTTGTGCACTATAATATCTTGCTTTGACGAGATTGGCCGCAATGGCTGAAATTAGATCTGGAAGACTTTATTTAGGATGTGCACGAAAAGGTTTGCCTCGTTAGCTGTGCGGTTCATTTGTTAGCCAGGTACGCATTCATGCGTAGCGTGGATTGCAGTGGATGATCCCGTCCACATTTTCCTAAAAAGTGAAGTTAAGTACGTGATTGTAGCCATGGAGGAGTGCTTTCACTATAATTGGTGTTCTACAATGTAAAACACTCATTGAACACACTGCAATTTTGCACCAGCTTCGTAATGAGATATCCGTAACGACCGCTTATGTAGTTCTCAGCTAGATGGCCCGATGATTTTGAAAGGCGGCTGAGGCACCCTGGATGCAGAAGGCGGAGAACCGGGTATGGTAGGTAGCATAATTTAGAACAGCATATGTCAGCCAGGCAAGTTGATCAATTGTATAAGTTTATATTAGACTCGAATTTATTACCATAAAGCCCATACTCGGGATGCGTGCAACTCGGAGCGCAAGGTCAGATAATGATAACCAAAGTATCTGATAACATCCTCTCTAATAATATAGATAAGGGTTTATTTTTATCTGTTATCTCTCTGCAAACTGGTTTTGTGTTATTTTTAGCTACTTCATTGTTAGTCTTAGCTTTTTTGGGTGTTATCAGATTGTTAACTTTTGCTGCTGAGTTATGCGTAAAGGCGATAATAATTTAAAAGGTGTGTTATTTCTGTACCTATATTTTCTAAATGATCCTATTCATCTTCTTTCCTTGCTATTTGGAGTCTAGGTTATGTTTTTCTCTCTCGTTTTCTGCACCCTAATTGCGTAACACACTACCAATCACAATCTGAATCATTTTGAAGGATATTGCTTCATATGTTCGAAAACAATTTCTGCTCAACAACGTAAATAACGCAATGAATGTTGTTGAATTGTCGAAATGAAACCCATTGCTACTGATCGTGTGTTACGCAACTACCCCGCAGGTCTTATTTTAGGAATTAGTGGTTAGGTACAGACGCCGCACATCAAGCTACCCGAAACTGTCAAATTTTTTCAATCAATTTTGAACCTTATGCTTTAGCGATAAAGTTGAGAATCTGTTAAAGAAATTTGACAGATTGTAGTAGGTTGATGTGCTGCATCTGTACCTACTCAATGGGAACTCCCAAAAAAGTAGGTAATGATGCTTTAATGGGAAATCCCAACTATACTGCACAGTTGCATGAATGAGCTCATGACGCAGCACTAACCGCGACTCAATACGAATGACTTCAGTCTTGTTCAGCAAGTTTCTTGGAAGTTCGAAGGACGACGAACACCTTGGAACGAAATGCAACTCTTGGGACCAGCATAAATGTCCAACGGAGGATTGTAAATTGCTAGGCTGAACTAAGGCTGGAAAAGGACGAGGCTGACTCTGTCTTATTTATTTTTTTTTAATAAGTATTTATAAATATTTTTCGTCAAAGATTTCAACAAGCTGGACATTATGTCTGCAAAAGAATCTCATTTACAGCACTACATATTTCAAGGTGCACCCAAGTCCCAAATGAGCAGGAAAATAATTCGACCTGCCTCCTTTATTTTGTCACCAAAACTTTGCAGACCTTTTAAAGGCTCCAACAAACAGGCACGACACGCGATATAATCGTGTGCGACACAAAGTCACTTGATGATTGACAGATGCATGATGTTTTTGTTAAGGAATCTTTTGCGTATAATATAGATAATCTGTTAAACTGTTGTTTATATAAATCTTAATAGCATGCTTATTGTTATTTGTGTTGCATGGTAATTCGTAATATTATAAACATTATGAATGTGACGTCAGCTACTGATCGATAAATTAGTTTTAATTGCATTGTATTAGGTATCATTTTCGTTTATGTGAAAAGAGTACCTAAAAATCGCAAAAAAAAATATCTGCTGTTCCCTACATTTATGTTCGCATAACTTGTCAAAATGTAGGGAACAGCTGTTTTTTTTTCGCGATTTCAGGTTTGGCCCCATAGTAAAAGTTGTTCATAATGATGATTACAATGACCTCTTAAGAGGTTTTGGGTTAATTCATTAACACCCTATATATTCCTGTCAATAAAGGCAAAAAGAAAATTATAAACGTGGTCAGGCAAAAAACGCCGGAAAAAACATGTTTCTTATGTAAAGACCCCCCTTAATTTTTTCCTTTTTTTTTTGTTACAGTGGCGATAGAAATACACACTCAGTGAAAATTTCGACTGTCTACCTATTACAGTCCATGACAGCCCGCTGACATACAGACGGACGGACGGACGGGCGGATGGACGGACTGACGGTCGGACGGATAGCGGAGGCTTTAAAATAGAGTTCCGTTGGCACACTTGGGTACGGAACCCCAGAAGGGGTAAAATACTTGGCACATTTGCATATAAGAATTCATCAGAAGCCATGCAGATGACCCACTGCTCAATAACATCAACCAAATAACATGAATAACAAGTAAGTTTACCAGCAAAATGAAGTCTCACTATCAGCTAGCAGTCAGTATTGACAATTACCTAATATTATTCCAAGAACAACGTTGTTTTTCGAGCAAGAGATTGCTCCATATGACCTTTATATTGTTTGTGAAGTAAAAACCATTGGTTTTAGACAAACAACTCCATACGTGCAGTTGTTTTTCATATGATTCATCGGCTAAACTAATTGTTTACGAGGATATTTGTATATATTACTATTTACCATGTTTTTTAATGACTTTATTTGCGTAAATGTTAACGTAAATATAGGTAGATGAAATGATTCATTGAGGAAATTAAACTCATTGAAATTTGTATTAAAAATATTAGCTGTTGCCCATGTTTTCTGTCATATCCGACGGAAATTGCTTCATGTACCGAGATAAATTAGGTCAACTCAAAGCTACAATGGGTTTTTCTTCAAAAGGCCAGACATGGTCCTGGATTGTTTGATTCACACATCATAATCTAATGTTTGGAATATTTGTTTTGATCTTAATGACCTCTGACTTTGTTACGGCATTTCTTCTCAGGAATCAGTCAACTATGAAATGACACCGCCATCTAATCTGGATGTCTAAGAATATCTACTTACAAAAAAATCAATTTTATTTAAAAGTATTTCATGTGCTACATTAGGACATGCTCTATTCCAGGGCAGTCAGCAATGTTGTACCAACATTGACTATGTTCAGGGTGAGCCGGACGTTACATATAATATAAATATCACCACTCGTAGTTGGTGTCTACAATACCCCACATTCAAATACAAAGCTACGAATGTTCTTTTGACGTGCGGCCAAAATCAGAACTAAAGCCGCCATCTTCTCGTCTCGCGACCGGCCCTGGTGCAAGCCATGGTCCGGGGCGAGAGGGAATGGGACGCAGTCACCTCCTTCTGCGAAGCAGTCATGCTAGCGAAGGAGGTGGCGGGACGGCTCAGGGAGAGAGCCTCCCGTCCCAGCCGCCGCGGGAGACGCTCCGGGCGTCGGGAGCCGCGTGACGACTCCCGGCCACCGTAGGCGCGGGCCCGCGGGCGGAGAGTAATGGGTAGCTCACCGTCCGATCAGGACCAGGCCCATGCCGGACGGCGCGTATGTGTTCCACGCGCGCCTCAAAGAGATATCAGCATCGAGGAGGGGCCCCATAGGGGAAGCCTGCTGGGTCAGCGGGATTGTCCGAAAGGGTTACCGCTGGCCCGGAACATAAAGGGCTAAGGAAGGAACACGAGTGGGTTTTAGTCAGTAAGAGTCTGACACTCCCTTCCGCTCCGCCCAGAGCGGGATTTGATGATTTCCCATCCACAAAAAAAATAAAAAAAA
This sequence comes from Oligia latruncula, assembly GCA_948474745.1. Taxonomy (NCBI): domain Eukaryota; kingdom Metazoa; phylum Arthropoda; class Insecta; order Lepidoptera; family Noctuidae; genus Oligia; species Oligia latruncula. The sequence continues at coordinate 13,020,564 of OX419700.1, forward strand.
ATAAAGCCGCCATCTTGTGTGTAATGTTCGCCAACAACGCCACCCTGTCAATGTCATACAGGCGTCCAAAGATCCTTGGAGCACTCTAGGTAAGTACCTCACTGCAGTGACTAATTATTATAATTATCACAGTGAAGTGGAGGGAAAATTATGAAATTCCTTATCATTGAGGAAGTTATATTTTTAGTGTGCAAATATGGAAGTTTGTGTATACTACTTCATAACTAAAATAGGTGCAGTGACGAAATACTTCGTAATGAATGGGCGATGTGTAGGTAGGTACCTACCTATTTGAATCATTATTTGTTGAATTACGTCAAATAATTAAAATGATGAATGAAGTGTTTGCATAGCACTTATTTAAACTTCCTTTAGTGACTGATAGGATATTATTGTTTGTACGTAGGTATAGGTACTGTGGAACTTAGGGGGAAATAATACAAATAAGACCACTTTAAGACTTTAGGAGAATAATTATAATATAAAAAGGCAACGATACAACTTCGCGGTTAAGATATGAATCACTGCTTCTAGAATCAAAACGCCATAATAATCATATTTGACATATGTTTAAACCAACGAATCGAATCATATTTCTAGCCAGTGCTTATTGCTAAAGGCTAGCACACACAGGCACTACACGAGCCACGCCCCACTTTGAATTAAAGTATTGGCCTAGCTCGCATCAAAATACAAGACTTTAATTCTAACGATTCGAAAATTTAAGCATTCCTACCTATTATTAATCCTATAAGGAAAAAACTACCTAACGCCCGAAGTTAACACCGTGAGGTCCAGCTTTTTCTAAAAGCAGGGCTCAAGTCAGGACAAACGACACACTTAACTAACACTCCCTTAAGTGCCAGGTAAGTCTACATTTAAGAGTGCTAAAATGCATCAACACAAACTAACGTTGTCATGCCTGAACCTCGTCATAACAAAACGAGCGGAAAAGATGCGACTTGGCCTCCTTCGATAACAAATGATGTGAAAGTTCACATCGGCCTGGATGAGGCTTACCGTGTTAACTGAACTTAACTTCAGATCCTTTTACTCCATCGGACGGTATCAGCCAGAGGGAATGAAAAGTTATGAGGCCATTGTTCCAAAAATCTAATAAGTGACTGAACTCCATTATATTCAAAAGATACTCCGCGTTTATAACAACTATATCATTTATAAAAAACTGTGGGTGCTCCAACCCAAGCTGAACCAGTTGTGTCAACTCAACACACTTTGCAAAGGCTATGCCCCGTTAGCAAAGTTGGTTTCAACTTAAGCTGATCACTCCCCCCTCTAAGAGAGTGACAACAGTTTTTATACAACCCTCTTCCTCCTATAACGCGCATTACTATTTTCTGGAGTTCACTCACACTAAACATGGCCTATGTAATTTAGAAAATGAAAACGAAGTTTTTTTTCAGTCCCTCAAGCTTCATGGAGCCGTGAGACCTTAAGCCTCACGCTCCCAGCTGCGTCCGAAGTATCTTCCCAGCATATGAAACACACATACAAACACATGTTAATAACTTTATCACAATATTCACTAAAATAATGTTCTATTGATGTTTACAATAACTAAATGACACACCAAAAGTCAAAGTCTGTCACAGTCTATCTAACAACACAGCCTATCAAATGTTACAGTGTAACGAATGTCGTAGACCAACAAATACCACAGACTAAAAAATATCATATCCTAACCAATATTACAGAGTAACAAATATTACAGTCTAACAAAATTTACTCTGTGACCTGACGCGTATCAAACATAAATGGAAAAACAATGGTTTATTTAAATTTTAACATGGAAAGTTTTTATCTTTATTCTTCCATTTCCATTTAAAATGTATATATTTTAAAAATGAAAAATCCTTAGACAAATGATCATTATTTTTAACCGACTGCGTCAGAAGGAAAGTTATGTTTTTAGCAAATGTTTTTATGAATTTATATCTATTTGTAAAACATTTTAAAATTGAACATTTTGTTCTAGCATTTCTAGTATATTGGAATCCTTTTCTCTTGCGTGCTTTTTTAATATTAGATGTTGCATAATGAGAATTATTTTTATTAAACTTAGGGATAACTACATGATGAATGCTTGGGAATGTTTTAACATTATTAATGACCAGATTAATACAATTATCTTCTGCGCCCGCATCTGTAGAAGAACTAAAAGAGCTTTTAAAATGCACAGAAATGTCTTTCACCTCTACGTCTTCATCTCCACTTACATCCAACTTAAAAACATCTTCATCTAACCCTACTTCATCATCCACTTTACTATTCTCAACTGACAACATGATCATTTGAGCATCACCCTTTTCATTTATAAAATAGTCATTCTCTTTTATTTCGGAAATATTTATTGACAAATTATTTTCATTAAAATGATCATCATCGATGTTAATTGTATCGGTTTGCACATCGTGATCGAATTGCTCTTCCTTCGGTTCTGAAACATAGCTAGATACATTAGTTATAACTGGAATGGACTGACCCGATTCCTCGATTTCTTCCTCGTGTTCGCACTCGAACACTTCCACCACCTCCTCAGCCTCTGCGGGGCTGCATACTTGGCTGCTGCGCTCGTCTTCAACTTCTTCAACATCTACCTCTTCACTGCACTCTTGGCTGTTGCGCTCGACTCCATCTTCTTCAATATCTGCTTCTACACTACATAACACAGAAGCATCATCATCAACATTCAAAACATTATTTTGTCCGCATTCTTCTGACGGAACCTTTAACATCTCCTCTTTCCTCGCTTTATATAATGCTTCGTGACATCTGCACGGGAACTCCTCACGAAAGCCATCGCATATCTCCTCAAATGACATATCCTCACGGTACATCCACTTAAAACAAGCCAGAGCTGCTCCTTGGAGATAAGCCTGCATTATTAATGCCCAATCACTTTCACGCCATCCATAAAGTGTGGCAATCGCTCTGTATTGTTCAAAAAATTTTTCCAGGCACATATTAGATCCTGAGAAAAGCGCATACATCTTGCTTTCTTTATAAAATAATATTTTAACCACTTAGCTTTATTTTTCCGTTGACGATTCTGCGCCTGTTCTATACTCACTCCAACGCAAATTTAAACTAAGGGGAGTTTACTCTGCAATCGCATATAAAATATTCTGTGACTCTTCCGTCAAATTTATTCAGCTTGGCTTGCATAAAAAAATTTACTTCATCTGAAATCATTCATAACACGATGAATTGTGTAGGCTCGTTCGGCGCCTCCACCAAATGTGGAACTTAGGGGGAAATAATACAAATAAGACCACTTTAAGACTTTAGGAGAATAATTATAATATAAAAAGGCAACGATACAACTTCGCGGTTAAGATATGAATCACTGCTTCTAGAATCAAAACGCCATAATAATCATATTTGACATATGTTTAAACCAACGAATCGAATCATATTTCTAGCCAGTGCTTATTGCTAAAGGCTAGCACACACAGGCACTACAGTACCTACCTAGGTTTATTATGTGTTCAGTCATCGGAATGGTAGGTACTTATTAACTACATGATGGGTTTGTAAATAAATGATATTTATTGTATGTATAGCTAACTATTTACAGCAGGAATTAAATTAAATGAGTAACTAACTGACTATCTATACAAATAATTAAAAAAACAAAGGACACTTAGGCGTCGAAGTACAAGTCCGCATCGCTGTCATCTGGAAACGTGCCCAGAAGACTGGCAGCATTGCCACATTGAATGGCAATGCTAATTTTTTTGTCAAAAAAGACCCAGCCCTTTGATAAATTAAACTTTATAAACCAACCAACAAGAAATTATTAGACCCAATTGGGTCTACTGTCGTCTTTATATTCATTTGTTTTAATTGCCTAGATACTTAACGCTTGCCACTATTTACTTAGTTGATATTTCATCACAGCTCTTTGAAAACGTTTAAGAATAGTTCCATCATTCAAGTTATGATCGTATATGTGCGAACAACGCGTCATACTGACGACACGCAAAATCCTGCATCTCGCAAGTAGAGTTTACCGCGCAACTAGCATCAGCGGCCCGATATGAAACATCGGGCAGTTGCCCGCCAGACACAACACCCGTCTAGTCGGAAGATCCTCCCTTTTCTATAGACATAAGTGAACTTTACACCTTGTTCCTCATACCTCTATAATCTGAAAGAAAGTAGGTATCGAGCTAGGTAGATACCCAAACCGCCCCGCTAAGATACCATCTTGCCTGTATTTCTCGAACGGGACTAGACAGATTTGTGTAGTACAACACCCACCTATCGTCAGTTATATTTAAGTCCCATGTAATAGAGGGAAGCCTAATGCCTTTAAAGGCACGAATCCAGACCACACCAGCCAGACTTCGTCCTGCTCCTGCTACAAAAAAGCTACACGCAATAAAATGCCAGAACATACAACAAGTTTAAAATCAAAACAGGACTGTTAGGCAATCTTACGTAAAACTATATAAGCTTACGTACATAAACATCTACTTTTAACTTATTTATTACAACAACAAACACTCTCGGTTTTTACTACCGACCGACACAGTAACCTAATTACAAGTTTCTAAATAAACGTAAACACAATGTTAGATAACATAACATCACGCCCGTATTCAAGGGTCAGACAGAGGTGTAGCTATAATACACCCACATATCTGGCTACTAATCAGAAAATCCAGATGAAAAAACCCAATAACACTTTGCTCGACCCGAGAATCGAACCCAGGGCCTTGTGCTCAACAGTTCCGACCACTAAACCAACGATGCAATCAAACACAATGTTATTAGTTCCCAAACAAGGAAAATAAGTAATACAAGAAGTTGCCCATCAAAACAATTAATCTGTATGAGGAATAAACAAGCGAAATACTAAAGGACTGAATAATAAGGCAGATGAACAATAACACGAGTCGTTACACCAGACGATACGATGCCGTCACGATCATGCAACGGTAATAAAATAAATAAACAAAAACTTATACACACATACCGCAGAAACTACAGAACGCCATCTGCTACGATCCTTAAATACTCCTTTTGCTTCGTTTACGTACATCTGGTCATACACGTACGCCGGTTGCGAGTACTAGGCACAAACCTTTCTGAAGAACATCACCAATACAGACCTACTAACTGTATATCCTTCTAGGGCGTGTCCCGGCGTTTCGACTTATTCCACATTAGACACCCGCTTAAATGGCACCTAAATGAATGCACCTGACACACAGCAGCACATTCACTCAGGTGCCATTTAAGCGGGTGCCCAATGTTGAATACATCGGCGTTTCCACACACATCTGCTTTGTAAATACTTTCTGTTAGTCACCTTTTACCTATACCATAACAACACGGGCACGCGTTAGCACTCATCCGTGAACCCGCCGCGGCTGTCCGTTACCGGACCCTCCTCTGGGGAGGACTCCCCATCACCGGCGCACCACAACACATAGCACGCCGTGACCGCCCCAGGGACCAAACCAGCACATGGGCACCAGACGACCCCGTGTCTGGGCACCCTTGGTCTCCCTGCGACGGGTCAGGTCATTGGCCCCGCCGCCTGCCAATTTTCGGCCGCAGAGGATAGGAAGAGCGGTCGTCACAGTTCTAACCTAACCTAACCCATTTGGCCGAGGTGCCCTAGCTTAGTTACTGCAACCAGTGTGCATCACTAGAAGTTCAATAAGTTTTTAGAGAATCAGTTTTTCTCCTATTTGGTGTATCGTTAGTCGGAGGATCGCTTTTAAATCGTGTCCTATGAACAACCCCAATGCTCGCGGGGGACAAACATGCAAAGGTCACACTGCACAAACAAAGTTGGCGAGATAAGTAGTTAATGTTGCGTTTATGAGCATAATGTTATTGTATTAATGCAATGATACAGTTATACCTATTCTTTTATTTATAGGCTTCCTAACTGATACGTCTTGACTCAAGAGGAAGGTTGGCAGTTAAAGGAAGTTGGGAAGAGGAGAGTACAGAAAAATTTAAAGGGTACCGTTTGTCTTTGTATAAAGTGTATGGATATTGGGTTGTGAATGTGACAAACAGCGATTAATGATGTTGCATACTATTAAATGTTGGTACATGGAGAGGACTCGGCTGGGCAGCGTTCGGGAAGCTACGCAATATCTGCTCGTCCCACATACCGCAGTGTCTCAAGACGAAAGTCTTTGACCAGTGCGTGTTGCCAGGATGACCTATGGGCCTGAAACGTGGCGGAAAGTCACCCAAAGGGCAATGGAAAGGGCTATGCTTGGAGTTTCCCTGCGTGATCGAATCAGATCGGAAATGAAGAGATCCGCAGTAGAACCAAGGTAACCGACATAGCCAGAAGAATTGGCTCACATTGCTCGCAGAACAGATGGCCGATGGGGCCGAAAGGTACGACCGCTTACCGGAAGACGTAGCGTTGGAAGGCCTCCCACAAGGTGGACCGACGACCTTGTGAAGGCCGCAGGAACCCGTTGGATGCGAGAAGCACAGAACCGGTCGAAGTGGAGGTGCTTGGGGGAGGCCTATGTCTCGCAGTGGACGTCTTCGGCTGAAATGATGAGATGTGGAGGGAGAGGAAGACCAATCACGTACCATCATCATTTCAGCCTGTAATCAGTCAGTGCTAGGTAATAGGCCTGGTTTCTTCTGCCATACTTCCCGGTTCCGTGGAAGAAGAACCATTGATGAAAGTCCTATTCGAAATTGCCCAACCTGCATATGCAAGGTATACGAGACACTGACGCGAAAACTGTCACCATAAATTCAGTAGGTACATGATTGAAGACAAAAGAAGCAATCCTGGTGGGTATAGCCACCAAAGTTGTTTTTTTTTTGGAATTCTTGATAACTGTTTGCGCGTTGATTTTCCTTCACCGTGTAAATCTAAATATACAACATCTCTAACAAATAATTCCTCTTCATGAATGTGTAGGTAGGTACTACTTTGTTTACGTAGTAGGTACCTACTGGTACTTCTTCTGCTCTCAAAACGGTGAAGGAAAACATCGTGAGGAAACCAGCATGTCCTAGAACCAAAAATTCGAAGACATATGACATCTACCAACCCGCACTGGGCCCGCGTGGTGGATTACGGCCCACTCCCTCTCAACGAGAGGAGGCCTGTGTCCCAGCAGTGGGAACATTATACTTAGGTTGATTATAAATAAATAAAATAAGTTTAATTCAAGTAACAAGACTCATGTACAAACAGATACATAAAAGGATACAGACAGGATAACAAGCACAGAAAAAAACTAACACTCACAAGGTAACAATATGTCTGCTGCAGCATTGCCGGATATAAGGGCAATCCAGCCTGTTGCCAGGACGCCAGGACGGTGTTGGCGCTGCCCCGCACTCTGCGCACCAGAGACGCGCACCGCTTGCGCATCGTCGCGTGAAAGCAGTCGGTGCGCGCCTCCGCAAACATGCCCGAGGCGCTGCAGTAGCGGGGCAGCCCCATCACCGCCCTGAACGCGTTATTGAACTGGACGCGGAAGGCGCTGTATGCGGTGTATGCCACACGAGTATACTTTGGCCACAGGCTACAGGCAGGCAGGTTACTTTGCATGTAGAGGGATGTACAAAAAGCGTTATTTTTACTTCCCTCGAACAACGCACAAACCTATGCGCTATCATATTACCTCTCACTGACAACGCTCTCCGCTCCCGCTCAATGTCTGCATCGTCTTTTAGGTCAGCTGTAACAATGTGACCCAAGTATTTTATTTAAACTGTTCCACTTTCTCAAGCGGTGCATTATATACACACAGGGGGTACACTATTCACACTTCTTAGACTAGCCCTAAACACCATGACTTTACTCTTCCCTGCATTATATTTCAAACCATGGCTCGAGCCATACTTTTCACAGGTCCCCATCAATTTCTTAAGACCGCAAACCGATGCGCTCAGCAGCACCATGTCGTCAGCGCAGCTCAAATTATTGACGCATACTATTATGCTATACTATTATGCTTATGCTACTTCTACTTTACTGTTTCTATGTTAAACTACGAGTGTGAACTTTGTAATATTTGAACAGCTACTTAGCAGTCCTGACATAACTATTGATATTTATGAGAACAACATCAAACTCTGCAAGGATTTCAACAATATATCGCGGAATTTCACAACAAAAATTGTTTCTATGAGGCTGAAATAACATCATTTCGCTAATTTCTGTAATATTTAAGTAATCGCTTTGCTATGTAAATAAAGATTGCAGTAAGAACTGTATCTGTCATCGTTTGTTTAATTACAGTACCTATGTATGAGTAGGTACCATGAATTTATGAATCATCTCGTATGTGTTCTCTGAGTGGCGTAACAATAGGGTGGCAGGACGGCAAAATGCCACCACGACCACGACGCATACAATCTGTGCCAACCATCTTCGTCGTCCGTCCGTCTAGCTAGAGGGCGTCCCACACTTCGCTTGCCGATACGCGGTCTCTACTCCAGGACTCGTACCGAGTCGTACCGTCTGCTCCACCGGCCATCGGTCCTTCGACAAACATGGCCAGCCCTCTGCCACTTCAGCTTGCTTACTCTGCAAGCCATGTCGGTGGTAGGTACCTATCACATACAGACACACAGTTACATAGGTAGGTACTAATTAGAAATGGCGTCATATTGACTAGGTACTTATGCAATTACAAGATATTTATCTCGTTGTTAATTTTACAGGAGTGACGCATTTCGTTACATATCAGCCTGTTAGATGAAATCACATATATGTAGGTATGGAGGTAATTCTGCACAATACAACTATAATTCACAATGCATGAGTAGGTATAGGTAGGTACTTAAGTAGGAAGCACTATTTATTGCATTCGACCCACACATAATCAGCAGCCTATGATGTTCCCACTGCTGGGACACAGGCCTCCTCTCTGTGAGAGGAAGTGGGCTGTCATCCGCCACGCGGGCCCAGTGCGGGTTGGTGGATGTCACATAATAGGTAGGTATACCTTCGAATTTTTGGTTCTAAGACAATCCGGTATCCTTACTATGTTTTTCTCCACCATTCTGAAAGCAGTTGTGATGAAATAATTTACACCTGGGTTCGAACCTACAACCTACCATTACTAAGTACTTACCTCTTCTACCCACATACGTTTCAGGAATATTCGCGTAGGTATAATGAAATCACTACATTATAGAGTCATACTAACTTCTACTATTTGACAGTTGACGCAAATCGTAAAGATTTTATTGCAAATTATCATACAATAGCGAAATTTTTCTGTTTTATCGGTTCTATGATTATGACAACAACGGTAAGGTATGACGTCTTTATTACATCAATGTTTAAAACTACGGAGGCAACTCTATCACCGCCTCGCCTCGATGGTCTATTGGTCGCAAGCGCTACTGCTGAGTTCCTGGGTTCGATCCGAGGTCGGGAAAAGTGTTATTGGGAATTTCTCAGTAGCAGCCCGAAATTTGGAATTGTGCCTGGTTGATAGCAATGGGCTCGCCCCTTTTTACAAAGGACTTAAACACAACTGGCAAAATGTGGGTGTTACTATAGGTACACCTCTGTCTGACCCTTTGAAAATTACAGCCGTGATGTTATAGTTGACATACATGCATGTATTTAAGTCAACTATAACCATACGCTATGTACTTGTAAGCAAACTCTAATTCAGTGTAGGTAACGCCATCTATGCGTTTATCTAAGAACTTTTGATGGCTTCAGTTTTCAAGCAACCAAGTTAATGCTACTACGGCCTACGACGCGGCGACGGCGGCGCTACGAGCTCGTGCTACGCGGGCTACGCCGACGCTACGCATTCGGGGATCCGTCAATCATTAATTGTAGCTATCGAAATCATTTTTAATAGAATAATGACTATTTCATGAAAATATGACGATTTTCTGCAAGTATAATTTCGAGAGCTGTTTAAGGATGATTGATATAATATGTAGATAAATATGATTATAATTATTAGACTACTTTGCAGGAATCGCCCTAACGGCTAACCCTCATTCTGATTAGCGACGACGTGCCAAGACCAAATAATAGGCGCCATCTCGCGGCAAAGGTTTTTAACAAGGAGCTTCATTTGCAGTCTATCATTACCGCACTCAATCCGGAAATATGGGAGGCATCCATCGTTGAGTTCCAGGCCACCATCTTCCGGCAAATCCGCTGGTCCTAGAGACATGAAATTTGGAGGGTATGTTCTTTGTGAAGAGTAGGTATACACTAAGAAAGGGTTTTTAGAAATTCCACACCTAAGAGACTGAATGGGGGGCAGAAGCTAGAATTAAATAAAAGACATACAAAAACTAACACCTTCTCTCCATGGGGGTAAGCAAAATCTACAGAAAGCCACCTGCTACGACCCTTACATACTCTTACACTCCTATACTCCTTTTGCCTGAACGTAAACGAGGCAAAAGGAGTACAGTACAGGCACACTGGTTGCGAGTAGATACTACGCACCTGGCATTTCTGAAGAAAATCACCAATAAGGTTACTATTATGTCCTTCTATGCTTTTCCTCTCACATCTGCCTTGTAAATACCTTTTAAAAGTCGCGTTTCATTCATCCTCTCAACATGACCAAAACATCTTCTTCACTTTTTCACAGTCCGAGGGCTTGAGGCGCTGCGTGCTGAAACACAGGCTATAAACCTAGTTCAGCAACAGATGCTAATAACAAGACACAGTTGTAACTGATTTACTCATAAGAATAATTTATAAGTAGCTAAGACAAATTGTGTAACTAGTTTATTATTTTTGGTCTAATAAATTTAAATTATTAATTATATATTATTTTTTGTCACTATATCTCCTTTTAAATCGCATCATTGCCTTATCACATCAGTCCTCAGTCAGGAACGCATTTCCGCGGCATTTATTTGGCTTTAATCACATTATTAATATTTTACAGGCGAAAGTTTGTGAGTGTGGGGTGTTTATATGTTTGTTACTTCTTCACGCTCAAACAGCTGGACCAATTTTGATAAAATTTTGTATGGAGGTAGCTGACACCCTGGATTAACATATAGGCTACTTTTTATCCCGATATTCCCACGGGATCGAAACTTACGAGTGTGAAACCGCAGGGCGCAGCTAGTGCTTCTACAATAGTTAAAAAAAAAAACAAGAGTACTGGATAAATACAACAATAACATTTTATTTTCGTCACATAAGTTACATCACATATAAAATCAATTTAGGGAAAACCGAGCGGAGTGTTTACATTGACTAAATATATTATGACAATTTTGCGATGCGTGAATATAACCTAAATATTTACATTTTTGTTTAATAGTATTGGAAAAGTGAACATCCTCAAACAGGAGAAACAAAATTTTTATTTAGCATGGCATACTGTTCAAATAATATTTAGAGAAATAATTAAAATATTGAAATAATAAGTAACACACTATTTTTTGTCAGTGTATTAAGAAATAACACTTCGTTCAGGGCAATGTAAACAATCTGATTCATATATTATCATCTTTTCAAAATGGTAGGTATCTTTGATTAGCCACGTGGTTGGCCATTGAATCCGCCGAATCCTCCTGGTCCGCGACCCCCCTGGCCACCGAATCCTCCTGGTCCGCGACCCCCCTGGCCACCGAATCCTCCTTGTCCGCGACCCCCCTGGCCACCGAAGCCTCTTTGTCCGCGACCTCCCTGGCCGAAATCACCTTGGTTACCGCCAAAGCCTCTTTGGTTTCCGAATCCTCCCTGGCCTCCACCGAAGCCGGGCCGGCCTCCGCCGAAGCCTCCCTGATTTCTATCAAATCCTCCCTGACCTCCACCGAAGCCTCCCTGGGGTCTACCAAAGCCGCCGTTTCCAAATTGTGCGAAGGCCACAGCAAATACGGCCAACAACACTCCGAAGATTAACAATGTCTGAAAACAATACAATTTTGTTTTTTTTAAATTAGTTATACGAATGAATTTTCTATACCCACATAAAGATTTTGGTAAAACTTGAACTCAACACTTTTATTTAAAACTACCTGTTACCCGCGACTTCGTCCGCGTGGAATTTAACAAAAAAGTTATTGTTCAGTTCGCAGAGTTTACGACAATTTATGAATTCTGTATTCCGCGTATAGAAATAACTATGCTAATTTTATTGAAATTCTTATATTTTATGAATCGATATTTTGTTTTTGTACACATAAATCTCCATTTAGTTTTTTTTTTTTTTCGTTTTTGCATTTTTAGTTTAATTATTTTTAGTTTTGAAAAACTTTATAACTAAATAATATTTGGTGTACGATTTTCTTGGGCTAAAACAACAACACTACTGGCATTTCCGGCACGTGAACATGCCACGTATAGTTGCCCTTCTTTACATACCGAGACCCCTCCGTGCCTCGCCGTTGGTCCCGGCCCGTGGTCCCGGCTGTCATTCGTGTATCTTTGACGGTCGTTACGGGTAGTCAGAAGCCCGAAAGTCTGACAACCAGTCTTACCAAGGGTTATCGTATTACCCAGTAGGGGTTGTGGAGGTCAGATAGGCAGTCGCTCCATGTAAAAATACTGGTATTATATAAAAATTATATAAAAGGCTAGGCAGATGATGATTTGATTTTTTCTGATTGTTTTTTATGCTTACATCTTAGGCCTTAACCGACCTAAACACTAATAATTAACATTATTAGGAAAAACGAAAATTGTATCAGCCTAGGGTAATTTAAGAACGCAGTCACGTGTGGTCACGACACATGGGTAGACCTTGACCTGGTATAGGACATAGGAGTAGGACACTTTTTATTCCGATATTCCCACGGGATTTAGACTTATGCGTATGAAACCGCGGGGCGCAGCTAGTTAATAATATGTATAGAAATCAACGGATACATTTCATTGCTCGATCGTATGCAAACAAAGTTCCGGAGTACAATAACATGATAGAACGAAAACACAGAAAAACTTAATCTACGAGTACCATAGTGTAGGTACATACCATAGATATACAACATTATTTTTAGTATACATAAGCGAAACCCGAAACACGTGTCTAGTATTTTTATGTAAAGAATCTATGTACAAAATTTCAAAACTACTACTCTGCCTAGCCTTTTCCCAACTAAGTATGTTGGGGTCGGCTTCCAGTCTAACCGGATGTAGCTGAATACCAATATTTTACATGGAGCGACTGCCTATCTGACCTCCACAACCCTGTTACTGGGTAATACGATACCTCTTGGTAAGACTGGTTGTCAGACTTTCGGGCTTCTGACTACTCGTAACGACTGTCAAAGATCCACGAATGACAGCCGGGACCAACGGCTTAACGTGCTTTCCGAGGCACGGAGGGGTCTCGGTATGTAAAGATGGTCACCCATCCACAGACCAACCGCGGCAAGCGTAGCTTAACCTGATCGATCAACCTGTGCGGCTGTTATTATTTAGCCATGGGCCCCTCAACAAAATTTATACAAAATTTCAAAACTGTATCATGAAAAATCACAAGTTATAAGCTTGTTAAGTTACCTGTTTCTCCGTACAAAAACATGATCACCCGCACCGCGCCGTCTTGCGCTCATTGATAATAGTACCTAGATACCTAACCGTTTGGCGCGGAGATTGGATAACCTATGTAGCATCGCTCGGTGTCCAACTTTTAACGTTTTTTAAATATTTAACATGGGGTAAACTGATTGGAATCGATTCAGTTACTTATTCTGAACAAACTAACTATATTCGGGATTCGCATAATACTAAAAATAACGTTGTAAATTATATGTCTATGACGAGTACATTACCTTTGATGATGCCATGGCCGCGAACTGTAACGTATGACTGCGAAGGTGTTTTTCCTTGTGCTTTATATATCCGCTTTACAAAGCAATCAGAGTTCTTCTGGTATGCTAATTGTTATATCAAATGTTTGTGGTTCTCAACTCAACAATTCGTGGTTTTTCTAAGAAATTCAAATCAGTATAGGTACGTACTGGGTGTTGTATTCGATACGCTACAGACTGTGGACAATGTGAGCTATCTCCATAACTATTTGCAACAATTCGACAGGGTGCCGTGTCGAAAATGACATAATATTTGCGCTAATTTGCCTTGCCCCCGACAGCAAATAGTCGTCGAAAGAATTAAATTCAAACTCAAAGCATTTATTTCAAATTAGCTGCGCCCCGCGGTTTTACCCGCGCAAATGTCGATCCCGTGGGAATATCGGGATAAAAGTAGCCTATATGTTAAGCCAGGGTGTCAGCTACCTCCATACCAAATTTTAGCAAAATTAGTCCAGCCGTTTGAGCGTGAAGAAGTAACAAACATATAAACACACACACACACACTCACAAACTTTCGCCTTTATAATATTAGTGTGATAAACCAATTACAGGCACTTTTGAAAAGTCTGTTACCGTTTCTTATATCGTATTACCCAGTAACTGGGTTGTGGAGGTCAGATCAGGCAGTCGCTCCATGTAAAATACTGGTATTCAGCTGCATCCGGTTAGACTGGAAGCCGACCCCAACATAGTTGGGAAAAGGCTAGGCAGATGATGATGTTGACTTTATCTTAGAGAAAATAAAAAAAGGCTGTCCACGCGACCAGTAAGTTTTCATATAAAAAAAAATGGGCCGTAGAAGGAATATAAAGTAGGTAGTACGAAGCGGGAATAAAATAATTAAAATTTTAAAATTTTATTTTGCGACGGAGGAATCAAGGAAGCATATTGTTTTTGGGACGAATCTTTTTAAAAATTTTTTTTTATGTTGGATAAATTTTAGTGGGAGAAATGAAATCATTAAGGGGCTTCCTAAAGCGGGGTCACTGTCGGACTGCATAGAAAAGAAAGAGAAGCGCGATGACAACGCTGGTAATTTATTGCAAAATATGAAGCAATTATACAGGGTGATTGGAAGATGGGTGCAAAGCTTTAAGGCTTTTTTTTGGATTGGCAGATGGACCCATCCCTTGGCCCGCTCGCTCACCAGATCTGACCCCGCTGGACTTTTTTGTGTGGGGCCGGGCCAAGGAGCTAGTGTATACGAATGTTGAAATAAACACGAGAGAAGAACTGATAGAGAGAATGAATTCAGAGTTTGAAACAATGAAGCTGGAGATGATGTTGAAAATAACAACAACAGCAGGGCTAGCATGGGCTGGGGATAAAACGTTTGTCCACCGGTTATTTCCACTGACAAGGGATAAAATTATTTTATCCACCTGCCAAAGCACGGCAACAGGGGGAAAGAGAATTATATCACTTTTTGACATTAGACGTGGATACTCACCCCCCGCCTATAGCATGGCGACTAGTGGAAGAGAAAAATTACGGATATTTTGACATAACAAAGGGAGAAACTTGTCCTCGTCTTTAGATGGTGGGTTTAAGTATATCTCTTGGAGAAAATATAATTAATTGTAATATAAAAATGTTTCGTGCTTACTGGAGCTTAGTGTTGTCGTCGGAAAGGGAGAAAATCGAGCGAAAAATACACCGGCGTTCAATTTGAACAAAATAAATTTATACAATAAAATAATAATAATAATTAATAACAATAATTTATAAAATTTATACAATAAAACAAATAAAGTACTTTCGTATACGACGATATTCTCGACTATTTTGTAATTGAATAAAAGTTTTCTTATAATGGCAATAATTTCGGGGACAAGCGTTTCCCCTGGTTTGTCCACCGTGATAGTTTATCCACCCATGTCGCCATGCTCGGAGGGTGGACAAAATTGACAGAGGGGAATAGTATTTTGTCCTCTCCCCGTGGATAAAATGTCTCCGGCCATGCTAGCCCTGCTGAAGTGAGAATACGGAGCCGTGCTTGTATTAGAATCACGGACAACATTTTGAACATGAAACATAAATTAAATTCAATGTTGTTTTATTTAGTCTGCCAAAAATTTAAAATTTCTCCCTCAAATCGGTTTTAGGTCCTAATTTCAATAATTTGTAAGATATCCGCGTAAATGTTACCTCAATAGAAAAAGCGATTATCAAGCATGTTTTCAAAAAGGTTTGAACAAAAAAGCACGCTCAGTTTTTTTTAAAATAAGGTTTACAAAAAATATTTATGAATTTTAAAATGTTTTATGATCTTTAAATGTCTGTAAAAAAAATGTCTAACGACACAGAGGCCTCAAACATGTTTTGCTATATTGCTTACACATTACTTTAATTAAATACAATAAAAATGAATTCGTTTATCAATCAATTTGGCCATAAATAAGTAGTTTAGTTAAAACTTTGGGAATTTTCGAAAAAAATCTTAAGAAATTGGTAAAAAAAAGTGGTAAGACTTCGTCTAAGACAACCATGGCTTAAATGGTTCTGAACTGCCTGTACTATCTTCGCTGCACCCATCTTCCAATCACCCTGTATACTTGGTAGAGTCAGTACATCATAGGTAACACACGCACACACACACAAACATTCTTTTTCGCTTTGTATTGTACCTAATAACGAAAAATAAAGCAATCATGCAATCTCAAAACTAACTCAGCGAACTAAACAAGTTAAAAGCCCAATTCAGTAAAAATCTCGTATAATAAATTTAAGAACGATAACATCACTCGTAGCGTTAAATATAGTAACAGTGAACAACATTGGCATAAACATGCGCCCGCGCATCGGACGCCTCTTGTGTATCAACGGCGCATGCTATAGGCCGATGATTTCGCGCGCTGGATCTTTTTCAGCAGGATCTGGAAAGATAGAAAGATTCCTGTGAATAACTGGAAAATAAGAATCCAAGAGTCTTCCTCTTCCTACAGACTGCCCAATTTTAGAGTGGGCATGACCAATCTAGAAAAAAAAATCTACTTATTTTAGAAAAATCCTATATATTTATTTATATTTATGTATATTTAAAAAGCTAACAGTCTTAACATAATAATATGTACACTTTGTACAGGTATTAAAAAGGCCCACTCTACCTGAGGGGCGATTGCGTAACACATTATCAATCGGAATCGGTTTCATTTTGACAGTTCAACAACATTCATTGCGTTATTTACGTGTTGAGTAGACAAATTTTTCGAACTTATGAAGCAATGGATTAGCAATTTGCTTAAAAATGATTCTGATTCCGATTGATAGTGTGTTACGCAATTAGGGTGCAGGTTACACAGTATAAACAACAATTGTGATAACAGCATGCAAGTGAAGTTAAGAAAGTTCAGACGAATAAACTAAATATTACAACGTCTGAAGGCATGTTACGACATCACATACTGTATTATATCGATGGGGGGCTGACGCTTTGCGTCAGTAACGCTTAGGATTCTGCCTTTTCTGAAAATAGAGATGGGCAGATTTAGAGCTCCCGTATAGGTAAAGAAAGGCAAAAAATATGTTGAACAATCTTACAAAGTTCTTCAGATTACCTAAGTGCATTTGGATAATAAGTATGTACAGTCTGATTCAAACTATGACGGCTCTGAAGTGCGCTACTCGCTGCGCAGTACCTCACCCCTGCTCACAGACTCACAGGTGTATTTGACTACTGCGCAGCGACTCGCCTCGTGTTCCGTGCCGCCTATAGTTTGAATCGGGCAGTAATTTTATTGTAACGAAACTAAAGGCCAATTCCCAATCCATACTAATATTATAAATTCGAAAGTAACTCTGTCTGTCTGTATGTTACCTTTCACACCTAAACCACTGAACGGATTTAGATAAAATTTGGCAGAGATAGATTGCATCCCGGGTAAGGACATAGGATAGGTTTTATAAACATACTTCGCGGGTGAAGCCGCGGGCGGAAGCTAGTCTGATATAGATGTTGAAAACCTAGTCGTACCCAAACCCAGAGATAGTACTTACTGAGATTTAAGCTATGCCATTTTATGCACGCGTCTGGATTGAGGGCCCAAGTTATTTAATCATAACAGTTTTAATTCACGTTTAAGAAATTCATGGCCCTTTGCTTTAAGTTTTTACTATTTTTAACTAATTTCCCTATAAGTCTTATTTCGTTTCGCAAGGGTTCAAAAAATGGGCCCTCAATCCAGATGCACATCGTAATCTCGTGTCAGCGACAATTCGCTCCCCCCACCGAATAATATGGTAATGTGGTACTACGACAGTTTTCGTTTTATTGCATATTCGGTGCTTAGAGCATTAATTACCGTCTTGTAATTTTTTTTGTACTTTTTCTATGTATATTTATAAAAGTACAATAATTTCAAAGGTACCGTAATGAACATAACAACATTATTCCCTTAAAATCTAAACACACTTTTTGCACGAATAATACCATAACAAGTTATTACAGATTATGCAATCGTTAACTTTTTCGGTAAGCGACGATTACCATTATATTCGCGTGAGAAATGCATATCTTTTACCACGTAAAGTATAAAACAATTATATTCGTGTATTATTTTTATTTATAAAATTTTGTAATGTCGTTTTACAAAACATGTTAGTTATTTGTGCAAAATCGTAATGTCGTTCACTGTATCTTATAGTTTATATTTTTGAAGCAAGCGGTTTTACAATAAAATATTTCTTAGTGATTGACGAGTAAGAGCGCACGCTCAATATTTTTTCACTACTAAAGAAAGGGACAGAATGATGCCCCACCTCCGGCGCGTGCGGTTTGTTTACTCAATCACCAGTGCGACATTGTATTGTGAAGACAAGAAAGTGTTTTGATGCGTTAGAGACTGTTTTTATTATTGAAACGAAGTGCGAATTTAGTAAATTAGGGTTTTGGTTTATTCATTAAGGTATACTGTCATAAATATGAACAGGCGTGTTTTAAAAAACGCCCGTACGAGAAGGATGTTGAATTTCTTACACGTTGCTGGTGAGTTCTGTTTAAATAATTTTAATGAGTAAACTTTAAAGTGTTTAGTGCAGCAGACGAGTCCTGGAGTGGAGACCGCGTATCAGCAAGCGTAGTAGATATGGGACCTGGGACGCTCCACAGCTAGATGGACCGATGACCATAAGAAGGTGGCTGGGGCCGACTGGATGTGGAAGGCGGAGGACAGGGTGTTGTGACGCAACCTAGGGGAGGCATAAGTCCAGCAGTGGACTGCGATAGAAAAGTGTTTAGTTTGATTGAATATTAAGGTGTGTTTTAATAGACTTCAAAAAAAAAGGAGGAGGTCCTCAATTTCGATGTTTAATTTTTTTAGTGTATATTCATGCTTAACTCCGTCATAATAGACGGATTTGCAAAATATTTTTTTGTTAAAAAGAGGTTTATTCCGAAAAGGTCCCGTTTAAATTTCGTAAAGATCCTGATGATGAGTTTCGGAGACAGACAACGGAACTTTTCAATAAATACCAGAAAATTAACCGCGATTGCTGCTATCGCATACCTATATTATACATTGTTTACGCAATCACACAACATAATAATTTATTAAAAAAACTTGTCATCAATTTAGATAAATTAGAGATTTTTTTTAACTTAATGAGACAAATTAGAATGCGTATGGGAACATTCTTGAAAATACAGGAACTGCCCATCTGGTCTAATACGCTAATTAGAGCACGCGCTGCAATGCAACATCAGTATCCCAAAACTGATAAGAAAATACTCACCATATTATCATGGTCAATCTTCCTCTGCTGGTTCTTGCGGCACACGGCAGCGGAGGGCACAGGCCTCCGGGCCTCTTGTTGCTGCGCCGGAATGGAGCCCTTCGCATTCCTGGCGCTCAAGATCTTCGACAACAGGATATTATTGTGCCTTTCGATTTCTCGAAGACGCTCATTCGTGAAAGACATGTTAACTCGCCTACATTTGGGGCCGGAAACTGACCTGGAATCCGAAGATGGCAGATGTAGCATTTTTGCTGTGCTACAGGCGCTACAGCTGTACCTACATAAAGTAGTTTTCCAGAAATTAAGGATAGATGTTGCACGGTACAGTATTTTTAACTCACGAAGGGCGGACTTTACTTGTGGTAACCAAATGTACAAACACGCTGTGAATATGTGCGTGAAGACGAGTAGCGTCTAGCATATAACACACACACGCACACACACTTCTCTGACTTCGCCATTATCTCGAACGGTACCGAGAGAGCTCCTGCGCTTGTACACACACACAGCATATTTGTATACTTGGTAACCACCAGTAAAGCGCGCGTCGCTTCGTGAGATAAAAATACTATACCGTGAAAGAAAAAAGAATAATAAGAAGCCAATTATGAAATTTAATTGCCTGACGATCGATGAATAAGCTACGCTTGTCGCGGTCGGTTCGTGGATGGGTGACCATCTATTACATATCGAGACCCCTCTGTGTCTCGGAAAGCACTAAGCCATTGGTCCAGTCCGGCTGGCGTTCCAGATCTTTTTTTTCAGTCGTAACGGGTAGTCTCAAACCCAAGAGTCTGACAACCAGTCTTAAAGCTTACCAAGGGGTATCGTGTTACCCATTACGGGCTGTCGAGGTCAGACAGGCAGTCGCACCATGTAAAATACTGGTATGCAGTTGCATCCGGTTAGACTGGACACCGAAAAGGCTAGGCAGATTGATTGTCATTGAAAGTCTCAATGTTAGCAAAAAATAAAGTACCTAAAACTTACCCAAAACTGGTAGACCTCCCGGATATAGAACCTCGCGGTTTACTTGTAACAGAAGACTGACTTTTGGTTAATTTAACGGAAGACCTTGCAGTAGGCTCTCTACTCGTATCAGTCGACTTCGGTAAAGACTTCGCAGAATCAATAGACTCTTCCTCGTCACTACTCTTAACTTCATTCTCACTTTTATCCTCTTCAAATTCATCAGAATAAGCGTCCTCCTCATTGCAAGCTTCAGAAACTTCATTTTCGGATTCAGACCCTTCGTAGACGCACGATTCAACGCATATGTTAGGTCTTTTGACTCCGTCGACTATACAGCCCATTTCGGAGAGGTCTTTCGAGAGCTTATCAACCTCGTTGTTATTCTCCTCCTTGTAGCGTTTCGATTTCATCTGTTTACAGTCTCCGGATGAAAATTCGGTGTCGATATAATTCAGTTTTACGTGTTTCTCTCGGCGTGCCATTGTGGAAGCGTGCAAGTACTGTGGGCTGCTAAAAACAGGAATTAGCTTACCTACAGGTGCTTGTTTGTACCTACATAGCGAGAGAAAAATTGTGTGCCTATCTAGTGGTACTACCTAATTACTAAATCAACCTTGATGGCCTTAGCCGAGTCCAGAGTCCAGAGTCCAGACGTAAATATTTAAGCTTTAGCGTAGCATGGTAATGCTTTGCGTTTGCGAACATAGCAAGACTACAAAGTTTCTGAATAGTTTCCGGTGTGGTCTAGAGTATTTTTATGCGTCACGCTCACGTGTGTAGATAGACAAGATAATAAGCCCTGATCGAAAAACTTGTAGACCATGCAAAGTCAGGTAGCACTGCATGGTCTATTAATGCTTCTTGATACAGATAGCCTGACTCTGCCAAAGACAGGTGCTGGAGGTAAAGTTGGAGATTCAAATCAGCATCTAAATCTACTTTGCCATAGTACCTAATTTATACAGAAATGTTAAAAATACTTAAAAAGACGTACCACGTGTCAAACGTGGAACTGTCAATCACAATATCCAACGAACAATCTGCTAGCGCCTACCAATAAACTTATAGCAAATGGATTATCTACTAGTTACTGCTCTATTTAATAATAAGTAAATTTAATCAACAAAACTCTGATTACTTGCAATAAATTACTTAGAAATTGTTTACAACGAAGCGTTAATACGAAATAATAATTATTGTAAATGAAAATGAAGCTCTGAAAACAACAACAAAAGACTTTGTGTCAAAATTATCTTGTTTTAGAATCTTACAAATGTCTTTTCAAAGACCATAAACTGCCAGTGTCTTATCCTCTTTTCTTTCACTATAAACTCTTTGTTGTAATAAACCTTTGTTCGGGAAATAATACAATAAAATAATAACTTTGTAGAAAATCGATTACCCACTTAGCAACAGCTAAACAAAAGTCGCGCGGTTTGGTTGCTGAGTATGCGTTCCGTTTCCATGGAACGATTCCGGTGTACGCAGCTAGTGTTTCGGATGAAAAACTGTCAGACTTTTTTATATTGCAAAACTACAAAACGATCTTTTTCAATTCACATCAATGTAAAGTCTATTAAAATTAATGTTATAGTGATCGCCACGAATAGGACAATTTATAATTTCATCGAGTCGAGAATATCATCTGTGTTTCGGTCGATGTTGACATTTCGTGTGATTCATTCACTCACTCGTTCACATAAAAAGTACTTTTGGATGTGGGAATTCCGTGTGTGCGATAATGATTTTTTGATAAATTCCGTGTTATTTAGTTAGATTTTATCAAATTTATCATTAAAAATGGTGACTATAATAAAGAACCAATTACTAAAACATCTATCGAGGTAAGTGCACCCTTTAGTTTTGTGGAATACGTCTCTTGTTCTATAAATTTATTGCTGTGATATTAATTTAATTAATTTTCAGTGATTAGAGCTTACAGGATTTCGGTTTAACGTGTACGCAATTTAGATATGCTTTCAATGTATGAAACAAACATAATTAGCTTGGCACACATGCGTTTCTTTGTTTGATTTATTTATGTATTGTTATCATATCTACATAGATAATCAAAAATGTTTTGTGCATTCCGTAAAATTTAAAAGAACACACTAATCTAATAATTTGCTCTGATAATCGTTGTACAAAGAAAAATTTGCCATACATTTTTATCTTAACTATTACATAGTAAAAATTATATTAAGTATAATTCATATTAGAGCCTCGTCGTAAATCCGCGACTATCTTCCGTGCTAAGTTATCAGTCGGTCAAATTCGTTAGTTGTGAGCAACACAAATGTTGTCGAACTATAGTAAATTAGGCATCCGTTTCAAGGGGAATGCAAGACCTTGGAAATTTAATGAAACATCTTGTTAACATACTGTTCATGTTTCAATTTATTATATTAGTTAGTTTTCCTTAAAGAAAATGAATTGTAAGAAAACCCTATTTTATTATTTTCTCATTATTTATAAGAATTCCTAAATGAAGTATCAGGATGCAATATCCACTTATAAATAGTTTTCCAAAAGTGCTCACCATTTTGTTATTAAAATATTACAAACAAATCAGTCAGTTTGTAATAAAAGAGCAACTTTTAAAATGAATTATAATAAGTCGAGTAAAAAGAACTCATTCTAAATTCTAGAATAATGCATATTATATTATGAATCATGCTTGTTATTTTTCTAGTTACAATAACTGAATAATGACACCTATTATAAAAGAATAGGTAATACCATTTCATGCATATTTATTGTAGTACCGGAATACTCATAAAAAATACATGCTAATCTTCAACATTGTTTACAATAACAATAATTCATTTTTAACATGTTTCGTTTGCTTAGTAACACATGTGGTTCAGTTTATTATCACATATCCTGTATTAATTATTTATTCTACCAATTTACATAGCATACACAGTTCCAAAAATACTGATATTATGATGCCGTAATATAGTTACATTTATCTTTATTACCTAGCTGTCTAACCAAAGTGATAACATAAATTAACATGCTGTCTTTATATACTTACCTATACAACTAATACAAGTTGCACTCTTATAGTGTAACACACTTTTTAATTGCAATCCGAATGATTTTGAAGGATATTGCTAATCCATTGCTTCATATGTTCAAAAATTGGTCTGCTCAACAACGTAAATAACGAAAAAATAATAAATAAATGAATGTGGTTGAACTGTCAAAATGAAAGCCATTGCTACTGTTAGTATGTTATACAATTACCCCACAGAAAAACGACATTTTCCAAAAGCATAGTATTCTTCGGGCCACTGCAGAGAGTCAACAGTCCCATACTTCCTTCGTTCCTCCTCATTTTAGGATATTGCTAGGAACTCCTTAATGGATCCAGTTCATATTGTATGTTTAAAACTGAATCATCATGATCATCATTTTCTAGCCCTTGTCCCAATTTATTAGGGATTGGCACAATATGTTTTCTTCTTCCTAAGTTCCAGTATTCCTATTGGACTTAAAACAAACTACTTTAAATAGGCCGGCAATGATTTTCACTTTAAAAATCTATAGACACTTGTTATTTGAGTACACCTAACATCAATGCTGCACACTTGAACTGCAGTGTATGGGTATAATTAACAAGTAATAACCATTTAAAGTGTATGAGGGTATATATAGCAATATGCAACTTGAAAAGCCTATATCAGTGTTTCTCAAACTTTTGTGGTGGGCGCTTGAGAGATTGGGATAATCGTTACAGGCTCTTGTTACAGTTTTCAACATTCATAATTAATTTATATTTTATTTCTGGTTCTCCTGGTGGTACATGCTCCCAGACACAGATTAGGAATCCCTGCCTTGAACAAATAAGGAAAAACATATATCATGACTTGCCAATGTCATGGCCAAACAGGATACATGTTAAAAGAGGAAATGCGGCCACATGGATGTTGGCGCTCATTCCATACTTTTTTAGGGTTCCGTACCTCAAAAGGAAAAAACAGAACCCTTATACTCATGTGTCACAGCCAATTTGCTCCGAATCTAATGGACCGATTAAGTTGAAATTTGGTACACATATGAATCTCTGTGACCCAAACACAGACGTCTGACGTAAATAAATGAATTTTGAATATGGGGGTCATTTTTGGGGGGCAAATAGTTTTTTTTTTTAAAGAGTCGCAATCTTGTACCATGTAACATATAATGAAAGGGCTTACTGTAAGTAGGTATCTCAAATATATTTTTTTCATAATTTTAAAGTAAATTTTATTAAAGTTATTTAAGATAATAGATGAAAATTGACCACCAAATATAACGTAGGGGCATGACTGTGGTAGATCTACATTATATCGTAAAAAAATATTTGGACTAGTATCATTAATCAGGGAGAAAATAGAGAAATATCTTAGTATAGAATGAACGCCAACAAGCACAAGACCGCGTTTCCTCTTTAAAAGAAACATAATAGGTACTTAAGTATTTTGGGTTCTCATTATTCTGTTTTCATTATAAACTGTATGAATAATAAAACATGGGAGATGATGAAGTATTGAAGTTGAATTATTCATAAATAAAGTTTGCAATGTAGGTACTTCAAAGAATATTGAATTTATTTTTGTAATATTAGGAAATTCATGTTTAAATTATATTTGAAATTATTTGATGTATTGATTTTGATTGGATTGGTGATAACATTAATTTATTTTCAATAAACTTGTCCTGTTTAAAAACGAGCTTAAAATAATCAGTGACACACTTCTAAATAAAATAAATTATAATGGCCGCTTTCTCCTGCTAGGCAAAAGCCTAACTCACGTAAATACTTCTGGGAGGGGCTTGTGGGTAAATAATTATTAAACTTTTGACCGCCACACGTCAAAAAATCAAAAATGTGCCCTCGGCGTCAAAGTCTGTCATATAGTCGAACCTTGGCGTGCTGGGCACATTTTGGTTTGTCATCTATGCATGATTGTGGCGGTCAAAAGGTTAATATATTGTTAGCCTGCCGTGTCCCACTCCTGGGCAAAGGCTTCCCTCCACTCCTTCCATATTTCGCGAGCCCGCGCGTCCTCCTTCCAGTTTCGATGGAAGTTTTGACGGAACCTATCCAGTTTGTCCCGCCATCTCCTACGTGGTCTACCGCGACCCCACCACATTGATGATCGTGTTATCAATTAAAATTCCTGTTAAAAAAGAAAACCTTGTCTCTAATACAAGAATTGTTTCTTCACCCAACAGGTTCACAAAGAATCTGTCACCAGAACAGATCTCCCTCTCAGCGTTGCGAGGGTCCGGTGAGCTTCAAGACTTGACCTTGGATGAGGAGCTTCTGACTGACCTCCTGGAGCTGCCCGGATGGGTCAGGCTCACGTCTGCCAAGTGCAACCGAGCCTCCTTCAGGATACAATGGACCAAGCTGAAGACTGTCCCCATTGTGCTGGTAAGTTTGACAGATCATTTTCCATTTATAAGTACCCATGTACAGACACGGGCACATCTAGGTCTTTAGCACTAGGTAACGGGCCGGCCTAGACTCGATTTGTAAACATCGTGATATAACATCACGCTACGACCCTAGGAGCCGAGCAAAAAACTCCAAAATAACCCTTAGCGAAAACGAAGTAATGTCGGTCGGACGATGCGATGCGGCGGGGTGGAACGTGGGAACAATAAATACGCGGATGAAGTCGCGGGTAGAAGTTAATGCTATAATAAGTGTAACACTAGAAAAATTCCAAAGGCTCTAAGTATACAATGGTGCCACAAACCTATAATGCAGATTACAGCTTCACAAAGTTGTACGTTGTAATCATTATCTTCATTTACACGTTATAATGCTAAATAATTACTAGCTACAGTGTAGTGTTTGCTCATTAAAATTTCCATAACACTGTTATTTATTTTAATTACTTATGTAAAATTCAATGTCAATTCCGTCTCGTTGCAATTTTTTCATGGCCCTTCTATCTTGAAGGTTTTTGGCCTAGAAGATAATAATATATCTCTGGTACCATTTTTTTTTCTGTGTTTTGTTTAGTTTGTGATCTTCCTGTACGAGTTGCAATAAATACTTTTTCTTTCTTTCGTTATTTAGGAAAATTACTCCTATTAAATTACTATCATACGTAATCCTGGTTCGCGCGGTTTTTACGACCTGACAAAACATCTAGATTTCTTTATTATATTTATTTGTCGCATCAGCGGGTGGCCGAGATGCGATACATCGGGTCTTCTTCACGATCCGACATAGTTTAGATAGGTGTGGGCACTGCAGTGGGTACTCGAACGAAAAGATTATTTGAATTTACAGTAACTTTAATAAACTAGCTATTTACAACCAAAACGCACACGTGCGTCGGAAACAAACACGTGCGTTGGTATTGAGCGATTGCCGAGACTGTCCGAGCTCGACAGTGCGGCATCCCCTCCACCGACGATCGTGTCCAAGCGGTAGGGCTCGCTTGCGTTTCCGATCACATGATTCTTCGTTTACCAATCAAATTGTTAGATGGCGCTGTTCACTGTACTGTGTTGCCATCTATCCACGACACGGCCATCACTGACTAGCACCCGTCCTCGGGTGTAGTACCTGCGGACCAAATATACTCACAGAGTAAACAAGCTCGGCTATCCTGCCAAATATCTAAGGTAACTCGGCTATCCTGCCATTACCTAATAACTAAGGTAACTCGGCCTATCCTGCCAATACCTTATAACTCAGGTAAATCTATCTCATTGTTACTTTAATTTCTCTAGTCTTCATTTACAATACCTTGTTGTCAAGGTTTCGCACCCCCAACATTAATCATTAGAAAAGGTTCGATCAGTAAGTTGAACCAAAGAAAATCAAAATTCTAACGAATCAGTTACTATTTACCAAAATCTGTGCAAAAACACAGTCCAGAATCACACCAATAATTCTTACTAGATCAGTTGTCACATAAGCTACTGCACTTATGGTGCGGTTGAGACTAGTCACCACATGTGCTCACTACACATGAGGCGCTCTGTGCACCAACACAGACTAGAATCGACCCATTGATTCTCTGAAAAAGAAAACTAGCGCTATATGTGCTACAACACATGAGGCGCTCTGTGCACCAACACAGACTGGACTCGATCCATTGATTCTCAGTAAAAGAAAACTAGCGCAATATGTGCTACAACACATGAGGCGCTCTGTGCACCAACACAGACAGGACTCGACCCATTGATTCTCAGAAAAAGAAAACTAGCGCAATATGTGCTACAACACATGAGGCGCTCTGTGCACCAACACAGACAGGGCTCGACCGATTGATACTCAGTAAAAGAAAACTAGCGCGATATGTGCTACAACACATGAAGCGCTCTGTGCACCAACACAGACAGGACTCCACCGATCAACAAGTTAAACCATCAAAATTGTAACAACTCAGAATTTACCGAAATCAAACTCATAGGCAATGTATACTCAACTCGTGAAACTTTCATTGTAATCTGTGCACCAACACAGATCAGAATCGCACCAACGACTCTTTACATATCTACCGCCACATATGCTACAATACATGAGGGGCTCTGTGCACCAACACAGAAAAGAATCGCACCAACGACTCTTTAGACATCTGCCGCCACATGTGCTACAACACATGAGGGGCTCTGTGCACCAACACAGAAAAGAATCGCACCAACGACTCTTAAGATATCTGCCGCCACATATGCTACAACACATGAGGGGCTCTGTGCACCAACACAGAAAAGAATCGCACCAACGACTCTTAAGATATCTGCCGCCACATATGCTACAACACATGAGGGGCTCTGTGCACCAACACAGAAAAGAATCGCACCAACGACTCTTAAGATATCTGCCGCCACATATGCTACAACACATGAGGGGCTCTGTGCACCAACACAGAAAAGAATCGCACCAACTACTCTTAAGATATCTGCCACCACATATGCTACAACACATGAGGGGCTCTGTGCACCAACACAGAAAAGAATCGCACCAACGACTCTTAAGATATCTTGCGCAACATGTGCTACAACACATGAAGCGCTCTGTGCACCAACACAGACAGAAATCGCACCAACGATTTCTTATAGACCCATCGCCACATGTTACTCATGAGGTTTGGTCTTAAGTTTTGAGTTTGAGTGTACAAGCCATTCTTAATCAAAGGTGGTCTCACTACCACTGTCATCAACTATGACGTCTATTTCCGGAGTAACTTGGTGATCGGGTATCCTTCTCACACAATCATGAGGGTATTCTTAGGCTCGCTGAGTCAAGCGCCTTTACTCGTAAAACAATCATTAAAGCAAACTTAATAACTTTACTTTAGTCAAATCGAATGTTATCGTAATTGCATTTTCTTAATACCCTGTGTCGCGTGGTCTATTTATTTATTTATTTATTTATTTAAACTTTTCGCACAAAAAGGTACAAAGGCGGACTTAATGCCTTAGGCATTCTCTACCAGTCAACCAAGGGTGGTGAAGAGATTAAATGGTAGGTGCTTTGGTTGAGAGGAACAATGATATAAATTAAAAAAAAAATACTACTACTATTATCTCATCTAAGTTAATATCAGTCAACTCATCATCAGTTGACACTAAGCTAAGTCAATACACTTTGACGCAACACAATCTTTGATGATAGAGTGACAGAATCGTAATAAAATGGATGTGACTCACCCAGTATTCATCAGTACACTGCTCGGATTACCGACATAGCAAACTTGAACCGTATCACTCGCTACTAGCAGCTGCTGCAGGCGCTGGCCCGAAACCGCCTGGCACCCTCGCCGTACTGGCGTCTCCATCATAGCTTCGTGGACATCTCGAAGCAAAATGTCTGGTGTTGCCGCATCGAAAACAGATGCTGTGGGGCACTGCCATCCTGTTGCACACGTTCTTGTGTGTTAACCTGTAACCAAAAATTCAACAGCAGTGCATGTTCCACTCGGCCAATTCTGACCATTTACGGCTTCTAACTTTTGAAATCAGAAAACTTTAATCCACTTCTTATTGTCAAAACTACCTCTAATTTATCTAAACAAACTTTGAATAATCTTAGCAAAAATATCCAATGACCAGAGCCTTGTAAACAAACTTTGATTTTATCTAATGAAAGCGAAAATCATCAACCAGAGCCATGTAAACAAACTTTGATTATCTAATCATAGCGAAAATCATCTACCAGAGCCATGTAAACAAACTTTGATTATTTAATCATAGCGAAAATCATCTACCAGAGCCATGTAAACAAACTTTGATTGTTTAATCATAGCTAAAAATCATCTACCTGCCTTCGTCCTATCATAATATTACTTTGCAAGTAAATGTTGGGTAGAAACGTAATAAAATCTCAAGTTGTTGCTAACTAATCACAACGCTACATATGATTCGTTCTGTGCTGAATACACGCGTTTGACCAATAATAATCACCGCAACAACGTTATTAACTCGTTTGCCACATAATTTGGTTGCGCAGTTGCACAACTCGCTTTTACTAACGAGCATTCAGCACCAGAGTCGTAAACAAAACAATACAGCTCACCTTTATTTTGTAACATGCCTGAGGGTAGTTGTGTGACGTCCACTCGCCCTTCACTACATCCAACACATTGACCACCATCCGCTTGCTGCCACTGCTCGTGCAGGGCCGCGATATGTCCTGGTCTCTCACTTGCAGGACACGAAAGGTTTCACTGACGGCTGCGAGGCTGCTTGGCTCGATTCTTAGTCACTCAACGTCCTTATCCAGGTGAAATCCAGGCAAAGAAACATCGCACCGTGACGTCATCGCTCAATTCTCCATAATTTTTTCAGCTCGAGTGTATCCCAGTTCTGATGTCGCATCAGCGGGTGGCCGAGATGCGATACATCGGGTCTTCTTCACGATCCGACATAGTTTAGATAGGTGTGGGCACTGCAGTGGGTACTCGAACGAAAAGATTATTTGAATTTACAGTAACTTTAATAAACTAGCTATTTACAACCAAAACGCACACGTGCGTCGGAAACAAACACGTGCGTTGGTATTGAGCGATTGCCGAGACTGTCCGAGCTCGACAGTCGACTGTAGACTGACTGTCGCACCACTCGGTCTCTCCACCAGTCCTCGCGGCATCCCCTCCACCGACGATCGTGTCCAAGCGGTAGGGCTCGCTTGCGTTTCCGATCACATGATTCTTCGTTTACCAATCAAATTGTTAGATGGCGCTGTTCACTGTACTGTGTTGCCATCTATCCACGACATATTTATGATACATAATACCGCATTAGGAACTCTATACTTTGTTTCAAAACACAAATAGCGGATGCTGGCCGCACAGCTGCTGGTCTAAAGTGGAACTGGGCTGGTCATATCTGTCGTATGTTGGACCAGAAATACGCAAAAGTCACCACTCAGTGGATCCCTGATGGCAAGAAGCCACTGCGCGGGAGGCCCAGAAATGGCGGTATGAGCTGGACTCCTTAAAGGATTGGCTCACAATCGTAGTCGACCGGGAAAAGCGAAAAGAAGGAAGGGAGGCCTTTGCCCTGCAGTGGGACAACACAGATTTATAAAAAAAAAACAGTGGCACTCCGGGAGTGCCGACAGAACTGAAAAACAAAACAAACAGAATACTTTGCTAACACTCACTGACATATCGGATATACACTAAAACCGAGTACATCCCGAGGACAGCCGAACACATCCGAATGTAGCGCGGTGTCGGTTACGGTAACAGTGTCGCGAGTTCAATGGTTTTTTTCCCATCTCAATAAATGTCCAACGCGCCTAAAGAAGTTTTCATTTGAATAATAACCGATATCATGGAGAAACCCGCATTAAAATCTGTTACGTAGTTTAGAAGAATGCGGTCACACAGACACTCGAAAATCGACCTTAATTTATAGCTTGTAATAGATGTAAATATTTTATTATACACCAAACACAGGAAAATCGTTTATAAAGCTAGTAAGTACCGTCAGCAACAAAAGTCGATTGTTTTTTTAATCTCAGTTATTGAGCAAAATATTTGTTTAAAATTGCTGCAGAAGTACAATGTAATTTTGAACAAATATTTTGCTCGATAACTGAGATTAAAAAAACTCAAGTGTTAATATTTTGCTCAATAACTGAGATTTAAAAAACTGAAGTGTTAATCGACTTTTGTTGCTGACTGTACCTATACAATGAGCAGTCCTATCCCAGAAGGCGATATCTTACAGACAACCTTGTTCTTTGCACAGGCTTTGGATAAACTGAAAGAAAGGATACAATCCAATTTTAACAAATGATGCGGATTTGATACCCTATGATTATTTTGCTTATTTTTTCATATAAATGCATGAGATAAGAAAAATAGAAAACAAACAGTTCATTTAACAAATTAAATTTCAGTCGACAACATCCATCGGTTTCTTACTAAACTTCAACTATATCCGACGATCCTGCATTCTTATCTCTTTTGTTGACTGTACCTATTATTATTATTATTTTAAATGTTAGCATAGATTATGTAAATATTGTCCAAATTTAGTATTATATAGTTCCTCAATTTAATGACATTTTAACAAATTATATACATTAATTTATAAAACGACTAAGTATAAATACGACCGGTCTTTGTTATTTTCATGTAAATAAAGTGCGGGCAATATATTCTGATTATTATTCCAAGTTTATGAATGAAGTTGTCTGAATTTAAATGTGTGCGGAGATGAGCTGTGGGTTTACTCTCGTTTCTAATTTTCAACTTCAAGAATAATTACCCAGCAGCTTAAGGGGGAAGCTCTAAGGTGGCCCGCGAAATTCCAATTTTCTTACGTTTTTTGCAATTTGCTGGTCAGTATTAAGTTGTACGTTGCCATTCTTGGGGATTACGTGGTCTTAGAGAGTTGTGTTGATGACTTTAATGATTATAATTCTGTAAATACATATTTGTTACGGCCGCGAATCATATTTTAATCAACGTACAACTTAATACTGACCAGCAAATTGCAAAAAACCTAAAAAAAATGAATTTCGCGGGCTACCCTGGCGCTTTCGCCTTAATACCGCTCATTACTTATCAAACACGAGCTTTCGTCCGCGGCTTCGCCCACGTGTTGGTCGGAAATTATCCAACGGGAGCTTACTTCCGTGATAAAAAGTACCTTATTTCCTCACTCAGGTCATGGTCTATCTATGTTCCAAATTTCATCTAAATCCGTTCAGCCATTTTTGCACCAATGCTGAACATACATCCAAAAATCCTTCGTTACTATTTTATTATTGTAAAAAGAAAAGCAAGAAAGAAAATCTGTTCATTCTGCACAAACAAAACGCACATTACAAAAAAAACCGGTCAAGTGCGAGTCGGACTCGCGTACCGAGGGTTCCGTGCTTTGTAGGTATGTAAATCGATTATCACGGGATTTTTGTACCGTCAAATTTATGGTTTTCGGATTTTTCCTTGTGCTACATAATCTTGCTTCTTGCCAATTTCATGATCTAGGTAATGGGAAGTACCCTATAAATTTTGATTCCCTTGAGAGTGTCGAAATATACGTTTTTTGCGGCATAAACAGCATTATCTTTTTTTTACGTTAACTTAGGTGTTTGGTTTTTTCACAGCTTCAAGGGACTGTAGACCTGAGTATATGGTTTTAATTTCAACTCGATACCTCCACGCGTTCCCGAGATAAAGGGTCGTGACATACAGACGGACGGACGGACAACTAAGTGATCCTATAAGGGTATACAAAAGCATAAAATGTACACATACTAACCTAACTAGTAACCAAAAGCCTCGTATGTTTAGATATGGTTTAATTAATGAACTATAAATGAACGATCACACATTAAACACGTTATTATTCAATGATCTACTTAACCAACTCTCATTTGTGATAGATAGTAATTAAATATTCTTGCATTATCTAACACTGTTGTTTACATAAATATAACATCTATACAAATAAATAAAATTGAAGTGTCTGTTTGTAATGTCAAAATAACAGCTTTTTACTAAATGCATATGACAGTATATGGTAGGTACTTTTAACAAAAAAAAAACAGTGGCACTCCAGGAGTGCCGACAGAAGTGAAAATAAAACACAAACAATACTTTGCCATCACTCACTGACATATCGGATATACATTAAAACCGAGCACATCCCGAGCACAGCCGAACACATCCAAAGCGGGTATTTTTTTAATCGTCTTATAAACAAAACACGCGTGGTGTCGCTTACGGTAACAGTGGCGCGAGTTCAATAGTTTTTTCCCATCTCAAAAAATGCCCAACGCGCCTAAAGAAGTCAAAAAAACAATTTTTAAATGTTTGTTCGGGATAATCTCCGTAGCGGTGGATCAATTTAGATGAAAGGACACTAGGGCCGCTCCATCATCGCACTAACAACATTACTTCAAACGTCCATAGTAAAAAAATATGTAATGGGGAAACTTGAACCCTGACATAGTCTACTTTTTATCGAAATACCACACGGGCGAAACCGCGGAAGGAAGGCAGGTTATGTATAAAGTTGTAAACATTTCACTTTGTGTAAGTAAGTTTGGTATCGGATGTATCAGTGAACTTTTGCTCCATCATAACTTAGCACTCCCTGTTAAATTGTTTCCCAATAGTTTGAAAATTAGATGAACCTGCCTTTTAACTGAACATTATGCCATATACATAACAACCGCATGGGTCGATCTTCCAGATTAAGCTTGCCGAGGGCGGTCCGTGGATGGGTGACCGTTTTTACATCTCGGAAAGCACGTTAAGGCCCGGCGCCCACTATCGGCATCGGCACGGCTGAGGATTTTTATGCGACAAATAGAAATATAACTTAATAGTATGACAATAAAATTTAAATTTCAAAGACACGGTATGACGGATACCCTATTTTTATTTTTGCACCTACGATGATTATTATCATTGAAATTTCAGTTTTATCGTCATACAATTAAGTTACATTTTTATTCGTCGCATAAAAATCCTCAGCCGTGCCGATGCCGATAGTGAAAGAAAGAAAAACGTTTATTTGGACACAGTTCGTGAAACACAAAAAACAAAATTAACAAATTAAAAAAAAACTATAACTACTACTATCTAGTGGGCGCCGGGCCTAAGCCGTTGGCCGGGACCCGGAGGGGTCTCGGTACTCCTACCCTACTCCTACACTACTCCTACCCTACTTCTAACCTACTCCTACCCTACTCCTACCCCACTTCTAAATTATTCTCTGCGTAAGAACCATCCTCGTACTTCAAGGAATATTCTAAAAAAATAATTAGCGAAATCGTTTCAGCTATTCTCGAGATTTGCGCTTAGCAACACATTCAGCGATTCATTTTTATATTAAGTATACATAAGTAGGTAGGTACGTGTGTCCTTTGTTGAAGAACTCAATAAATAAAAAAAGAAGAAAATAACAGTTCCATCGTCTCCCTAAAGTTTCAACCAATTCTATAACAAGTAGAAACTACTTATATAAAACTCAAATACTGGCACATTTTCCATTATTTCCTCCTGCTCTTGATAATTCGCTACACAAACAGAATCGTTAATATTAAACGTCGATCCTGTCATCAGAATGTTATTCTGTTACCTTTGTTGGCAAAGGATTACGTTTCGTTCCCTGGAGGCTTATGAGATCGTTATCCGTAGGTATCTGGGGGCACGGGAGTGCCCCCGCCTAGACGAGCCAAGCTAAGCGCAAGGGCACAACCTACCTTTTCTCGAAGCACTTCGTCGTATTTTTGAACCTCAAAATATGAGGCTTGGCCGTTTCGCTACCATCACATGGGCGTAAGGTGAAAAATTTATTCACTGTTCATTACTTTTCTGTTATACAATAGTTTTTGTAGAAACGAAACGGCCAAGCCTCATATTTTGACTAAGGTGTAGAGTTTGTGTGTGTTTGTTTGTTTGTGTAGAGTTAGAAGCTTGGCTCTACATGAGATCTGATAACTTTTTGGCAGTGCGAGCCATATGTGGTCTCGTCTTGGCAACATTTTACATGAAAATGTTTTTGGTGGGATTACTTTAGCATCAAACAGGTGCTTCCGGGCTCTTTTTTTAATCGTCTGTTATCCGTTTATTAGCTGTTTTGGGAAACGAAAAGAAATAAAAAATACACATGTATTTTCTTGTTATCTTACTTTGAACCCTAAGGACGAACATAATTACGTTTTACAATCTGTCAAATTTCTTTAATAGATTTTCAACTTTATTGCTAAACTATAAGATTCAAAGTTGATTTGGGAAAATTTGACAGTTTCGGGTAGCTTGATGTGCTGGCGTCTGTACATACCACGCGGGCGAAGCCGCGTGCTGAAACTAGCTTAAAATGTTTTTTTGACTTCACGAAAATATTTTTGACTAGAATTAAAACTGTCACACACCAGACTATATCCTTCCTCAAGGTTCAAATTATCCCCATACCAAATTCCATCAAAATCGGTCAACCATTTCGGTGATTGGCCGGAACAAACATACAGACAGAGACAGACATAAATAAAAAAAAAAGTTTGGTAAATGTCCCGTACTTATATCCATACTAATATTATAAATTCGAAACTCTGTCTGTCTGTCTCTGTTACCTTTTCACGCCTAAACCACTGAACGGATTTCTTTAAAATTTGACAGAGAGATAGATTGCATCCTGGGGAAGGACATAGGATAGTTTTTTTCCACATACCTCGCGGGCGAAGCCGCGGGCGGAAGCTAGCATTTCATATAAGCATAATCGCTCATTTGGAGACGACGTAAATGTTTTTTTTTTTTTTCAAAAAATGAGTTAATTAAATAATGACAAAGCACTTAGAAACGTATTTAGGTATGTTAGGAAAAACAAAGACGTAAAAAATAACAGTTACGTCGTTGTTTCTCCAAATGAGCGATATAATAAAATCGGTAACTCTTCAATTTTATTTATTTGTATTTCTATAGTTTCCTGGTGAATAATCATGTTATCTACGAAACTATTGTTGATAAGCATGTTATAATGCTATATTTAGACCATAACAATAAGTACTTCCTACTTACTCGATGTCACATGAGCAACATTCTGTTTTGCGTGGACCTTTCTGTGAAATAGTCGTCTCGCAGAAGGAGGCTGAGGAAATGGAGAGGGAGATCTCGTCCACTCACCCGGCCCGCAGCAAGCGCACCGGGTGTCGGCGGAGGGCGGACAACGCCCTCTTCAAGCCCTCCTAAATGGGTCCAGGGGCGACGGACTCGGGGACGTCTGTCGCCGCCGACACACATCAGAACCCGAGGTGGCGGCGCGTAGGTATTGTTCCACACGCGCCCCTTTTATACGTCGCGGAGGGAATCAAACACCTCACTCCCTCCCGCCCCAGGGCGGAGGACATCCTTAAGGATTTTTCACCCCGGAAACAAAAAAAGAGGTTAGAACTCTGATCAACCGCGTGCGAGCTGAGAGAGGGAAGTAAGGCGAGCAGTACTCCTAAAGCCCAGGCGGTTAACTAAAAATTATGAATCATTACATTCCAGACTACAATACAGCACATATAAATAAATTTATTAATACATATTTTAATGAATAATCCCAACTGGTATCGCTGAATGACCGCCACCTACCGTAATGATACTAATTAGATTATGCAAACCGCATTTACGTTCGACTACATACATGATAATATGATTAACTATACAGAGATAAACTAATATTATAGTAATGTTATTACATCTGAAGTTAACATCACGCCTTCATAGCTAGTCACAACCATACGGCAGGCTATCGTATCGAAAATGACACGTTTTGATAACCGTGTGCGAGCAAAGAGAGTGAAGCGAGGCGAGCACTACTTCCAAAAGCCAGGCGGTTAGCTAAACGGCTACCTAATTTAACCAGTTGACTGCGACATCCACCAATATTAGGTACCCTAAATTTTGAGTACGTTTGCCCTGCCGTATAAAGAATAGAATAGAATACTCTTTATTATGTACACCATATAAATTACAGACATAATAATAGAAACTGTACAAAGGGTGACACAATTTTTGATTTTTCATGAAATTGATAAACTTCTAAAAAATTAAACTAAAATGAGAACTACATAATATTTCCACACTTTTTATGGAATAGAAACACAAAATATTAAATTAGGAAGTAGTGGAAGTACACATGAATTAAAAACGTCACATTGGTTCTTGTCCGGATTTGGATTGAACCAAAATCTTGTGCATGAGCCGCTATGCCTGAACCAATGGGCCATCACGACATCATTGTTTTGCGTAATCAGCCTATAATGTTCCCAGTGCTGGGACACAGACCTCTCTTCGACAGAGAATTGTCTGCAAGCTACCACGCGGGCCCAGTGCGGGTTGATAGATGTCACATGTCTTCGAATTTTTGGTTCTAGGACATGCCGGTTTCCTCACGATGATTTCCTTCACCGTATTGAGACCCGTGGTGATGAAATTATTTGTTTACACAAAGTAAAGCGCCTGCCTGGCTTAGAAGTCTTAGAACCCACTACCAACAAACATTGTGAAACGCAACATCATTGTTTAAGTTTGCAAAATTATTCCAGTGCAATATTAATGAGTTTCAAATGAGTACTCAGGTGAATCTTGAGTATCTTGGTAGGTAGGTTCTAAGGTGACTAATCAGCACCGTAATTGCTTAACACACTATTACTCTCAATTTGAATCATTTTGAAGCATATTGCTAATTCATTGCTCCATATGTTGGAAAACTGTGTCTGCTCAACAACGTAAATCACGCAATGAATTTTGTTGAACTGTCAAAATGAAACCAATTGCTACTGATAGTGTGTTACGCAATTACCCTGCCGTTCTAATTGCGCATCGGTCTCGCCTTCGCCATAATTCAGTTGACCTAGTTCACTCCTGTGAACTTTTAACTAAGTAGGAAGACGTTCAGCTGTATTAGGTTGGAAAATTAAGGTGAAAATACGTAGCCAGAAAATGTCTTGAGTTTCTATCCCGTTCTTCCCTATAGGAACCTCCTGCGTTTTGGAATGGGCAACTAGCTTCATCCTTCTGCCTGACCGACCGAACCCTTAACAATTTAAGTGCTTGTAATAAAAAAAATACTTGCAATAGTGCTTGAAATAAAGTGCTTGTTGTGTGTTGTAATAGTGCTTGTGTGTTGTGCTTGTTGCAGTGTTTGTAATTGTAATAAAATGCTTTGAATTTGAGAATAATTTATAACGTTTATTTCATTACGCAAGTTGACCTTGCAAGTGACTTTATACAGTAGAAAAACTTAGAGCTGGCAAACTAGTTTACTGCCCGTTTCACCAGCTCCAGATAAGATCCTAATCTAATAGTCTGTTACATTTTTAATTTACCGAGTGATAGACAGTGGTGCCTCTCCGGCAATTAATAGATAGTTACGTGTAGTCAGAAGCCCAAAAATCTGACGACCAGTCTTTACCCAGTAACTGGGTTGTGGAGCAGTCGTTCCTTTGAAAATACTGATATTCAGCTGCATCCGTTTAAACTGGAACCGACCCCAACATAGTTGGAAAAAGGCTAGGCAGTTTGTGTACGTATTCAAACTCTGAACTTACGGTTCAATGTCTTTCAATTCATCTGATACTTAGATACTACGATAAAGTGGCACCGATGACTTAAAAATTGTGTTGAAAGCGGTTGACATTGTATAGGCAAGTAATGCGGAGGAATGAGGAAAATGTCGTCAGCAAAATTCTGAGTATGAATGAGGATGGCTGTAAGAGTAGGGGAAGACCAAAGACACGATAGATGGACTGTGTGAATAATGAGCTAGGGGTGACTAGCCTCACGCATAATGGTCCATTTGAAGGACTAAGTGCGGAAACCAAACCCATAACATAGAAGGGGGTGACTACCGAGATGACGACTAATAGAAAAGTATGAAAGAAAAAGACATGTTTCGTCGACCTCAGATAAATTGGGATCAGGTCAAAAGAATGATCATGAGATATATAACTGTGCACTGTGTAGAAGCCCTTAGCATTAAATGGCGCAGAAAATCCTCTGCTCTGCGGTCAGCCCGATGCGTTCCAACGGGCTGCGGTCGTCAATTTATTACACTCATTGTCTTCATAAGGCTGCGTTTCCACCAAAGATGAGCGAGAATGCGTAGCTAAGGATGTGTGTGAAACCAATCAATAACATCGCTTCATTTTTATAGCTTGAACTAAGTTGGCGTTGTTATTGGTTAGTTTTACATACATTCCTCGCTACACATCCTCGCTCATCTCTGGTGGAAAACCAGCCTTATTCTGTAAAGTTATGTAGAATCTTCCGACAATATTATCTCGAACTTATTAGCAGTACGTGTCAATGCCAAGACGCCTTATTAAAACAATGCTGCCTAAACCAACTACTAACTACGTAGGACCGCGAACGCTATGTTGCATGATAATGCTTTTCAACGTAGTTACTTGCACCAACATATTATTTGTGGTTGGGTTCTGCATAGTATTGAGCAATATGCATGTCTGGCTGGAGGTTCGATCCAGGGAACACAGTTTTTGTTGGTATAAGGCGTGTGTTACTGACATATTATGGCAAATAATTAAATTTAATATTCTGTGTTTCGAAAAGTTAATTACTTACTATTCTTTAGACAGAACAGACAGCTGTGCTGCTGGGAAGTTTGTTGCGTCACTTCATCCCAGCTAAAGCACTAGGAAGTGGTGAAGGGCGGGCGTTTTGGGGGACTGTCTTAAGTAATTTTGAAAGCAAAATCTTTCGGCACTTATGCCTTACTACGCGTATAAGAAGACAAATAACCCTTTCTTCTCGTGGCTTGATAAATTATACATTCTGCTCAAAACAACCACATTACTTCTACTTCATTATCAGAAAACATAATGTACATATTTTCACAGACGCTGAACCCAAATAAACAATGAATAATGCATTGATGCCGAGCCGCTTGGCTGAGCTTAGTAACCTTGATCTTACGACCAATGATTACGTTTTTTTTTTTCATATATCCTGCAGGTGCTAGTTTGTGTTACTGTAAGTCAAATGTAGATAGAAGGCGGCTCGGTTAACCTTTTGAACGCCAGAGCATAAACGCACGCGTGTGCCCTCCACGCCAAGCCACAATTTTAAATATTTAAGGTATACAAATAAAAACACACAAAAGTAATGATTTAATTGTTTATTTCGTGATAAAGTGCACCGCATTTTTTGTCACATATTTGTGTCGCTGGCGTACAGGGCACGCGCTTGCTTGTCACGTATATGTGACAATGGCGTTCAAAAGGTTAACCTTTTATTATCTGTCTCCGAGGCACGGGGGTATCACACCGCCAACTTCCATACTGTTACACGTACGCACGTAACACGCGCGTAGCAGCCGTTGGTCCTACGTCTGATCCATGTCCGGTCAAGTCGGATTGCCGTGCCATCGGACTATGAGTGAGGGAAGAGAGAGTGCATCTGTGTCTGCGCACACGTTTGTGCACTATAATATCTCCCGCGCCAGAGGCTAGTCTCCGTTGAGATTGAATCCAACATTTTCCTTGAGTTTGCCGTATGTCATTACTTCCCAGAATTCGATCTGTATCAGCGACACTATCGAATGGTGTACTCTACTTATACAGTGTGTTTTTTTTTTCAAAATCGACGGTTTCGATTCCTGGCTAGAAATATTGATTTTTCAAAAATCCAATGATGCAGTTTTAGTTTTCATCAAAATCGAACCCGCTACTCCTTTGAGTACTTTTCGCTATTCCTCATAGTATCGGATTTGGCCATCCACGCCCACTTGGAAAATCCTGTATACTCGTAAGACCGAACAAAAGAAGAAATATTTTTATGACATAAGTATGATTTATTAGCGGAAAGTATTACTTTCCTTGCCTCGTTGTTCTGAATATCTGTATTCATATGGATTTAGGATTTTTTATTGCCTTTATGTTCAATTTTTTTTTGTGAAGGTTATCCGACATACCTACTAGCTATAGACTAGCAAAGTAAACAACTTTTCAAATTAAGATGATCACGGAACTACAAGTACTTATATAATATTGAACATTATAGCTTCATACTAACTCGTGACCTAATGATAACAGCCTCACGGGTCGATCGAAGGTTCAGGTACGCTTGCCGCGGTCGATTCGTAGATGGGTGACCACCTGTTACATATCGAGACCCGTCGGTGTCTCGGAAAGCACGTTAAGCCGGTGGTCCTAGCTGTAATTCGTAGATCTTTGCAGTCGTCACGGGTATCGTATTACCCAGTAACCGGGTTGTGGAGGTCAGATAGGCAGTCCTCCATGTAAATTACTGGTACTCAGCTGCATCCGGTTAGACTGGAAGCCGACCCTAAGATGATGAGTTAACACCTAATAATGTAATATGATTAACTAGCTGCGACCCGCGGTTTCACCCGCATAAGTGTCGATCCCGTGGGAATATCGGGATAAAAAGTATCCTATGTGTTTATCGTGGTTATAAACTATCTGTGTGCCAATTGGCATTGGCAATTTGGCATTGAGCCGCTTATGCGTGGAGAAGTAACAAACATACAGACTCACAAACTTTCGCCTTTATATTATTAGTGTGATAGTATTATCAAACAACTGTTGTATGAGTATCTGCCTAACAGAATACTGAATAACTGTTGTTGAATCTATCAGCTAATTTGGAAATAATCGTGGGAAATAATGTTCAGGAGTGTTTAGAGACAATAGTCGGGATAATTAACTTTTTATATGTTTTTCCATTCGAGTGGTGAAGGTCAGATGTTAATTTATTTAATTTTTTTTTAACCTTTGCCCCACACTAGGAATAAATTAAAATTAAAAACGATTTAAAGTAAAAACTCGCCCTATCACGGATGGAAGAAGATGGCTACAATTTCTTTACCTTGGCAATGCCGGAAACCTTTAAATTAAATGAAAAAAAATCATTACTTCTTTTCACTTTGCGACATAAATTAAAATAGTTCATGTCGTGGTAAAAATATTAGCCAGACAGTAAGATGATTCTCCCCGCAGACCATTGCCCATCTTCCATCTGGCGCCGCCCTGTCACCTGTACGTGAGGACCTATTGTCTGCGTCAGTGAATAATATTGTTTTATCCTCGAACGATATTTGCTATCGACTCGCTAAGAAGATGTAAGGTGGTAGTGGGGCTGATAGCCCAGGGCGCGCTTGGCATCATCATCGTTTCAGCCGAAAGACCTCCACTGCTGGACATGACCTCCCCAAGCGTCACATCCACCGGTTCTGTGCTTCCTGTGCCCTTCAGTAGTTTATTGGTCGAGCATAATCTACAATAAGCTATTGCCGCCCGAGAAGGCCCTGCCGAGTCCTGGAGTGGAGACCACGTATCGGCAAGCGTAGTGTGGGACGCCCCCTAGCTAGATGGACCGACGACCTAAAGAAGGTGCCTGGGGTAGATTGGATGCGGAAGGCGGAGGACAGGGTGCTGCGGCGCAGTCTGGGAGAGGCCTATGTCCAAGAGTGGACTGCGGTAGGCTGAGTTGATGACTCGTGAAGGCTACTTAAAACTGCTTATAAATTTTATTTTTAATTGTATGACCAGGGGACCTACCTTCTAAGTCCGTGATCGAAGATACGGACCCGGCCGAAAGTATTTTGAAACTTCGGAGAGAACTCTGCAACCGATTGATTAAGTTTTACAGACGGGAAATAACTCATATTACGGAGTAGGGACAGCTGTCAAATGGTGGTGTCATTCATTCTTAGGTCGGGCCCCAAACTAATCTTACGTCCGTAGGTGATGCGAAGTAGGAATCGCCCGTAACTACGGCTGAAACAACGGATTTCGGGCT
Source organism: Oligia latruncula (assembly GCA_948474745.1). Classification (NCBI taxonomy): domain Eukaryota; kingdom Metazoa; phylum Arthropoda; class Insecta; order Lepidoptera; family Noctuidae; genus Oligia; species Oligia latruncula. The sequence continues at coordinate 13,063,814 of OX419700.1, forward strand.
TAGGAAGTAGACCTCCAGATGTATGAACGTAAACGAAGCAAAAGGAGTATGTAAGGATCGTAGCAGGTGGCGATGGCGTTCTGTAGTTTCTGCCTACCCCCATGAAGGCGTGAAGCGTGAGTTTATGTGTGTTTGTAAATTCTATCATCATTATCTGCATTTGTATCACCGGCCGGTTTATTCCACTCAGATTCTCAGAAAGATATTAATACCACTTAATCATTACTGAGCATATTACTTATACTTGTGTTCTACATTCTATATTTAGAACTTGCGTCACTGACTGTACAAGAAACGTGGAATGTAGTCTTCAATTCGCTGTAGTTGGGGATTCCCCGGATTTTATCAAACCGAATTGAATGTGTTTTTTGTTGGCAATTGACGTCTGATCTAACCGGTGAACTTGCGAATGATAAATAATTGTCTAAAGATTATATGTGAGACAGTGAGATGCTCTTTCGTTTAAAAATAACAGCACACAGCACGCTCGTTGTTACCTACTTATTTTATCTTCACTTATTTATTTTACACACTTGGTAGCTTTAATTAAAAAGGCGTCTTTGTTCTTATTGAAGTGAAAACTTCTTTAGGCGCGTGGGGCATTTTTTGAGATGGGAACCATTGAACTCGCGACACTGTTACCGTAACCGACACCTCTGTTTTATGTTTTGGTCATAATAAAGACTTCAACGCGCGGTACATTTTCTTTGGGAAGAATGACCTTCAAACATATTGATAAAATTACTATGCCTTTTTAAGTTTTCACTTCGGTCTGCACTCCTGGACTGCCACTGTTTTTATTAAGAAAATACTACGTACATTATAAGTACATGTTGCGCAGACCCCAAATAAATTGGGATAAGAGCAGGAGACTCATGAATGATAAATGACCGATATATAACACTAGCTTCTGCCCGCGACTTCGTCCGCGTGAATTTCACCCTCCCCCCATTCATCCGCTTAGGGGTGGAATTTTGAAAAACCCTTAGTAGATACCTACTCTTCACAAAGAACACACCCTCCATTTTTTTTTTCTTCTAAAAAACGTTGCCCCACACTAGGAATTTCTCCTGTATTGTGGGTGTATTTACAAACATTTAAACTCACATACACAAACAGCCAGACCCGGAACAACTACTTGTAGGTTATACAAATATTTGTTCCGTCCGGGAATCGAACGCGCGACACGCAGCGCAGCAGTCAATCGCGTAACCACTGCGCCAACCGTGCCGTCCTTAACCACTTACATTACTACAAGACTCATCAATTATGTTTATTGTGGATTATAGGTACAAAAATAGATACAGGTACATAGCCATTAGATTACATAGCCATTACTATTATTTAAAAAGTCTTATCCCATTCTAACACCAACCGCGAATCACCCTAAATTCCATTTTTTTTTTTTTTCAATGATAATAATCATCGTAGGTGCAAAAATAAAGATAGGGTATCCGACATACCGTGTGATTGAAATTTAAATTTTATTTTCATACTATTAAGTTATATTTCTATTTGTCGCATAAAAGTCCTCAGCCGTGCCGATACCGATAGTGGGCGCCGGGCCTAAGTCGGGGCCGATACCACACGCCCCGTAAACTAAATGATTGACTACCTATTTGCTTTCTATAAATATTTATAATATTCATTGTCTACAGAACTTGGACGAAGTGCACATAGCTCTAGAGGTATGCCAGGAGCCGCGCGTGATGAATCCGAGTGCAGCAGGAGCCATCCCAGCGCCGGGGAAGTACAGCTATATACACAAGGTACTTTATTAATGCTTATATTTTTTAGACAAATAAGGAGAGTCTTGTGGCTAAGTAATAATAGCCGCACGGGTCGATTGATCAGGTTAAGCTACGCTTGCCGCGGTTGGTCCGTGGATGGGTGACCATCTTTACATATCAAGACCACTCCGTGCCTCGGAAAGCACGTTAAGCCGTTGGTCCCGGCTGTCATTTGTGGATCCCCACTACCACAGAATAAGGAATAGTACTCCACTACTGAGTTTTTTTATTTTTGTTATGCCTATTGTTTAACTTCGACTCTTGCACGGTATCTCTAGCTAATTCTAGCCGTAGAAGGAGCCCGGTAACCTGTTAACGTAATATACATACGTAAAATAATAACGAATAGGTAATCGTAATTATTTAACAAGTCAAAGTCATAATTTTGTAATTGTAATTTGAAACAACGCTTTTTTTTGGTTTGACGGTAGTTAACGCCATTTTTGACGTACACGCAACCCCCCCATCCCCTTCAGCGCCTAATCTTGAAAAACATCACGAGACTGCCCCAATGTAGTGCATTTATTCTTTCAGGTTATAGATGGAATCTCAGTAGCTGTGAACCACGTGCAAATAGACTTTAATTGTGAAGCATTCACCAGCAGTGTTCAGGTAAGAAACCATACTTTTACTATACGAAATACCATAATGCAAGGTCAAATTAAATTAACTGACGAAACTTCACAGACCTCCTATAACAATACCCAACATGGGTATCGTTATAGGACCTAATGATGAAATAATAAAAAATACGATTTTCTGAACTATAATCAAGCACAACAGCTGATTACGGCGTCAATGGCTGTTTGCAGTTCCTTAAAATTATGAGTTCACTATCTGCGCCCCGCGGTTTCACCCGCATAAGTTTCGATGCCGTGGGAATACTTATTGGGATAAAAAGTAGCCTATAATGTTAATCCAGGTTGTCAGCTACCTCCATACAAAATTTTATCAAAATTGGTCCAGCCGTTTGAGCGTGAAGAAGTAACAAACATGAACACACACACAAACTTTCGCCTTTATAATATTAGTGTGATAGTTTGCTACGGAGCCATTCGTTCCACTACCCCTGATAGTATATTTTGTGTTACTTTCAGATCTCAAGAGTGACAGTGGAGTCCCGAACGCCTGACGGTCGCAAGGGAGACCTAAGACTGACTAGAATCAAATCGCCAGACACTGGACAACTGCTTATTTTTAAGGTAATCTATAATGAACCATAAAGTGCTTGTGTTAAGGTTTAATTTTGATTTCTGTTACTTGCACTTATGAGTTTTGTTTAATTATTTCTTTCGCCAGATCCATTGTTACGTAACACGCAATAATAAACCTTATTCCCTGCCAACAGGAGTTAGAATGGCAAAGCGCCCGCATAGAGGCCCGAGCCCACGGGGCAGCCAACGCCAATCTTCCACCATTGCGACTTCTTTTGGGGAATACGCACTGTCGAATTGTTATCAAGAAGAGATTGTCAGGTATGTGCAATATTCAACCTTGTTTGTATGAGAATAAGACTTGTGTTAGAACAGTCGATAAGTCAAATTATACGCAAGAAAACAGACTTAGCTGGCTGTTTTTGCAAATACTTAATATAAAAATAGAATCTACAATAGCAATTATTAAACTTATTTAAAGGGTCAAATCAAATCAACTAGCGAAACTCCGCAGACATGATGGGTATCGATAAAGAACATCATCATTATCATCTGCCTAGCCTTTTGTCAACTATGTTGCGGTCGGCTTCCAGTCTAACCGGATGCAGCTGAATACCAGTATTTTACATGGAGCGACTGCCTATCTGACTTATCGATAAAGAACATCATGAAACAAAAAAAATAATTGATGATATTTTTAGGTTCAGCGACCGCAGTAAGTGTCAATTGAAATATCAGTTTATTTTTTCGTGTAAACTTATTTATATCTAAACACGATAAAACTAAAGAAAACAGATTTTCTGAACTCAAACTTTAAGTAACAACCAACGGTCGTTGACCCCGTATTTTATAGTGTAAAGATATCGACACCGATCACGTATGCAGAGTTTCGCTAGTTCATTCAATTCGACCCTGTATAATAAAGAAATCTCGATTTTTTGTCAAGTCGTACAATACGACCGACGTAACTTGGCGGGCCTGAACATAGGCACTAAGAACTTTCGCGCATGTTCTCTCACTCGCACTCGCCTCATGTCACCATTTGGTTCCTAAAAAATCTTACTGCGCAGCCTTCTGCGCAAAGTTCGGGCCCGCCAAGATACATTGGTCGTATTGTAAACACCGTGCGACACGCGCAAGCGCGGGTCGCTAGTATCTAACAATATTCCATTATATTTCAGACTGCGCAGTGATAGGGTCTCGTCTCGCGATCTGTCCGGAGCCGCTGGCGTGGGCTCTGACGGACGGACAGATGCGCGCGATGTTAGCGTGTGCCATAGCGCTCGCTAAACCCGTGCAGAAGGCTACTGCTGCTGCTACCAGGCTTAAGGCTTTGAGGAAGGTAAGACTAAGTTTCATGACGTAATGACATGAGAGTTCATAAGGGCATATACCGGCGCATAAGTGATCTATATTAATAACTAGCTTCTGCCCGCGACTTCGTCCGCGTGAAATTTCACCCTCTCCCCCTTAGGGGTTGAATTTCGAAAAATCCTTCCTTATTCCTTGTCTACATTATAAAGGGAACCTCTGTGCAAAATTTCAGCCCTCTAGATCCAAGGGTTTGGGCTGGGCGTTGATGAGTCAGTCAATCAGGACTTTTCATTTTATTTATATAGATTGATAGATAAAGCTGAAGATTATGTTTGATATTTGCCAGGCAGGTTTCCAGGCTGAGAGATCAGCATCAAAATCTGTTGAATAAATCTTAATGATGACGAGAGACGACGGTTTCCAAAAGAGACGACTCTCAATTCGACGCGAATATTTCTTGTTTTTTTTCCAGCTTTGTGTTCAGTAGAAAACCATTGAATATTTTTTATACATATTTTCAGATCGAAGAACCTCGGGAACATATATCCAGCAGATCAGCCACAGGCGAGCGTGACATCCTAGCACGGATGTTCGCCAAACACGACGTCAGAGAGACTTCGTACCACCTGCTGGCGCCCAGGATAGACCTGCACCTGTGCGATGATCCAGGATGTAAGTGAACATCCTCTAAAACAGTTCCGCAACTTATTGTGACTATGAAGAAGAATCTTGAATTTTAAAGCACCATCATCTGCCTAGCCTTTTCCCAACTATTTTGTGGTCGGCTTCCAGTCTAACCGGATGCAGCTGAATATCAGTATTTTACTTGGGCCGACTGCATATCTGACCTCCACAACCCAGTAACCAGGATTTTACAACATTTCTCAATTTATTAAAAACCGAGCGGGGTTACCTGGTTCTATAAAACTTTAAAGATATTGTAATATAATTATGTTGGCTGTCAATTTTTTTTTTTAATCTGTGACGAGTTCGCAATGATGTCCAAGTTAATGCTCAATTTCTAAGAACTTTTATACTACGGCCTTACGGATTCACATTTCCACCCTATCCATACTATAATATTATAAATTCGAAAGTAACTCTGTCTGTTACCTTTTCATCCCTAAACCACTGAACGGATTTCGATAAAATTTGGCAGATATATAGATTGCATCCCGGGAAAGGACATAGGATACTTTTTATCCCGATATTCCCACGGGATCGACATTTATGCGGGTGAAACCGCGAGGCTAGTATTTTCTTATATAAACTTGGTTATATTTATCCACAGTGGGTCGATCAGAGAAGCCGTCCCTCTCAAATGGAGGTGCCCTTCAAGTGACGCTGGTTAGCATGCAAGCAGACCTGTTCCCCTACCACAAGGCGTCTGATGACAGAAGACATTGGAGAGGATACAGGTAAGATAATATTCTTTATTGTAGAACAAAACGAAACTTAAATAAAACTTTTTAAATGGTCGTAAATTCAAATTCGGAACAGTGCTGACGCCAAATTGATGGCCAGTATGTCGGCTTCAAAAGTGCATAAGAACTTTTTCCCTAACTCAACATTATTTTGATGAGTTTAGGCATTTATACTTTGCATGGAAATGCACAGTGGCTCGATTTAGTAGTCCGGGAGTGTGTTTTTTTTTGGGTTCCGTACTCAAAGGATAAAATGGGACCCCATTACTAAGACTCCGCTGTCCGTCTGTCACCTCACTCTCATGAACCGTGATAGTTAGACAGTTGAAATTTTTACAGATGATGTATTTCTGTTGCCGCTATAACAACAAATACTAAAAACAGAATAAAATAAATATTTAAGGGGGGCTCCCATACAACAAACGTGTTTTTTTCGGCGTTTTTGCCTTGTGGTACGGAACCCTTCGTGTGCGAATTCGACTCGCACTTGGGCCAGTTTTTTAAATCCGATATCCGGACTAGCGCGTTCAGACAAAAAACATACCAACTCTTCAGCTTTATTATAAGTATAGATACAATACTGAACACGGTGTTTTTTTTTTTCAAAACAAAATACAGAATGTTGTTTTCTCCAAGAAACCAAAAACACAGACTGTTATTCGCGTGAGCTTTTACCTGAATCAAGTTCATGACGTCCTTGACCACTCTCCTCTACTTTTTTTTAGCTTTCGCTGTATTCTATCACAGTCCGACTGCCCCGTTAGTCTCTTGGTCGCAAGCGTGACTGCTGAGCGTGCGGGTACGATTCCCAGGTCAGGCAAATTGTTATTGGGTTTTTACATTGGGAATTTCTCAGTAACAGCCCGGAGTTTAGAAGTTGATGGTGTGATACCCCCCTGTCTCGGTGCGCACGTGTCGCCGTTGGTCCGAAGAGAGAGTGCACCTGTGTTTGCGCACACACGCCTGCACTATAATATCTACCGTGTAGATGGCTAGTCTCCATTCAGATTGACCGTCAAAATTGGGTCTGGAGGAATATAATTATGTCACAAAAACTCAATGTTCCGTATATTATATTTTGCAGAGAAGCAGCAACGCCGCACAGTCAGTGGCTGTCACAAGCGCTGTCATCATTTTGCACCACATTACTTGAGAACCTAGATCCGAGGCCGCTCACGCCAAGTACTAAGGTATGGATATAAAATAAATCGTGCATTGTAGAGGTTGGCAGAGACAGCGATGAGCAACCTCTTACCATGGATTCAGAACATGATTGGGTACTCCAGAATCATGTACTACATCCTTTTTTTTTTTCGGATGGGAAATCATCAAATGACCCCTCCCGCTCTGGGCGGAGCGGAAGGGAGTGTCAGACTCTTAATGACTAAAACCCACCCGTGTTCCTGGCCAGCGGTAACCCTTTCGGACAATCCCGCTGACCCGGCAGGCTTCGGTCTTAAGGGGCCCCTTCTCTGCTGCTGTAACAGGTTGTGCGTCGGAGTTTCTGCCATCTTGTGTACAGAATTGCAGGTACATCGTCGCGCAAACTGTTATGGGATGCATGAAGGAGCCTCATGTAGCGCAATTTGTTCCGCCAGTTACTCAACTGAACACTCGCGCTCGGCGCATCCTGGACAGTCACACCCAACACCTTATTTGACTGGCGAATTCTTTCCTTTCGGCGGTAGGGCTATCGCCGGCCAGGTTAGCGCCCCCTCCCACGGGAGTCCGGCGTCAAGCAGCCTGCTCTGTTTCGTCAATGCGTGGGAGTTCCAGTGCCAGTGGCATCTTCTAGGCACGCTCGTTGCATCGTCAAGTACAGGCCGAATCAGCAATATTTTTTTTTTGTATATTTCCATTCATTATAAACTGATTATTTTGCAGACAAGCCAACCAGAGAAGCCTGAAGAGCCGGTATCTAACGGTATCAAACACAAGCAGACAAACACACAATCAAGTGCTTCCAATGCTCCGTCCACTAACTCTACTACTTCACAAGGTATTAAAAAAAACACGTGGGGTCGGGGGACCCTGGCAGAAACGAAGTTCAAAATGAAAATCCAAGATGGCGGCTGAGATAATTTTAAAATATTCGCAGCCGCCATCTTGGATTTTCATTTTGACCTCAATATCGGTTTCAACACCCTCGAAAATCATGAAAACGACACCAATGAAGAAAAATTTGAAACTTTTTGCAGCCGCCATCTTGGATTTTCATTTTACCACAATATCGGTTTCAGCACCCTCGAAAATCATGAAAACGACACCAATTAAGAAAAATTTGAAACTTTGCAGCCGCCATCTTTGATTTTCGTTTTGACCTCACTATATCGGCTTTAGCACCCTTGAAAACCATGAAAACTGTCTCAAGACCACGTGCGCACTTGAGACAAACAAATGGCTCTAAATAAAACAAACCATTATGACACATGAAATGTCGAAATATTGTAAAATACTGACATTATTTGCAGCGTCGCCGACTAGAACACGCATCCTACAGCAGCTCGGCAAGCTGATGACCACGTGTCTAGTACTTAGGATAGACGACTTCACTGTTTATAAGGTAATTTATCACATCAACATTATGACTGATACTGTTACCATGGATTCATTACATGATTCTAAACCGACGAAAAATTTCAACCCAGAGGCCCGTTGGAATTTTTCGTCGGATAATAAAAAAAATTATATAACCAATATTATGTAACAATTTTATGATTTAAATAAAAGAGTGTCCGTGGAGTTTCTTGCCCGTTCTTTTCCAGACGTAATTACCCCACAGGCCGATATTTTAAAACGACACTGCAAGTGGATACTGAGACTAACTGTGAAGACAGAAAAATTGCTTCTGGGTGTAGCCGAGAATAGCCGATGATGCTTCTGAAAAAGGCCTTTGTTTCCTTCAATGAGCTTTTCGTACTCTTTATGTCATTTTTTGGCTTGCAGTGCCATTTTAGAAGCTCTTAATGTAATTTTGTACCTACTACGCTTTGGAATGGGCAAATAGACTCATCATGCCTCTGACTGACCGAACCTTTGACAATTTAAAAGTGCCTATAATTGGTTTATTTGAAAGAAATGCTTTGAAGTTGAGTTCTTGAGTTTGAATAAATTTGCTATTATAGACATTTTATCCGCGTAGATATTGCCCTTTTCTATGAAATAGGGAAAAAGGACACCTTGTGTAAGTTACAGGCTGGATTCAAGTTTCTTTTAAGTACGGTCACTAAAGGAGATAAGGAACCAGTACACAGAAAGTATATATAGAAGAAGCATGTAAATAAGACGATGAGAATTGGAATTGGAAGGCTTTGCGATATTACGCCATGTAAAGTCACCAAAAGAGACAAGTAACCAGTGTCGTCGGATATAGTTGAAATTTAGTAAGAAACCGGTGGATTTTTTCGAATAAAATTGTATTTAATAAATAGAAAACAAACAGATCATCTATCGAATTAAATTTCATTCGAAAACATCTACCGGTTTCCATTCCATCCTCAAGCCATACATGTTATTTTCGTGATTTGTGAAAACATATACAAGAAACATTACATAAACTATTTCCTTATCACAGGTATCAACTGGCTCCCGATCCCGCGAGGCGCCTCGTGCTCTAGTGAGCGCTGAGAAGGCCACACTGCCGGGCGACGCCGGGTTATTGCACGCTGAACTCACCTTCTTCTACTATCCTGGAGATGTGTGCTTCCCTGGTTAGTTTATATTCATGCTATAAGACTTCTTGGTTATTAAGTTTGATGGTATCATTGAAATAACCCCTTTAGGGGGTGAATTTTTTAAAATTCTCTATTTGTGTTCACCTTCGTTATTACGGAACTCTTGTGCAAAATTTCGTGCTTCTAGATCCAGCGGTTTAGGCCGTGTGTGCGTTGTCTTTCAGTGAATTTAAGATGTTTAATAAGAGCTCAACTATCAGTAATGAGACACAGTTACTTTGTCTATTGTTACCGAACCTAACAGTCGAGGGGAGTAGATATTAATGCATGGAGAAAGACGAGACAGCACCTCATGTGTTCCTAAACTGCTCGATGGCTGATGGATAGAACAAAGTACTTCGGAAACCCAGGTACCTTCCGTGAGATTGTCTGTAACATCCAAGGCGATACTGGCCTTCCTTGAGGAGCAGGAGTGGATCGAATGATCGATTTTCCCACCCGTACGCAAAATACGCGCTTGGACGTGGAGTTACGTACCAGACCGTTATAGTATAAGTAGTATAATCAGCCTACAATGTTCCCACTGCTGGGACTCTGGCCTCCTCTCTATGATAGGGAGTGGGCCGTAATCCACCACGCGGCTCCAGTGCGGGTTGGTAGACGTCACATGTCTTCGAATTTTTGGTACTATGACATGCCGGTTTCCTCACGATGTTTCTGATAGCATACCATAAGAAGATAATATTGTTTGCTAAGGTTGATAACGTTTTTCAACAGTACCAGCCCCAAAGCTGTACGTGCAGCTAAGTCCAGTGCTGGTGTCGGTGGACGTGAACAGCGTGGTGTGGCTGGGCGCGTTCCTGCCGCACGTGGTCCCGCGGGACAGCGACACGCGCGACAACATGGAGCACGCGCCGCCTGCCTACATGGACGTGAGGATGGAAGCCATCATGCCTAAGGTATGTGCAGGCTTTTGACTGCTAGTTAGGTTAGACAAAAATAGCCCTCCTTATTTTTAGTTTAGTCCTGTCAAATTATTCAAGGCAACGTATTTTTAGTAGGCAATTTGTTAATCTCGTCTAAACTTGTCTATGGAGTATCTTAATTTGACAGGACTAAACTAATATTTATCTTCTGTCCTTTTCTTAATGAAATAGAAAGATAAAGATGCACTGAACTTAAATTTAGTTTAGTTTGTGAACAAGGGAATTGTTGCCATTGGGTTGCTGCTGTCGGAGGTAAAAGAACTGTGAACGGACGCTGTAAGAGATAGTGGTAGGCCCAGAAGTCGTATAAAGGAGCAGTCGTCCATTCCAGAATTTTAAATTTATTTCTTTCTTTCCTTAACAGGTGGTGTTAGAAGCAGGTTCAGAGCACGTTTCGCAGCAGCGTGACCGTCCCAAAGAGTTGCAGATTTGTACCGCCAGAGCTACACTTACCAACGTGCGGGAGTCTCCTAGATCCAGTTAGTTTTGGAATATTCCAACAAAGTTCTTCTATACTACTCTCTACTATGTAGCAATGCTTATCTAAACTGCCGAAGGGGTTTTGATGCGGTCCGTCATTTAGTGAATTTGTTCCGGAAGGTTTTTTTGTACCTGCACATCAAGCTACTACAATCTGTCAAATTTCTTTAATAGATTTTCAACTTTATCGCTAACGCATAAGGTTCAAAGTTGATTGGGAAAATTTGACAGTTTCGGGTAGCTTGATGTACTGGCGTCTGTACATACAATACATTAATAATAAACTTACACATAATAAAGATTTTCTCCATGTTTTGTCAAGCCGCACGAAGCAGGGTAGGGTTGCTAGTTATTTTATAAATTGACTGATTACTTCGCATTTACACCAAGGTATGAAACGTATATTCTACATGTTGTGTATATTGTTTTCATTTATCGTTTACACCAAAAAATAAGTTGTAAAGAAAAAAGACTAGCTGCTGTACATGTAGAAAACTTGTAGTAACTATAAAAAAGGTGAACAAATTAGTTGACAATAATATCTGAAATAACGTCGATACATGTTTTTGCCAAGTCTAAAGGATGATTTCCACCAGACGGCTCGCATTGCATTTGTAAGTTTTCAATTTTAATTTTATGGGTGCTAATGCCTGAAATAAACGATTAAACGATTATTAAATGTAACTTCAACGATTTTGTATGTTGTCTGTGATACACAATTTCATGGTTACGCTTATAATCCTGTATTAATCGTTTACTTCGGCAAATGGCTTGTTCACGAAAGCGACCAATCATAGAAAATTCTCTAATTTCTTCCTACTTCATCATATCAAAGTTCCAGGCTAAATACCGATAGGCTATAGGCCATGTTCGTTGCAGACTCCGCGGGCACCCGCGCAGACCTGGCGGCCATCCTGTCGGCACTGCGCCGCGCCGCGCCGCCCGCGGGACAGTTCCCGTGCGCGCCCGACGACATGGATCCTATACATGAGCAGTTTATATTGCACGCTGACAGTGAGTATAAAAAACTGGCCAAGTGCGAGTCGGACTCGCACACGAAGGGTTCCGTACCACAAGGCAAAAACGCAGAAAAAACACGTTTGTTGTATGGGAGGTGGGAGCCCCCCTTAAATATTTATTTTATTCTGTTTTTAGTATTTGTTGTAATAGCGGCAACAGAAATACATCATCTGTGAAAATTTCAACTGTCTAGCTATCACGGTTCATGATACAGCCTGTTGACAGACGCACAGTGGAGTCTTAGTAATAGAGTCCCGTTTTTACCCTTTGGGTACGGAACCCTAAAAAAGTGTCATTGACAGGCTGACAATTTTTTTTTTCTCAGCCTACTTTTTGTTCAACTAGGTACCTACTGGGCAAAGGTCTTCCAACACTCTTAATTTTTTTTTAAAGTTTTATATTTCATAAAGGTTTTAGGTTGATTTCAATTCGACATTGGTCAAACGTGTATGCTATTTTGACACACTGAAGTAAGATTAAAATACTGTATAACCGTCGTTATTTCATTCTCAGATTTGGATGACATAGATCGTGGAACTGCAATCAGTCCCGAACTGTTATGGCGCGAAAACAGAGCAGTATGGTGCGCAAGAGTGGAGCCACTGTGGGCCGACTTTTGTGGCGCAAGAGCTACTAATAACAAACCTGCACCTTTGTTGGATGCTACGCCTCTTACAGCTTGGGTGAGTAGCTATTAGCTATTACAGCTATGTTTAGATTTTCATTCAACAGATGTGCCTGTAAAAGTCAATTTCAACAGCCAAAACAAATTTTCATCGTCATCCTAACCTCATCATCATCTGCTCCCATGTAATTTCAAATGTTTCTGATTCATCATTTTCTCTGGTGAAACAAAAGAAGATTTAATGAAAGTGGGTTATGTATTATAAGATTTCCGTGTGAGCTTCAAATAGTTTTTTTTATTTTATTAAAACAAACACTACCAAAAAATATACAAGTATGTCGGAGACATCATTAGTACGGGAGCTGACTTGACAAAGAGGCGAAAGCACTGTGACGACAACGACTATTTGGAACGCCAGCGCCATCTGTTGGCGCTTGACAGAATCTAGCCTGAGTTCGTGGAGAGGTCGACGCTCGACGACAGCTCGACAGAACGACGTGAAGCTCTCTTGGAAATTGGACATCGTACGAACAACATGTGCTCAGAAACTGTCCCGCGTTTCGTATCTGGTTGTATCGTGTACCTACAGTGTGTCATTTGCTATTGTGATTAAATTGTTCGTGAAATTATAATCTGATTTCAACTGCAAACCGTTTTTCTATTGCGCAATAACCAACACATACCCACAGGTAGCCCACACTAGTTAAAATATGGCTGATGATAACGAGACACACTATACCTTCTCCGTCAAGTACCTATAACTTAAACATCCTTATTTGTCCAAAGCTGTGTTTCGACGACAACTTCTCCCGCATCTGGATTGTGGCCCGCACCTGTGGGCTGGCCGGTCTCCAGCTGAACCATTACCAAATGCTGTTCCTCTTGAGGCAACTGGAGAGGATCTCGGAGATGGCAGCCTGGCTAGCACATGATGCTGAGAGGCAGCCGGATGCTGAAGAAGGGTAAGTTTAATGAAGCATTAGTATTGGCAGCTGGCTTTGTTTACGTCTGAACTCCTATTTGAATCTAATATAAAGCGTGCTGTCCTAAAAAAGAAAAGAAAAAAAAAGTGTGCTATTTTTATAAATTCGTCATGCCAACACGATCTCATTGTCATTTTGTTAAAAGTTCGTAATCTGCTAAATTCATAATGGTCGATCATTGGTCGGTCAATGGCACAGAACATATACGATACTCGTAACGAATGACTGCACAATGACGTTCTAATGGTAGGCCACTGGTCAAAGGAACTGTCAAAATTTTAGCAGATTACCGAGTCAGTCATTCATTTGTCATTATGTACGAGATTACCATTCCATGTATTATCCAGTAACTGGGTTGTGGAGGTCAGATAGGCAGTCGCTCCATGTAAAATACTGGTATTCAGCTGCATCCGGTTAGACTGGAAGCTGTCAAGCCGACCCAAACATAGTTGGGAAAAGGCTAGGCAGAGCAGTGGTGGCTCAGTGGCATTGGTCGCGACCTACAAGTTGTAGGTCGTAGGTTCGAACCCAGACGGGTGCTTTACTTTGTGTAAATTATTTCATCACCACTGCTCTCAAAACGGTGAAGGAAAACATCGTGAGGAAACCGGCATGTCCTAGAACCAAAAATTCTAAGACATGTGACATCTACCAACCCGCACTGGGCCCGCGTGGTGGATTACGGCCCACTCCCTCTTACAGAGAGGAGGCCTGTGTCCCAGCAGTGGGAACATTATAGGCAGATCATGATAGGAAAATACTAAATCCCGCCAAAAAAGCTATAATTATTTGTACCACAACTTGACTCAAGAAATCCTTCCTTTCTTAGGACTATAGTAGCAGGTGTAGTGGTACCGGCAGTGGAGTTAACTTTCGTGCTTCCATCCAACTGCCCCGGACAGGAGTCTTCCAGGGATTTGGACAGCGTGCCTCTCGACTCGTCCAGTTTACAGGACTTGAAGTTGGGTGAGTCTGGTTTTCTAATTATACCGGTGGGCAGGTAGATACTAATGAAAAGTTGAATAGGTAAGCGGTTTGCAAATAAAACTGGACTATATATTTTGTTACTAAATTATTTAAAAAATTCGGCATGCTGCATCTCTTAAAAAACTATATCGTCATCCTAAAAGCGCTGAGACTGATCAAGTGATCAGTAAATCTGCTGAACATTTGGTTAGCAGTTGTGATTGGGTGACCAGAATTACAAGAAATGGAGGTTGACATCTATCTATACGGTTATTGGTAAAACATTAACAACTTCTTATGAGGTCATTGTACTCATCATTATGAACAACTTTCACTATGGGACCAAACCTGAAATCGCGAAAAAAAATCAGCTGTTCCCTACATTTATGTTCGTATAACTCGTCAAAATGTAGGGAACAGCTGATTTTTTTAACGACATGAAGCCTGCAATTAACTGTGCGTTTCCACTAAAACGGAGTTTCGGTTGTAATCAAAGTTTTGGCTCCCACATTGCGTCGTCTGTGATTGGTCGATGCCTGCACGCCTCCGCTTTACTGGAAACACAACCTAATTCTATTCACAAACACCATTTATTGGACTCTCGCTTCTTTCTCTTTACTATTTCAACATTCTGTTATTTATTCTTTAAATTATGTTATTTCTTATTTATTCATGTATTTATTTCCACGTCTTTCCGTGGGCAGAGCACCAAACTGTCTCTACGCTAGGCGCGTCGACGCCGCTTGAGGAAAACTGCAGTAAGTTTTTGGGTTTACAGATACATAATGCATCAAGTAACCATTGGTTTTGCATTTTCTATATTGTGTGTCTAACAATACTTGTTACTCACAAAGTTCACTATAATAAGAAAGTAATAACATGTACAGGTAAACCAGAAAAGTTTTGCGCTTCGGTAATCTTCGTGTTTCCGAATTATTACGAACGTGACACCACAGAGTAACCACCCACAGAATAAAATTTTCTAAGTTTTATACTTCCGCTCTTTATCGTAGTGCGTCTATGCGCGTTATAAAGCCTTCTCTCTGTTTTGTTAGGTACCTACTGTGGTTGCACCTTGTCAAATGTCCCTCAAAGGTATTGAATAGTTTTTTTTGAATTGCATAGAATAATTAAACTCAAAATTTGTAGTACAAAATTGGTTAGTACTCTCATGGTTGTAACAGCTCTATATTAGATCTCATGGTCACGCATACGTATTTCCGACGATAGACGATGATTACCGAAGGGCATACTTTTGCTGGGATCTGTAGATTGAGCTATTATTTTATTTATGCAACAAGCCTAGAGTCACGACGTTGCTCACAACTTATTTAAAACAGCAAATTATCGACAGTTTTTAGGGTTCCGTAACCAAAGGATAAAAACGGGACCCTATTGCTAAGACTCCACTGTCCGTATGTCGGTCTGTCTGTCACCAGGCTGTATCTCTTGCACCGTGATAGCTAGACAGTTGAAATTTTCACAGATGATGTATTTCGGTTGCCGCTATAACAACAAACAATAAAAATAAAATAAAGTTACAATTTAGAGGGGTATAAAAGAAACGTTTTTTCGGCGTTTTATGCCTTGTGGTACGGAACCCTTCGTGTGCGAGTCCGACTCGCACTTGGACGGTTTTTTTTTTTGTGTAACAAGCCCAAAATTTGATAATTTGCCGAACTCATGCTTATGCAAAAACAGTTAATGTGTTTGTCTGCACTTTTTGTTCTTTTACTTTTTATTTATTTCTTCGCACTTGCACAACCTCCTGCCAAAAACAGTGACATATGTCCATACAGGTGACTTTTGTTTAATTTTAATTTCACTTAGGCCTGATTCTTCAATAGTCAGATATTTTTCATGTGAGGAATAAATATAACAATTTGACTTTTCTGTACTCAAACTGATAAAGAACTTGTGAAGCAATATTTATACCTCAGACATAAGTTATCTGACTATTGAAAAATTAGCCCTTAATAATGGTAATAATTTTGTTCTGTGCAACTTGATCTAGTTTGACTATAGGGCACCGCTTGCACTGTTGTATCCAAGCAAGTACGCCATTCCAAATTAAGAACACTTGAGTCTTAAGAGCGTTTACGCCGAACGTCATTTCATACAAACTTTCAAGCCCTTGTTTTCCGAAATGAATGAACCGATTTTAATGAAACTTCATACGCATAAGTAGGATACAAAGGTCTAAAAAGTTAGCAGAGAACATTTTCGAAAAATAGTGTTACAGCCAAATTAGACCGATTTTAAACATTTCATAAATGCTTTATGTACGTACCTAATTATAGATTAATTTATCCTTAATCATTAAGTAGAAAAACCTTCTATGACTGATTGTTTTTAATTATAAAATAGGTACTCTAACGTAAAATTAATTAACTGCGTCAATTAACTGTCTTTCTGAATTCAATTAGAGATTTCCAGTTATCTTTTTTTAAATAAGACATTTCGAAAATGTTCTCTGCTAACTTAGGTACGTACATAAAGCATTTATGAAAAGTTTAAAATCGGTCTAATTTGGCTGTAACACTATTTTTCGAAAATGTTCTCTACTAACTTTTTAGACCTTTGTATCCTACTTATGCGTATGAAGTTTCATTAAAATCGGTTCGTTCATTTCGGAAAACAAGGGCTTGAAAGTTTGTATGAAATGCCGTACGTCGTAAACGCTCTTAATCAGAATTTAAAAAGAACATTGTAATATTTCTAAGATTATTTATCCAAACTTAGGCTACCAACAAACTTGGCTTCCTTCTCCCCTATAAAACCCTCAATAATAACGTGTCCGACTCCCAGTAGGTTCCGAAGCTACAATGGCGCCGTCGATGATGGACCGGGACAGCGGCGTGCTAGCCACCACGTCAGTGGACGTCTACCAACCCATCGTCATTGAGGAACCGGCTCCGCCTAGCCCGGGGATGAGTTTTGGAGGTACTTATATAAAGTCCCATTAAAATAGATGGACAAACTTTTAGAAATCATTCAGACCACAAAATAAGGACGATGGTAAATAAATATACAAGGTGTTGATTTGCATCCTCGTCAAATTTCAGGAGGTTGTCATAAAAGACATTTTAGTACTTTAGTACTTAGTAAAGTAAAAGGCGTTTGTTTGTGTGTGAAAGCGCGGTTATAGGGCTAATAACAGACGGGCCGCGTTTAAATACGGCTGGTTCACACTTACGGATTTCCGTAAATAAGAAAAAAAGAAAAAACCTACCCATTTTATTGTTGATTTGGGTCGAGAATCATTAGCATAATTACGTCCTTGAATTTGACTAGGATGCAAATCAACATCTTGTATAAGAAAAAAAAACGCATAGATACTTACAAGAAAAATAATCAGCTAACGAAAATACACTAATGCCGGCAATTTATTATTTTAGGTCAAAATAAAACCACGTTAATCAGTGTTTTTTTTTTTTTTTGCTTGGATATCTTTGGTTACACGAACTGAGCGCTGTGTAAAAATTTGTCCATTTATTTTAATGGGACCCTGTATATTTTATAGATAAAGTAGCTTATTAGCCTATCATGTTAACCACATCAAGTATTTTTAGTAAATATAAAATTATAGTAGCTGTCCCTAATTAGTTGACGAAAATATCAAAAACATCTTAATAACAGTTCAAATTATATTGTTACGTTTTGATCAATTAACTTTAACAAGGTGTAGAACCCGGGGGCATGTCATAGTCTTCTCAGATTAGCTTTGAGCATTCACAGTATGACATTCATAAGGCATTTTTAATGGTTCATCCAAATTACTTTACAGCTCTACCACATAATGCTAAAAAGATGTCGTCCCTTTTTTTTTCTGCATGGGAATTCATTATGACCCCTCCCGCTCTGGGTGGAGCGGAAGGGAGTGTCAGACTCTTACTGACTAAAACCCACCCGTGTTCCTTCCTTAGCCCTCTATGTTCCGGGCCAGCGGTAACCCTTTCGGACAATCCCGCTGACCCGGCAAAGATGTCGTCCCTTCATTTAACTTTAGGTGGCTCTTCGTCCACGTTCCAAATTAACCCAACTTACCAATTAAACACGCATTAACTTCTAGGCTTCTCCTCAATGCGTCGCGGCCTTACATCCTTAGTGACGTCAATAGACAGCGCGCTAACTCGCGACGACGCGAGAAGCGACGCGGCTTCTACTGCAAGCTCTGACAGCGATAGATATGTTGTGGTCGGGTTGGCTGCTGAGTCGCCCGATGACGCTGACATGGCATTCAGGTATGTAGAGCTTTCCAAGTATGCGCTTCGGCAATCATCGTCCATCTTCGGAAATACGAACGCGCGATGATGAGATCTAATATAGAGCTGTTAACCATGGAAGTACTTGCTTATTTTGTATTATAGACCGCGCGGAACTAGTTGGCCGTGCCTTGGGTGGGGACGGCGGTGAGGGCGGCGGGGTTGCCTATTGTTCGCAACGCACGTACTGGGTAATGACAAAGCGCCCCCGCCCCTCCGTCCCACCGCTCACATACCTAAGGCGCGGCCAACTAGTTCCGCGCGGACTATATAGCATGTTTACAAAATTATAGATTAACATCTCTATGCAATTCCATAAAACTTTTGGGCGACAAATGATGATCTGAGACCGGAGTAGGTAGAGGACAGAGAGTAAAAGATATTCACACCAGTCTTCCATTTCTACAGAGAGTTTGAGCATGGCCGAGCATCAAGCGGAGTCAGTGGCGTGGAAATGGCAGCCGAGGTGGTGGAGCGATCCTCGTCACCCAGCGACCACTCCGTCACCAGTTCCTGTAGGAGGAGAGATGTCGTATGTCTTTCACTTTGCTCTTATAAATTATTTTCAACATCACTGTACTCTTATAGATTTGACAATGGTCCCAAAAATAACTTTAGTTAGACTTATTTGAACTCACAGACCTGCCCTGTTGGTCTAGTGATCGCAAGCGTGACTGCTGAGCGTGGGGTTCTGAGCTTTGATCCCCAGTTCGGGCAGTGATATGTGAATATTCCATGTTCCAATTAAAAAAAATGGTTTCATCCTAGAATCTGGATTTTTACTCGTATGATGGCAATGTAGGGGGCGTTGTTACATGAGACTAAGTGTTTGGCCAGACTGGGGCGTGGGTCTGCCTGTCCGCAGTAGAGCGCGGTTGCGTTCTGCGTGTTGTCGTGGCCAGTGTTTGTCTAAATATAATGTGGATGAAGAAGACTTATTTGTACTAGAAAAAAGCTCGAAGTAGTTTGAGAACCCCGGTCCCCGCGCGGGCCTCCCGCGCCCGCGACGCGCACCCACTGCTGCCACTTGTATGAACGAGCTATGGCGTGAGATGCCCGCGCGCTCCCCGCGCCGAGCAGCCCGCGCCGCGCCCACCCAGCGCCCGCGCTGCCAGTCTGGCCAAGCACTTAAACATAACTGGTAAAATATGGGAGCACCGTACCCTCAGGAGTACAGACGTGATGTTATGTTATAAACATGATTGATGGCATGTCTGGTTTTTATTTATGAATTTTTTCAGAGCGATGAAATTTTTTTCATTATCAGTTAAGTAAAGTAGGTAAAAACAACCTAATTCTTTCTTCACCAAATACCATTTCTCAAAGATATCGACCAGCACTTGGCGTCTAAACAACATCCACATAGTGCAGCAGAGCGGCGGCGGTAGGACTTCCCTAAGACTCGCGGCCGACGATCTGAAGAGCGACGAGTGTAACGCTATACCGTGGGATGAGTTCCAGGTGAGTTCGCTGTCGGTGGTGTAAAGTGTAAAAGGGGAGGGGGGAAAGCTGATTTTTGATTGGAGCTGTTTGAAGTTGGCTTTTGTAAAACTGTCAATAAACAATGTGTTAATTGCCCGTCCATACTAATTATTATAAATGCGAAAGTGTGTCTGTCTGTCTGTTACCTCTTCACGGTTAAACCGCTGAACCGATTTAGATGAAATTTGGTACAGAGATAGTTTGATTCCCGGGAAAGGACATACGATACTTTTTATCCCGATATTCCCACGGGATCGGGTGAAACCGCGGGGCGCTGCTAGTACAAGATCAATAATGGAAGACGAAAGAAGACTACGATCAGCAAAAAATTAAATATTTTCAACTGTTAAAAGCCAAAACCATATCAGCAATGAACGCCTATAGCCTAAGACAGACCGATCAATAAATAAATACAATAATATTAATATTGTTTGCAATCAGGAAATTAAAAAAAAAACTTATTAATAATAGCAACGGTCAACTCTAGACAGTTTCAAACAAAAACTCTATGTGCATAATCAACAAATTGTACTAAAAATGTCCACAAAATTCTACTTTCAATATACAATTGATTTTGTATTCGAAAATTCTGTATTACAAGCTAATTGGTAATTTTTGGTACATTTTATATTTTCCAAAAATCATACACATTCACTTGGTTTTACATTTTTTCCACACCTATGTTTGACAGTATTGATTTTCTAACTATTAATGAAAATATTAAACATACATATTCACATTATTCAACATCCTTTTCTATACCTTTTAACAAGATTTTCCATAATTAACCATTATTATTAAATAATTTAAAGACTTCCAAGACTCACTGAACACAATATTTTAGTAACTTGAGGCGGAAGTTACCTTTAATAATATTTCAAAGCATGTGTCGATGTATAAGAGGCCGCATTATCTTTTTATTTTCTGACCTTACATCTAATGATAGTCTTTATAGGCACAGGCAGTGTCATTGTGCAGTATATTTATAAATACCACAATTTAAAGTTGGTCACAAACGAGTACTTTTATACCTTGAAATTATATTACAAAATTGACAGCAGATTTGCTTAAACCCGTCGTTTGTCGAGAACTAAGCAAAAACTCAATCAATACTTTTAGAAATGGTAATTGAACAAGGGTTTCTGATAATTATATCAAATAGGTAGGTCTAAATTGTTTTTTTTTTTTTGTTAGCCTATTTTGTTTGCCACTGCTCTTTTTTTTCCAAACCTCCCGGTCTTGTGCCATCTCTGGCCAAGTTGGCCCTGCAAAAAAATACATTTGATATTTATGAATCCAAAAAAACACGAATGTATTCTGAAAATTTTTGTGGATGACAAAAAGCAGGCGACCCCTATGAGGTCCTCCAATGAAGATCAGCACCCTAGTTGCGTAAAACAGTTTCAATCATAATCTGAATTATCTTGAAGGATATTGCTAATCCATTGCTTCATATGTTCGAAAAATTTATCTGATCAGCAACGTAAATACCCAATGAATATTGTTGAACTGTCAAAAAGCCATTGCTACTGTTAATGTGTTACGCAAGTACCCCGCTGCAATAGCAGAGGCATCACATGTGCGTTGTCCCAGCTTCATGAAATAACTTAAAAACTTCCACCCTGAAATACTTAGTAACCGTTTTAAGAAGATTTCATTTTCATATATAAGGTCCCATTAAAATAGATGGACAAACTTTTAGAAATCATTTAGACCACCAGAATAAGCACGATGGTAAAAAAAATATTTATTATAGAAAAACGCTTAGATACATACAAGAAAAATAATCAAGTGACGAAAATACACTAATGTGCCGGCAATTTATTATTTTAGGCTTCGATCAATAATAGTACTACTAGATGAATGATTAGGAACAAAAATAAGTCGCTAAAATGACCACGTTTGCACACAGATAAACATTTATATTTCTTACAACGAACTATAGAAAAAAGTTTAATAATATTAACAACTTCAGATTATTATAAACCTTAACATTCTAACATAAAGTTTAATTACGATTGCAAATGATTAATATTTAAGTCCTTCTGTCATCGAAGCAATAAATTTAAAATGTCACTTGAAAATAAAAAGTCATTTTTATAATAAGTACATACAAAAATATTTGTTCTAAAATGAAACTTAACTTCTAAGCAATAAGGTTAAAAACATTTTGTTGACAATTTCGTACTTACCGGTACTTACTCGAATTTGGAACGAGACGTAGTTCTTGGAATTACATTTCAATGCTTCAATGTTTGTTAGAATAGTTGGCGCGTTGTCGCAAACATTGGCCAAACAATCATAATATTTGCTAACTGATTTATATTTACTATTTAATTGTGTTACTATTTTATGAAAAACATTTAATGATAAAAACTTACCGAAAAAAAGATACTCCTTCCAAAATCTTGGTGTTACAGTGGTTATTGACACAACTTTTGAACGCGCACTGAGGCATTTTGACGTCTTAACATTGGCTATGATTGGACCATACTAATTTGAAATAAGAGCACAAAAGTATTCGTGCTCGTATTTTTCGGGCCGTTTTTGAAGCGCTTATCGGGCATCTAGTACTATTATTGATCGAAGATTTTAGGTCAAAATAAAATCACTTTAAACAATGTTTTTTTTGCTTGGATATCTTTGGTTAGACGAACTGAGCGCTGTGTTAAAATTTGTCCATCTATTTTATTGGGACCCTGTATATCAACTACATGAGAGGGACCGTTAAACTGTTTACAAGTTTCTGAACAATTGGCTGGTGGGTGGGTAAGCGTATGTGATGACTTCTACATAATCTTGTAGTTTCCAATGACGCTGCCTCTTCAGATGTGCATGACCGTATCATCACAATCATTGTATTTCGTACCCAGTAAGGTGTATCGCTGTAATACTGAACTATGTTAATAAGGCTTCGGGTTTAGGAGCGAGCGATAGTAGAGCGACTGTTTTGTTGCACAACTTCTGACATTTAATAATGTAAAAAAAATTAATGTTGATTATACCTACGAATTTTGGCTTATTACGGCGGTGATAACTTCATTTAACTGAACCTTCACTTTTATCGCGAAGATAGCTTAATTTCATTCCAGACTGGCAATTTTCATCGATCCAAAAGCCAATTAAACCAACGCAATAGTTGCCCGACAGTCGCCCGACCATCGCTCGCTTCAAAACCCGTCCTCAAACTGGAATGCATCCATTTTATCTCTAACTATATGTGTCTATGTGTGTTTTTTCCTCTATGGCAATTCCCGCCCGCTCGGCTATCGTGAATCGAAAGAACCGTCTCAAGGTATTTAACATGCGATCTATAGATCATGATCTATAGATCATTTGACACGATGTAGTGGTATCATTATGTTGAGTGCCCATAGATGTAGAGGTTATGTGTCGTAGCCAAGGGGGTTTGTCTGTGTATGAGTGAGTGAGACGAAAGATGTTTCTGTCCCTTATTTTGTGTTATTGTGCTTGTGTTTGGTTGAGAATGGCATTTAAACATAAAACTGTAAAATAAAGGTTTTTTTTAAGGCCAGTTAATCTTTACAGAATAAGTTATAATAATAATCGTTAATTAATTAATGTTAAATTTATCATTTTAAATTCCCTCTCTTCACACATTTTTCAATCCAAAGACAAGCAATCTTCTTTTTACAAATATCGTTCGACCAGAAACATCTTTACAAATGCTTCATTGCTATCTGTTACATGTCCGCCATTTTAGCTTCGCCAGCGCCATCTGAGGGCTCAGGTAGGATGCATTGCGCAGCCTATATTGTTCCTCCATTTTATGTTATCCCAACCTTGGTCTTCCATCGGTTGAGGAGACGACCACCGTTATTCAAAATTATCCATATTATATGCATGGTTATAATTCCGTGTTTTTATAAATCATATTTTTTTAAAGTTATAAACCCATCAAAGAAGAAAACAATAAAAAAACACATTCTAAGCAAAATATTTTTTATAAATTTCGTTCTTTGGTATTCCAAATTAATATTTTTAAATTTTAAACATATAAGTACTCCAAAACCAAAACACTTTATTAACAAAGATTTACTATATACAATCTCTTCTACGCTTCTGCATGTTACATATACTATATCGTTCTAAAAAGAACTGCACCACTTGCATATACAGCGGGGTTTTAAATATCGAAACAATCCGTTTAGAACTAAACGCATTAATTTGTTCCTCACCCTTTTCAGGTACTCGTAGATATTTAGATAACTTTAGTTTTTAGTGCCTCGGTAAGCACGTTAAACCGTTGATCCCGGCTGTCATTTGTGAATCTTTGACAGTCGTTGCGGGTAATCAGAAGCCCGAAAGTCTGACAATCAGTCTTACCAAGGGGTATCGTATTACCCAGTTACTGGGTTGTGGAGGTCAGATAGGCAGTCGCTCCATGTATAATACTGGTATTCAGCTGCATCCGGTTAGACTGGAAGCCGACTCCAACATTGTTGGGAAAAGGCTAGGCAGATGATGAGTTTTTATCATGATAATATGTGTCTGCGAAACTTGATTTGACTTTAGCCTTTATTTTCTACTCTCAGTCATCTAATTTCTGGATTAATTAAACTAAAAATAGTGGAAAGTATAAATGGTGCAGTACTTTTTCAAGTGAGTGTTTTCTAAATGTTGCATGTCCTGCACTACCCTTTCATCTCCATACACACATAGTATTGTAAACGTGTTTGTGACGTGGTATCCGCTTATTTGTGATGATTCTCATTTGTCTGATTGTCTGCTGATACTTTTGAACGATAGTTCATGTAAAATTTATACCTTCAATCAAGCGATATATCTGTACAACTTCGCTATTTCAAACATTCGTAGGCAGTCCTTGTATCTGACTGTGCTAGATACATCTTAAGACCAATAAAGTGGCCATAAAAAATAGCAAAAAAAACAAATGACGGTCTGGGGCTTTGCGGTATTGGGCTCTTTATTTGGACCTGTCAAAGTTCCATGTTAAAAACAAGCGTTCAACAGTATCGGCCTTTACCCCCAAAACCTTTTGTCGTCACCCTCCCTTCCTTCCGTAACGAGTCCCTCTGAACACAGAACAAGTTCTCGATGCGGGCGCGCGCGTGGACGGAGCCGGCAGTCACAGAAAGTGACGAACTGGAACCAAGAGATGAGCCTCTCGTCGCAGCACGACTAGTCAGGACACAGTTGCCGAGAGAACCTGAGACAAAGGTATGTTGGTACTTGAATAGGGACCATTTTTAACCGACTTTAAAAAAGGAGGAGGTTTCTCAATTCGACCGTACTTATATTTTTTTTTTATGTGTGTTCGCGGATAACTTCGTCGTTTATGAACCGATTTTGATTATAATACACTAGTATGCAGTGACAATGATCAAACTGGATAAGTACTTGTCACCGCAATACGTTTTCTTGCTGCGTCATAAGAACACTTCACTCCGTAAATTACCAAAATTCCATATACTTTTGAGGGGCTTGTGGCTAAGCAATATCAACCGCATGGCTCGATCGATCAGGTTAAGCTACGTTTGCTGCGGTTGGTCCGTGGATGGGTGACTATCTCTACATAATGAGACCCCTCCGTGCCTCGGAAAGCACTTTAAGCCTTTGGTCCCGGCTGTCATTCGTGGATCATTGACAGTCGTTACGGGTGGCCAAAAACCTGAAAGTCTGACAATCAGTATTACCCAGTAACTGGGTTGTGGAGGTCAGATAGCAGTCGCTCCATGTAAAATACTGGTACTGGTATTATATCAGTATACGGACGGTGATACGAAAACAATACACTTTTCCGACTATTTAAAAGTTTTTCTGCACTAATGCCAGCGCTTGTCCACCTGTTACACTCCAAAAGCATTGTGATTGCCAATAATTATAAATAGTAAAGTCCTTTTAGTAATTACTTTCACAAGTGCGCGTCAGTTATTACAATTTAAACCTTATTTCAATGCGCATAAAAGTCACATGACGCGCTGTCAATATTTACACGTATTTTGTCCATAATAATCGTCTGTATATTCCCCAGGGTCTAGCTCCATTTGAAGAATTACTGGAGGCTCGAATCCACGATCTAAGCATAGCTCTCAACATGAGCACTGCGTTAGCGCTTGCTGAGCTGATTGAAGATGAAGTGGTCGTGCCGCCTATGCCGCTTGAAGTAAGAGACAATATAGATATTTATTCAAACAAACTTTTCCCAAATACATTTTTAATAAAAATTTTCCCAAATACATTTTTGTGATTCAGGTCTGATTCAGGTCAAGACATGCTGTACGACTTAGCGCAAACTTACTTAGCTTGATTGTCTAGAGCAAACTCGCTAAGCCAGGTTGTGAAACCTTGCATAAACTGCGCAACTTAGCGCAGAAACCGACTACCATAACTGTAGTGCTATTCTGTAAAAATCTCACTACGAAAACTTAGATGAAGTGAGTTTGAGGTGAGCTGACTATCCCTAGATTCCTAGCGTCAGGTAGGATGACAGTTCACTTCAAGTTTTCACTGTGAGATTTTTTTTTTTTACAGAATAGATCGACTGTGTCATCGTAACACTTCCAAAGTCATATATTAAAATGATAATTGTTTTTTTCTGTTAGTAGGGGATTGTTCATTTATTAGGTAAGACAATTTTGACCACTTTCTGACCCAAAACCTACGTAAGAAAAAATAAGACTTAGATGACCCCCCCCCCCCCCCTTTAAATCTTACTTAAGATCGGTATCTACCAAATGGCAAAGAAAAAGTATCAAAAAAAATTTAAACTTATAATTTTTGCTTACTTTTGTGATCTTACGTAAGAACAATCTAGACCCCTCCCACCCGTAAGAAAAAACAAGATTTGTTCGGAACTCCTCCCCCTCAAATCTTCTTACGTAATAAATAAACAGCCCCTAGGTTTGTACAAACACGTCAATCATATTTTAAAAACTAGATGAGTTCGACGTTTTCCTATCTGACTGCTCTGAGAAGAAAGGCCGAAACACCTCAGAGGTCACAGCTTAATACAACAGCCATCGTTCCTACTCTAAACTATCACGTTATTACTTTCAGGTACTAATAGAAAACGTAAAACTCCACCTAATAGAAGACCGTCCGACTCGCTCAATCTCCTCCCCCCCGCCACAACCCCTAGACATAGACCTGACGACCCTCCGCATGACGCGGGACTTAGCCGGGGTGGTCCGACTTGGCCCCCCTATTTCCACCCCCTCCACAGTGGCCTCCCCGGCCACGCCACAGCCACAGCCCGAGTTATATGAGGCCAGAGACAAGATTGATAGGCTGAATAAAGAAAATGAGGAATTAAGGAAAAGGCTGGTCACACTGGCAAGAATAGCGGAGGATAATCGGGAGTTGAGAGCGTGAGTAAATGATTTTTATTGCTTTTGTAAGGATTGAGATTTAATTTAGATTATTTTGCTGATGCGTTTTAAAAACAGAGGATTTTTTTACATAACGTATACTTCGTTTACCTGACTTTTTTTTTTTGCGGATGGGAAATCATCAAATGATCCCTCCCGCTCTGGGTGGAGCGGAAGGGAGTGTCAGACTCTTACTGACTAAAACCCACCCGTGTTCATCCTTAGCCCTTTATGTTCCGGGCCAGCGGTAACCCTTTCGGACAATCCCGCTGACCTCGTTTACCTGACTTGCTTTCGGTTTCGGTTTCTGATGAGTTCATCACCTCCTGAAGTAGTGGATCGATCTAGTTTGGCTACTAACGAAATTAATCTGATATTGGTCCTTATAAAAATATTGGTATCATGCATGTTCATTGAAATCCAAAAATCTTTCTCAAACTAAGTTAATTTTTTAGTTAGAAGAAATTTTATGACTTTTTTGTTGAGTTTTAATAAGCTTAACAAATTTTTCCCTGATATAATATTACAGGAAAGTTGAAGAAGCGTCAGTGTTACGACAGTGCGTACACGCAGCCCAACAAGAAGCTGCCAGTTTATTGGCTGACAAACAGGAGCTTTTAGAAACCATGCGAATATTACAGGTAACAATAACATTTTATAAAAGTCCTTTTGTAACACTTGTTCTTAACAGCCTATGCCCCACTTGCTGGAGTGTCCTAAGCCCCTATTCACCTGCACCTTGGATGACCTAAAAATGCCACTGATGCCAATTAACGTGACCAAAAATAAAACGAAGTCTCTAAATAGCACACTTTTTCAGAAATCATCAACAAAAGTTAAATTACTTCCACTATCGGTCAAGAGATGGCGCTGACATAAAATTGTAATATTCTACACCGCAGTGCACAGTGTTAAAATTCCCTGACGAATATAGGCCTCGCCGATGAAAATTTAAAAACATGATGGTACGGAACCCTCGGTGCGCGAGTGCGACTCGCTCTTGCCCGGTTTTTTACCGGTAAAATGCTAACGCGTAAATGATACGTTAAATTTCCAGGAGCAGATATCAGGTGGTTGTCGCGGCAAAAGATAGCGGTCGCGAGGCGGTCCCCCGCAGGGCTGCCTCGACTGTACAGCGTGCTGCGGCGACCAGCGAACCTAGCTGCTGACCCTGGACATGTACCTAGTAAGGACTTAGGTCCAGAGAAAGATGTCCCCTGTATATGTACCAAATAAGGTCAAACGAATGATTGCCACACCCTGTATATGTATGCACCCAGTAAGGACTTCAGTCCAAAGAAGGATATGACTGTAAACCCCTGTAAATGTACCAAGTTAGGAATGAGGTCGAATGAAAAATGGTATGTACAAATCCTGTATAAATGTATGTACCAAGTAAGGACAAAGGTCGAAAAAAAACGTGTCTGTACACGTCCTATATGATAATATGTACCAAGTAAGGGCTAAGGTCGGAATAACATTGTAGAAGTTTACCAGCTAATGTAGACTTCTTGTGTAGATTTTCTGACGAGGATTTGTCCTATACAGTGGGGTAATTGCGTAACACACATAAAATGCCAATTAATCGCAATTCCTTTTTTGACAGTTCAGCTACGTTCATTGCGTCTTTTATGTTAACGAGCAGACGAATTTTTCAAACTCATGAAGCAGTGGATTAGGAATTTCCTTCAAACCCTTGGACTGTGATTGAGAGTGTGTTACGCAATTAAGGTGCTAGACTGTAGGTATATGTATGTAACAAGTATTGAATAAGGTCTAACGATGTTCTGTATTGAAAATGACCATTAAACGAAGACCGTTGTATATTGTACCAAGTAGTTAGTGGATTTAGGTCGAAGGAACATTATGGGAGATAACCAGCCAAAATAGACCCTCTTGAGACCTTGTTAAAGCTTGGTTTGCCATAAGAAGTGCCAAGTTAGAACTTGGCCAAACATTATGATCCGTGCAATGTATGAAAGAAGAACTGTAGGAACAGATGGAAATTGTATTGTCATCGTTGCTACTGCTATATGAGACAGGAAGTTAATGTAAGGTAAGAGAAAGACTAAAATGAAGTATGAAAACTACAGATATCATGGAGGTCACAAATGAGAAATTAATATTGTCTCACTATGATGAAGTTTTTAAGTACTTACAAAAGCATTTATAGCGATAAAATTTTTACATAAAGCGCTTTATTATTTTAAACTAGCTGTTTGTGCTGGATTTTCGAACACTATAAAAAAAAATGGCCAAATCAGTCGAACCATTCTTAATAATTGATGATATTTGCTGTCGATCCATGCGGAAATTGATTTTTATTTCTATACAATATGTAACATAATTAACACAAGACCCCACAATTAGAGTATTGAGTTAAAAGCATAATGCAATGACCAAAACATATTTTTTTTAAAGTTAACTATAATTTACATGTTTACTTTCTGCATTTAAAATTGAGTCTTATTGCCTTGAGTTAAGATTTAATTTTCTTTGGCCCAATCGGCGTTCAGTATAGCAAAATTCATAATAAAAAAAAATACCTATATTAAAAGTTACTGAAATCGATTCAGTATTCAATTATGAACAAACTACTTTCAGGACTTGCGCTTATTCTGTTACATCTTGTAGATTTTACACATTTTGTTTAGTCTTCCAACACATAAATGGAAAGAATCAAACTGGAATTGAACACAGCCAAAATTAATTTAATATTTTATACATTGATTTTATATTTAAGCAATCTTGATTTCCATTTTATTCTTTAAAAATGAAAAGTGATCTTATATACTTAATGCATATGTTAAAGGTGGGTACATATTGTGGAATGTTTAGAAATTGTAAGGAAATTCGGCTGCTTTTTACTTAAATTGTTACTTAGTGCAGACCAGGTTTTGCAAGCTTAGTTTTTCATGGAGTTTGTTAAATCTAGCTAAGATCACAGTTGAATTTTAATATTCATAATTATACATCATACTATCCTACTAATATTATAAATGTGAAAGTTTGTTACTCAATCACGCAATAAAGCCTGAACGGATTTGGATGTAATTTGGCACATGGAGAGTTTTGTAACCTGGATGAACACATACGATACTTTTTTTTCCTGTACAACGTTCCCGTAGCGTAAATTCCGACCTTCAAGCGGGCGAAGCCGATGCCAAAAGCTAGAGAATAATAAAAAAACAATATCCTGAAAATTTTCCTACACTGGAGTAAGGAATCATGTGTTTTAACTTGTAAAAAATATCCTATGAATCTGGCTATATTTAATGATTTCATTAATTCAAAATCATGTTTATAGTACGTGTAATAATCACAAGTAAATTGGCCATATATTATGTATGTTTTAGTGTAAATTAAGTATACTTATATAAAATATTATTGTGAAGACCCCAATCCATTATAAAATAAATTCCCATTGAATAAGTAAGAATTTCAAAATGTTGAATGTTAATGTAAAGATAAAATTCTGAAATATTACCTCAGTATGAAATGAATGGTTAATATTTATATTTAATTCCTATTTTTATTCGCAATTGAGGCACGGTACCAAGGAAAGGAAGTCAGTTAAAACAGTTTAAATTTTTTTAAATGGTGTCATGAATTTAATTAAGGTGTGTAGTGCGCTACACGCAATGTAATGCAAAATTTTGTTAAACTAAGGTGAAATGGAAGGTTTTAAAAACAAGAGAAAAAACTTAACAATCCCGAAAAACGGAGCATATTTTGCAAAATATGTATATTGACAACCCATTTAAACTCCGCCATATCGTGAGGTATAAGCTAACCCCCTTACTAATAAACGTATTATATCAGATGAATAGTTACACACCGATTTCTCTCTTTCAGTCGTCAGTAATTTGACTTTCGAAAGAAGAAGACAAAGCGTTGTGTAACTATACAGACGCTATACAACGTTTATTAGTAAGAGGGTAAGTATACAATAACACTTACGATGGATAAGTTTACACAGATTATGTATCAGCCATTCAATCTGCCTAGCCCTTTCCCAACAATGTTAGGGTCGGCTTCCAGTCTAACCAGATGAAGCTGAATACCAGTATTTTACATGGAGAAACTGCCTATCTGACCTCTACAACCCACTTACTGGGTAACACGATACCCCTTGGTAAGGCCCAGCCATACTTTCATATATTTGTTACCCCTAGACCATGTATTGCGAAAAAAAGGAAGTACCCATATAATGATGATATGTACTTGTAGGAAATGTGGGTGTTGTTTGTGATCACATCACAGGGAATCCTAGGAAGGATATGAGAGAATTGGTAGGGTTATTGAACCGATAGGGCTGCTTATATATAATTATAATATTTATATATCTCACAAGCACTAAGAGGCTTTTGATGTACATTATCGTATTATAAACTACATATATTTGTAATGTAATCGTTCAATATTATTTTGGTGCCAAAAGCGCAGACTGTATTAAATGTACAACCATAGATTATGTTCTTTGGCTAAAAACTCTGTCGACAAGAGCCGTAGCGTCATCCATTTTCTTTCGATCGATATCCAATAAGACGTTCCATATTCAAAGATCTTACATATCTATCAAACCATAGTCCAAGGAACTTGGCCTATACTTGTACATTTTGATTTTAAAAGAGGTTGTAAATAAAAGTTTTATATTTTTTTTAATGAAGTGATCATTTTATTTGTGTAATTTTAATGTATTGTACATAGTTTTATGAGGTGACGTAATGTAGCTATTTTTTCAGATCTTTTTACTGTTTATTGATAGTGTTTTCATTGTGAGAAATCCATTTGGGTAAGTTGTGTCAAGGCGTGTTTACATTGATTTAAACTACCTACTTTTGCATGGGAACAATTTCGACTCCAGTCCTTGAAAAAAGTTCTATACTAAACCATCTTTGAAGTATTCTTGTAGACATACTAGTCTCATTATTCAAATCCCTGTAAACACGCCATAGAAAATCGATATAAATTAAATATCTAATATATAGATCTTTCAAAAGTTCAGTGAGAAATTTTTAGAAGTAAACTTTTGATAGTATTTAGGTATTTACATGTCCTTTAGATTGTTAGCCCAGTTAATATCGGTTCGCAGTGCAATGTCTACTAAAATCATGTTGCGTTTGTGTCTTTTATGATAGTGACGTTAAATGGTGGTAATATATTAATAATTTTGTTTTCGTTAACACAATTTATGGGCTAACTTGCATCACAAATCACTAAATAAATTTAGCGCAAAACATATTTAAAAATATTTTTTAAATTCGTTTAGTGCTAAAATAGTGAATTGATTGGCGGGCCTTAGACGTCTCGTGATTTTAACACGGAGTTTATTGAAGTGCTAACGCGCGCTGCTCTGGACCAGCAGACGCATTTTCTCGTTTTTATTAGTCTCATTGATTGCTTCATCTTATGCTAACTACGTCAGAAAACACCGAAAACAGTAAAGTTCTATCTCAGTTAAAAAAAATTGTTAGAACTTCATCTGTTTTCTACTCAGTAATGTCAAAGTCCGAGAGTCTGATATTCAAGATGAAATAATAAAAAAAAGTTAAAATATTATCACCAATTACCGGTTTTTATATCACTTGTTAAAATGCAATGTATTACAATTCGGGGTAGCTCTATTATATCTTATAATACATTTATCTCTTTTACTCAGTGTTAGGATAAACAAACTCGTGCCTGTAATAGTTAGGTACATAATATATCCGCTTTATGGTCGTTGCTGCCTTTTTATACTCTCATCTATTTAATCGATGTAACTTATAAGAAACAAATTGTCATAATATGTTCGTCTTCTGTATCATTCTGTATCGTATGTATACGATTCAAGTGGCATTTAGTTACGAAGAAATGACACATGAAGCTGGGAGAATAGTCTACATCAGCTCAGTTTGCCAAAGAAGAAGAAAAAAAAGTTAAAAACGATGAAGGCGCCATATGTTTTTTTTTTTTCGTATTTTGAAGTAACTAAACGTCATTTAAATTCGTTTTTTTTTCTGTTTTCTTAAGTGTTGATCGGTACTGGTACTCTGTCCAAGGTATGATGTTTCTTCGTTAGTTTTGTGTCGAGCAATCCAACTATTAAAATGTACCATAACGTTGTTGCGATTTATTTAGTTATGAAGGAATTGTTAAAATTAAATTTAATATTCTATAGCTGGTTGTTTTATTTTAACCTATTATTCTGTAAGATCGGCAAAACAATGGCTAGCTTCATTCAGCTCCTGAATCTATGTTATTTCGGAAGAGATTATGTCAGTGAAATGTACATGTATGAAATTAGGTAGGTAGGTAAGTAAGGTACTGCGCACGCATTTTTCCCATGGGAGTGCGGGGGTCGGCAGAAACTGAAATTATATTTATGCCCGTAGATATACCTACGGTATACATAGCGGAAAACATTGAAGATATCATTATAAAACTAAATCGTCTCTCGACGACGCGATCTTTGATTATTTTCTCCATCATGATACATCAAAACCATATCTTGATTTCATTATCATTTAGTTTAATTCGGTTTTAATAATTAATTTTTTTTTTCATCAATTGATGCTTCAACTTTGGTACGAGTATCCAAACGTAGAATTTGATTAATCAAAAGCAGTGTTACCAGCTCTGTAAAAGTTACCCCATCTTATGCAAATTATTTTAAACGATGTATCATGTCATGGTTATTTTTCAGTATTAATAATTTTGTTATGAATATTTTATCATACTAAACATTATTGAAAATGTAAAATGTTTGTATTTATGATTGCTCATTGGTTCGATTCTAGGCTTTACCGACAATATAGTTTTTTTGGGACGCGTGATACGTCCCAAAAAAACTATACTATCGGTAAAGTAGTGAGTAAGACTGTTAGTTACACATAGTTTTTTTAACAACCTCGTTGGTCTAGTGACTAGTGCAGTGATCGCAAGCGCTGCTGCTCAGCATGAGCTCCTGGATTCAGTTTCCGGGTCGTGCAGTGATAATGGGTTTTTCAATCTAAAATTTCTCAGTGACTCCTCGGAGTCTAGATGACTAGATCTTTAAATATGTGGGTGTACTAAGAAGAACAAATCTGCCTAACCATTCGGGGAATATCGGCGTGATGTTATGTTATGTTTGGTTTTTCTTCTACAAACCGACAACTCATAATATTCTAAAATGATACGACTTGTAAGAAAATGGTAAGCAAATATAAATTAAAATATCTAGTTGAGAAAAATGGCGCATTAACATTTTAACCAGTTGCTTTTATCTTCGTCAGGTGTAAACATTATTTTCGACTGACGAAAATGTTTTGTTTTTTTCGATTCCATATTTTTTGCCAGGGGCTTTTAATATTTTATAGTGGCAACGAAAATACACGTGAGTCAAGAAGTGGGAATAACGTGACTAACATAATGTGGCAACATTTTCAGTGATGGCCGATGTTTCAACTTGAACGGGATGCTAACGACCGTTGCCGAATTTTAGTGTTGAAATTAATCAAGTTTCTCATAATTCGGTGTTTTTATGTGAATATTATTTATTCTATCAACATTTTGTGTGGTATTGTGTGTTTATTAGTGACTAAATTGTAAGTGTTGTTCGGAAAAGAATGTTTGTTGTGCCCTCGCTCTAACAGGATCACTGGATAATAAAATATTGGATTACGGTTTGCTGTTTATTTAGTTGTTGTGGACTAAAGGTAAGTCGCATTACTTTATGAACTTGTTCCCCTGTCTAGTTTAAGTCTTATGTGACGGTTTTTTAATGCCACGAAAGCTGTACGCGTGATATGCGACAGCCGAGCGCCTGGGCGAGATAACGGAAGATTATAGTAGATTGCAAAGATTCTGATAAGATTCCTTTCTTCGCGGCACTGCAGACCCATGAGTACACACCATAAAACCTGTCTTACGCACATAAAGCGACAAGTGTGCGTAAAAACTTGTTTGAACGTAACAAACACTGAATTGAACATGCTTCATGCTCTATTTCCCACTGAAAAGTTTGATATAAATTGAGAAATCGCAGTGAGAGGTATTTACGTACCCATTAGACATTTCGTGCAACACATTCCACTTAGTTCTGCACCACAAACTTGATGGAAAGGTGTTATTTTCTTTTTTTAAAACTTAGGTTAGGAAACTATTTTTGAACATTTGAATTCTCATAAAAGTGGTCTCACTGTATTGTGTTACTTTCTGAAGATCCTTAACATTCCATAAACATCTTAAAACTTAAATAAAAGTGGCCATACAATACAACAATATTATTGCACACAAAAAGCTGTATAAAGTTTCCTCATTCACAACTTATTTTTAACTCTATGTAAACAATTTTAATTTCCGTCATTGATACTCTACTGTTTATCTGATGGCCACTCACATTTTCTTCTCATTTGTTCTTGACCTAATGTAATAATGTTTGCTTCATATGAATTTCCCACAGTAAAAAAAAATACTGTGGAACATAATCATGTGATACATACTAAGCTATTAAGATTCACTAAGCTATTAAGATTCCTTAATCATCAGTCATATTATTTAATAAAATATCAAGTTTACAAAATTTTTGATTCAAGATTTATTTTTATTACTCAAACCAATTCAATGTTACAAACTTTTAACAGAAATACATTGCAATCTAATATTAAAATAACATAGAATGTTTTAACATGCTGCATTTTGAAATAATACAAAAAATTAACATGTAAACAGTAACTATTATGTAATCAGTATACTAGTCTTTAAACTATATTTATCACATAAATCTAACAGGAATATCAAAATAATTATAATATAGTTATGTCATACTTAGAAATAAATATTGATAAAGTAAAAACATTACAATCAATGTCACAGCCACAGTACAGCTAACAGCAAAAGCTGGTGAATATTTCTGAATTATAGTATTATTCCTTTATTATTATTTCATAAACAAAGCCTACTTCTGAATTATTAAACCAAAATAATTGAGTGTTTTTTACATAACAGTTCTGTGGCTGACTGACGGACATCACACCACCAAAATCACATAATATAACATTGCGCTTTTCTACCCCGAAGGGTTACACAGAAGTATTTTTATTTCACACCCCCATTTTGCACAGAAGATAACATTGCCTAAAAACATACTGTAACATAAGACCTAGTAGTGACAACTCATCCACTAAGCAGGTTTTATAGAAAACTAGCACAGCCCCGCGGTTACACCCGCATAAGTGTCGTTCCCGTGGGAATATCGGGATAAAAAGTATTCTGTCCTTTCTCGGGACTCAAACTATTTCTATGAAAAATTAATTTTATCTAAATCGGTTCAACGGTTTAAGCGTGAAGAGGTAACAGACAGACACACTTTTGCATTTATAATATTAGTATGGATTAATGTTTAAATGCCAATACTACCCTAAATTTTAAAATAGCGAACACCCGGTTGATTGAATGCGCTACTGTTGAGCATAAGCTCCTTGGTTTGATTCCCAGGGTGCGCAAATGTTATTGAGGTTTTCCATCGAGCAATTTCTCAGTAGCTCTCGGAGTTTAGATTTGTGCCCGGTTGATGGCAATAGCCATCATAAAACATGGGACTAAAACATAACTATGGAAATGTGGAAATGTGTGTGAGCTATTAGGTGCACCTCTGCCGAACCCTTGGGGGATTACAGGCGTGATGATGTTTTTTATTTAAACATCAGTATCACAAGTTAGTTATGCACAGTATTTATTGCATGACGTCACTGACATATGGCACCTTTATACAAGGCCAGCACTCGCTAATTGCCAATAGCATACATATTTGTTTCCTATTTAATGGTCGTAACTCAAGCATTGGTTGCAATGCGACTGCGCTATTATGACTGTTTGTTATAGCCAATGTTGTACAATTTTACTTGGTTGTAACTTATAACGTCACGCCAATATTCCCTGAAAGTTGAGACTGCATGCTTAGTTCACCCGCATTCCACCAGTTTTTTTAGTTTCATGTTCCACTTTTTTTTAATAGCATGATCACCATTTATGGCCCGTTCCCACTCATAAAGAGAGGAGGCCTGTGGCCCAGCAGTGGGAACATTTTGCTGATTATCAAGACATATTTTTTTCCAATGAATGATGTGATGTCGTAAAATTTAATTGATTAATAAAATAAGTAATTTTAACAACATAATCAAAAAACTTCATCCATTTATTTATGGGATATATGACACGAACTTTATTATGGTCGTAAAACCTAATGTAGTGACTTTAATAAAATAATAATCAGCCTTTGTGGACCAGCTTTAATTTAGGACAATTTTACAACATTCAAAGAGATCATAAATAAAGATCTAAAAACAAAGTAGGTTTATGTAAAAAAAATATAAATAACACGATTTGTAAGATTATGATGGTAAACATGGCTAACTGCCAAATAGGTGACCGCTTCGTTCAGTCGGCTGATACGACTGGCTAAAATTAACTTCTTGTTAATGTCTTTAACAATCCATTCAGGAAATGAGATAAGTACATCGAAAATATCCCCCCTCTGGGTGGGCCGTAACGTAATCCACCGCGCGAGCCCAGTGCTGGTTGGTAGATGTCACCATGTCTTCGAATTTTTGTTTCGAGGACATGCCGGTTTCCTCACAGGTGATTATTATGTCACGAAAAGGGGCTCATTATACTGTTTCTTAAACTTGACATTCACACCTACAATAGGAAAGTAGTTAAACATAATGTACTGCTTAAACAAATTAGAGCTGATTACAATCATAATGTTTCGGAACTAAACTTTAAATTCGTTTCATTTAGTTTGCACTAATAATCACGCTAACACGTTGTTAGCTGGAGTGGCAGCAAAAAACGACCAAATACTAAAATACCAGTCGCCCCACTTAAGAGTAATATCAAATAGTAATTAAAACAGTACCATTCGGGTCGAACCATTATAACGGGACGAGAAATTGGGCATCACTTGTCTTGCTTTTTAAAACTCTTCAATATATTCGGTAAGGTAGTAACAGCCGCACGGGTCGATCGAAGGTTACGCTAAGCTTGTCGCGGTCGGTTCGTGGATGGGTGACCATTCATTACACATCGAGGCCCCTCCGTGTTTCGAAAAGCCGTTGGCCTCGGCTGTCATTCGTAGATCTTCGACAGTCGTTGCGGCTAGTCTAAAGCTCAAAAAGTCTGACAACCAGTCTTACCAAAGGGTATCGTGTTACCCTGTAACTGGGTTGTGGAGGTCAGATAGGCAGTCGCTACATGTAAAATATTGGTATTCAGTTGCATCCGGTTAGACTGGAAGCCGAATCCAACATCGATGGGAATAGGCTAGGCAGATGATGATGATGAAGGTATAAAAAGTTAGTAGTGTTAACGTAAGAAAAGTGTTTGGATATTATGATGCTTGTAAGCTCAGCTCAGCCTAGGTGGAGCCACAATCTTCGCAGGGTTGAATGGCGTCAGATTGGAGAGTCCTGACTCTTATAGGCTGATGATGAAAATCTGAAGACCAATTCTGATAATTTAAAAAGTTCAAAATCTAGTCGCAATATCATCTCAGCGTCAATCAGTGTCAAAAATGTAGGGAAATTAGAGGTTTTTTTGACAGATTCCGACTGAGATAATGTTGTGGACGTTCTTAAAATTACGAGAATTGTC
This sequence comes from Oligia latruncula, assembly GCA_948474745.1. NCBI lineage: Eukaryota > Metazoa > Arthropoda > Insecta > Lepidoptera > Noctuidae > Oligia > Oligia latruncula. The sequence continues at coordinate 13,102,948 of OX419700.1, forward strand.
CCTCTACTCTAAGATACCAAAGAAACAAGGCCCTCTTATAGGAAAACTAGTAGGGACAGAACCGAAGAAGACGGAAAAACCATTACGTAAAGATTACTAAGTACTTTAAAACACAATGAATAAAACTTTACCTATCACTTGTTTTACCTTTAACCACAAGGATAGTCTAGGTTCCAAGTTTTAATCCCTTTATTATGAACATAACCTAATTAAAGCGTTCATCAAACTTTGGCTTACACCTAACGATAATCCGACTCCAGATTGTGAAGTTATAATAAGGCTTAACACTCATGATTCTAGGATTAGATGCCTAAAACCTTGAATCGTTTCAGCGGATCTTTTAGGCCTAAAGTTTGACACGTTTTGTCTCAGATTGTACACATAATTCCACTACTACAATAATCGTCAAAATTCTATTGAGTACGTTTTAAAATCTGGTGAACATGTTTGAATCAAAGTGGAATCTGTTTTAATACCGAAGCACCCAGTTCTGCAAAAACTGAAGCATTTCTGACAAAAACTCTCAGTACTGTATTTTTACTAAAGAAACTTGCCGTTACGTTTGCCGCGTCCCAAACTTGCTGAATACCATTAAAACTAAATGCAACAAAAATTCGAAAGCCTTATTTAAATAACTAAAACTATAGATTTTACGCCTTGAAATATACTGGGATACCTATGTTAAGTCATTCTAGTCACCCAATAAATCGCTCCGCAGATAGGGCGTAAAATTTCCTACAAGCACCTGTACCTAACCGCCAGATACAGGTCGTAAAACATCGAATTTGTCACCGAAAATGAAGACATAAAACAAACAACTGTGCCCTTGCAAAAACTGGGTATCAAATAACCTATTCGTGAATTCTTGAACCGTAAGCCGGTAATCCGGCCCGGCCCAGATTAAAGGCATCAATGGAATTCGGGAATGGGATAACGGCCGATTCGGTCTGAACGGACGGCCGGCAAGGTCGTTGCGCCTGTCACCAGACCGGTTCGTACCAGCGTTTACATAGTCGATTTAGCTTACAGCGAACAAAAATGAGGCTGTTGTAATAATTGGCTGTATTTATTTAAAGGTTGCAGGTACATACTTGATATTGCAAAGGTTTTTGTAAAAAATATTTGTTAAGGAGAAATGCGGGTGGTCGTTTGTCCATAGAAACGCTCTCGCCTGTTTTCTTTCTCGTTGATGACCATAAAGCAATGTTTTTTTTTTACAGAATAATAAATATTAACTACTTGTGGTTTCCTTTTTGATGATACATTATTTTTAAAAGCACTAGAACCGTCAAAAATGCCGATTTAAACCGCTGTCAACAGAGGCCTAGTTGTTCCAGAGATTAGCGGGCTCAAACAAATAAAATCTTCAGCTTTATTATTAGTATAGATATAGCCGGAACTTGGATCCACGCGACACACAATGGCTTTTACATTGTTTCTGTAATAACGACATTCAACCGGATAAAGATCAAGTTATACCTTACAGTACCCATAACCCAGTTAGTTATCAATCGTCAAATTTCAAAGTCAAATACCAGGCTCAAAAGTAGTCACAAACTAAGTTTATACTGAGGGGATCCGTCTCGTTGAGAGATACAATTTGATTAGGAAGAGTCCGATAATTTCCTCTATCCGCAAGCGGCGAGTTTGTCGTGTTACGAGAGACGTACGTACGGCGACCTGCCGAGTTTTCTTCGCATTCCTATTTGAAACCAGTTTGTCTAAAACCTTTTAAGTGTTTGTGTTACGCAATAAACGTAGAAGCTATTTAAAACTTTTTGAATGGTTCAACAAACCCGCAATCTAAAATGGCAACGAATCTACAATCTGCCTAGCCTTTTTCCAACTATTTCGGGGTTGTCTTCCAGTCTAGCTAGATGCAGCTATATTAGTATCTTACATGGAGCGGCTGCCTATTTGAACTCCACAACCAAGTGGGTAACGCGATACCCCTTGGTAAGACTGGTTGTGAGACTTTTGAGCTTCTGACTATGACTACCCATAACGAAGGTCAAAGATCTACGAATGACAGCCAAGACCAAGGGATTAACGTGGTTTCCGAGGCACTGACGGGTCTCGAATGTAACTAAAATAGCAATGGCTCAAGATTACGATCCACAAATAGGTATACTGGATTTTAGTCCATATTAGCCACTGCGATAAAGCAACCACAGTGCCACGAAACCTCCTTGAACTCGTAAAGTCGTAATGCAACATGACAATATAACTTTTTGCTTACACGTTCAAAGTATTCAATACATTATTGAGCAACAGAAGTTTTGTTGCAGTAGCGATTTTATTACTTACTGTCGCTAAGTACCTTGTGAATGACTCACACAAGGACAACTGGGACATATTTGACATAGTTTTTCCACCACTACAAATTTATCTTGAAGTTTTACTGGCAGTATTTAAATGCAATTATTTCTTATTAATGTCGCTTTAATGAACGAAACTATGTAGCAGTCACGTCTCTTTCACGTATAAAGACTAACGAAAGGTGTTAAAATATCAAATGGTTGTAACGTGATTTGAGAACTAGTGACCGCCTCGTTGGTCTAGTGGTCGCAAGCGCTACTGCTGAGCATGAGGTCCTGGGTTGGATTCTCGGGTCGGGCAATTTTATTTGGTTTTTCCATTTGGAATTTCTCAGTAGCAGCCTGGAGTCTGGATTTGTGCCCGGTTGGCGTAAAGCCAATCCCTGTATATGAGCAACAGTGGATTGTGCTGAATGGTACACAGACATTGTCCTACACAATTTTGAAAACAATCATACAAATCTGTTTCGAGCCAGCACCTTAGTTGATTGGTTTTTACCGCACAGAGTTGGCCCTCATATTATTATGTTTGCAACAGATAAAAGAACAATTATGTTCGCTCTCAACACTTTTCTATAGCTACGCGCGATACCGCAACATGAAGGTAGCCCGCGAAATTCATTTTATTTTACGTTTTTTGCAATTTGTTGGTATTACTGATCCTAATGATTATAATCCTGTAAGACATATTTGTTAGGGTCCCGAATCATATTTTAATCAACGTACAACTTAATACTGACCAGCAAAATGCAAAAAACGTAAGAAAATTTGAATTTCGCGGGCTAACTTAGCGCTTCCCCCTTAAAGAAAGTAAGGCGTCTAGGAATAAATCTGTGCCGAATATGGAGTGAGTTAGAGCGAGACGTATTCCATCATAGTTTACATTCGTTTGTTATTATTTCGGTCAGTTGAACTATGACATTGACCTCTTCGGCTTGTTATTTAATGGGTAGTAATAAAAGCTCCGAAAAAAAATATGAGCAAACTCGAAATATGAAATTTACTGCTTTATGTACTAATTTTCCGACAACTTTTGAGCGAATACAAATAAAGAAACCACCGAATATCGTACTGAAAATTCCGAAAAATCAATACTGCACTTGCTGACGTACCTAATATTTTTCCGAAAACTACAGTTAAGTAGTCATTTTTAATCGTAACTCGCCTATTATAAATTTAGAATTAAGCTTACACATTTTGTAAGCTGTGACGCTTGTTAAACTATTGTGACATTATAAAAATACTTTTCTAAGTTATTCCATAGATACTCCTAAGAAATATTAAAATGGGCTTGTAATCAATATCATTAATTACTTACACCTACTTACCTACCACTCTAATCAATTCATATATGACCTAGGTAAAGGTATTTGTATTCTCATTCGCTCTCTCTTGCATGCAATGTCGAAGGAGCCCCGCTGTGTAAAGGGTTTAAAGTAACCTAACGAAACCTAACCTCGGGGTGCCCTTAGCTCGCTCTTGCATCCTACGTCACGTATCGACCGACCGCAACCATGCAACCACGCTGTCACCCGAAGTACGCACGAAGCGCCGATCGGTAGGTAGTTATTTTCATTAAAATTGAGAGTTAAAAAAGTTATTCTATACTTTAACCAATAGTAGAAATTAAGCTGGTTTCTGTATATATAGTGCTTATGAAACGAATATTTTAGCAGAACATAATTATGTTTTCGGTATGAGTTAATTCGTAACAGTTTTGTCCATTAGAAAATTCACAACATCCTTAATGACGGGGACGCATAATATTGGGACTCAACGCCTAGAGCGCTGGTTCATAAACATATATTGGCTTCACGCGTCCGGTTCATGGCAATACTCGCCCCCTATTACATGGGACTTACAACATAACTGGCGAAATGTGGGTGTACACCTCTGCCTTACCCTTCGGGGAATACAGGCGTAATATTATGTAACGTGACTTGAAAAGTTTGCAGTTCAAATCAACTCACCATTGCGTTCCCCCAAGCTTCAACAAAAAATGTTCAAAACCATATTCTCCGTCCATAATATAACGTTTTATTTTACATAGATTCCATCATTCCACCATAATTCCTTTGGGGTACCAAGTTTCACGATGTACCGCTATAATCCCTTAACAAATCTAAAGGAAAAAGAATGGGGGGGCGTAATGGTTTCTGCCGAGGGCTAAACGCCAAACGGCATATTTGGGCACGCCTATAGGACCAAATGTGACATTACTATAAAGGTCATTGCTCCACATAGTTTGGGACGGCCTTTCGGCATTAGCTTATGCGATATGGCCTTGATTCAAGAACGATGACCCGATGTGAATAATATCGATCGCCAAAAACTGCTGGTTCATTCTACCTCGCTTTTTAGCTTCCTACCATTGTGACATTTTAAGGAATGCTTTGAAGACATTCCTTGCTGCATACACTGGTACTCAATGGAGATAATTAGGTGATGCCATTAACCACTTCACTCTCATGACACAAGCAATCATGAATGAAAAAAAATCTCCAAGAATAAAATACAGAATAAGAAACTGTCCCAACAAGTCCTGTTGTCAAAAACAAAGGTCTCGGAACATTAAAACCTATTTGAAACGATGTTTCAACAAAGTAAGAAAAAGAACTAACCAAGACTCATTCTGCAGTAAATTGGAAAAATTGTATAAGTCCGACAACTTTGCTGGCAAGACAAAACAAAAGAATATCACCCGACCGAAATGGCTGACCCAATTTCAACGTAATATTTTTAGAGCAACCTCTTTTAAAATGCAATTTCCGTGCCCAAACCATTTTACCAAAACATCTAGGAGTATTTTCGATCTCACCTTGAAGTTGAGATGATCTTTTGAGATGGTTTATTAAGGTCTTAACGTTCAAGCTCAAGGCATTATAATTTCATGATAGTTGTTCATCATAAGCCGGGCATGTTTCAACGGCTCTGCCTCGAGCTCGAAATAGACTTCCTAATTACTTAGTGGTCTCAAATTGGTATTACGAGCGCTAACAGGCCGACGCTAAGTCATGATAAAAAATTCCGCCTCTCTGACTCATTTTGCAACGCTAATTTCAAAACTGGTTGTGGCTGATTGCTTTTGGGGGATTCCAGAAGCCCAATAATGTCCAATTACATACAATTAGTTCTTTTGCTGTAGACCCTTTGATTGGAGGCGCGTTTAATGTCAAAGTGGAATTTTTGGTTAAATTCGCCTTGGATATTTGTCGCTTCCGAAATTGTTTATTGGAACAGAGCAGCATTCTTAGTAGCTAAATAATAACAGCCGCACAGGCCAATCGATCAGGTTGCTAGCCGCGGTTGGTTTGTGGAAGGGTGACCATCTTTACATACCGTGACCCCTCCGTGCCTCGGAAATTGGACCCGGCTGTCATTCGTGGTTCTTTGACAGTCGTTACGGGTAGTCAGAAGCCCGAAAGTCTGACAACCAGTCTTACCAAGGGGTATCGTATTACCCAGTAACTGGGTTGTGGAGGTCAGATAGGCAGTCGCTCCATGTAAAATACTGGTATTCAGCTGCATACGGTTAGACTGGAAGATGATGACCTTACAGTCCAAACATTCTGAAATGGCCATGCATATTAGCCAAATTGATTTGAATTTTTTGGACTGCTTGTACGTGCTCTCACGAAAATCTTCAGGGCTCATTTGTTTGATGTCCTCTACCCAACTGGTACTTTGTCCGGCATGTATTCTCATGATTATCATAACCACTCTCGATAAAACTAGGCCAACTCATCTATTATATCGTGCGCATCATCATGTGGCTGTCAAAACTGCGCACGCCATTGTCGTATTAGGTAACGTCATGCAAACTTCTTCATCGGTCATTGTTCCGCTGTGTAACGTTACATACAGACCTTGGTGAAATTGTTTAATTTCGAAACTGCAACGATTCTCCGTCGAATAACTAATGATAGTGGAAGCACGCTCGACCGCGCGCCATGTTGCAACCAGGCACCCAGGTTATTTCCGGAAGCGCTTAGAAAATGGACCGTGTGCGGTTTGCCGTCCGTCCGTCAGTTTCTGCAATAGACCTTGTGTTTCGATATTCGGTGTTTTATTGAACGTTTCGTTTCCTGGATTATTAAATGCCGTTCCCTTTCCAAATGGCGCGGAAAACGATAAATTACGCTGTCCAAAAACAATTTGTCTAGTTTTAGTACAGTAATTACTTCTGATCCTTTGATTATAAATTCAAATACAAACGGGGCAAAAACTAAACTGGTCCTTTTGGAACTATTAAAACTTTTGGGTATGGTCTCGGTATCCTTTACTCCATGATTTACATAGTCATAAAGTTTCGGAAATTCAGTTCTAATTAAATAGATTGCCTTGTATCGACCTGTCGAGCCGAGAGTGCGCGGTGATTATTATTTTTATGGTGGTATTCAAAACCGCACCTTGGTTTGTGCGTGAAGTTGGCAAGATTGGAACAGCCCAATTTGTGGTGGAAGCCCACTTATTTTAATTTGGCCTAGATGCGTACAGCCAAGTTTTCTTTTGAAGTATTTGTTCCACATTTTTTTCATCTTTTTTTATTATGTAAGACAGTGTTAGAGATTCCTCGCGTGTTTATAGTCTGTATGATCAAACTCTTAGTAGACTTCATTCGTTATTCAACAGTTCTCTGTAATTTAGTTCCACAGCACACATGATATCCTGAAGGCGACATTCTAACAGCGATAACGATGATGAAAAAGTAAAAAATGTATTGGATTGACATAAGCTGAAATCCACCAACCCGCATTGAGCTCGCTTGGTGGGTTACGGCCCACTTCCTCTCATAGAGAGGAGGCCTGTGTCCCAGCACTGGGGACAATATATGGCTCATTATGATTATGCTGACATAAGGTACCGAAAACCTTCGAAGTCATAGAAATATGAAATGTTTTGAAAGCGATTAAGTCCATGTATTTTCCTATTCTATCAACCAATTACAGAGTTAATTAAATACTTATAGAAGCATCGAAACCGGTAGCTTATCTGCAAAGTAGACATGGGTAGCTCGTGAGCTAGTGATAGAAAAGAGCTAGCTCTTTTCGATTGACGTCGCTCTCGCTCACTCAGTCGCTCGCTACGTAGCTCACTAGCTCAGTTAGCTCACTCACTCACTAGCTCAGTACTTCAGCGATGCACGCGACCGGCCGAACGGCTCGCTTCGGAATACTTCGTCGCATCGTTCGTTCTTCCAACAAAAGCTCTCCGACACAATCTTATCAGTTATCATACGACATAATCACTGTAAATCTATCTTTATAGTCATTGACTTAAAGTAGAAAATACTTTGGCACATTTATAAATAAAAAGGAACCGCATTGTTTGATTGCGTTTCGTTTACGTAAATTCTAAATAACTCATAAGTACTCATACCATAATATAAACAAACAGATTAGAAAAACTTATTTAAAGTTATTTAACTTAGTACTTTTTCGGTTGTTTTGACGAAATGACATGCATATCGCTGCGTGGCACGTGCAACGAAGTACAAATACTAATACGACCGTTCTTACTATAAAAACCGCCACAAAATAAAACAAGATTTATTTATCGATATCCGTAATTCCTTAGTAATTCGCGTGACAAGAATCAAATGAGCTAATAGTCGGCGTCTGAGCTACTGAGCTATAGAAGAGCTAGTGAGTAACAAAGAATCCAAACTTCCAAAGAGCTATTGACTATTGAGCGAGCGAGCCGAAGCGCGTGCGGCGTGAGTCAGATGAGCTAACAGTCGGCGTCTGAGTCACTGAGCTAAGTGAGCTATAGAAGAGCTAGTGAGCTAGAAGAGTGATATAGCTCTTTAGAGTGAAAGAGCTACTCGCTCTTTATCTTTTCAGTGAGCTATTTCGCCCATGTCTACTGCAAAGTATGTGAAGTAGTGCGTAGATAAAGATTTATCGATGCACTAACCTACTTACCTGTCTGTTACGTTATCGTGAGCAATGCTAATTGCTGAATTAAAAAAAACAATTGCGAAACTACTAAGCGGTAATGCATGCTTGCATTTTGTTGTTTGCGTTGCAGAAGGACAGTGGAAACGTTGAAAAATTACGTCAGTTATTAATTGAGACATTCATTCATAAGGAATATATTGCCAGGACCGAAAGACCATAATAATAGGCGCGGATATTATCACCGATTGTTGTCTGCGTAGTTCTGGGGTGCAGCTTAAACCTTATATTAAACAAGTAATCATAATCAGCTTCTAACGTTCCCACAGCTGGGACACAGACCTCAGACTCAGTTGGTAGATGTCACATGTCTTCGAATTTTTTGGTTCTAGAACCATGTTTCCTCACGATGTTTTTCTTCACCGTTTTGAGAGCAGTGGTGATGGAATTGCCATGCCGTACCCTTGTTACAGTTCTGATATTAAATAACTTAGTTCTACACGATACTTTCACAGCTTTCTTAGCCTGGTTTTTACCCCTACCGTTACCACGGCACAGCCTAAGCTTGCAAGTCAGCGTTCACGACAATTTCAGAGTAGCAGTACTCTTATTCCACTTCGCAGTTATGGTGCCTGCTCTCATAACCATTACCGTGGAATGAGCAGAAAATAGAAATACACTTTATAGTTATACCCGTAACGGCTTGTAGTCAATTTTATTTACAGTTTTTTTTTTATGTACCGTAGTTTGAAACAAGAAAGAATAGAAACAAAATAAATTGTAAGTAAATCAGGGAAACTAATTGTTAAGCAGAAGAACTAAGACTAATCCATTAATACATTGCTTTCTTTTGTGAACCTTAAATAATTACAGAAAGATAAAAAGAGGTTTAATTTATTAAAAAAAGTGCATCATTAATAGCGCAAAAAGTTTTTTGAGGAGGGAGGTCTTGTCGATAAAAGCAATAGTGAGTGTGTGTGTGGGGGTGTGTTTATATGTTTGTTACTTCTTCACGCTCAAACGGCTGGACCAATTTTGCTAAAATTTGGTATGGAGGTAGCTGACACCCTGGATTAACATATAGGCTTAGACTTTTTATCCCGATATTCCCACAGGATCGACATTTACGCGGGTAAAACCGCGGGGCGCAGCTAGTCTTACATAAAAATAAGTGACAGTAATTCCCACAAGCCACAAGAGTCGTTTACCTCCTTCATAGGTAACTCAAGGCCTTCAGTGACACCAAAACATCAATAAAACGTAAAATTTCTTCCTTTATCGATAAAATTTATACCAGTATATTGGCACATCTGTTATGGACAACGATTGCGGACCTGCCCCGAGCACCTCAAAGGAATTTGAACTTTTCCTTCCCAGTGATAAAGACAGTTATGGTGTGTTTGATGTGTGCTAGGCTCTGAATGCGTGGGCCGACGGTATTTTAATGGTTACGAGTCTTGAAACATGTTATTTTAGTTGCGTTTCGCTTTCCGTTACTGTTGCGTTGGTACAGGAAAGAGATTTAGTGAAGCAAATTGAATAATTGGTTCAGAATTGAGTTGTTTCTATTCGGGGCAGAATTGAGTTATTTCTATTCAGGGCATGTTTTGCCCGGGAATTCGGAGAGGAATGATGAAAGTGCATGTGAAAGGGAAAACGAGTATTTTGGGTTGCTCGTTTATTTTATTATGCATCGAAGCATTCAAGGGGTTAATCCCCTGCACTTTTTTTTAGTTATTAAGAAGTTTAGCTTATTTTTTTTAGTTTTGCGACTGCTAATAGTCAAATAACTTTTATCTGAGGAATAAATATTGCGATTTGACAGCTTTTGTAAAGAATCTATACTAATATTATAAAGCTGCAGAGTTTGTTTGTTTGTTTGTTTGTTTGTTTGAACGCGCTAATCTCTGGAACTACTGGTCCGATTTGAATGATTCTTTTAGTGTTGGGTAGCCCATTTATCGAGGAAGGCTATAGGCTTCACGCTACCCTTAGGAGCCGCGCAGCGTGTGACACCGCGGGGAACAGCTAGTAGAATATAAATGTCAAACTGTCAAAATTTAATTTCAAATAAAAGTAATGCGACTAAGTATTGAAAAATCGGCCCTAAGTAATACATTAAAAAAAGACTTAAAAACTCGGACTGGACTTCTAGAACAAACTGTATGAACATATTATCACGGATAACTTTTACCACGGCATCGAATAAGCTCAAGACATTTCACCCATGTTCGAAAACTCAAGGAAAATATTAGTCTTCCGAGTCAATGTTTGTTTTAACTCAAATAAATCCTACAAACATGCATTTCGGACGTGCCGGTATAAGCATAAGCGACTACATGACATAAAGCGCGGTCTTTGTCGGACTGCATAGAAAAGAAAGAGAAGCGCGAAAACACAACGCTGGTACTATTGCAATTATTTATTTACAAAAAATCTATTGTTTGAACTAAAAAAATTAAACACTAGTAGTAGTAGAAGCTTTAGTATTTTACTTGTAGAATAATCTGACAAGAAATCATAATGATTGTATGTATTGGTTTTTTTTGTAAAAAAGAAAGTTTTTAGAGGTATATTCATGACTTTTTTCAATCGTGTCAAATTAGTTGTATTATGTTTTCAACACACTATCTACCTAGCATATATCTTGAAGAATATCATATATTTTTCTGATTTTGTTTACTGTAGTCGATCATAATTATACTTTTATTGTTTATAAAACTTGCGTTTTTTGCGTTTAGGTCCAGTAAGCCCCTTAGGGAAAACAGTACCCAATATGGCCCAAATGCTACGAGAAACTACTGTCATTAGCTTCGAAGGTAAAACAAAGGCCAGATACAGATTTTCAATACGCGAATGAAGTGTGCTCAGAGGAAAGACACGCAAGACCGCTTGTGGAGTGCCCTGAGCTATTCAAAATGTGTTCCCCGACTTAAAAACTGGAAACTTGAGGTCGAGTCAACACAGATAATCTTCACTTAATTCCTGGCTTAATGTAATCTAATTGATGGACTCAATATATCCGCTTACCTTGGAAATTTAACAATTAGGAAGTTTTAACTTAATACACTTAAGAATTTAAAATAAACTATTTCGTACGGTGACATTTCGTGGCATCGGTGGTGTAGAAATTCCGCAAACTGTGTGACACGACCGCGCATTTTTGGCGCGCTCCCAAAAATATTTTTGTAAACCTTGAATGTGAAATTAAAATGTAAGTAATATTTAACTTAAACCAGTGCTTACATCTGTCGCATGTAGAAAGAGCTAAAGGCAGAAGCAAATACAGTGCGTGGCAAAAATACGAATATAACATAACTAGCAGCGCCCCGCGGTTTCACCCGCATAAGTCGTGTCGATCCCGTGGGAATATCGGGATAAAAACTATCCTATGTCCTTCCCTGGAATGCAATCTATCTCTCTGTCAAATTTCATCCAAATCCCTTCAGTGGTTTAGGCGTGAAAAGGTAACGTAACATACCGACAGACAGGCAGACAGAGTTACTTTCGAATTTATAATATTAGTATGGATGGATGTAAAATAACATCACACCTATTGTAATCCCGAAAGGCTAAGCAGACGTGTACTTTTAGTACACCCACAGGGGGGTAGCAGGAGGAGTATGTGAGTATTATTTTAACAAAATTTATTAAGTAATCGTCAATTAAATCAAATTGTTTATTTTGTAAATAGGATACCGAATCACTTTTCCACGTCATATAAAAAAAACTGGCCAAGTGCGAGTCGGATTCGCACACGAAGGTTTCCGCGTACCACAAGGCAAAAACGCCGAAAAAAACACGTTTATTGTATGGGAGCCCCCCTTAAATATTTATTTTATTCTGTTTTTAGTATTAGTAGTTATAGCGGCAACAAAAATACATCTTTTGTGAAAATTTCAACTGTTTAGCTATCGCGGTTCTTGAGATACAGTCTGGTGACAGACGGACGGATGGACAGACAGCGAAGTCTTAGTAATAGGGTCCCGTTTTTACCCTTTGGGTACGGAACCCTAAAAACACATAATTATATTTATTTCTTTTACAGCACATTGCTTTCTTTTTCAGCACATTACTTTTGACGTCAATCGCAAAGAATTTGATTTCAGAACAAGAAATATGTATATTTCGTTACCATTTTTATCCGTCTTCGCAATTTTGTCGGAAGATTTTCATTCATACATTCGTAATACAATATACTTTCTGAAAGAAACTGAAATGATACACAGATTACTAGAGTAGGTTTCTTTGGTAGATCTAATTTGGTCCTAATCCCCTCGGTTACGACTACTAAGGTTATTTTTTGTTTCTGGAAGCACTGGTGGCCCAGTGGTAAGGGCCGCGACTTACGATTTGTGGTCGTAGGTTCGAACCCTGACAGGTGCTTTACTTGTGTGTAAATTATTTCATCACCACTGTTAGTTTAGAGAACAGTGGTGATAAGACATTTATCGTTTAAAGTCTAAACGGTAAATGTCTTAGAACCAAGAATTCGAATGCATATGACATCTACCAACACGCACTGGGTCCGCGTGGTGGATTACGGCCCACTCCCTCTCACAGAGAGGAGGCCTGGGTCCCAGCAGTGGGAACATTATAGGCTGATTATACTATCCCTTATCTCTGTCCTTTAAGCCTATTTGCTTCGAACAAAGGCATAGGAGATGTCCTTAGCCTTTGTTCAAGGCAAATGTGATTTCAATGATCCCTTTTCAAAGTTTGTTTAGTCCTTAGTGACTACTGAAGTTTGTTTCTGTCCCTTTCATAAAGCACTAGCTTCTGCCCGCGACTTCGTCCGCGTGAACGTGAAATTTCTTGTACCCCCACCCCGTCGCAACACTTCGTATTCGCTTAGCGTTCATTCCGACTTTTTTCTTTTTGCTCGGCTCCTAAGGGTCATATTTTCAAATCTGACCGGTAGTTCCAGAGATTATCGCGTTCAAACAAACAAACTCTTCAGCTTTATTATTAGTATAGATTTTATGACACCAAATAATAAACTGTCCCGGTTATATTGAGAATTTTCTGGGCGCATAAGTATGTACTAAATGTTAATGTACCAAAAGTTAAGGAAATTGATTGTTTAGCGATTTGACTACCAACTTAAAATGCCCCTATATTCAAGGCAATTTGACCAGTCTTACCAAGGAGTATCGTGTCACCCAGTAACTGGGTTGTGGAGGTCAGATAGGCTCTCGCTGCATGCCAAATACTGGTATTCAGCTGCATCTGGTAAGACTGGAAGCCGACCCCAACATAGTTCTGAAAAGTCTAGGTAGATGAAGATTCAAGACAAATTGACTTAGTGTGCTATTTTGATAGACAAAAGCCTGACTAGACACTTCCGAGTTTTCAATATCTTCTCTGCAAAATTGAATCAGTTGCTAAGGAACAACTCAGTTAGACTATCTTTTACATTTACAATACTATTTTTTTTATGTTAGCCTATATTGTGTTCCACTGCTGGGCAACGGCCTCCCCTTTTCCTTCTAAACCTCCCAGTCTTGTGCGATGTCTAGCCATGTTGACCCTGCAAACCTTATCAGTATTAGTAACAAATTATTCTAGTAAGTATTACAATTCTATTAGTAACAAACAAACCTTCTGTCTGTTGCGTACATTACTTTATCGTTTCCTTATCTACAAGTTATGTGTCATGCCATACTTTAGTCTTATAAATACCACTACTAAACGGTGGAACTGAACGAGTAGGGTAATCTGCAAATTGGAATGTCTATCCACTTCAAGGACTTCATACAAGATACAATTTAAGTAGGTCTGGCCGATCCTCTTCAGTTGATTGCCCTACATATTGCGTGTTGAATTGAACTGTAATTATACGTCTACCGATAATAAGCGTGATTTATTTTGTATGCCAGATTATATTATTTGAATAATAGCTAAAATTTTACGGAGATATCTTAGGACATTCAAGAAGTTCTATTCTGGCAAACCACGATGTTGTAGCTATCGTCGTTACTTTTGAATAGCATAAATAGCCGGTAATGTGCCCACTGCTGGGATACAGGCCTCCTGTCTTTGAGAGGGAGCGGGCCGTAATCCACCATGCGGGTCCAGTGCGGGTTGGTAGCTATGTCAAGTGTCTTCGATTTTTTTATTCTAAGACATGCCGGTTTCCTCACGATGTTTTTATTCACGGTTTTGAGAGCAGTGATAAAGTAAAGCGCCTGTCAGGGTTCTAACCTACGACCTACCACTCGTAAGTCACGGCCGTTTCCACTACGCCACCACTGATCCTTTGTATGCAAATCTATACAAACTTTTTCGGACAAAACGTTCACGGCTACTTTTAAAACAATTTTCACACAAACTCAAACCACTTCTTTCGCAAATTGAATCCTAATTAATTTCAAATACTAATTAATTTTGTAGAAACAAGTTTATTAAATATTAATTAACATGGCCTCATTAGAGAATTAATTGTCAACATCACCATAAGTAGGCTATTTACATAATTAGGATTTCTTTTTAACTTTCCTGTCAAACCGGAGAAATTACTTAATTTAAATGGTTTATATATTAACTATAGCAGCGCCCCGCAGTTTCACCCACATAGTTTCGATCCCGCGGGAATAACGGAATAAAAAGTATCCTATTAGTTAATCCTGGTTATAAACTCTGTGTGCCAAATTTCATCTAAATCCGTTCAGTAGTTTTTGCGTGAAAGAGTAACAAACATCCATCCATTTTCACAAACTTTCGGAGTTTCGGGTTTATAATATTAGTAGGATACTAATAGGTTAGGGTAGTGTTTTCAGATTGGTATGTTTTTCCATTGGGGTTGTCGGTTTAACACGAGATGCTACCGGATAGATAGCTGTTAAATGAATTCGGATTCTTTAATCAATTTTAGGGATACCTAAGTACCCTATAAAAATTTACATTGGAGGTTAGGAACCCGTTATGTAATTAATTAAGCAGCTACGACGGTCTTTCACAGCCACTTTTTCTGAGAATATAAAATATTTTTAGTAATCTTCACCCCAATTGCGTACCTCACTTTTTTTCACAATTCGAAGGATTTTGGAAGAAATTCCTAATCCATTGCTTCATATGTTTGAAAAAATTGTTTGCTCAGCAACGTAAACAACGCAATGAATTGTTGAACTGTCAAAATGAAAACCATTCCTGCTGATCACCTGGTCATTTGCCTCGTTGGTCTAGTAGTCGCAAGGGCTACTGCTTAGCATGAGGTCCTTGGCTCGATTCCCAGGTTGGGCAGTGTTGTTGGGTTTTTCCATCAGGAATTTCTTGGTAATAGCCCGGAGTCTGGATTTGTACCCGGTTGATGGCAATAGGCTCTCCCCTATTACATGGGACTTAAACATAACTGGCGAAATGTAGGTGTACTAAGACACCATAATCAGCCTATAATGTTCCCACTGCTGGGACACTGGCCTCCTCTCGGTGAGAGGGATACTAAGACACACCTCTGCCTAACTCTTCGGTTATTACAGGCGTGATGTTATGTGATGTCATCTGCCTTGTTGTTAACTAACTTAGCCACCATTAGAGTATAAATACAACTAAATGTACATGAGAACAAATTCCCAACATTCCAAAAGCTCAAACATTGCGCTTGACCATACCGCTTACGAAACCAATGACCAAATACAACCTTCCAACATTCCTTACTTCCATTGCATTCTCAAAACCAGCTCTTCGATAAATACCCCGTATACGCCTCGCAATGGATATCGTAGAGAGTTACTGTCCCCTAAGGACTTTCAATCAAAGGTCAACGATATTGGCATCCCGCTGCGCCTGCGACCAATGGCGATTGTTAACAGTCTCAGCTTTGCTAACAGCTTCGTTAGATTTCAAGGCTGTTTATCTATAGATACATACTAATAATATAATTCATTTAATTAAAAACGGACGTGATATAATGGTGAAAGAATACTTGGTTATTTTGTTTTGTATCCGTGGTCTGTAATGGGAATATTTATTTGGGAATTCAAGGTTAACATTAGTAACTGTCTCACTTTAAAGTTTTAACTAATTAAATCCAACGAGCAAGGTTCTATCGACAGAAGAAAGAGAAGGAAAATACCAGTTAGAAGCTTAGCCACATGTCTTGATAATCTTAATTTTACGTCCCTATGATAACAAGATCTTCACATAATCCTTCAGATTTTTTGTTAAACGCAGGTTCTCTGGTACACTATAATAATAATAATAATAATAATAAAAGCCTTTATTCGCTGACCGTATTACAGTTTAACTTACATACTATCTAATCTACTTATAATAATTTATATTATTTGGAGCAACTATTTTATAATACAAAAACGAAGATCTTCAGCAACCCCTTCGTTGGTCAGGTTGTCTTTCGACATAGGCCTCCCCCAGTTTCTTCCATTTATCTCTGTCTCGAGCCAATCCTCTCCATCCTTTTGGTAAATCGTCCTCCCATCTTTTGATTTGACGTCCTTTTTGTCTACTCCCATTCCTAGGATACCATTCCATTACGTCCTTCGTCCATTTTTCTTTGTCCGTCCTCATTATATGACCAGTCCAGTTCCATTTTAGTTTTCTTATTTTTTGTAATACATCGTTTACCTTTGTTCTTTTCCTTATTTTTGAAGTTGTCCACCGGTCTCGTAGCCTTATGTTTAGCATGCTTCGTTCCATGCTGCGCTGGCAGACCAAGAGTTTTTGGTTGTTTTTGCTGGTAGCAGGCCAAGTTTGACACCCATAAGTAAGACATGGAAGGATGCATATGTTATATAATTTGCTTTTTATTGACATTGGTATTGTTTCGTTTTTAATTATTTCTTTTAGTGACCAGTACCGCTTCCAAGTGTTGCTTATTCTTCTATATATTTCTTTGGTGTATTGGTCTTTTACTGATATTATTTGTCCTAAATATATATATTCATCTACATATTCTATAACTTCTTGTCCTATTTCGATATTTTCCCTTAAAGCATTCGTCATTACTTTAGTCTTAGTTGGATTCATAGATAGACCTGCGTTCCTGCTTTCATAATCTAATTGCTGTAACATAACCTGTAGAATCTGGAATCTGGAATCCCCCCCCCTAGAATCTGGTACACTAACAAACAGCAAATGTCTACCATAAAACCTAAGCCATCCACCATTGTTTCATAGTCTTTATATCTCAACGACTAGCCCTCTTCCGCCCGCGACTTCGTCCGCGTGAAGTTCTTGTTCCCCGGACTCACTCCGTCGCATCGCATCACCATTCTATATCACTTTTCGCTTAGCGTTCTTTCTGACTTTTTTTCTCATCGATTCCTTAACGTCATACCGTGATGTTAAATAGCCTATAGCCTTCCTCAAGAATTGGGCTATTGAATGCAAAAAAAAAAAAATCAAATCCGACTGGTACGAGTAGTTCCAGAGATTACCCCAACAAACAAACAAATTTTACCTCTATGTATTCAGTCTGTTTTGTCCACTGCACTGTGCTTTATCTGAATAGTAATCGGGCTGGGATATTGAAAGTTACCATTATAGTAACTTCCATCTATTTTGACCCTGTGCTATATTTGTGACTATCAGCGCCCCGCGGTTTTACGATCGATCCCGTACGAATATCGGGATAAAAATTATCCTATGTGTTAATCCTGGTTATAAACTATTTGTGTGCCAAATTTTATCCAAATAGATTCAGCCGATTAACTTTGTGCATGAAGAAGTAACGAGCATACAAACACACTCACAAATTTTCGCTTTTATAATATATTAGTTTGATAGGTTTGTGGGGTTTTCATTTGTTATTCCGCGACTCGCGATCTAAGCTTTTCTACCAAAACCAGTGCCGTCCTTGATATATGAGCAATCTCTATCTTTCACTGCCGCAAAGGCTGCTTTGTCAATTATTTCGTCCACATTAGCCCCAGGTCGGTTCACGTACGATTACACATTACCCCTCGAGGCCTGCCGGTCTAAACCCGTTCCTCAGTAATACCCATAGCAACTGGCACGGTCGTTTGCGCTAATACAATTTAGAGGATTGCGGTCGTAGCAGACTTAGTGGACTCTTGGCCTCGCCGCAGCGACCTGATCCGTTTGCTGGCCAACAGGACGAACCTACTTATTACATGGAAATAAATAGAAAGGTTGTTCTTTGACAATTATTTATTTATGATATAAATTATTTCTAGAGCAGTGGTGGCCCTGTGGTAACGGCTGCGACTTACGATTTGTAAGTAGTAGGTTCGAACCCAGACAGGCGCTTTACTTTGTGTAAATTGTTTCATCACCACTGCTCTCAAACGGTGAAGGCAAACGTCGTGAGGAAACCGGCATGTCCTAGAAACAAACATTCGAAGACATGTGACATCTACCAAACCGCACTGGACCCGCGTGATGGATTACGGCCCACTCCCTCTCCTCTCACAGAGGGACACAGGCCTTCTCGCCTGTGTCCCAACAGTGGGAATATTATAGGATGATTATGATGATATTATATCTGTTACCCGCTACTTTGTTAGCAGAACAAAGTTCAACCCCACATTAATTTGTCAAACAAAGCTAGTTTTTGTTAAAAAAAAAACTATCTGTACTTGGCATTTTCCTAAAAACTTCACTTAAGTACTTTGTTGTTTTTTCCATCATGAGTAATCCTGGCCTCTGCATTTGAAATGCTTCGATTATCTAAAGTTGAAGGTAACTTTTGATGACTTTTGTAACTTGAGGCATCTTGCATTTTTGTGATAACATCTCCTATTATTATGATATTGACATTTGTATTGCTGAAGCCAGATATGGAAAGCAGGCTATCAAATATATTATACAAAAATGCTTATTTGACAAAACGCTACTTGTTGTATTATGTTTATGGTGAATAACTAAAACCAGTTAATCAAGTGCGGCTTACGAAGTTACGAACCCTAAAATATAATTTCCAAGCTTGAATACAGAGTATTATCTACATGACTACATCTGTAAATCACACTAATATTAGGCGAAAGTTTGTGAGTGTGTGTATGGGGGTGTGTTTATATGTTTGTTACTTCTTCACGCTCAAATGGCTGGGCCAATTTTGATGAAATTTTGTATGGAGGAAGCTGACACCCTGGATTAACATATAGGCTACTTTTTATCCCGATATTCCCACGGGATCGACATTTACGCGGGTAAAACCGCGGGGCGCAGCTAGTCTCCTCATAAATGTAAAAGGCACACCTGAGTTCAAAGCATTTAGCTTCCCTTCTTGTCCATTTATCAAACAGGTTATACATATAACATTATAGTCGTGACCGCGGGAATTCTCCAAACGAAGAGCCTATTCCGCTTCCCTTAATCATTAAAACCCGCACCTTTTCATACATAAAACAACCCAACCGCCAGAGACTTCATTCGAATTTAGACTTTAGCTTGTTGATTTAAAGTTGGGTTTTGATGAGAGTCGAGTTTATGAAGTACGTCATGAATGGGTGCAGAGTCGAGGGCTGGCCAAGGACAGCCATTGTCAAGATTTGCCCTGTTTACGGGATGAGCTGTGGGACCCAGATGTACATATATCGTATAGAATAAAGGTCACTTTGTATTTAGATTGAATTCAAGTTTGGGTTTGCAGCTGCAGTGGACAGGTGATGGTGATGGTATAGATGACACGTGTCACTCGTAGCAAGGGAGACGGTTCTACGATGGTTATCGTTTAATTTTAGCTATAATATTATAGCGTTTTGCATGTATACATCAGATATTCTCCCGCGTAATTGCGTAACATACTAACAGTAGGAAAGGCGTTCATTTTGACAGTTCAACAACGTTCATTGCGTTAGGTACGTTGTTGAGCTGAAAAATATTTGAAACCTATGAAGCAATGGATATCCTTCAAAATGACTTAGATTGTGATTTAGGGTACTGGTTTCTTGATTTAGGGTACCTACTGGGTTCTGTACTTCTGTGAGACAGATCAAATCTCCATCAGCTGTTAGGAGATCTACTGTAAATTTTTATGTTATCTGAAAAGTTGCGTGGAAATTGGATATTAATGTGAGGTGGTGGAATGAGGAAAATGTCGTGAGGGAAGTTTTCAGTATGAATGTTATAAGAGTAGGGGAAGAGCAAAGAAACGATGCATGGACTGTTATATGGGCTAGAAAGGGAGTGACTACCGAGTTGACGACTAATAGAGAAGTATGGAAGAAAAAGACATGTTGCGCCAACCCTAAATAAATTGGGATAAGAGCAGGGGAATGGTGATGATGCTGTGATAGGTCCATCAATTATATAATACTTGAACTATAAAATACAAGTATCAATACTCTTCACGTTTGCGAAGTTGCGCTAGTTAATTTAATTTAACCCTGTGTCATCATCTGCCTAGCCTTTTCCCAACTATGTTGGAGTCGGCTTCCAGTCTAACCGGGTGCAGCTGAATACCAGTATTTTACATGGAGCGATTGCCTATCTGACCTCCACAACCCAGTTACTGAGTAATACGATACCCCTTGGTAAGACTGGTTGTCAGACTTTCGGGTTTATGACTACTCGTAACGACTGTCAAAGATCCACGTGCTTTCCGAGGCACGGAGGGGTCACGGTATGTAAAGATGTTCACCCATCCACAGACCAACTGCGGCAAGCGTGCTTAACATTATTATTGTTGAGTACCTACTTGAAAAAAAAACCGGCAACAAAAGGCTTAGGGCTATAATTCACTGGGACACCATGGCGGCGCAACCAGTCGCGCCACCGTGGTGTCCGTAAACTACCAAACTAGACACCATACAGACACCAGCGTCGCCACACCACACTGAGACAGTATCAAAATGGACCTTGACTGTCTCTGGCGGCGGCCGAGTGAGTGAGACCATACAGCGCTATAGTAATTAGTGGTGGCGCGACCAGCGTGGCGGTGCAACCAGTAACATTCTGTGCACGCGTCCGAGTTGGTCGCGCCGCCAAATTGGTGGCGCAACCAAACGGACACCAGGAGAGTAACGCTCTATAGAGCTGTATACATTTTGTTGGTGGCGGCGACTGGTTGCGCCGCCACGGTGTCCCGGTGAAATATAGCCCTAAGTATTAAGTACTAAAAAAAAAGTAGGCGCCCCAAATTAACTGAAACTTAGCCGGCTGTCATTACTGTCTTAAACGCTTTTAAATTGTCTCCGTCTAATGACCATCTCGGCCTAATTTACTAAGTACCTAAATACTTAAGAGGTTATACCAAATTGTCTAGAGGGCTGATGGCTGGAGAGTTTTAATAAGGGTTGGTTTAAAGCCAGAATTTAGCTAGTTATAAATGAGCAGAGAGCAAGTAACTACAATTAGGTATCATCCACAACCTGACTTCATCCACTGCTGCATATGGCTCCTTTCTTGTGCCAATCCTGTGCCAACCTCATTCAGGTTTTACCCGCGATGGCAACATTGTCGCTATTAGTAACCATATGAAAAAATCGTGTCGACACGCGATATAATCGCGCGCGACACAAAGCTGCTGTGGCTGTTTGTGTATGTGAATTTAAATGTTTGTAAACGCACCAACAATACAGGAGAAATTCCTAGTGTGGGGCAACGTTTTTCTTAAAAAAAAAGGCACCGCTTGTTGCGCGTTTGTGTCGCGCACGATTTTACCGCGTGTCGCGCATGTTTGTAGGAGCCTTCATTTTATAGGCCGAGTTGCCTGAGGTAGTTGCGCGGTGCAGAAGGGGTGATAGTTGTCACAAGTTGACGAGTCACTGAGCTCTCGCATCACGTCACCCCACCCCCCTCCCGCACCGCGCTGCTACCTCAGGCAACGTCTTAGTTAGCGGTCGGCCTATAAAGAAGCATATTTACGATGTCTCTTACCTCTTTGTAATAAAGTTTAAATTAGAATGATGGCCTTGTGTTGTGTCAAAATCACGGCTTTATTTTAATTATACTTTACTAGCTTCTGCCCGCGACTTCGTCCGCGTGAAATTTCTGGTTCCCCCGGCCCACCCCGTCACATCGCATCGCCTGCCCGCGTTTTTCACTTCGTTTTCGCTTAAAGTTTCGTTCTGACTTTTTTTCTTTTTGCTCGGCTCTAAATTTAAATAGCCTTTAGCCTTCCTTGAGAATTGGTCTATCAAATGCAAACAGATTTTTTCATATCCGATGGGCAGTTCCAGAGATTACGCCCTACATACAAACCAACAAATTTTACCTCTTTATAATATTAGTATAGATTACAATGAGGTAAAAGTTACTTTACATCCATAACCATAATCAGTCTATAATGTTCCCACTGCTGGGACACAGGCCTCCTCTCGGTGAGAGGGAGTGGGCCGTAATCCACCACGCCGGCCCAGTGCGGGTTGGTAGATGTCACATGTCTTCGAATTTTTTGGTTCTAGGACATGCCGGTTTCCTCACGATGTTTTCCTTCACCGTTTTGAGAGCAGTGGTGATGAAATAATTTACACAAAGTAATGCGCCTGTCTGGGTTCGAACCTACGACCTACAACTCGTAAGTCGCGGCCGTTACCACTTGGCCACCACTGCTCATACTAATGAATAAAAAACAACAGGGCAAGCTAAATAAAACTGTTTAAAAATATCGTGAATGTGTTTCATAAGGTTATTTTATTATCAGTCTTCATCATCGGTACACCCCCCCTATTTGATCCCCTATTTGAAAAAGCCCAAGGAGAATTATTGGGATAAACCTTGCTACCCGAATATTACGAAACGCAGTTTGATAACTTTCTGAAATTCTATTAAATAAACTTGGCTAAGGGAATTGGGAGGCAAATATTTTGGATGAAAGTCCTCGCGAATTTTGCTTTGAACGTAAACACCGCTACTATTGATCCGATCGATGGGGCTGTCGAGTTGACAAGTGACTGACAACCCTTAATTAAAGCCATTAATTAATCTAGCTTTAATCGTTGTTTAGACGAAAGGCAGAGATGGCTTTATTGAGCATCATATTTGCCGCTTGCACAACAAATCACTTAATTCATTTAGCGTTAAACGAATCAAACTCAAACTCAAAGCATTTATTTCAATTAAACCATTTTACAGGCACTTTTGAATTGTCAAGAAGTAGGTCAGTCAGAAAAATGTGAAGCTAGTTGCCCATTCCAAAGCGTAGGTACCTATGGAGAAGAACGGACAAGAAACTCCATGGACACTCTTTTTAAATTATATTTTACAAATATATTAGTTACATCATTACTTTTGAATTTATAATTAAATAATGTGAGAACGATGTAAAAATAAACAAGACGTATGCGTTAAAAGCGTCCAGAGTACAACAAATAGTACTAAAACAACAATCCAAAAATAAAAATAAAATAATTACAAATAAGCCGAGGCAGCTAAGTGATGACCAGCCCCAACTGACGGCGCCCGTTCACGAACATGACGCATAGATCAGCACCATTCAGCTCAACCATTTTGAAGGGAGCTAAATGATCCAACATACACGCCACCGTCAGCGAGACATTTGTGTGAGCATGACATACTATCAGCCGCCAGGGCACATTCAAGTCAATGAAAGACATATTACCCGGTAAATGGTAAAATAAGGTATAGTACTTACATAGAACTCACATCTGTGCTATGCAATTATACAATACAAATGAAATTGAGTTTATACAATGCAAAGATAGTCTTACAATCTTCAGCAGCTCCAACAGTATTTTCAGGTGTTAATCAATTAGTTGTGGTTGTGGAGCAGGACCAGCATTGAGCCAGGCATTTTTATCAGCTATGTAATCCCCTAACTTATAATATGCCTGACTGCATAGTGTGCGTTTTATACAAGACTTGAATTTTGTCTCATTCAGTTGAAGAATGTGGGGAGGTATTTTATTATAACATTTTAAACAGTACCCCATAAAAGATGAGTCTACTTTAGCCAGTCTGAAACCTGGTTGAACTAATAGGTCCCTATTTCTAGTACTATAATTATGTCTTTCACCTCTTTTACTAAAAAGATGTAAGTTTTTTCTTACATACATGATGTTTTCGTAGATATATTGACAAGGTACCGTCATGATGTTAATTTCCTTAAACAGTTCCCTCAGAGAATCGCGCCTGCGGAGGTTATATATGGCTCTGATGGCTCTTTTCTGCAGAATAAAAATAGAATCGATGTCTGCAGCCCGTCCCCAAAGTAAAATACCGTAAGACATGACACTATGAAAGTAACTAAAATAGACCAGTCTCGCGATATCGACATCAGTAAATTGACGGATTTTTCTGACAGCATAAGCTGCTGAACTTAGCCGTCCTGCAAGAGATGTTAAATGAGGACCCCATTGTAGCCTTGAGTCGAGCGTGATCCCTAAGAAAACAGTTTTATCGACGAATTCTAGTTTCTCTTGATTCAATATTATCTCAATCTATTTAAAACATTAACATAATATTTTAAACTAGGAGCGCCCCGCGGTTTCACCCGCATACGTGTCGATACCGTGGGAATATCGGGATAAAAGTATCCTATGTCCTTTCCCGGGACTCAAACTATCTATACCAAATTTCATCTAAATCGGTTCAGCGGTTTAAGCGTGAAGAGGTAAAATACAACTACAGATCAGTATTTTGAGTTAGGGATAAATGTTACACGTTTGAACACAATAAATAACGACTGTATGGGTCAGGCAGGTCATACACGCAACAACAACAACAATTTATTTTCTAAAAGGATAATTTTAATTATGCCAAAAGGATAGGCAGTAACCACGGTAAAATCCAGCGTGGTAATTGAGTAACACACTTAAAATGGCAACGCCTTTAATCTTGACAGATGAACAACATTCATTGCGATATTTACGTTGTCGAGCAGACGAAGTCCTCAAATATATGAAGCAATGGATTAGCAATTTCTTTCAAAATCCTTCGGGTTGTGATTGTAAGTGTTATGCAATTACGATGCTGGTGCCTGCTAAAACGAAGGTGATAAAAAATCTGTTTGCCAAATGGATTATAACTTAAATGCCTGTACACTTTGCTACTGATGCCACACTGGGAAAAGGTTTCCAATTTCCTGTGCTAAAATGTATGCATAAGTTATAAGGATCTTTAGAATATAAGCTGAAAGGAATTGCGTTGAGACTTCGCCTAAACCAAGTTACCTACCTGGTAATAATATCCAGGTAGCTAAAAGATAATCCTTGTCAACTTCGCTCATTCCCTTTTGTAAAAGTTATGTAGGCCAGTAGGATTATTACAATGTTTTCCCCCCCCTCCAGGACAGGACAAGGACAAAAGCATCTCTTGTTCTTGCGCACAATGCCTTAATTCCTAGAGGTCTATTTTTTCTGGAATGGCAACATGAAAATTGACCTTTGTGAGGATTTAGCAAAATTTGTTGTAGATTTCGTGGAGGTTTTAAAAGATGGCGAAGATTAGGGTGTTGGGAGAGGTCTGTGTCTTACTTGTGGGTTTTGATAGGCTGAGTTGTTTGTTTGATTGACTGACAAAAAACTGCCAATTCTGACCGAAATGTAAGACCGGTTTAAATGTGCAGAAATTGAACTAGAAATCCTTAAGGCTCCTACAAACAGACGCGACACGCGATATAATCGCGTGCGACTAAAAGGCACCGCTCGTTGCGTGACTTGCGGTGCCTTTGTGTCGCGCGCAATTTTATCGCGTGTCGCGCCTGTTTGAAGGAGCCTTTAAACGTCACGACAGCTACGCAAATATTATTAAATTATATTGTAGGATTGTGATAAAAGTACGTAAAGCAGGTTTTTGGGATATAATGTAAAGGTTTCTCAACAAAACGGGACTTGCAAATACTCGCAAAGTACTTAATTGCTCATCAGAAAAAATAACTCGTCAATGTGGGGTATTCCACTCAGAGCACTGATTTCAACCGCACTTGGACAAACGGCACCTGA
The DNA here is from genome assembly GCA_948474745.1 of Oligia latruncula. NCBI lineage: Eukaryota > Metazoa > Arthropoda > Insecta > Lepidoptera > Noctuidae > Oligia > Oligia latruncula. Next base: position 13,128,988 of record OX419700.1, read on the forward strand.
GCACTTCCACTGAATTATAGAAGGAAGCACTCAGTTAGGAAAGAAAATAAAGGATACAACGTTTTTTTTGATAGCCAGAATGTAATTGGTAGAAGTAGATCCTTCGATTATAAACGGAAGGATATGAAAAACTTGAAGGTAGAAAACGAATGGTGCCACCTCCGCCGACGCCGATGGTTCCATCCGTTCTAATCAGTTGCGATAGGTCTAAGCTAGCTAACGGACGTGTGTGTGTGAACAAAAGGAATAATATTTTTAAATAAAACATTAAAAATTGACTTGTATTCCTGAACACCTTTCGTCGTGTTTTTGCATAAATAAGTACGTTTTTTGTGATTATTTTTAGAAGTGACTAACTGCTCCCCGCGATTTTACCCGCATAAGTCTCGATCCCGTGCGAATTTCGGGATAAAAACTACTTTAGGTCATGGTCTATCCATGTGCCAATTTTTATCCAAATCCGTTCAGCAAACAAACATACCAAAAATCGAATCTTTTCTCTTTATAATATTAGTTTAGATTAATAATGGCGCCGATTCTGTTGTTCACAAACTAAACTAAATTTAAGTTCATGCATCTTTTTCTTTCTATTTCATTAAGAAAAGGACAGAAGATAAATATTAGTTTAGTCCTGTCAAATTAAGATACTCCATAGACAATTTAGACGAGATTAAAAAATTGGCTATTAAAATACGTCAATTTACGTCAGGCGCTGACTAATTTGACAGGACTAAACTAATATTTATCTTCTGTCCTTTTCCTTTTGAAATAGAAAGAAAAAGATGCACTGAACTTAAATTTAGTTTAGTTTGTGAACAACAGAATCGGCGCCAATGTGTACTTTTCCTTAGTTCATACCTGTTAAAACGTAAATATCCAATCACAGCTTTTCATTTCATAGTGCAGCACGCATCATTTGGCGCTTGAATGACATTAACGTTAACGTGTTTTGTGCAATTGTATTGAAAAAACAAGATGGCAGCGTTAGTTCCATTTCTAGCCACGCGCCAAAAGGTCCTTATGGAACTATAACTGCATCCTAATTGCGTAACACATTACCAATCAGAATCTGAATCATTTTGAAGGATATTCCTAATCCATTGCTTCATGTGTTCGAAAAATGTGTCCGCTCTACAACGTAAATAACGCAAAGAATTGTGTTGAACTGTCAAAGGAAAGTCATTCCTACTGTTAGTGTGTTACGCATTTACCCCGCTGCGCTGGTGTTATGACTTTATTATCGAACCTTAGCTTTCCTGAATACTAATTGTCGTTTTATTTGTCCACAGAGCTAGTGCAAAAAGTGAAGTGCATCGATGAGACTTCACTAGTCTGTGACAGAAAAGAAGCGTCGCCACGCTGCTCGGTTTACCAACATGTAAGTTTTGACCTTGACCTTTCAGTTATCTTATGATAATATCATTTATTTCCAGATCATAAATACAATTTGTTAGTAATTATGTAATTACATACACAACATAAACACTAGTGTTAGTAGGTACAGTGTTATTATACAATAATCAATTATACGATACAATAAACTACATTATAGTACAGTAGGCCACACGTCAGTGGTATCACTTTGACCTTGAGCTGACCTAGTTTAATCCTTGCTGTCTTGATAAGACAACGAACTTTCGTCTTATACCTTTGGGCCTATAAGACATCACGCCTTGTTACTCCAAAGGCTTGAGCAAAAGTGTACCACTATTGGTATACTTTGCGGTAAGGAGTTTCAATAGAGTAAGAGGCCAGCTTATACTGGTTGTTTTACCAGTGACTTGCAGCCTACTGTACAATACAATTCACTTTATTGAACACACATTTTATAGATATAAAAGTTTATAAAGAAGTGTTTTTCGCTAATTTTGACCTTGACCTTTCAGGTATAATTTACAGTACAATAAATACGCTTAGGATAAGGATATTGTAAGGAAATTTTAAAGATATAGAGGACTTGTTAATAAAGTCGTACAAAGGGCTATTTTTGTCGCTAAAAGCGATTTCTATCAGACAACCCTGGGATGGACAGAAATAGCTTGACATTGAATCAAAATACTATAAGTGAATTCTAAAAGTAAACAATATCTATAAAGAATGAGAAAACCAATTATGTCAGTGTGTAGGCTGTGTTGTTACATGATGCATGAGATTGGCGTGAATGTCGTAACCTTGAACTTGACCTTGGCGACATTTGTATGTAATAGGCCTTATTATCTCTACTTTCTGACTGAAGATTATTCCATTTTATGCTACCAGCATCTTTAGAAATTATTAGTTTTGTAATGGCGGATTCTCTAAAGATACTTGGTACGTTATAGTACTTAATTTGGTAACGACCAATTAAGCCGTTTGGGTGATATTTTGCAAGTATTAGCACATTTATGTGAAAGTTAAATTGCCGTTTATAGTATGTATGGTATCATTTAATGTTATTGTGGCTCAATATGGTTCTGGTTTGAATATGTTACGAGTATTACGAAGATATATGATCTTGCCATTGCCAATAATTCGGGCAGTTTCAATGACATTGCAGGAAACCGGCCATGTCCTAGAACAAAAAAATCAAAGACATGTCGTCGCGTCGCTCGCATGGCTAAAAGTCCTATCTCATTTTTTACCTGTTTTGGGTAGGGACGGCGACACCCCTCTATTCGTGATTCTTTACATTTTGTTGCCTTTCAAAATGATTATAGTTTGACATTCAAATAACATAAAGGTGCGGCGACGGTTAGAGAAAAGTGTAAAGAATCACGAATAGAAGAGCATAGTCGTCCTGATTCAGATCAGCCAAAAAATGTGAAAAATGAGATAGGACTTTTAGTCATGCGAGTGACGATGTGACATTTACCAACCCGCACTGGGCCCGCGTGGTGGATTACGGCCTACTCCGTCTCACTGAGAGGAGGCCTGTGTCCCAGCAGTGGGAACGTTATAGGCTGATTATGCTAATGCCAATGCCATTAAAATTCCCGAATTATTGAACTAGAAGTACGGCACTCTAATGTAAAGTCTTCCCATGACCACCTGGTCATGGGAAGACTTTATATTAGTGTATATACGTCACACACTGTATCTCTATCATTTTGAACAGGAAGTAAGTGATTTAAATCCAACGGTGCAATTTTCTTGTAACATTATTACAGTACAGCTGTAAAGGTGAGGGTCTAAAAGAGCTACAACTTTACGATCATAGGGGATAATTATAGGTAGGTGGTATCTTGTATGTAATTAACCTGTGCACTGTGGTTGCGTCTTAATGGAGTTAAGTAATTAAATAAATCGCGGTTAGCACTGCCGCCACAATCCTATGCATGATGGAACTGTCCATACTCTATGCAACCGATTGGGTTCTCAAACACCCCTCCCTCACTATCACCCCGCTCGCCCCCTGTTACATGGAACTTAAATATAACTGGTGAAATGTGGGTGTACTAGCCTCTATATGTAGATACACCTCTGCCTAACCCATGAGAGAATACAGGCGTGATGTTTTGTGTACCTACAATAAATAATGTAAAACTCCTTAATTTTCCAATACAAAACGGTAACCCTAAACAAGGCCGTTAAACTTAGGAATAGTGACGAATTTTACGTCTGCCGCTGTAATTTAACCCATTACCTACCAATTGGAGGCACCCCCAATCATGCAATGATCCACGGTCGTTGCACCCGGCGTCGCTTGCGCCGATGTATCAACAATTTAGGGTCAGCGCAGACCGACGCGCGACGGAGTGGCGGCGAAGCGAGTAATTATAACAACTGAACTAAATTTCGGCCGTATCCTAGAGTAAATAAAATCGACTATTTTATTTACTCTAGGATACGGCCGAAATTTCTATTGCGTAGTAATAACACATGATGCGGCGCGAAGCGTCTTCGAGTGGTGTGCGGTGAAGAGCCTGCTTGGATGCGCTCAGAGTCGCAAGGAGGCGCTCGGAGCGGCTCGGTTAGGATCGTACGTCGCTCGGTGTGCCTTTCATGCCGCATTTACACATTCGTGCGAATCGCGAGGCGAATAACGAACACGTATATGTAAACAGTGCGCTCACTATTCGCCTCGTGGCTCGCCTCGCGATTCGAGCGCTCGCGTTGTGGCTCGCGTTGTCAAAATAATTCACCCCGCGAATGTGTGAACAGTAGTTCGCGACGGCCCTCGTATACGAATGGTTCGTCGAAACGTTCGTCGAGTGACGAGGCGAATTGTGAACACGATTGTGTAAATGCGGTATCAAAGTTGCACCGATAAACTGCTCTTCGCTGCCACTCCATCGGTCTGCGCAGGCCCTTAGGAGGGCGCCTGTCTGTCCGTCGCGGATGGGCGGATATGCATTCAGCGGATGGGCACGCGCACATTTTGAACAATCCATACTAATATTATAAATTCGAAAGTAACTCTGTCTGTCTATCTGTTTGTCTGACTGTCTGTCTGTATGCTACCTTTTCACGCCTAAACCACTGAACGGTTTTCGATAAAATTTGGCAGAGAGATGGATTGCATTCCGGGGAAGGACATAGGATAGTTTTTATCGACATACCTCGCGGGCGAAACCGCGGGCGGAAGCTAGTATGTGATAAAAGTAATAAGTGAATTATGTACAGTAATGGATATAAAAGCTACAGCAGCATTAATCCTCCTCTTACTTCTCCTGTATCAACACGAACCAAAGAAGTACAGCTCATGGGCATTTAAAAAATATGTTGCGACTAATATTTTTTTAGAATAGACATTAATTTTGCAAATATGGGTATTACATAATAGGTGTTATGATACATTTAAGCTCGGCCATATTTCACCATTCGGCTTGCAAACATTTATATTTAACACTAGCAGCGCCCCACGGTTTTACCCGCGTAAATGTCGATCCCGTGGGAATATCGGGATAAAAAGTAATCCTATATCCTTCCCCGGGATGCAATCTATCTCTCTGCCAAATTTTATCGAAATCCGTTCAGTGGTTTAGACGTGAAAAGGTAACAGACAGACAGATAGAGTTACTTTCGAATTTATAATATTAGTATGGATTCACTTAGTTTAACCAAAAGCCAGATCCATCATTCCAGAGCAATTCAGGCAATTATTTTCTCTGACAAAAACTCAAGGCTCTCTCTCTGGGGGGCTGAATGCCAAGAGTCCACGAGACGTAGATACATTAAGTATTACCTCCTCACTCCTGGAGGTTAACAAATTAGACCTGCTTGTACTCGTATGATGGACCGCCTCAAGAGCGTGCACTCTGGGAAATCAGCCCTGCTACCATTATATCCTTCTGATCAATCTTTTCAGTCAAGATCTTTTAAAATAAAGAAGAAACAACCTCGTAGCGATCCCGGGCTTTTGTCAGAATTTCAAAAGCTTTGTTTAATCTTAAACAGACGTCTGAGTCAGTGGTCCTTGGTTATCTTAATAAGGATTCCAATTTAGATAAGTTAAGCTGTAATACGGTGCCTACTTATCTTAATATGGTGATTCATTATTTAGGTAGAGCTTGGTTGGTGAATCTTCAATAGAACGCATTTCGCAAAGATCTTTAAGTAGGTAATCGCTCATTTTTAGGGTTCCGTACCCAAAGGGTAAAAACGGAGACTTCGCTGTCTGTCCGTCCGTCTGTCTGTCACCAGGCTGTATCTCAAGAACCGCGATAGCTAGACAGTTGAAATTTTTCACAAATTATGTATTTCTGTCGCCGCTATAACAACAAATACTAAAAACAAAATAAAATAAATATTTAAGGGGGGCTCCCATTTTTTCGGTGTTTTTGCCTTGTGGTACGGAACCCTTCGTGTGCGAGTCCGACTCGCACTTGGCCAGTTTTTTTTTTGCACCAAGTTAACATAATCTGACGCTTCGATCTGTCAAAATCAGTGCATTTTGGCGCATCGAATCGTAGTTTTACGCTAAGTTTCGTCTCTGTATCTTACCATTAGTGACATCCCAAAGGCTGGATTAATGTTCGGTTGATGGCTGTGATGGCTGTAGGTTCGCCACCTATTAGGTCAAGGGTCTTGATCATAACCGACGAAGTATTAGTGCACTTTGTCACATCTTGTTACCCTTAGTGGCATCCTAAAGTCTGGATTGGTTTCCGGTTGATGGCAATAATCTTTCCACCTATAAGGTACAGACGCCAGCACATCAAGTTACTACAATCTGTCAGATTTCTTTAATAGATTTTCGACTTTATTGCTAAACCATAAGGTTCAAGGTTGATTGGGAAAATCTGACAGTTTCGGGTAGTTTGACCTGCTGGCGTCTGTACATATGAGGCTTGATCATAACTGGCGAAATGTGGGTGTACTAATAATATCACCTCTTATATAGGGTGACTGGTAATTAGTGACCGATACTTAAACACGTGATTTTATACTCATCATTATGAACAACTTTTACTATGGGACCAAACCAGAAATCGTGAAAAAAAAAAACAGCAACATAAATTCCACCTCTCAATTGTAGAGATAAATGATTAAATAAGCCGTTTAATTAACACAAATATTCTATGATCGATCAAGTACACTTAAAATAAGAAACACATGCGTGATCAAGTCATCAAGCGAGTCTATCATCACGACAAATATTCCGCACGCATCCCATAATGGTGGTTAATACACCTCATGTTTATATGGTAGTTCTCTCAATTAGTATGCGAGGACCATAGCTATTACTATAAGCAGGATCGGCGCCCGCGCACGATTCTTGCACGATCCGCGGTCGTGCGTGGCAGCGTCGCGTTTTAGGGCTAATAAGTATTTATGCATCATTCTGGGACTGTGATTAGTTATGTATACAATGGGCTGTTAGGATTTTTGAATATTTGAATTGATTTGGTGTCTTTGTATATTTTGTTTTGTTTCCACTTAGCTGGTGTTTCTTCTTATCCATATTTTATGATTCTTGGGTGGAAAACGGAGGTCTATACGAAACAAGAGCGAATTCACGCCTTTTTAGATTGGCTAGTGTTAAGGATTTGACACACTGGATGCGTTCTGCGGTCTGTCAGGTCAAAGTGAACACAGTCCGCGTCATGTATGAACAACACTTCACTTTGACCTGACCGCAGACCGCATCCAGAGTGACAAACCCTTTATACTGGCATGAATAGCCTCGAGTTGCTGTTTATAGAAGCATATAAGTGGACATCGGTTTCATATACCTAATAACGAATTTAAGTCACTTCATGGATAGTTAGGACTCAAAGGAGATAAGAAACGAATTGAAACTGAAAAAGAACACACTGAAAACTTCCAGTAGGTACGAGTTTCAGAACTATTTCTGAACAGAAGAATTTCTGACGAAACATAATCTGTCTTGAACATTTTCTATAAATATAGAGACAATGCATAGAGCTTATATACCAAGATACCCACGGATGCAATGCATTATAAACTCGTTACACAATTTCCTCTGTTTAAAACAGAAGCCATGGATACACACTGTATTTATGAAATACATCCCAAACATATCTGTTTACCCATTGAGAATACAAAGCAACTTCCTTGCTTACAAAACAGCTGCAAATGGCCGGAATAAACTTCGCCTTTAAACTGTTCAAACCATATATTAATAGTCTTGTGTTTATACTTTAATACACAATTAAAGTATAAACACAAGAATAGTACATTAGTACACGGCTTAAGTGAAGAAAGATTGGGAAATTTTGAATTGTCATTTTCTTTACTAGGCAAACTGGCATGTGACAATAAACTATTAAACATTAGTCAATGTTGTCAAAGAATATTATCATGGTCATTTGAGTTTTGGTTTAAATCTTCATCATCATGGGCCTTGTTCCACTCATTGCTGAGTATAGACCTCCTCCCTTTTGTGCCATGCTTTCTTGGTCTGTGCGAGTCTCATCCAGGTCTTCCCCGCACCAGCCGGTCGATTCTGTAAAAATCTCACCGTGAATACTTAGGTGAAGTGAGTTTGTTTTGCTAGGAATTGACACTATTGACAGCTCACTCCACGCTGACTTCACCTAAGTTTTCACGGTGAGATTTTTACAGAATAGCACCGCAGGTCTTATTTAGGTCATCGTCATGGGCCTTGTCCAACATTGCTGAGTATAGACCTCCTCCCTTTTGTGCCATGCTTTCCTGGTCTGTGCGAGTCTCATCCAGGTCTTCCCCGCACCAGGTCTTATTTAGTTCATCATCATTCCTGTTCTTATCCCAATTTACTTAAGGTAGGCGCAACATGTCTTTTTCTTGCATAATTCCCTATTAGTCCGTGGTCGTCATCTCGATGGTCATCCCCTTTATAACCATAAAATATCATCATTCACACCTACCATCCATCGTCGTATTAGTAGGTAATAATATAAAATAAATTTATGTATATTAAAGATCTGATCATAAAAGTTAAGTGTTATCCATTCTATGGGTAGGATGAAGGCACGACAAGGCCTATTATAATTGTTAACTGCTCGTGCTCATTTAGGCGTCCCCAAAAATTCTTGATTTTCTTAATAAACCAGCATCCCAGAAGAAAGATCCTATGTCCTATGTATGGTCTACGATTTTGATGTCATTTTCGTTGTTGACCTCAGATTTCTGTTTCATTAATGTTGTTACAGGATTCAATCATTTTAGTTAGTCATTGTACATTGTTGTTTGGATGGTTGATCGTACATTGGGTCACCTTCGTCATTGGACATATCAGTCAACAAGTTCACTGGTCATATGACTCATTCCAACATTCCAGTCTACACTCAACATGTCGTCCAATGTTCCAGCCTCCATTAAATTGAGTATCAATCGAGTCACTAGACGCGGGAGAATTACGTAATTTTCTTGTTTAATTGTCGACGAGCGCGTGTTTATTAGCGACGCCCGTATTGGCGCGTTGTTACGCATGCGTAGTCGTTACGTGAACACGCGCGCAACTCTCGCGCAACTTCTATAGTAAATTGACGTGATAAAGGTAAGAAGAAAAGGTTTATGGTCGATAATAAATATTTAATTTTTATGCTTATGCTTTTAACATATGCCCGCGACTTCGTCCGCGTGTAGTTCATTGCATCGCACGTTCGCGCTATTATTTCGTTTTCGCTTAGCGTTCTTCCTGACTTTTTTTCTTTTTGCTCCTTCCGAAGAGTTGTAGCGTAATTAAATTTTGAACGGCACGTTTGAAGGGTCAAACTAACTAAAACCACTGTTTTATAGCTATATTTCTCTTTCTCTTACACCGAAATCATGGTGTTGTCATACTTCTTTCACTGATGGGCAAGATTTCGGTGAGCCAGACTACAGCTGATCAGGAAATATTATGGAACAAACCTTCTGTTTCACTATATCGTTGCCAACAAACTAGTAAGGCGCGCGGAACCGCCTGCTTTTTTTGTTTCGTTATGTAAAGCTGTGGGGAAATGTGTGGATATGATAATTCTTGTGTGAATAGCGAAGGTGCTGCGTATTCATAGTGGCTTGTTTAATCGTATTCAACATTGCGCAGGCGCAGGGTTGAGAAAATTTTGTTTCCGGTGGCCGGTGAAATATCACTAATTTTGAAGACCAAAAGGCGAACACCGAGTTGAAATCTGAAAGAGATGATGTATGGAAGAAGAAAAAGACAAATAAACTGGGATAAGGGCTGGACGATAATAATGACGATAAAAGAAGGAAAATAAATTTATTTAATACAGTCACACAATACATTAGATAAAAATCAAATGAAAAGTCTGATCTTAGAAGTCTTTCTTCTTTTTCTTTTCTTTTTAAAAAAACGTTGCCCCACACTAGGAATTTCTCCTGTATTGTGGAAGTTAGTAGGAAACTGTGCCTCACGGCCGCGCCAAAAAGGCCCAGTTCAGCAAAAATGCCAGACAACTAGTGCCTGACGCTGGTTTTCAACTTAACCTGATGGTGAGCTGACGGATGTAAATCAGTTTTATACTGCAACTTGGCGTGTGTACTGCATACTTAAATTTAAAAAAATTTGTGTTAGATAAAAATAATAACGAATATGCACATACTCGTAAATAGTCTGATATTGAATAAAATTGCAAAACTACACAAAAACGAAATAACACTTAAACATTATCATCTTTTGTAAACAAGCTTGTAAGTGCACCTGCTTATATTTCTACTAGCTTCTGCCCGCGACTTCGTCCGCGTGAAATTTCACCCTCTTAGGGGTGGAATTTCGAAAAACCCTTTCTTAGTGGATACCTACTCTTCACAAAGAACACAGCCTCCAAATTTCATGTCTCTAGGAGCAGCGGTTTAGACTGTGCGTTGATATATCAACAATCAGTCAGTCAGTCAGTTTACCATTTTATATATATAGATTGTAAAGTAACACTGCACAGACCCTTATTCATAAATCATAGCCATCGTCTATTTAATCTCCCTGCAAATATCCGCTGTATTTAATAATAAATCAAAGCGAAATAAGGAAAAAAATGAAGCCGCAAAATTATCTCTGGCTCATATTTTCAGGAAGCAAGTTATGTTTCTTGAAAGAGAAGCGTCACTCGTGGGTGTCGAAGAAACTTATAATAAAGGCTCTCCCCCCACAGACCCGTTATTATCGGTCGATAATATCGGTTATTGCGATAATGCGTCCCGATTCTGTGCCATACAGTTGCGTTTTTTATCTTCCGATATTTGTAACGTGTGCGTGTGACCTACACTACAGGCCCGTCCGCTCTACAGGTTACTACACTATTAACGCATGTGTGTTTAAGATCCTATGCGTCCTAATACAAATTGTTCTAGGAACTCATATCGGAATATAGCAGGATGGAGGAATGCAAGCGTCCTATTTCTATTGTGTCGTAATACGCAGTAGTGTGTAACTTCGCAGCCGTCCTAATACAAAATGTACTGAAAACAGATAACGCATCCGATATTATCGACCGATAATAAAACGCCAGCCGATAATAACGGATGAGTGGTGACCAAGTGTTAACGGCCGCGACTTACAAGTTTGTAGGTCGTAGGTTCGAAGCCAGACAGGCGCTTCACTTTGTGTAAATTATTTCATCACCACTGCTCTCAAAACGGTGAAGGAAAACATCGTGAGGAAACCGACATGTCCTGGAACCAAAAATTCGAAGACATGTGACAATCTGCTAACCTGCACTGGGCCCGAGTGATGGATTACGGCTTACTCACTTTAACAGAGAGGAGGCCTGTGTCCCAGGAGCGGGAACATTATAGGCGGATTATGATATTATGCTACTGTTCCCAGTTTAGTAGAAAGGGGGTGACTAACGAAATGATGATTAATAGAGAAGTATGGAAGAAAAATACATGTTGCGCCGATCCCAAATAAATTGGGATAAGGACAGGAAGATGATGAAAGGTGTCTGTAGGTTTAATTAACTCCTTCGTAAAAACTTCTGCCTGTGTTGATTGGGTGTTAATTGTTATATCGGTCTACCTCTCCCAAAAGTAAGCATATTCAGTTGTGAAAGAGACTTTCAAAAAACGAGAGGGAGTCCTCTCACCGAGAGGAGGCCTGTGTCCCAACAGTGGAAACATTATAGGCTGATTATGTAATAACGCGCCTGTGTGTGGAGAGCCTTAATGTCCTATTGTGATTTTACAAGCTGTGCTTTACGATGTTCTGAAACATTAAATTAACTATTGGTTTTCAAACATGATGATGCTTTTGCTGTTAATTTTATTGCAATATCTTCGATAATATAATGGTAAAAGTATTAAATTCCACTTGTTTTGAAATGTGGAAAATTCGTCTCTTGCACATATTTATTATACTGTTTCCACTGCTGATTTTGGTCGACGTTTACATAAATATAGTGTTTAAGTATTTATTTACTTGCCAACTTACACTAGGAAATTAGGAATGTCTACACATTTTGAGCTACAAGCTGTTGTACGTGATTTTCAACCCTAATTTGATGAGAGAGATGAGAAAAATCTTTTCATCCAACTGTAGTCTACATCGCGACATGCAAACTATACATCACACTGACGTCACGCAAAGTCCTGCATCGCGCAAGCAGAGTTTACCGCGCAACTAGCATACATATACAGAGTTATTGGTAAAACATTAACAACTTCTTAAGAGGTCATTGTACTCATCATTATGAATAACTTTTACTATGGGACCAAAAACCTGAAATCGCGAAAAAAAAATGCAGCTGTACCCCACATTTTAACGAGTTACGAACATAAATGTAGGGAACAGCTGATTTTTTTTCCGTTCACACACACACACTCACAAACACAGACGAACCCTCCTATCATGTATACAGACCCATTTTTCTTGCAATTTATCTTTCATCGATTGTAATAGACAATGAGTAATGGTTTCATTGCCATCAGCAGTATGTAAGTACTCATTATTACATAATAAGTGTAGATTTCTACTAGCACGCATCAACGGACAAGCGTGTGGCAAGTTACTTGCTTTGGAACCTTTTATTAAATAGCATTTAGTAATGCATAATTAGCCTATAATGTTCCCACTGCTAGGACACAGGCCTTCGAGAGGAAGTGGGCTTTAATCTGCCACGTCAGGGTTGGTAGATGTCACATGTCTTTGAACTTTTGGTTCTAGGACATGCCGGTTTTCTCAAGATGTTTTCCTTCACCGTTTTGAGAGCAGTGGTGATGAAATTATTTACACAAAGTAAAACGCCTGTCTAGCTACGACTTACAACTCGTAAACAGCGGCCGTTACCACTGGGCCACACTCTTTAGTGCACACTGTTTAGTAATATAATATAATTTAGGTTGAAATGTGCTACATTTTGGTGAGTTTTGTGTATTTTAAAGCTAACTAATGTCTCACTGCTGGGCAAAGGTCTCCCCCATATTTCACCACTTTTGTTTATGCTGTGCCATAACGTCCAATCGGTTAGGAACTACTCCAAATCGTCACGCCAGCGTATCTTAGGCCTGCCTCGGTGACGAGGCACCCACTATGTGACGATTCTGGCTCATCTGTCTTCATGCATCCTATAGGTGTAACCCGCCCAGTCCCACTTCAGCCTCGCAGACTCCTCGCCACCATTGGCGATACCCATGTTGGAGCGTATTGTGGAGCTACGTATGTGGTCGGTTAGTTTATTTTTTTTAGTTTCTACGCTCCATCGCACTTGGGCAAACCTTGACTTTGGACTTCCGAGCCTCGGTCAACGGCCAAGTCTGAGTGCCATACTTTAGAATAACGTATACTGTGGAAGCCTGTCTAATCTATAGCAATTATGTTTTATTGTGATTGCTTGAGAAGAAAAGCCGTTGCTCCCTGCTGTCGTCGGGTAGTCAGAAGCCCGTCTGACAACCAGTCTTACCAAGGGGTAATCGTGTTACCCAGTAACTGTGTTGAGGTGGTCAGAAGTTTTTTTTATTATCATTAAATACGCCAAAAAAACAGAAAAATAAGAAGATGGCAGTAATAGATGTACATTATATCGTAAAAAAATATATTTGGATTAGTATCATTATCCAGGGAGAAAACAGGAATTCGTTAGTATGAAATGATCGCCAAAGACCACGTGACCGCGTTTCCTCATAAATATCATTCTCTAACAACGTCATTACAACTTCCTATACAATTTTTCTCATATCAAATCGCTTTCGTCACGCAAATAAAATCTAATTCCGTATTAATCATTTTTTCTCACAACTTTCACTGTTATTTTTTTTTTCATTCACACTGTACTATAAAACGTGTTCTGCGACCTACAAAGATGGCGCTTTTAACATCAAAGCTATAATATTTAATAATCATATTTTTATGTTCGACTCTTTTTAGGCCGCGTTTACATTGGTAGAGTTTTAAGTCTAGTACGGCTGTTGTGGCGGTTGAGATTACTGAACACTGGAGTACATACAAACTTAATTCTATTGGATAGTGGCAGCTGGCAGCAGTATAACTTTAAATTGGTTTGTACTCAGATAGCAAAAGTAGGTACCTGCTAAAATTAACAAGGTCGCTTTATATACAGGGTGTTTGGTAGAAGGACCGACACAATTTTTTGGGGCATTGGGGATGTCATTTACTAGCTCAAAATTGTTTTATTTTTCATTTTTATTATGTTTTTTTTTTTTTTTACGAATTTGGAGGCTCTCAAGTTATTTTTTAGAACCAATTGTACATAAATGTACATTGCAGATAACACCAAAAATATTGCGCTCTATTACAACCACGAACAAACAAGTTTTGACGATATTTCGGGTGATTAAAAAGAAACGTATGTTATTATTATCTCAATTACCAACCGTGACACTTACGACAGGTGTTTTGGGTGAAAACTAGGATAATATGACACAAAATTGTGTCGGTCCTTCTACCAAACATCCTGTATATATTTATTTAGTGTCCAGTGTGTTAGTAACAATATTATTTAGCCTATGCTAGTACTTAATAACTAAAACTGATCAGGTTCGATCGGCCAACGCCCACGCCAATGATGTTGGCGCTGTCACGCAACCTCCGAAGTAATGAGGCAGATTTCTTGCGCCATTTATTCTATCTAACCTCTTACCCAAGTACCTACCTACCTAAAAATATAGTGGCATGACATCAACGCGCGCGAACTAAAACCATGAATTCAGCACATGATAGACCCTAGAAAAAAAATTCTGCTGTTTGATACAAAAGTTCAATACCCACTTGACCAAAATGTATGAAACAGCAGATTTTTTTCGTGATTTCAGAGTTGGTCCCATAGTGAAAGTTGTTCAGTTCGATGGTCTAAAGCACCTCTTAAAGTTTGTCAGGTTAATTTTTTAACACTTTGTATAATAGAGCACGACGACATCGCGGCAGGCCAAGACGAAGATGGCGGGACGAGCTTGACTCCTACCGTAGGGACTGGCCGGCACTAGCAAGATACAGAATTGTGTGGAAAAGGGAGAGGGAGGCCTTTGCCCTACAGTGGGACAGTACAGGCTAGTTAGATTAGATATAATAGAGCAGCAATAATAAAAAAAATTATGTGGTTGAACTGTCAAAATGAAAGCCATTGCTACTGTTAGTGTGTTACGCAATAGGCTATTTGACAATGTAAAAAATAAGGTCATAATTATTGACACTCGTATAGATTATCGCTTTTAAAATCGATTTGAATTAATTTTACTACAAAACAATATATTATTTATAAAAAAAAAACCCGAAAAAACTTCATCTTTTTAAATCTGGCGCCACGTAATCGAAAACGGTCTGGATTGGCTGAACTTAAAATGACGTCATGATTTAGTAAATTTCTGTCTATTGTTGACAGAACAGATGACTTTTGTCTAGTATCTCGACCGTTTCAACGTTTGTTTACGTGAATCGTGACGTCACGACGCCATATTGTTAAAGATAGCGTTTTGGCGGCTTATTTAAACAGTACATTTTTATTTACAATTTTTTTAAAGAAATACATTATGCAATTTGAAGTAATAGGTTTTTGTGGGCTCGTTAGACACCATTAAATAATCTGAGATGTTTATTAGAAACCAGTCAAATAGCCTATTACCCCGCAGTACTAGACACATTATTACTCTACGAATGTGAACGCAGCTTCACAACATTTTATTACACAATGGTGATTTCAGCATGTTTAGAAGTGAAATGGTGTTGTTTTGTACAATCAGTTGAGAGGAACGCTCGTAACCGCGATAATCAATACTGTTATGGCGTCGTAAAAAGTAACAACTTTTTTTTTATAATCGTTGGCTGTGTTGACAGGAATTTTATAAATGCAGAAATGCCATTCTTCTCATCTATATAACTAATAATATTCTTCTCAGCTATATTACTAATAATATTCTTCTCATCTATATTACTAATAATATTCTTCTCATCTATATTACTAATAATATTCTTCTCATCTATATTACTAATAATATTCTTCTCATCTATATTACTAATAATATTCTTCTCATCTATATTACTAATAATATTCTTCTCATCTATATTACTAATAATATTCTTCTCATCTATATTACTAATAATAAAGCTGAAGAGTTTGTTTGTTTGAACGCGCTAATCTCTGCGCTAAGCGCTAACTTTTAATCGACTAAGGGCTGATTTTTCCAACGCCAGGTAATTTTATCTGAGGTATAATTTAAAATTTAAAAAAAAATCCTACAACATCTGCCAGTCGTCAATTTTATTCCACGAATAAAAATATCTGTCGATAAAAGGAGTAGTAATAGGGTCCCGTTTTTACCCTTTGGGTACGGAACCCTAATAATTTACTTTAAAAACCATAGAAGCCAATTTGTGTGGCATAGAGCAACGATTTTGTGTTTATGGAGTTAAAACTATAAAATACCACAACCATTGCATTCACGACCTTGATCTTGTTCACATAATATATCGTTAAATGTTGTTCATTGCTATAAAAACATCCGAATTGAGAACCTCCTCCTTTTTTGAAGTCGGTTAAAAATGTAACCGCCATACCAACCACGGTATTTACAAAAGCCATACATTACAACAGACATGCAATCAACCCGATTCGGGACTGGTTATTAATGGAAATTATGTTTTAATTATGCACCATTAAATATTATTACATTCCATCTTATACCACAGTACTGTGTTGCAAATGTTGGTTATGCATACCACCAGCATTGTTACAAATGGTTGCCAAACTTTTACTTTTAACACTTCATAAAGAATGTGTGTTGAATTACCGCCAATGTTGGGCATATGACTATCATTATAGTCTTATAGACTTCTATAGAAAACTGCATTATAGGTGTTTAACGGTGTGCAAGACTATGATTTATATAGAGTACCTATTATAATAGACACTAATGGTGGTTTTATAACGATGTACTTCGTTGTAAATATGCCTGTTACCGGTGAACAGCTCCATTTTATTTGTGTTGAAATCGTTAGGCTAAGTGTTGTTGGCGCTGGTCAATTAGGTAAGACAGTCTTGATGGTTCTGGGGTAGAAATTACCAACAACGTTACCTAAAGCAGAATCGCGTTTGATAAGGATTATAATTTTTATCGCGCTATTTTGATTCCATCAAAATTTTTCCTAACTTTTTATGAACTTTAACACTATGACAAACCATAAATTTAAGATAATCAATAACTTTCAAACTGTTAAAATTTCAACTAATAATAATCATGACATTTCCAAAAATCTGTCAAAACAACTTCAACTTTTTATATCAATAACATTAATTAATCTAAATTAGTAAGCCATAATCGTAGGTCTAGTGGTCGCAAGTGCTACTGCTGAGCATGATATCCATAAAATTCAGGGTTTCGATTCCCGGGTCGGGGAGTGTTATTGGGTTTTCCATCTGGAGTTTCTCATTTTGACACTATTGACAGCTCACGCCAAGCTCACTTCACCTCGGTTGTCGTTGCACTTCACGGTGCCGTTTTTACAGACTTGCACTTGAGATCCTTGACAGAACTACAGGTGCCACTCCAACCTTAACAACATAAAAAAAGCATCTGCCACTACACATAATTACGATCTTATGTCAACACGTGCAGGTACACAAAATGAATCACCGATCACCGTATTCACCTTCAAGCCTCGAGTGGATTCCGATATAAACACGGGTGACTAATCGACTTAATAACTCGTATTGTATAATCGATATAACAAGTATTGTTTATTCATATGTTTTGTATTTGAACTCGTTAACGGATTATCGATGTTGTCTTTTGAGGAATGTGTGGAAGTTTTAAATTTGACAAAGGCAAAAAACCCTGGTCTTGGTTAAGCCTAAGAATAACGTATGCGAACTCTCTTGACTGGTGCAAACCATGTCAATTAACTTGCGAATATCAAGGTCATATGGCATGCAGATATTCTTGAAATTCTATTTGAGGACGAAGAAAATGTTTGTACTTGACTGTCGCTCTTGCACATAGTTTATTTGCTTGATATTATATCTTAAAGTCTGTGTGGTGTGTGTGGTGTGGGTCTGTGTGGTGCCGGACTTAAAGAATAGCACCACCCCATACTTCCCGTGGGTGTCGTAAAAGGCGACTAAGGGCCGTACCGGAGAATGGGCAGCAGCATTCTCTGTGCATTCCACCACCATACCATACTGCGATCGCCAACCCGCCTGCCAAGCGTGGCGATTATGGCAAACCCCCCCCCCCCCCCCCCCCCCAAAAAGCTTGGGGGAGGCCTATGTCCAGCAGTGGACGTCTTTCGGCTGAAATGATGATGATGATATCTTAAAGCAGAGCAGCATAGCTATCCGATAGGCTATCGTATCGAAAATGGCACATTTCGATAACCTGTTTTACCTTGCCCCCGACGGCAACCACCTGTCGGAAGAATAGAGATCGTCTGTTTGATTTCAAGTAAATTTTTATTTTTTTTTTAATTCGGGTTTTGGACTTGTGACCTGCATTTAGAGGACTCCTACGATAACGTTGATTGATGTTCGATACGGTACGGAAGCGTATCGATTTGTTGTGAATAGCTATGCATATCTTGAAATACAGCTCACTACAAAGATGCTTGAATGCTCGCATCTCCAAAAATTTCACCATTTAAAATACCTACACGTACAAGTTTCTGTTCTCCTATCACCAGCTGTGCCAAACGACGTAATCACTGGAACAGATGACTTCATTAAACCCACGTAGTACACCGGTAGAGCGGAACTCGCGAATGTCTTGCGCCGATTCTGATGAGCGTGCGCCGATGCGACCCGACCGTGCCCCTGTACCGTTATGACGTCGCCGCAGCACTGTGGTAACATTACTGCAGGGAATTGCTTGGTAGTTTGAAAGTAACATTTTGTACTCTGTCAGTGAGTTGATAAGACCTCGGTGGTTCTTAAAGTTGAAGAGGAACCCCCCAAACCTCATTAGGTGGATTAAACAGGTCTCTTAAACACTGACTAACTTCCGATTCCTAAAACCCCAAGTGGTCAAATCTTTTTTCAACTTGAACGAATCATAACGACTTATAATAAGAGAACTGAAGATAAATCGACTTTTGATAACAGGGTCCCTCTGTGGTGGAAGTACCCCGTACAACAAAATATTGATGCTTAGCCGCATCTGTTATACACAAGCATCAAAAATCGGAAAGGGAAATTCATAATACTTTCATATAGTAGACTAGCTGCGGCCCACTGTTTCACCCGCGTAAGTGTCGATCCCGTGGGAATATCGGGATAAAAACTATCCTATGTCTTTCCCCGGGATGCAATCTATCTCTCTGCCAAAGGACCATGCGTCATTTTGGGCCCACTTTTTCAACATTGTTCAACAGTAATGAGTTATATGTCATATGAAAGCTCTTAAAGTGTACTTTATTTCATTCTATGGCAGCTAAGTTCAAATCCAGCGCGAAAACGGTTTTTTTATGCGTTTTTAAAAAATGTTCAACATTGTGCAACAGTGATGAAACCTATGTCATATGAAAGCTCTTAAAGTGTACTTTATTTCATTCTATGGCAGCTAAGTTCAAATCCAGCGCGAAAACGGTTTTATATGCGTTTTTTAAATGCGTTATTTTGGGTTCATTTTTTCAACATTGTTCAACAGTGAGGAGTTATATGTCATATGAAAGCTCTTAAAGTGTACTTTATTTCATTCTATGGCAGCTAAGTTCAAATCCAGCGCGAAAACGGATTTTTTATGCATTTTTTAAAAATGTTCAACATTGTGCAACAGTGATGAAACCTATGTCATATGAAAGCTCTTAAAGTGTACTTTATTTCATTCTATGGCAGCTAAGTTCAAATCCAGCGCGAAAACGGTTTAATATGCGTTTTTTAAATGCGTCATTTTGGGTTCATTTTTTCAACATTGTTCAACAGTGATGAGTTATATGTCATATAAAAGCTCTTAAAGTGTACTTTATTTCGTTCTATGGCAGCTAAGTTCAAATCGAGCGCAAAAATGCTTTTTTTTTAATGTTCGACATTGTTCAACAGTGATGAAACCTATATCATATGAAAGCTCTCAAAGTGTACTTTTTTTCATTCTATTGCAGCTAAGTTCAAATCCAGCGCGAAAACGGTTTTTTTATGTGTGTTTAAAAATGTACAACATTGTGCAACAGTGATGAAACCTATGTCATATGAAAGCTCTTAAAGTGTACTTTATTTCATTCTAGGGCAGCTAAGTTCAAATCCAGCGCGAAAACGGTTTTTTTATGCGATTTTTAAAAATGTTCAACCTTGTGCAACAGTGATGAAACCTATGTCTTATGAAAGCTCTTAAAGTGTACTTGATTTCATTCTATGGCAGCTAAGTTCAAATCCAGCGCGAAAACGGTTTTTTATTGCACAAGGTTGAACATTTTTAAAAATCGCATAAAAAAACCGTTTTCGCGCTGGTTTTGAACTTAGCTGCCATAGAATGGAAATAAAGTACACTTTAAGAGCTTTCATATGATATAGGTTTCATCACTGTTGAACAATGTCGAACATTAAAAAAAATGCATTTTTGCGCTCGATTTGAACTTAGCTGCCATAGAACGAAATAAAGTACACTTTAAGAGCTTTCATATGACATATAATTCATCACTGTTGAACAATGTTGAACATTTTAAAAAAACGCAAAAAAAAAAAAACATTTTCGCGCTGGATTTGAACTTAGCTGCCATAGAATGAAATAAAGTACACGCCAAGAGCTGTCATATGACAGGTTTCATCACTGTTGCACAATGTTGAACATTTTTAAAAAACGCATAAAAAACCGTTTTCGCGCTGGATTTGAACTTAGCTGCCGTAGAATGAAATAAAGTACACTTTAAGAGCTTTCATATGACATAGGTTTCATCACTGTTGCACAATGTTGAACATTTTTAAAAAACGCATAAAAAAACCGTTTTCGCGCTGGATTTGAACTTAGCTGCCATAGAATGAAATAAAGTACACTTTAAGAGCTTTCATATGACATATAATTCATCACTGTTGAACAATGTTGAACATTTTAAAAAAACGCAAAAGAAAAAAAAAACATTTTCGCGCTGGATTTGAACTTAGCTGCCATAGAATGAAATAAAGTACACGCCAAGAGCTGTCATATGACAGGTTTCATCACTGTTGCACAATGTTGAACATTTTTAAAAAACGCATAAAAAAACCGTTTTCGCGCTGGATTTGAACTTAGCTGCCATAGAATGAAATAAAGTACACGCCAAGAGCTGTCATATAACATAGGTTTCATCACTGTTGCACAACTTTGAAAAGTGGGCCCAGTGTTCATTCAAAAGTGCCCATGGTCCTTTGATCGAAATCCGTTCAGTGGTTTAGGCGTGAAAAGGTAACATACAGACAGACAGTCTTTCGAATTTATAATATTAGTATGGATAAAGGCAGGCTGCTTAATTTTCATTCTTGGTAGGTATCCATTCTCATTTGCATTTAATTTCCTTTTGCGGCTAAACGGAACGAATCAGCCATTTTGATTCATGTATTGAGGTGATACTATGCCGATTATAACAGTTTCATTAGTGGATAACGATTTAACATTCACCATTTCATGCATCTTTCTCCTCTTTTATGAACGAAAACGACACATCAAGTTTCCAATTGATTATTTTCAATTATTTTTTATAATATTACTCCGAAGATGCGTTTTGTCGCTGACATGTTTTGTCGTAGTATGAACGTGTGATCATGAGGAAAAGAAAGTAATTGGCGAGAGAAGTTGTTATGAATGGGGATGAAGAAAAAGGCAGACTAATGAAAATAGGGATGATTTTGTGAAAGGTGATATCGCTACAATGGTAGTGGATATTGAAATGATGGCTGGTAGAGATTAATGGAATGAGAAAACATGCTGTGCTGACCTCAAGGATAATGAGGTCATAATAGAAGAATAATGTAACAGCAACCCCTGCTTCATTCAGCAATAAATTGTTGCAATAAGCCATCCTCAGAAAATTGATCTAAAGGATACTGAAAATCCAATCAAAATCCTGCAAGAAGTTAGAAGTGTTACGCCAATACACAGACAAACCACTTGTTTTAAACAATTCAAAGATAGAGAAGTTATCGTAGTGTAATTTGAAATAAAACTACCTAATAAATACTATACACGAGTATATGCTAACATACTAACATTAAAACGCATCGTAAAACAGTAGCCAATACTAATTATTAAGCACAAAGCCACGGTAGATCCCCTTTTACGACCGATGTATGACGGATATATGCCTGTCTAAATAACGGTAACCTACACGGTGGTGCCATAAAATATTATGGAACCGTAAGTGAAAGTGCATGTCTCTCTAGTTTATGGTTCGCCGTAGTAATATACGTTATGAAATTGATTAGCGAAGTATTAGAAATTCTTGTTAGGTATCATGGGAAATTGATAGCTTTCGTTTTGGTTTAGCGGCTTTTTTATTGTATAGTCACAGTCGGTGGTTGGAATTGAGGCTCTATTTATTAATTTTGCAACACAATTTGGAATGTCATCTTTGGATAAATTGTTGTGATTGAACTCTTTAGCATCATCTTCAATTAATTAGTTCGTTGTATTGTATCACAGTATTCACAGTCTACTGCTGGACTAAAGTCTTTTCCAATTTTGACCACTACTTCTAGCTCTCTGCTTCTCTTATCATAGTGAACATGTTTTAATTCAAATCGGTATTTATATCTTTTTCATCAGTACACAACTTTCATAGATACAAATATTACTGAAACAATTTGGTAATTTTGGTAAGCATAATCAGCCTATAATTGTATTCCCACTGCTGGAACACAGGCCTCCTCTCGGTAAGAGGGAATGGGCCGTAATCCACCACGCGGGCCCAGTGCGGGTTGGTAGATGTCATATGTCTTCGAATTTTTGGTTCTAGGACATGCCGGTTTCCTCACGATATTTTCCTTCACCGTTTTGGGATTAGTGGTGTTGAAATTATTTACACAAAGTAAAGCGCCTGTCTGGGTTCGAACCTACTACGTACTTAGAACTCGTAAGTCGGGGCCGATACCACTGGGCCACCACTGCTCCGCAATTTTGGTAAACATGTTTCAAATTCAATTGATGACGCAGCCATGACGATGCCAGTCCCGCCCGACCTTGTGGCCACTTTACAAAATTCTCACCCGTATAAACGGATATTGGGTTAGAACCTGCCCTTGGAAACCTGATGGCCCATGACGCGATACAATACCTTATTGTAACAAGCAACCTTTGAAGTTTGACAAATAGAAGTTTCATTGAATAATTTTAGTAGCGGTCATTGTGCGTTCATGTTCAATGATGTTTTTTAGAGTTCTACCAAGGATTTAATGATCCTGAACTTTTTGTGAAGAGCGCGCTTTATTGTAATCCAGATGATGTAGCTGCAATACCGTTTCGAAAGAAATCAAGAGTGGTTCAACAGTTAAATTATTATTTTTTTAAATCACAAAACAACGGTGGGATAGTGTGTCTGTTGTGTTAGATAACCTCCTTATCACATATATCGCGAAATTTGAGCCCAAAAACACTCAAATTTCGCGACAGTGCGACGGTTTGTGACCCAACAGCTATACGCAGATAATGCCAGGTTATGTAAAAGTTCTAAACACATCAATATTGACCTAGTGGCCTACTCCTCTTTAAAGCAAACAATACTATATTGTATAGATTTAATAATAACACTATGGTTCTTCTGATTGATAATAATCTTGAATGTATTATTTTGAAGATCATACCATATTCATCTTACTTAAGTCTAAATTATCTTCAATTCAATCAATATCTTCATAAAGTGAGAACCATCTTCATCTAACTCATGTTAAACTTGAAAGTATTTTAGTTGTTTGTTTCTTCACTTCGAATTATTTTTGCTCTTCTTCTGGATGTTCTATCTTGTATTATGGATGTGGAGTTCTGTCGAAAACCATACTGCACCTCCTATCCTGCTTTCTGTGTCCCAAAACATGCAGTCCAAGTGGCGAAGTTGACGAAGAAGAAGATCATTATTGAAACTTCTGAAAATCTTATCCATCGCATTGATACCCTTTTGACACAATCCATATAATCGGGTCCATTCCCCTATTCTACTTACCCTTATTTCGGCAAGCCTCAACAAGTCTCCGACTGTCAAAATGGCATTAGATTGACGTTTCCTACATGAACTTGGGTACCGTTACTACTTCACCAAACAGGTGCATACTTTTCTTCCGAATTCCTCACAGCCGGTGAAACGCTCCCAACTTTGTCACGACGCACGCTTTAAGTAGTAAACCATGAAACTTCGAGTACACACCATTACCAGTTTTACCGCAAATATGAAAGCAGCGGCAAACAGTGCTAACCATGGCTTGTGGGCCGAAGCCAAGGGAGAAAGGTGTACCTATAATCTCATTAGAGGCCAAAGGTAATTCTTTTATGTCATTGGTGGTGGCCCTTATTTGTGGTTGTGTGGTGTGAGGTTATGAGCGAAGCGATTTTTGTGCGAGAATATATCAAGCCGTGGAGAAAAAAACCAACAAATACCGACCACATAGCTGGTCAGCAAATTGGTTGTCAAGGTGACTGAATAGCTGAGCCCCAGGACCCAATGGTGTGCTGAACGTATATCGAGTGTCTTCACCTGTTTTAATGGAACGCCAAATGTACCTACTACAGCAC
This sequence comes from Oligia latruncula, assembly GCA_948474745.1. Classification (NCBI taxonomy): domain Eukaryota; kingdom Metazoa; phylum Arthropoda; class Insecta; order Lepidoptera; family Noctuidae; genus Oligia; species Oligia latruncula. Next base: position 13,153,480 of record OX419700.1, read on the forward strand.
TACCTTCATCACTGCGTGTTTACTAATAGTATAAGTTCATCACCGAATGTATTTATTAGATCACTGCTGTACTTGCACTTCAAAAATTGAGGTTTTGGTTAGGCTAGCTGCCCATGCCAGAACAAAAAAAAGGACCATAAAAGTTGCTGCCAGTTCGAGACCTATTACATTACCGATGTCGCTGCTTCTCATCACTGACTTAACATATTCTGGAACTCATTTTTTATTAATACTGTAAATAAGTCGTTTTTATTTCAATGTCGATAATCATAACTTCATAACCCACACCCCACACACGAACGTATTATGTATGGTCTGCAATCACGAATGAATGTTTAAAAGTAATCAATCATCGAATAATTATTTTCATTGCATATCTACATGGAAAAAATACCCACCATTACTTTAAACTTGCGTGTTTCGTCGTTTGTTTATTCATGAAACGGATCGATTTATTCACCACCTGTTTAAAGCATGCATTTGAGGGAGTTAATGCAATTTCAATGACATTCTTAAAGCCGATAAATCTGACTTTCAGTTGGCGTGTTTTTATTGTACTTTGTAGTGATGGCTGCATTTACACATTTTTGTGTTTAAACCAGTAATGATGTAGAAATCTTTGGGTTAAAAGATTTTGGGCGAATTTCACCAAACTGAACGCTTACAGCTCTGCATTTAGACATTTTTGTGGTTAAACAAGTAATGATGTAGAAATCTTCGAGTTAAAAGATTTTGGGCGAATTTCACCAAACTGAACGCTTACAGCTATTGAACTTGGTTTAAATATGCTGACAACTAAGTGTGAATTTCACCAATAAAACAGAACCCTTACCGCTATTGAACTTAGTTTAAATGTGTTGACAACTAAGGGTGAATTTCACCAATAAAACTGAACACTTACAGCTATTCATTTTGAATTAATTTGGATTTACAACGTTCTGCTTAGCGCCGAGAAAATCCAGTGCGCGATAAAATCCTGTCGCGATAGTTTTACGTCCTTGCAAACGTAGGCTTAATATAGTTACATCACGACGCGCAAATTTACCGCTTACAACTTAAACCACTGTCAATACACAAACAATGACCGTAGCGACCGTGCGCACGCGCATAATGCGCGGAGCCGCACTCAACGAGTGTGTTGACAGGTGACACGAGACATCTACCGGTTTACGTACGGAAATAATCGCTTGACAAATTACGTGGAGCTGCCGCTGTTACGTCGACTAATGACAGAAAAGGTCTTTTTAATACAGTTGCTCAAAAAGTGGTGTATTGCAGGGACGTATAGCGTTCGGGATGTGGGCTATTACATACTAGTGCTTTTTTTTTACCTTTCCCGAACTCGTGCGTTCTCTTTCCCAACTGTCAAAATAATGTCTATTAAAAAGAAAAACCAACCATGAAGTTTTTACTAAAGAGTTTTTGTGATTCATACAAATACGTATATTTCTAAAAAGAAGCTACTAATTTATTTCAATATCAGATTTAATTGAATGAGTTAGGTTAGGTTTCATTTCATTTCATCTCATTAAATTTCATTTTCATTTCATATCAATAAAAAAAATATAATAAAGACTAAGCTGTATGGATAGTTCCCTTTGCCTACCAAAATGGGTGAAGAAAAAAAAACTCTGCTTATATTCTACGGTTGGCGCCATTTTCCAGAAATTTTCTTTGCTAGTTTAGTTGTTTGTTGCACAAAATGAGTAATTCCGACCCTATTTTTTTTTAATTAACGCCACCGGAACTCAGTACCTATAATTGCACAAAATGCTTCGGAGAAAATTTTACCGGAAAAGTCAAAAAGTCGTTACATATCCACATACGACTAATTTATTGCGTAGAGAGAAGAGAAAAAAGCAATATTGTGTTTTTATTATTTTATTAAATTGCTTTATTTTTTCGCAACTGTATTAAAAATAGTCGTTCAGTACACCTGCGGAACCGTCATTGCAACTTGTTCCGACTGTCAACCCTCGCCTTCGGCTGCGCCTCGGCTCGGGTAGACATTTGTCGGAACTCTTTGCAATGACAGCCTTTCCGCACTTGTAATGAAATATACTATTTTGTTAGATTTGAGTTGGTTTTACTTTTATGGAGTTTAGAGAGTGGAAAGAGTCTTGTTAAATATGAGTCTGTAGTTAAAATTATCTTACGTGCCAGATAATATATTAGTTAGTGTAGCGTTAGTGGAATGAAAGGGTTTATGTTTTTATCGCAAAGATGTAAGAATACATGTTTAATTAGTTAATCTATTAGGTAGTTTAAGAGATTGTTAAGCCAACATTTTTTTTTATCCTATTTTTTTTATGGTTTTAGAACTCATTAACCTGGAAGTTCCTATTACCGTTATTAGTTTTTAACATGCATTATCGTCTGTTTGTTTAACAGGTGCTAAAGCGGTGCCTGTGTATTTATTGACAAAAAATCCAGCTCGGGTTTCCAAACCAGTAACCGGCGCGCGCAAGAACGTTTCTAAAAGAATGAAGTTCAAATAGTTTTCCTTTTGAAGCACAAACTAGAAACGAAAGCCGTTCTATCGAAATATTTTAATCACATATCTTCAATACAGGACGGTTGTTAATTGCAGCCCGTTCTCAGTGATTATAGTGAGTTCGTTTAATAACCGCCACATCTTACTGGAGAACCAGTGGTTATGTTACAAACTATGTTTTGAATGCACGTATTGCGAAGCTATATGATTATTGGTATTGGGATTTGTGTACTGTAGAAATGTGGAGTAGATTTTTATTGAAGTGTGCCATGTAATCTTCGTGTTTGCTTTCTAAATACTGTTCTAGTAGAGATGTAGGGCGTTAGAGTCACCACTTTCCTGATCCTATACCAATTTATTTGGAGTCGACGCAACATGTCTTCTCTTTTAAATAGGTATTTGTTTTGTGTGCTAGCTTCTTGTAGCTAATAAAGATCACATTCGCAAAACCGTATTGGTTTGTACATATGAAACTGACAGGTATCAAGAAGGCAATTTCTCGTCGGCCGCGCACTGTAATCGGAACGACCTCTCTTCACGAAACCTCTAAATAAGGCTGTCTTTCCACCAGAGATGAGCGAGGATGCGTAGCGAGGGATGTGTGTAAAATTAAGGGGCCGTCTCCACGAGCGAGAGAATCGCAGCGATAGTCTCGCCGTGCCATCAAATTTTCGCCGCGATGATATCGCCGTGTGGAGACACGTTCTAAGAGTGTATAGAAATACGTGGCACGACGATAATATCGCCGCGATTCTCTCCTCGTGGAGTCGGCCCCTTACTAATACCAAGCAACGCTAACTTAGTTCAATCTATAAAAATTAAGCGATGTTATTGGCTGGTTTCACACACATCCCTCGCTACGCATCCTCGCTCATCTCTGGTGGAAAGGCAGCCTAAAGATCCTACAGATGTTAGAAAAAGAACCAGGTGCGAGCATTAAAGAAAACAGTCCTCTAGCCTCCTTGTTACAATAATGAACAGTAATCGTTTGATGAAGGTGGCAGGTAGCCCCACCTGTCGTGTGCGCTGGAGCGTGGCAGACATGTGGTAAGCATCCGTTATAGACTCATAGTTGAACGTAGTCTTTGTTATGGGTAAGGTCAGGTGCGTGGTACTTGTTTGATAAGATTTATGTGGGAGGAACAAGTTGGGTTATAATAGGAATATCACGTGTCGTTCTAATTTGCTGTTAAGAAGATTTGGTTCTCATGATATATGATTTTGTCATAATTGAACGTAATCTGTAGAGTTTTGTAGTAGGAAGGTCAGGTGCGTATAGTCCATGTTTGAAAAGATGATAGTAGGAGGTGTTGGCAACTCCAACAAACTGTATTTTTTATGTTCAATTCCTGTTCCTTGTGTCAAACTACTGTCATTCTGAGTCTGCAATAAAATCTGCTCCACTCAAGTAACACCAAAAGGCCTGCCTTTTTATTTCTGCTTCCACACTAACAAATACCTCAAGAACCAGCCCCGGTGCAATACTCCAACATAAACTGGTCCTTCGAGCCGGATTTTATTGCAGACTGACAGTAGTTTGTAGTAATCAGCATGAGATATAAAGATGCTAAATGGAGTGTTAATATTTTATAACGCTAACTGTGAAGATCTTCATTTGAAATGGCGAATGTTTCTTGCCACTTTTGAAGTATCGGTTTATTGAAAGAAAATTTTCCTAACAATACATTACTTAAGTACTTTTTATAAATTTAATAAAGAAAAAAAGGAAAAATAAATATAAGAAATAATAAGGAAAAATTGTTAATCAATACTACGTACAATGTTGCCAAAAGCCTGGTATTCATCAAGTAAATGTTTTAATTTTGCGAATTTTGTCCATAAAATATATGTGCAAATGTGAAACGTGGCACGGGACATTTTCGATTCTGTATCTAAGCTATTTTCATGTTTCTCCTTCATTCACTACGAAAACCCTCCGTACGATACAAAAGGCCGTAGGAAGGCAGGCGGTATCGTAATAAATAATTTAAAGAGCGCTTGGTGGCATATCGTCGTAAATTGATCGTTACGTGTCTCTTCCTTGAGGCAGGTCCGAGCCACATTCCGGTGTGGGGCATAGATTAGTTGTGGGCAGATGAGACAGGGCATTAAGGGATTACAATACCTAAACGCTTAAGTTTTATAATGCTTCAAAGTATATGATCGACTACAGTAAACGAAATCAGAAAAATATATGATGTTCTTCAAGATATATGCTAGTTAGATAGTGTTGTGAAAACATAATACAACTAATTTGATACGATAGAAAAAATTCATGAAGATACCTCTAAAAACATTCTTGAAGTATGCAATAAAAAATAAAAGCCATACTAATTATGTACAGTCAACAAAACAGATAGGTATGCAGGATCGTCGGATATGGTTGAAGTTTATTAAGAAACCGATGGATGGTTTTCGAATAAAATTTAATTTTAATAATAGAAAATAAACAGTTCATTTATCAAATTAAATTTCACAACTACAGAGATGACGACTTATTGAGAAGTATGGAGACCCCAAATAAATAGGGATAAGGGTAGGAGAGTGATAAAGAGATGAGCCAAGGCACTAACATCAGTTACTCGCCCGGGTTTCATGGGCAAGTAACTGAGTTTTTAACTTTAAATATGTTGACTAACATGCCCTAAGCATGCTGTTAAGTCGTGTCGAAAGGAAACCGGCATGTCCTAGAACCAAAAATTCTATGACATGTGACATCCGCCAACACGCACTGGGCCCGCACTCCCTCACAGAGAGGAGGCCTGTGTCCCAGCAGTGGGAACAATATAGGCGGATTATGCTATGCTGTTAAGTATAGTAAAGTGGTGACTATCTAATTTTAATAGTCTTCTTGGGATTGGCGTGTAAATTCACCTGCGTTTAATTAAGCTTGGATTTGTGATAGTGAGACCAGCAGAGATGTATGGGCTATACTTAGCGCCTATAGCATACCAGTATTATAGCAAAGTGGTTAGAAAGGTTAAGACAAATCGGTTGTTTGTGTCCCTTTCTTGAGGCAGGTCCGGCCGCATTCCGGTGTGGGCATAGACTATGTGTCCCTGAGATGTGCCAATGTATTCAACAGCTTTGAAAGTCAAAAAGAGTGCTTTGGGGTCGGCTTCCAGTCTAACCGGATGCAGCTGAATACCAGTATTTTACATGGAGCGACTGCCTATCTGACTTCCACAACCCAGTTACTGGGTAATACGATACCCCTTGGTAAGACTGGTTGTCAGACTTTCGGGCTTCTGACTACCCGTAACGACTGTCAAAGATCCACGAATGACAGCCGGGACCAACGGCTTAACGTGCTTTCAGAGGCACGGAGGGGTCACGGTATGTAAAGATGGTCACCCATCCACAGACCAACCGCGGCAAGCGTAGCTTAACCTGATCGATCGACTTGTGCGGCTGTTATTATTTAGCCACGGGCCCCTTTAACACAGTTGTGTACTTTACCCCTTAGGCACAATATTATCGCGATCGGAGTCGTGTCTGCTTCTAATCTATGTTATCTTATCTATGCCAGTTCTTGAGGTTGTATAATAGGCCGAGTACAGCTTCACTGCATTAATGAAATGGTCTGGGATACCGCAATTTGTTGCTGTGATGCGGGTCCTGGGTCCAAAGGTCTTGTACCTGTATCCGGCTTGAGGTCTGAAGATGTCCTGTTTAATGGACGGTGTTTTTGTGGTTGGGTTTTAATTCTGCGGTTAATAGGTTTACTGGATAGTTGTGGTGTATGTGTGGGATAGATATGACTGACTGTGAATGTTCATTGCAGGTTAAAAGCCCTTTTAAATAAAAAGAATGTGTTTTCAGACTGTTATAAATGTTGGTTTCCGCACGATATTCTCGTTTACTGTAATTCAGTAGCATAATCAGCCTATAATGTTCCCACTGCTGGGACACAGTGGGACGGAGTGGGCCGTAGTCCACCACGCGGGCCCAGTACGTGTTAGTAGATGTCACATGTCTTCGAATTTTTGATTCTAGGAAATGCCGCTTTCGTCACGATGTTTTCTTTCACCGTTTAGTGTACCATACTTCAGTGCCCAAGATAAACTTAACCTTAGACCTTCAACATTATGATTTCTTTTTATTATGAAATTGAAAGTTTTACAAGTATCGTGTAGGTGCTTAAACCAGCTTTCGAACTCGCATCCTCAGTTTTGAGAAGTGAACCCCGTAACCTTCGGGCCATCACGACATATACAATACGACCGACGTAACTTAACGCGGGCCTGAACATAGGCACTAAGAACTTTCGCGCATGTTTTCCCACTCGCCTCATGTCACCATTTGGTTCCCAAAAAAATCTTACTGCGCAGCCTTCTGCGCAAAGTTCAGGCCTGCCAAGTTACGTCGGTCGTATTGTACGTAGGTTATGGATTAACATAATCCTCATTTCTTAAGTTCTTTCAACTTTGTGACAGCATTTCAGTATACATATAGTAGGTTAGGTAGGTATAATTTAGCAGTTGTCAGCCTGTCTGTATATTCAAGTTGCCAAATAGTAGATTTTGATTTTAAGCATCGCCATTTTTTTGCCAAAATAATGTAGATTCAAGTAGGGTTTCAGTTTTAATTGAACTGTTACTTGTACCTATAATAATTATATTATTGATATAAAAATTATGATGACGTAATAGTGCAATGGCGGGCAATAATATTGTACTGAATTTCATTATAACCCCGAGTCAGTAATGTGAATTGAATTTGGATTTAAATACATATTATGAAAACTAAAAAAAAACTTATTGGAAAATCGAATTTATTTTTATTATCTCGCAGAAGGTGCGAAAGTATTCTCCGCGGGAATAAAGGTGTCTTTAGCGAGCTAGAATCAATATAGCGTCTGTAACATAAGACACCGCTTTATACCCTCGGTGAATAATGTTCTATAGTTGTAGAGGGTTGTAAATTTTTAACATTCAATTATAACACTCATTAATCTGATGGAGGACACTCGTTCGGCACATGTCTTAGTTAATGTTTTGAATACAAAACTAACACATAAGATTTACGATGTTGTTTGTTTACCCTCATGATATCATAGCAGTATGTAATGGTTACTAATCGAATGTGAGCTAATACGTAAGTGTTGATCATCAAGATTACAGTGATTAATGTATCGAATATATTATTATGTTTTAATGTGGCTTTCGACATACATTTGAAAGGTCCTCGGAGGTGTTTGTGTAACTTTTATTTTAAAACTGGTTGAAACCTGTTTAATTTGGATCATTATTTCACATTTTTTTTTAGTTTTTTTACAGCATTATTTTAGTTCATAATATAGTTCATTATTGGTGTGTTTCTTAATCTTTCTCTTGATAAGACAAGGTATTATAAAACTTCGCCGGGTACTGTTTTGGCATGGCAGTGTAATATTGTGCTATTAGCAGTAGGCTGATGATGATGGTGTTATATTATATCGTAGGAAGTCTAAATCCGATTCAAAGGACCACAAAATGGTATAATGTGTTGATGATGGTATGAGTACTACATCATCATTTCCGTAAATACTCCTGCGAACAGGCGCGACGCGACCCTAGAAGGACTATTCCTATGAAAACTTTATGGAAATTGGTCGCAGTCTTCAGCCTTTACCGACCATTGCTAAAAAGATGTCAACAAAACGAAAAAGAAAAGCAAATTATAAGTTTACTAGCAGGGCTCAGTTTCGATGCCGTGGGAATATCGGGATAAAAAATATCCTGTGTTAATGCTGGTTATAAGCTATATGTGTGCCAAACTCACATACTTTCGCGTTTATAATATTAGTAGCTGCGCGCCGCGGTTTCACTCGCGTATCGATCCCGTGGGAATTCGGGATAAAAAGTAGCGTATATGTTAATCCAGGTTGTCAGCTACCTCCATACAAAATTTTATCAAAATTGGTCGAGCCGTTTGAGCGTGAAGAACTAACAAACATATAAACACACACACTCACAAAATTTCGCCATTATAATATTAGTGTGATTAAGTAAGATAAAATATATAACAGAAAGATCACGCCACAATATAACAATAGTGGCAAAATAAATCAAAATTAGTAACAGGACTAAACAACAACGTAGCTAATCGGGTAATTTGATAGTTTTACGGTTGACTGGAGACTAAAGAAAATTTTCTGCCGATTCACGCAGAAATGTCTGCTTGCTAACGAGCTTCTTTCAAGAGCAAATACTCTAATTATTTAGATGAGTAACCAGATTCTGTCTCTATAGAAAATGTTCAAGGTACAGACGCCAGCACATCAAATCTGTCAAATTTATTTCATAGATTTTCAACTCTATCGCTAAAGCATAACGTTCAAAGTTGATTGGGAAAATTTTACAGTTTCGGGTAGCTTGGTGTGCTGGCTTCTGTACTTCTTAGAAATTCCTTAGTTAATTTGCGACCTTTTAAACTTACACAGGATTTTGTAAAGAAAATCTCCTTCGGTCTTAAAAATTTAAGCTCAGTCGCTGAAGATGCACGTAGTCGAAAACGAGATCCATTTCAGTGTCTTTAGATGGAAGATATTCTTCTCTTAACCCGTAGCGGGACGAACCTCTCTATCCTGTTGTTTTCCCAGAAAAGCAAGGTCAGCCATGCCTACTACCAACCTTGCTATCTCCCAAAAACCAGCTGAGAAACATAAGGCATCATCACTCCTGGTGCTTTAATAAGAATCATATTTGATTTAAATAACGAGTAATTTGGTGAGCATATCACAATTCGCGGGAAACATTATTTCGAGAGTTCTAAATGATTATAATTTTGTATTTTTTTCGTTATAATTGCCGCGGATTGAATTCGATCAACATACAACATAAAAAAGCTCTGCAATTTGCAAAAAAACGATAGATTTTTTAAATTTCACGGTCTAGAATATTACAGAAGTAGCATTGAATAGATTTCTCTGTATGGTACAGGTATCTACTAGCACATAAACTTTTTATTTCCGACGGCCACGTTTCCTAATCGCCAATAAATGTGCGTAGGCGCGTGTGAAGTTCCGTTGTGCATTTTCCGTAGGGAAAATCGTATTAGTGGACCCACATCGGCGTAACCGTTCCGATCTCTAGTTTCACTGCTGATCCCAACCTTGGATCTATTTGTTAATCGAATGTCGATTACATCGGAAAGGGTCTTAATGGTAACATGAGTCTGGAGGTTTCAGACGGGAGATGGATATACTTACTTTGTGTAGCGGTTGGGTGTTGTTTTTGACAGCGAAGCAATGTGGTAGACGTTTGGTGACCAAGCCCAGTGGTTTAGTGACATATTACTTGATCAAATGTGTTATTAGTAGCCTTGATTACTCGTAGCAAATGCAGCAATGCAAAATTGAATGTCCGTTTTATACAGGGTTATTGTAAAACATTAACAACGTCTTAAGAGGTCATTGTACTCATCATTATGAACAACTTTTACCATGGGACCATACCTGAAATTACGAAAAATAATCAGCTGTTCCCTACATTTATGTTCGTATAACTCGTCAAAATGTAGGGAACAGCTGATTTTTCATTTCATTTTGAAGGTGTCATGTGTCATTTGTAAATTTCTATACCTAATTTACCACGGAAGAGCACTGATTTACAAGATACGGGTTTTTCTTATTGCTGAATGGGCCTGCTCTTAATTTCGATCACGCCTGCTGGAAAACGATGGATGAGGTCTATGATAGAACGAGCGTGCCCAGAAGATGCCTGTTTTTTAACTAGATTGGGATTCAGCAGTTCATATAGTTTTAGCAGCCTACCTTCACACTTATATCAGTGTACAAATAATGTTATTTGTATCCTTAGTCTTAGTAATATTTCTGTACTAGGCTATATTGAAGAATGAATGAAGTCCTAATAAACGTTATTATTTTTATAACCCGTGTCTGTTTTGAAATCTCATAACAAGCCTATCAAAAGTTCATTTTTGTCTTCAAAGTTTAGTTCCGCAGCTTTGTTCTAAACCAACTCTTTATAACTTTGTACTTCCAATTAAACTTTTACAAAGCTTAAAATTTTACTTAACGTGTTCAAATATAATAAACTCTTCAAAAGACAGGTCCCATTGATTTGAAGTTTAACATTCGTGTATCTATAATTTGCACCTAACCGATTTTGATCAAGGAGAATCGAGGAATTTATATTTCACTTAAAGCAGTCTGCGGAGTAATATAAATTCCAAGTCGCAAATTACGTTCTTTTGGATCTGCGGAACACATTTTGAGGTTCCTGTTTCGTTCGTCACATTTTGCCATTTATACTTTTAGGTAATACTTTACTAGAGCTTACTTCTAAGTTCTATATAAATCCTTATCCAAATCAGCTTCTTAATGACCAATTACAACTCTGTCTGTCTGTTACCGTTCATGCCATAACGGCTGAATGGAAATCGATGAAATTTGGCACACAGGCGGACAATAACTTGGGTTAGGACATCGAATACCTTTTTTAACCTGGTGATACTTTTCCGTGGGTTAATTTCGGATATACACTCGGGAGAATGCCCTGGCATAAGCTTGTAGTAATCTATGAGAAAAATATGAACATCGAGAAAAATGTACTCACAGTATTGTGAAGACAGGCCCATAAAAATATATGACTGCAGGAAACACATTACACTTTTTTTCATGCAATCTGCTTTACATAAGCTACAACTACTCATAAAATTGTGCTAGTCTGTAGGTAGCTACTATGCCACTACACTCCATTGTGTTTTATCAAATTCACAATCAGCATTTACTTTGTTAGCTACGGGAAACAGCTTTGTCAACTGTGTTTCTATATTTAGAAGGCTTTAAGTTAGTTCTTAATCTTGCTCCGTTTGGGGCTACTAATTTGCACTGTATTTGGTTTGATTGTATCCAAATACCATTAGTTACGGGTATTATAATCTCTTTGAATGTATCTTTCATTAGTACCAAATAAATAACTCATTACACTGGACTAATCTCTTTACCTCCAGAGCTTCTGGGGTCAACGTTTATCCGCCACATCATAAGCCCACATTTTCTATTAAAGATAGTAACGACACGTGTAAGCAGACAAAAGCTTCCTTTAATTCAATTTGGGGAAACTTCCCCATGGAGCGATAACTCCATCGGTCACAATTTGTGACAGGTTTTCTCGCAGCCTTATCTTCGGGCCACAGTTGGTTTGCCCGAAATATCTTTCTTGGTGGACGCATCTGTTCTAATTTAATTTAGCAATCAGTTTCTCTTTAGTTACCTTAACAATTAAGAATTGTCTTCGGATTCCCAAATTATTGTTGCCTTTTAGGTTGGTAGGCTATAAACAAAATGTTGCGTATGGATGGAATTTATTGTATTAAAATGTAAAGGCATTTATTTAAATTAGGCTGAGAATCAGAACTTTTTGAACGTCAAAGCTGTCTGCTCAGTTTAGATTTTGATTCTATACAGTAAGTATGCAAAATAATCAAACATTACGAAACAAAAAACAATAATTTAAATTATTTTCCATATGCCAGTTGTGAGGAGCAGTTTCTGTGGCTTCCAGTTAATGAATGCTCATGTTTATTATGTTCCTGTTCCTCACATACATAACTAAAAATCCCAGACGACCAGACCATGTTTAAAAAAACAATCAAGTCCCCATCTGTTACAGGCTTATTTCTGACGTGCCTTATCTCATATGGACACAGTTCCCGTCTCCCCCTAGTTACCCTCCCCCCTTCCCCCACATAGTCTGGTGTTGAAATGTTGACTGTCATCAAGCAGTCTAATATATTACAGAGTGAATTTGACATTATTTATTCACTGTCCCAACCCCTTCTAGGTGTTGTGGCGTTTAGAATTTATAGGTTGTAGTGCGAGGATTTAATGGTGATTTAGAGTGTGTCAGACGAAGACATCGGAGAGGCTTTGATGTTGAAGAACAATAGTTGTAGCGTGAATTGAATGTCAAAACTAACTATACAGGGTGTTTGGTAGAAGGACCGACACAATTTTCTTAGGGATAAGTAGTGTCATACTATCCTAATTGTCACCCATATCACCTGTCTTAATTGTTCTCACGGTAGGTAATTGAAACAATAATACATATTATGTGTCTTTTTGATCATCCGAAATATTGTCACAACTTTTTGGTTTATGGTTTTAATAGAGCGCAATAATTTTTGGTGTCTGCCATGTGCATATGTACAATTGGTTCTAAAAATGATTTGGGTGCTTCCAAAGTCGTAAAATTGTGTAAAAGAACGAAAATTTTCATTTCCCTGTACTTAGCCTTAACCCTGTACTAACTTTTACGATCAATATTCTTAACGAAGTAAAATATGTAGATGTGTGATGGAAATGATGTACGTGAATGAAACGACTGTCTGAGCAACAGTCATCCGTATCTTAATTTTTCCTATCATCACGTTATGTGTAAACTTCTGTTCTTTATTAGCAACAAAAACTCTTTCGTCGGTTTCAAATAACACTGTCTCGATTGTATGAGAAAGGTTTTATGAATGATCTTTTATTTGGCCAGTTTATCATTATATTGGCAGCCTCTATTCATGTCATTAGATCTTTTGGCACACATCGCAATAATTCCAGATATTTCACCTAAATAAATGTATCTACTATCTACAAATACACTCGTGTTGTTATTCATAGACAACTGTTCGCTAATTGCTCTTACGTCTGCAATTCTATTCACTTTGACTTTCATTTCATTGCTTTCATGACTACCTTCCTCAGAAATATGAGCTGCTAATAACATGCTTGAAACAGTTTCAAATCCTCTATTACTTTTAATCTCTTGTTTATTGCTGTTCTTAATTTCACCTTTTCTAATAACATTTGCCTTCTACCATTTTCCATTGGTGACGTAACTTACTGCAGTGATATCATCAGAAGAGTCATCCTTGACATTGCTGTCTCGAAATTGAGTTTCGTGATTCTTGGAATTCTTGAAGTGTTGGCGACCTGAATGACGCAGCGATGTCCGTGTTTCATGGACTGTTTTCAGGTCAGGTGGCGAATTTTATTAGTGTTATGTCCATAAATATGCATGAGGTGTATGAGTCTGCGTAATAACACTCACGATTTGGGGAATCATTGTGTTTTGTTTTAAGGCTTGTGGGGCGTTTTTTTGTTCTTTATTTTTATTATCCTACACAGTATTACATTGTACATGTTTTGGCCCGTATTCGTACCATGTTTCCGCTTTAACGGTATCTTTGCTTTTAAAACTATTGTAGGCACCTAGCTTCTTTATTTGCTCATTTATTCCTTTTAAATGCTGGATAAATTGAGCTTTCAAATCCATACTTAAAATTTTAAATTCAAAAGTAACTGTCTTTATGTTACCTTTTCACGCCTAAACCACTAAACGGATTTCGATAAAATTTGGCATGGAGATAGATGGCATCCTGGGGAATGAGGTTAAGGATAGGCTAGTTTTTGTCCCGGTGGCACGTTCCCGTGGGATAATCTGCGACATCCACGCGGGCGAAGATGCGGACTAAAACGAGTCGTATCATTTATCATTTTCGCTAACTTAATGGAATCAGGCGTTACGAATTTCCGCCAGCATTAAATGTACCAAAACTTGTTTTCCAATCTTTCATCGCTACATAAATATGAATCCCTGATAAATGTAGGTACATATTTCTTGATCTGTTCAGCCCACTTCCATTTACACATGGCATTCCTATTACGAGCAGCTGATATAAACTGCAAGCTCTCTTAGATAAATCTACATTATATTACATCTTAGAGCAACAAATTACACGTCTCTTGGGGTTCCGCGGGAGAACACAATTGACTGTGGGTTATTTTTAAAAGAAAGAAAGATGGCAAAAATAAGAAGCACATTACAAAAAAGAGATAAATTACACTAATACAATATAGCCAAAAGCCTCGTATTCAAAACCTACAAGTAACTTTAATAATTTTGTATGAATCAGGGTAATAAGTGTCATTTTATTGTTTAATATTGATAAAGCAGTTGTTCAAAGGCAGAAATAGAGCACTACCTACTGTCAAAGCCCAAAGCATTGAATGAAATTGATTGTACTTCATGTACACGACGTTAGTGCATTATAAAACAAATATAATTAGTTTTAGCAATAACGTCAGTTCTCATTGTGTTTGTTGATTAGACATTGACGCACCTCGTTAAACCACAAGCTTATTACGAAGAAAAATAACTAATAATTAGTCAATATTAATTATCTCATTGTTAAAAGTGACGGTGACTACTCGTGCAACACCTAGTGGTTATTAATAAAAAAAAACGTTAAGAAAAATCCTTGAAACACAACTTTTCAGAAAAGAAAAACAGAAAACTGTATCTACAGAACCACAAGTCTTTCAAACCACTTAACTGCATTAAATCTTGCGTCCTTACCACTCGTCGTAAGTGCGAAAGAAACAAGACATAGAGTGGTTAGACTCCATGGGAAATGGTTTTATGTCTTTTAACACATGACTGGCGACTCTTTATGGGTTAAACTCGAACGCAGAATGCAGCTGGACAAACGTTACATTACATGTGAAGTAATGGAATCCGCTCTATTACATACTTCATACCACTATGGGTTCCTGGTAATGGATTTTGCTTTCGTACAAAAAGTTATATGAGTATCATCTTGGTTTGTAAAGCAATCGTACAGAATGTGGTAAGGAAACGTTATTTTTTGTATGGGAAAAGCTATCTGATTATTGTACCTACTGTGGTCATTTTCGATGGGGTTATAATGTATACCGATGTAATAGTAATAAAAATAACCCGATAGCCGAGTGATATGTGCAATTATGCAGGGTTGATCTTGACCTAACCTAACGCTGTAATATGAAAACATTGTAAAAGCCAATTAATTATCTTTATTTATCTATACTCTATACTAATATTATAAAGCTGCAGAGTTTGTTTGTTTGAACGCGCTAATCTCTGGAACTACTGGTCCGATTTGAATGATTCTTTTAGTGTTGGGTAGTCCATTTATCGAGGAAGGCTATAGGCTATATAACATCACGCTACGACCCTTAGGAGCTGCGCAGCGTGTGACACCGCGGGGAACAGCTAGTATTATATATTCCTTGTCGGATCTTCTCCATAGGAAACCACCAAATGGAACCGTGCACCTAGTTTATGACGTTTTATATGTGCTCATTTATGTTTATGTGCAAAACTAATATTATAATAAAGAGAAAGGATTTAATTTTTTGTATGTTTGTTTGTTTCGCGTTCACGCTAAAACGGCTGTATGGATTTAGATGAAATTTGGCACATGGATAGACCATGACCTGGATTAGGACATAGAATACTTTTTATCCCGATATTCCCACGGAATCGAGACTTCTGCAGGTGAAACTGCGGAGCGCAGCTAGTGTGAAATAAACATAATAAAATTATTTTAGTTTAAATCTTTCTTACGCCTTTCTGTTTCGAATGTCCATGATGAATGTAACGACGTCAACGCCGAAAACACTAAAATGTTAAATACTATGGAAATTATGAACTTTGAGTGTCTATAAAGGAAATTAATTTAACTAAAATGACGAACAATAAACAGCTAGGGGCAATTTAACACAGCTCGGAATCGTACGATAAAGTAATTGGAAAGGGACTCGATAAAAATAATTATTTATAATACCGAGGACCCCGCTAAGGATAACGACGCTGAAAGTCATAAAGTTGGCTTTAGCTTTGAAAATTGTTTTAAATTTGAAAAGACTGAGTTCTTTTATTTCATTGAGCTCGAAGTTTTGTAGTAACTTTTCAGTAATCCGAGCTTAGAGTAGCAAATGCAACATCTGTAGATCTTATCCATGGTATACAAATAACGTAATATATAGAACTATGTGGTCTGTTGTCAGATATTCTTGTAGCACTTCGGTGTATATATGTCTACTAACTGTTGTAGCGATATGAGCAGCATCCAACATTCTTCTTGATTCCATATATTTTATGTTATTGGTTTAATACAGCCTTTGGAATTAGTGCATGATTTGCTTAGAATTGCATCACTAGTTGCTTTACTTTTATCAGTGATCAAGAAACTTTTGAAACTCACTCACACTCATTTCTGAACTTCTTCTTCTTCTAAATAATTACACGCAGAGACAGTTTCAGGATACAAGAAATAGCGACTTTATTTAGTATAAATGTGGATTGCTTCTAATTTTAAAAAATACAGTACTACAAACTGTAACTTTGTTACACATTTTAACCGCGATCTCGTGATATCTCCGTAAAAATCTACCGACATCTGTTTTCAAATCAACAGTTACAACATACGGTTGTGCAGCTGTTATTCTGTTATCTTTACGTCGTCGTCTAATTTCCGTGTGTATACAAATACCTAAGTCTTTTAAATATGTAATAAGTAGCACTCATCTATACACATCTTAGACATAATACCTCGATTGTATTCCGCCATTCTCGTTGCTTTACAATTAACACAATGGCGGCTGTGTGAACTGTGAAACACGAATATGTTAACACTTTCAATGAATCAGCTCCAACTTCACAAGGTCGTCTCACTTGCAATTCGTTTTTCAGTTGGAAAATTAACGGTTTCCCCTAATTTGTATTGTGTTAAAGTTCATTTTGCTCTGAAAATTCTTTTGATGACTGTTCTACTTCATGTATTTCGCTCTTCTTAAGCGTAACAATCGTTTTTCAGTTGGAGAAACTATTGTTTTTCCTAATCTGTATTGTGTTAAAGTTCAGTTTTGTCTGAAAATTACTTTGGTGACTTCTTTAATTGGTATCTTTCGCTGTTCTTAAGCGTTAAGGTACCATTCGGAGTCTGCGCTTCGGAAAATCGAGTGTCTCGGGTTTATATCGTCGTCGTTGTTGTGTCTGTGTTTATGACAGTGTCTGTATCAATGTTTGTTTGTATAAGAAAGTGTTTACTATGTGTCCGAAAACTGTTGGAGTTGTGCCAAACTGTGTTTTTCACTTGGTTTTCTCATTGCAGTTTCACTAAGCAAATATTCCTTTTATGTGTGAACTTTCTTTATTGATGCAGTTGCTTTTTGAGGTTTAACATAATAGATTAAATTGATGGATTTGTTCCTTTGACACGTTTTTGTATTGGAGTGAAATTAATGTTAACGTTTTAATTGTCAAAAAATTATGACGTTTTATAATTGAACAAGAGTTTCTGGCGCTGAAAGATCGTGGTTGATGTAATAACTGCTGACATGGAAATAACAACAACCTGTTTTGGTTTTCAGTTCAATGAATACAATATACTTGATTCTTTATTTTCACGAAAAATACTTTTAATTTAATTAAATCGTAAAATCTTAGGAATTTCTAGATTTTGTATAAAACCTGTAATGACTATATTTTTAATTTGAAGTCAATCGAGAACCCATTAACTTAAGTGTTTATCTCCTTAATGACCAATCGTCACTGTCGTTAGACAACGATTATTCGATGATTTGATCAATAATAAAAACATTTATTATGAAATATCACCTTTTGAGATTCAAGTCCAAAATCAAAAGCGAAGTTTCCTAAATAATATTTCCAAATAAATCGATGACAAACAAAATAAACTTCGTAAAATTTATTGGTTAAACATTATTATTAGTCCCTTATGCGTTTCTCATGACTTATTGCAACACGTTTACATTGTGCTAATGCCAAATAAACAATTCTAAACAAATCAATAACAGCCTTCGATATAGAAATTGTTATATTAACATTGAATGCCAGTTTCCTTTCCGCCCTTGTAACAGTTTGGAAGAAATCACCCTGTATACAAGGTGGAAACGACGACGTACGACAAAAAAAAACTTCGTATCTATATCTTCGTATGTTCTAGCTAGTTCTAGCTATCACGGTTCAAGAGATAAGAGCAAGTTAACTTATCTTTAAAAAAAAATTAAACTTAAATTGTACTTATTGCATTTCTGAATCAAATCTTCTTGTTTTTCTTCGTATCGATGATTCCATTTATACCTATAAATAAATAAGCTTTGACCTTTGACTTTTAGTTATAAATAAGCTTTGACCAGAATTCGCCCACATCGGCAGCGTTAGCGTTGGCTTCACGAAGGTCTGAATTTAATCAGAAATACTGAATAGTGCTTGTGCCTATTGGGACACGAGAAATCCTTCTAAAGATGGCAATAACTTAAGTTTTAAACATGTTACTTAAATTTACAATTATTTTCTTTTGAGTGAAGACATCATATACCGTCTACATTTAGTTTGGCTTAGTAGGCGACTTGGCCGCCGAGTCTCGTCCGATCCGGCCGAGTCAGGAATTTCATTATTATTAATATTTTTGAGTAGTGTTTCGGACTATACTTTTTTTTAAGCAAATTTTGTACAGTCAGAATGAAAAACCTTAGTAGGGTTTGAAACAAAAATCTCATCAATGTTAATTTTAATTACTAAAACTATTAACTAATCTCAACCTGTTTATACATCCGGTTAAAATCTTCAAACGACGATGCGATATTCATTCATCTAGTTTTTGCTCGCTACAAAAAAAATGCAAACAAGAAGTCTGACTTTTTGCGTTTGTATTCAAGAATCGGTATCCAATTATATATACTTACAATTCAACGGTGATGGCCATGTTCATCATATATCCGGCGTTTTGAATTCAGATAATACCTGGATTTGTAATTGATCGGTTGTATTCTTGCAGCAATACACCCTATTTGCTTAACACACTATCAATCACAATCTGCATCATTTTGAAGGATATTGGCGCCGATTCTGTTTGTTCACAAACTAAACTAAATTTAAGTTCATGCATCTTTTTCTTTCTATTTCATTAAGAAAAGGACAGAAGATAAATATTAGTTTAGTCCTGTCAAATTAAGATACTCCATAGACAACTTTAGACGAGATAAAAAAATTGGCTATTAAAAATACGTCAATTTACGTCAGGCGCTGACTAATTTGACAGGACTAAACTAATATTTATCTTCTGTCTTTTTCTTAATGAAATAGAAAGAAAAAGATGCCTGAACTTAAATTTGGTTTAATTTGTGAACAACAGAATCGGCGCCATTGTTAATGCAATGCTTCATATGTTCGAAAAATGTATCTGCTCAACGACTTGTTGAACTGTCAAAATGAAAGCCATTCCTATTGTTAGGTATTGTGTTACGCAATTAACTCACTGTTTCTGTTCTATTGCTACTCCCGTTTGATTATTGCTGTTACCTGAAATTGGGAAAGGTATTTCCCGACGATCTCCTCTTTGAACCCTTGGACTGTGACACCAAATTAAATAAATAAACAACCACTCACTATGACTAACAAATGTTTAATGAGTAAAAAAAAAATTTAACATTAAGTAATTGTTACCATGCACCGTCTAAGATGTTAATGAAGTTATATAACCTAAGCTAACTATGTGTCAAATTGTCAACAAGGCCCCCTCGAATGTCACCTATTATGACATGCCTTCAAAGCTAGAATAATAGCAGACATAAAAATAAACAAACGTCTTGAATCTAAAATAATATGATAAATATTCCTCGGCTCCATTGTAAAAAACTAAATTTTATGTTATAACATCACCTGATACAGAAACCATTGAAAAAACTTTGACCAATCAACGCTCAGTGTTAGTTTGTTTACCGTCGCGTCGCGGAGATTCCGAAGTGAACCGAACAATTCCGAACGAACTCTGTCGGCACTCATGCGCATGTCGCGATGACTAGAGTGAGGAACACACGGTGTAAGGGAAAAGTGCATCATGTTCTACAATGTGTTAGGTAAGGTCGCAGGATAAAAATAGTACCTACAGCTGTGTTTTGTGCAAAAAAAAGTGTTGTGAGTTGACTAAAATTTTGTGAAAATGCAACGTGTTTTGTATTTTTTCAGGTATGTATTGCCTTTTTTCCGGTGGAATTACCTGCATTTTGATCTAAAGTTATATTCAATCCTGTTTTGTGCACATAGTGAATATTTTTTCTAGACTCAATGAACAATTACCTACAAAAAAAGTAAAGTTAATAATTCTTCGGAAATCCGTGATGAGACGCTATTCATGTTTGATCACATCATGACTCAAAGAATCCACTTTTCTCATGATTCTAGTTATAGTATTAGTAATATTATAAAGAGGAATGATAATGGTGGTTATAAAAATGCCTCGTCTAATTACTTAACGTAAACGAAAGCCCGTCCGCGGAATGTTAACTTAGAAAGACAGGTCTACGAACGGCCTTGGGGTTTATAAACTGTTTTGAATAGAACATGGCGGTTAGCGAGGGGACTTACAGTAGGGAATGGTGCTGCCTATGTTAAAATACGGGATGTTGTTGTCGATTAAAATTATATACAATTCTTATTTAATGGACATATGGGTCTTTGGTTTGTAGTCAATTTGAATCGAAAGTAAGGAGGTTTGGCGATAATAACTGATGGGGAGTTTGTTGCGCCACTTCCCAGCGATATCACTAGGAAGTGGCGATGGGCTGGGATGGATGGATTTTGGGAGAAGTTCAAAAAGTGCTGAGTCTCAGCATAAATAGGATTAACTGGAACAGCCCTTACTTTCAGCGAATGTCCAAGTTTAATTACTACAAAACAATCATTTGACGAAGCTGGGATTCTAAATGATCTAAAACCAAATAAGTATTGAATGTCAACACAACCTTGTACCTGACATTTGCCAAGTTAAGTCATCCGAACAAAAATGCAGCCGCGTCATGTAGACGAGACGTAATTATAATGTTTATCATAGTACTAATTATGTTAGTACGCCATGTTTACGATGATTATCGTGTTTTTGTCACTTCTAGTCAGCTCTGAGGCTGTTGCGAAGTTTTGCTAAAAGGTCAGCGAGGCTAATAGAGGTTGTGCGCATAGATTTAATCTTTTTTTTTACCTTTTGTCTGGTTTCCGGACTATTGTTTAGGATCTGCTGCGCTTAAAAGGATGTCTGGTTCTTACGTGATTGACCAATTGCTTCTTCCTTTGATGGGGCAAGTTTGACCAGACGCAGCATCAGCGAAACCAATTTGCAAGTCCATAATTCTTTTCAAACTTAAACTCATCATCTACCTAGTCTTTTCCCAACTATGTTGTCGGCTTCAAGTCAAACCAGATGCATCTGAATACCAGTATTTTATATGAAGCGACTGCCTATCTGACCTCCACAACCCAGTTACTGGGTAATACCCCTTGGTGAGACTTCTGAAATTATGACATACACATAACATGATTCTTGTCGCATTGATATTTGTGTTTCTTTGGCTATTAACTCGACTGGTCTTTTCAAATCTTCTGAAATCCAGGTTTTGAAGCCTCATATGAATCTGTACACGTACATCGATATTTTATGGAGCCCTATCCACACATATCAGGGCCATGCGTAGCGAGGGATGTGTGTGAAACCAACCAATAACATCGCTTCATTTTCATAGCTTCAACTAAGTTAGCATTTGTATTGGTTAGTTTTACACACATCCCTCGCTACGCATCCCCGCTCATCTCTGGTGGAAAAACAGCCTAAAGGAGCACGGTTCGTCCACGGCATGGCCCTGATGTGTGTGGATAGAACTTTATTCTCTGATCTTAAGTTTTCTCCACCTACTTGCTTATAACACTTTATCAACTCCATTATAATACTACTCCATTACCAAAATTATACACACCGTTGCTTATCAAACGTTAAGACTACGTAAGAACTAATTAGCATTGTGCTCAGATTTATTATCATTTAATCTCCACGCTTCATGACTCACCTTGGATGTATGGATAAACATACATCTTTATTTTATACTGCCAGTACTGCATAGATTATGTGAGGATTAGGTCATCACTGTGGCTTGGTGATGGCATAGCATAATTATGATTTATAGATGTACGTGATAATTAAATTCTTTATAGTAATCTGCGCCACAACACTGTCCTGCCAGTGTTGTGGCGCAGCCTGGGAGAGGCCTAAGTCCAGCAGTGGACTGCGATATGGCTGAGTTGATTGATTGATTGGCTAACTGCTAATGAACCTGATGCGGTCATGAGCACGATTGGCATCTCCGAAAAAGCGACCAAGATGATTGATGTAATTTTAGCCTATGCGCATCGAGCCCTTTCGCATGTTCGTCCTGCCTGACATCATCACATTTTGTAAAACACTTATGCAAGCACTTGAACAAGTTTGAGTAGCAGATCAGACCCAGGTGGATACTGCTGTATTCATCTGGGAAGATATGTTGGAAGTTATTCAAAGGCAATCTTAGTCATTCTATCATAGGGACAGGAAAATTAAGAATGAAGACTAATGAAGAGTCCATCAGTATTCAATACATCATTGTGCATTTGTTACATACATACATTGACAGGCTGCCTACCCTGTCTTTCGCCGTTCCATAGGCAAACACAGTCTTTTTATCGCTCCATGATTTTCCACGCGATGCTTTGTCGGTATTTCAATGAAACATTGTTCGGTTCGAAGAATTTGAAAACCAACATAACTGATTTCTTGCACCTAACTATGAAGACTGCCACGACACAAAGTATCAGAAAAAAATATTGTATCACTTGTAATTAAAACAACACTTAGCTCAATTTAAAGAGAATCCACCTGTTTTGAGAGCAGGAAACCACAGTCATCTTTTTATCCTGTAGATTGTGAGTTTCTGATAAACCAAGAAACAGGTGGATGTATTAAGCACGGAATAGATAAATCTCTTCCGTGGTATTAAGTCTACTGCTGAGCGTTAGGTCCTGGGCTCGTTTCACGGGTCGGGCAAAGTGTGATTGGGTTTTTCCATCTGGAATTTCGCAGTAGCAGCCAAGATTTGTGCCTGGTTGATGGCAATAGGCTCGCCCCCTGTTACATGGGACTTCAACATAACTGGCGAAATGTGCAGGCCCTTCTTTTCCATTGGACCGTCTGGGCAAGTGCCCAGGGCCCCACAAACGATGGGGGCCTCGGCCTGCCCTAAAAAAAAAAACTATATTTAAGGGTGTACTATAGGTACACCTCTACTTACCTACGTAATAAAGGCGTGATGCTGTGTTAATTAAATTTGAACAACACCGTGACTTAGTTTTAAATTAACTAAATTCAAGAGTGGCGCAAAACATTTTTTGTTCACCGATATTCGTTTAGATGTTATAATTCTATAAATACCGTTTCCCACATGCTTAAGATATATTTTAATTTTAAATGAAGATGCTTACGTGATGAGGCAATATTTAAATATGATGTTTAGTTGACGTAATCAAGTAGGTAGCATGGGATTACCCACTGTGTAACATCAAAATGGAGGTCTGTGGGTCATTCATTTTCAAAAATCCGTTTGATTGTATTACATAGATGCTTTTAATATACTCGATTTACTGACTGCTGAGGTTATTAATAATGATAATACACAAACATACATAATCAGCCTATACTGTTCCCACTGCTGGGACACTGGCCTCCTTTCTGTGAGAGGGAATGGACCGTAATCCACCACCCGCGCCCAGTGCGGGTTGGTAGATGTCACATATATTCGAATTTTTGGTTCTTGGACAAGCCGATTTCCTCACGATGTTCTCCTTCACCGTTTTTGATAGCAATGGTGATGAAATAAATTAATACAAAGTAAAGCGCCTGTAAGGCAGATGCTGGATGCGTCAAGCTGAAGACAGGGCGCTATGGCGCTCATTAGGGGAGGCCTATGTCCAGCAGTGGACTGCTATAGGCTGATGATGATGAAAGCGCCTGTCTGGGTCCGAACCCACGACCTACAACTCGTAAGTCGGGTCCGTTACCACTGGGCCATCACAGCTCTCAATAAGCTAATACCATGTTATTTACCCATTTCTGGACAAAAGCTTCTCTTTTTATAGGAGCAGTAGAAACGAGTCTGATCAGAAAGTTTAGCTAGTTGGCGAATTCTGTCGATTTACAGAACAGCACCCCAATTGCGTAACACAAGTTCTTTCACTGCTTCATATGTTTGCAAATTTCGCCTGATCGACATCGTAAATAACGCAATGGTCGTTGTCGAAGTGTCAAAATGAAAGGCATTGCAATTGTTAATGTTACGCAATCACCCCCGCAGGCTTAAATACTGCCACAGAAAGTCATAATAGTCCTATGTACAGACGCCAGCACATCAAGCTACCCGAAACTGTCAAATTTTCCCAATCAACTTTGAACCTTATAGGTACAGAAGCGATAAAGTTGAAAATCTATTAAATAACTTTGACAGATTGTAGTAGCTTGATGTGCTGGCGACTGTACATGCGGTTCTAAACCCATAACCAGCGGGGTAATAGCGTAACACACTATCAGTAGCAATAGCTTTCATTTTGACAGTTTAACAACGTTCATTGCGTTATTTACGTTGTTGAGCAGAAAATTTTTCGAACATATTAAGCAATGGATTAGCAATATCCTTTGAGAGTGAGTTACGCAATTAGGGTGTGAAGTGATCTGTGAAGTTTTATGAAGATCTTTTCTAGGAAACAGCTTTATCGTCTCATCTCCCATAACCATACCATTCGTTCGTATAGCCTTGTGTGCAGTTGTAGGTAGGTATTCCTCTTTTTCAGATCCCATGTATGACGAACTAAGTAAAATTGTATGGTAACAAGTATAGGAAGTGCCGCGAGGTCAAGGTCATTGGCATTATGTTCAAACGGTTGACGTTCTTACGTAATGCTATGCATAATGGGTTCGTCACGAATTTTTATTTGTCTTCTAGGTTAAAATGTTATTCATTATGTGCTGGCTTCTGGTTTGTTATATGGATTTTAGTAATAAATAATATGTTAGACATAAATATGTGCCATGAATTTCGTTAATAAAAATACATTTAACACTACAAAGTATACAAAGGGCGGCTTTATCGCTTTCTGCGATCTCTTCCAGGCAACCTTGAAATGGACAGTGATTGTGTGGACATAAAAATGGGGTGGTCATTGGTGCAAAATAATTATAGATACAGTACACTATAATATGATATATACAAATATAATATGCTATATAATATATAATAGCTGTTTGTTTTTCTCTAATATTTCTCCAAATTAAACCCACCTTGTCGCTTGACAGTGATGGATTCCTCCTGGGAACTTCCCGGCATCCGTAATTTAGACGGATGTCCAATTTACTCCGTCCTGATGAGATTAGACCAGTGGATGTATTCATTACTATAAGTGTAAAATTCATTGGTTCTGTGATTTCACTTACTTAATTTCTTGTAGTAACTATTATAGAAGATAAATTAAAAATAAGTGATAAATCTTCAAATGTATCAACAAACTCGGTATTGGTAAGTCGGGCTTGTGCATGCAATTCCATGTGAAAGCGCGTATTTTGCGTACGGGTGGGAAAATCGATTATTCGATCCACCCCAGCTCCTCAAGGAAGGCCAGCAACGCCTTGATGTTACTGTGTCAATCTCAGGGAGGGTACCTGGTAGCTCTACTTTTAAGTAGTCTTGTAAAAAGCGTAATGAGTAAGGGGATGAATGGAGCTCCATATTTTCGGTTCTCTCAGATCAGAATTTAGGTGGCACCAGTGTCGGATTGGCCATGACTTTGACCTGACAATATTACGTTCCAATGTTATCATTTAAAGCTCCCCCTCTCCCTTTGAGGAAACACTTGATTTAGATGGTTCAAGGTTCACTCTGTGCATTTTGTTATTACCTACACCACAAACTGCAAACACGATGATGCATGAGGAATTGAGGACTGCTGCTACTGTTATATTTTGAACGGATTATTTTCTGTGTACCTTTTTAGAATCATATACCACCTGTTGTACTAGGCTGTCATAGTCCCGAGTAGATGAGACTTAAGCAACAACATGATAGAAATAAACATTCTAAAGTACTGATTTCTTTGTTCCAGAGGGGCGGTGTGTGAGTGTCGCACCGCCATGTCCCACCACAGCGACGAGCAGGCGCTGCTCTCAGTCGCCTCCGATTCTTTCTGGGAGCCTGGTAACTATAAGCGGACCACACGACGAGTTGACGATGGACACAGGCTGTGCGGAGAACTACAGGCCCTCGTACAGGAGAGAGCAGACATTGAAAAGACATACGCCAAAAGTTTGAGAGGATGGGCGAAGAAATGGAATGACCTCATTGAGAAAGGTGAGTCTCGTCTATCTTTGGCTCCTGCGGTTCCTAGTAGCCTGGTAGCTAAAATATTAATGAGATATCGGTTGTTAACACGTAGCGAAGGGAATTTTCTAGTGACGTAACACAAATTAAACAGGTTTCTAAAGTTAAATAAATCATTAAGAGGCCACAAGGTAACCCCGAAATAAATCGCGAATCGTAAACATTAATTAATCACAGAGGTCGTTGATTCATTTAACAATACAAATCCACTTTTAGATTTGCCTGGCCTCGAATAGATCGAATTTTTCTTCTATTTCTACTCAGCCAGCGTTTTAATGCCCTGCTGGCCTGGTGGTTATGGCCTCGCCTCTTATGCACGAGGCTGTAGGTTCTAATCCGGGCAAGTACTACCACTGTGATTTTTACCCAACTACGGCAAAGCCAAAAGGAAGGGTTATTTCAATTCATATGTACTTTTCGAGTTTGTCTTGGACATTACTGACATCATCATCATCTGCCTAGCCTTTTCCCAACTATGTTGGGGTCTAACCGGATGCAGCTGAATACCAGTATTCTATATGGAGCGACTGCCCATCTGACCTCTACAACCCAATTACTGGGTAATACGATACCCCTTGATAAGACTGGTTGTCAGACTTTCGGGCTTCTGACTACCCTTAACGACTGTCAAAGATCCACGAATGACAGCCGGGACCAACGGCTTAACGTGCTTTCCGAGGCACGGAGGGGTCACGGTGGACATTACTGACATCGTTGAAAGAAAAACATCGTGAGGAAATCTGGACTTATAGTTACTACAAATCTGAAATCGTCAACTCGTCTTGAGCAAGTGTGGTGAATTGGTGATCAATGCTTGTGCCTTCTTTATGAGAGCCAGAGCCTTTGCCCGACAGTGGGACAATTGGAGAGCAGTGGTGGCCCAGTAGTAACAGCTGCGACTTACGAGTTGTAGGTCGTAGGTTCGAATCGTGACAGGCGCTTTACTTTGTGTAATTTATTTCATCACCACTGCCCTTAAAAACGGTGAAGGAAAACATCGTGAGGAAACCGGCATGTCCTAGAACCAAAAATTCGAAGACATGCGACATCAGCCAACCCAAACTGGGCTCGCGTGGTGGATTTCGGCCCTTTCCCTCTCGAGAGGAGGCTTGTGTCCCAGCAGTGGGAACGTTATAGGCTGATTATGATGAAGATGGGAGAATTATAGGCTGGTATTATTAGCGTTACAAAACTGAAATAAATGTCTCGGTTTTCCTTCCTGAAGTCCCAACTGTGAAAAACGTAACGAACACACCTGTATAACAGACTCGTCATCATTTTAAATAAAGAACACTGTCACATTATATTTTCATTTCCAACAAAAGCGGCTATTGATAATAATAGCACTGTTATTTCGATGACCGACCAAAAACACAATGGGTTCGGTCCTCCCGATCCATTCATTCAAAGATTGATTATGTAGCGTTCAGCTCTTATCGTTGAACGACAATGCTACTCATTCATGTCCTATTCATTGTGTAGGGTTGATGTGGTACCCTTTTTTGTGGTATTTATGTTATGGTAGAATGTTTCGGGTCATTCATTTAATTTGGAGTGGCAGGTACATACGGTTCTGTGGCAAAAGGCCTTGTGGCTAAGTAATAACAGCCGCACGGGTCGATCGATCAGGTTAAGCTACGCTTGCCGCGGTTGGTCCGTGGATGGGTGACCATCTTTACATACCAAGACCCCTCCGTGCCTTGGAAAGCGCGTTAAGCCGTTGGTCCCGGCTATCATTCGTGGATCTTTGACAGTCGTTACGGGTCAGTAGCCCGAAAGTCTGACAACCAGTCTTACCAAGGGGTATCCGTATTACCTAGAAACTAGGTTGTGGAGGTCAGATAGGCAGTCGCTCCATGTAAAATACTGGCATTCAGCTGCATCGGATTAGAATGGAAGCCGACCCCAATTAACATATTTGGGAAAAGGCTAGGCAGATGATAACAATCAATTCAAGAACATCTACCAACCCGCACTGGGCCCGTGTGGTTTATTACGGCCCACTCCCTCTCACAGAGAGGAGGCCTGTGTCCCAGCAGTGGGAACGATAAAGGCTGATTATGTATGTATGCAGAGAAATCGTTTTTGTTTACCAATCGATTGCCCAGCATGTGCTCAGACTTGATTAATTACACTTTAGTTTGCACCATGTTCGGTCTGGATCAATAAGTACTTATAAGTAGTTAGGTACTTCAAATCTTGATCCTCTCAGTCGCAGCTTGTGCTCAACTCGAGCACAATTAGCCTAATTGGATTGAGTAACGAGAAAATCATTGAATGCACTTTTATACAATGGTTGGTTTGAAGTTGATGCGATAGCTTTATGGCTATAATTAAGTCTCCTTGTCGTATTCAAATGATTTTCAATTGAATACTGTTCCTAGTTGCTTTCAAAACGGTGAAGGAAAACATTGTGAGGAAACCGGCATGTCCTAGAACCAAAAATTCGAAGACATGTGACAACCCTGAGCTACCAACCCGCACTGGGCCCGCGTAGTAGATTACAGCCCGTAGTGTCCCAAGAGCGGGAACATTATAGGCGGATAATGATATTATGCTACTGTTCCCAGTTTAGTAGAAAGGGGGTGACTAACGAGATGATGATTAATAGAGAAGTATGGAAGAAAAGAACATATTGCGCCGATCCCATATAAATTGGAATAAGGACAGGAAGATGATGGAAGGTGTCTGTAGAAACAGTCATCTTTAAAATTGCTGCAAACCTATTTAATTAACTCCTTCATAAAAACTTCTGCCTGTGTTGATTGGGTGTTAATTGTTATGTCGGTCTACCCATCCCAAAAGTAAGCATATTCAGTTGTGAAAGAGAATTTTCAAAAAACGGGTTGTAGGAACATAAAAAGTCGTTAAGTTCAGTCTGACCAAGCCTAAAGTGAACCAATAGGGCCATAGGGAGCTATAATTATTTGCCCATGTCACAATTGAATGAATACCAAAGTTCCAACGTCATATTGGAACATTATAAATCGGATTTAAGTATTCAAATAATAAAATAACAGCACGTGGCACTTCAAATTGGCATATACACGTACGTTTTCTGATCCCTTACTTTTGGAAAAAACCATATGACCATACTCCAACATCTTTTGCTTGATCAGCAATCTGTCAACAAAATACTAGTTCTAACCAACATTCCATACACAAACTGGCACACGCAATCAAGTATTGCAGTGACATCTGATCTAACAATGGCGTGAGAATCGGTTCTCTCTCCATGAGAAATACATCGGCTCTATAGTTCTGATGCTGGGCATCTTTAAATGCTGTCACGGTATGAATAGAATTTAATATCGCCCCTACAAATGAGCTCTTCAATACTGGTTTTTTGAGGGGTTCCGTAGAAATTTTGCTGATGAAAATCCTTTACAATTAAAAAAAAAACTTATAAGTGCAAATATGGGTTATTTTATAGTGCTTTTTTGAGATCCCTTCATTATGATGAACTGAGTTTTAATCATTCTTAGTATAGACATGATCATTTTTTTTTACCGACGAAATATTTTAACGCAGGGGGTCAAGAAACATGTATCAGGATGTGGGTCGATGCTCTGCCACCCTGTAGATCTTACAACTCATAAGCGCACGTAGACTTTGGTTGTGCCGGTTGTGGTGGACACGTGTACAGACTTACATATATCTGTCTGTATACGTGTCAAATGAACATGCTGTTTTCCAACATCCTCATGTCCGAAACTTAAAGAACCGAGGTTTCCGTATATACAGATCCATCTCTTAGAATCCTTTACCTTCTTAAGTTACTTGCACAATTATCCAGTATGTAAAACTTTTGCTTCCGCATGCCTCACCACGAATATGAACGTCCACACATTGCGAATCATGCGATGAGCGCCGTGCGCTGCGCATGCCTCGCGATGTCCGTAGCTGTCGTATTTCAAAAATGTTTGATTCTCTTATGCGGAACCCTGCCAGTTCATCACATAATCCGCTTTGTATTAAAAGCGGAAACGTATTCACATATTTCTTCATTGATTAATCAAAAGATCAGCGATGTCTTACGACATGAACGCATTATAATTTATAATATAATGTTCACATCAGAATCTATCGAGGTTTATGTCCAGCTGTTGGTATATTATGTGCTTTCATAAGTATTGCTTAACGTACTGGTATGTGAGGTTAATTTTAATATTGTTTATTATTTGATAGTAACGAGTTGTAATGTTGTTTTTTGGGTTAGTTTTGTTGTGGTATTTCTCAGAAGCATCCCTAAGTCTTGATTTGTGCCTGGTTGATGGGTCGCTTCCCCCTTTTATATGGGACGTAAGAGCGTTTGCCGTACGGTATTTCATACAAACTTTCAAGCCCTTGTTTTTCGAAATGAATGAACCGATTTTAATGAAACTTCATACGCATAAGCAGGGGGTCTACTCCGAAGCGCTTAACCACTGTATCGGCCGAATGTTCGGTCATTTTCTGATTCGAATATTGTTGTCCTACTACGAATTTAAAAAAAAAGGTAAAAAAAGGGTTCTAAAAAGGTTCGGATTGGCACAGTTTGGTCGGGACCAATAGTCAATATAGGAAATTAATGGCAGTAGAAAATGACCGAACATTCGGCCGATACAGTGGTTAACCGCTTCGGAGTAGACCCCCAGGATACAAAGATCTAAAAAGTTACTTATGAACATTTTGCGTTGTGTCATCGCGCTTCTTTTACTTTTCTATGCAGTCCGACAGTGACCGCGCTTGAGGTCATGTAAGCCCCTTAAGTTTTCACAGTGAGATTTTTACAGAATAAACTGGCTGATTTCTCTAAACTCTTCCTATTAGAATGAGGAATTACTTCAAGAGGATGCAAGCTGCATACTTAGAAATTGCAACATTCGAACAAGTCTTAAATTAGCATAAAACACGACGGCATACCTTGTATGTAACCAACTCATTTTCAGTACCTATGTATTTACTGTTACTAGTTACATTGTAGTGTGCAATGATTTGTAACTACATCATCTGGCTTAGCAACATCATTATCCTGAAGTTTAGTGTCCCCATGCCGACTAAAGAGGTTCTCTGTTGTGCCATATCCATATACATATCGTGGTAAATAAATATTAATAAGATGTTCCGATCTATTAATGTATATGTCGCAGCCAACTGTTTAAATTAGCCGTTTAGTTAACCGCATGGCCTTTGGAAGTAGTGCTCGCCTCGCTTCGCTCTCTCAGCTCGCACGCGGTTGATCACAGTTCTAACCTAACCCAAAATGATCGGGGTGCCCTGGCTTAGTTACTGCGACCAATTCGGCTCGCGCGTGATTGTTTACAGTCTTCCAACCTAAACTATAATTGAATAGCGTTCAGGCCGTTAGTTGAATGGCCGCCGTTTAGTTAAAAGGCTAGGCGGTTAACTAAACGGCTAATTTAACCAGTTGGCTACAACATATAAACCGGCAGGAAAGCATTCGGCAAAACGGTAGGCAGAAATATACATAGTTTCTGACTATACACATATTATTAAGCTTTGTTTAAGGCCTCATTATGTGCGCTTTTATAATTTCTAACATGTGGATATTATCGTGGAAGTCCATAAAATTTATGGAAATACGAGCACTTTATAACTTTATCGTGGACGTAAAGGACAATGGGTAAACTTGTATGGTCACCGTACTAAAAAAAAAAACTAAAAACTAAAAACTTATTGAGCTGCTGATGACGGACCCTTTTTGAAATTAATGGACCTCCAAAAACTTTTTGCGCTTCTAATAATGCACCATATTTCAATAATTGAGCCTTTTTTAACTTTCTGTAATTTTCCGTCCGCGATAATATCTTCACGTTACAAATTATAAAAGCGCAGAACAGGGGGTGAGCTTATTGTCATTAATATTAATTATGTTAGTAAGTACGCTAAGGACCTGCACCCTAATTGTAACACACTATTAATCTAAATCTGAATCATTTTGAAGGATATTGCTAATCCATTACTTCGTATGTTCGAAAAATGTGTCTGCTGAACAAAGTAAACAACGCAATGTATGTTGTTGAACTGTCAAAATGAAACCCATTGCTACTGATAGTTTGTTACGCAATTAGCCCGCAGTTTAGTACTATGTATTATATTCGCTTACGCCAGGGAACATAACCTACGGCAACCAACATAAGTTTCCAATAGGGAACTGCAAAACGCGGAGAAGCACGTACAATAGTTACGAGTACTATAGTAATAATACTTCGGTGTTGTGTGTTGGGAAATTGTTGTTTGTTCGGGACGCTGCTGTGTGTGACGTCACTGGCACGTATACCTTGTAAATAATAGTCTGTTATATGTGTCAAAACCTTGTAAATAATAGTCTGTTATTTGTGTCAAAGTAGTAAATATGTGTAGGTACACCTCAGCGGGTTGGTTCCGTAACACTAACAGTATCAATGGCTTTCATTTTGACAGTTCAACAACATTCATTGCGTTATTTACGTTGTTGAGCAGGCAAATTTTTCGAACATATGAAGCAATGAATTAGCAATATCCTTTAAAATGATTCAGATTTGTAATTGGTGGTGTGTTACGGAATTAGGGTGCAGTACCGATGAAATAACCCAAAAAAAACCCAGGTGTATCGTCAAAAATGTATGTGTCTCACTATCAAGGAAACATCTAAAATTAAATATCTATGTCAATCGATAATTTAATTCGTTAAACATTCTTAAGAGGAAATGCGGTCGGAGAGACTTTTGAGTAAAAAGTCATAATTTGAGGTTTGGCTCTCGCCTATTTCCTCCTCAAATATTGGACCAATTTAAAAGATACTTCATATACTGAATAAGGAGGATATATGTATATACATAGTGTCCCTATGTTTTTCTTTTTTCATTAATAGTTGCCAAATTTGCACACTAGGCCTCTGTTGACAGCGGTTTAAATCGGCATTTTTTTAAGGGTTCTAGTGCTTATAAAAATAATGTATCTGCATAAACCCAAGCAGGCACTTTACTTTGTGTAATTTATACTTATCTGCTAGAGATCTATATTTACTTTTTAACTTGTTTGGGTAAGTGGCTACACTAGCATAATCAGCCTTTAAAGGCTTTGGGCAGTTAAAAAGTAAATATAGATCTCTATCTAATATGCTTACATAATACGTTTAATTTCTATAAAAAGTCGCGTCCTTGACTCCATGTTAAGCATCTTTTATAGTGTAACAACATTCGATTCGGCTATCACATTTAATTTTATTACAAAAATGGATGAGGCCTTGTTCTCCATTCGCTAACGACATTATTGTTAAAATCACAATCAGACACAATCTTCTTGCACAATTTTATAATGTTTGCAGGTGAAAAAGTCGATAAACGAAACGATTATTATCGTTATGATTCAATGGTTTTTTTACTGCCTCCTTGGTCTAGTGGTACTGGGTTCGATTCCTAGGTCGGACAAAGTGTTATTGGCGTTTTCCTTCTGGAATTTTTCGATTTTTTGATCGCAATAGGCTCGCTTCCTGTGGGACTTGAAACATAACTGGCGAAATTGGGATGTACGATAATTATAGGTACTTCTGCCTAAGCAGGCGTGATGATCCAATTAATGAGTTCATTCGATTACTAATTATTTATCACTAGCAGCGCCCCGCGGATTAACCCGCATAGGTGTCGATCCCGTGGGAGTATCAGGATAAAAACTGTGCCATGTCCTCTCCCGGGACTCAAACTATCTCTATACCAAATTTCATCTAAATCGGTTCAGCGGTTTAAGCGTGAAGGGGTAACAGACAGACAGCCAGACACACATTCGCATTTATAATATTAGTATGGATTATTTTTTATCGATTGATCTTTGCTTTAAGATTGCAGACTTGTGATTATAGCTGCAATTTGAAACATGATTTAATCATCAATATAAGCGCCTAAGCACTGTTCGTATCTTAATTCTAGCATTGTTTATAACCATTAATTATTACTTCTAAAACAACCGTGAATAGTATTAGCCCCCGTTCACACGGACATAAAAATATCGCGACGGGACTTGTATCACGCACTGGATTGTCAGCTCTCGGTGTGGAGCCGAGCGTTCAGAATCCAACAGAGCGCATCCCAGCGCGTCAAAAAATCACTGTTGGATTTTCAACTCTCGGTGCTGAGCAGTGCGTTGGAAATCCAGTGCGCGAAAAAAAATCGCCGCTGGAAAAACGCGCCCGGACAACCTGTGCTTACTCAATAAATCGCAATTCAGAGTAGCTTTTACATTCAAGGTTCGCAAACTCAAATAGAATAACTTCGTTCTGCCGTTCTGCGAAAACGAATTTCCCCGCTGTTGAGTAACAAAATGTGTCGTGAATAAAAATATTCGTAATGAAAAGGAAAGTTAATCGAGTATATCAAGGATCGAAATTCGGAACAACTTGTATTCGAATCACGAACTTTAATTGGTCCGACGTACGCGCCGAAAGCGTGTTTTACATATTATCTCATTGGCCGAATTAAAAATCGAAAGTGTCGCGATTGGTCGTTTTGAATTTAGAATGGTATGCGAATCGGTCATCTGGTTGGTGCACCCTTACGTCACGGCGTGTAAGTCTTGTTATGAAATGCACTTGCGAAAATGGCCAAGCTGATGAGGCTGGTTTGTTATGCGTTGCTGATTGTGTCGCTTTTATTGCTGCTCGTATCTCACTCAAGTATTACAACCTGTTATTGAAGAAAATAACGGTGAAAACAATATTTTCGTTATGTAAATTGCACTTCACACCAGGGGCAATTATCGTAATTTTAAGAACGTTCACAGTATAATCTCAGTCTGTCAAAAATACCTCTAAAATTTTTCTCTGAAAAATTTATTAAAAAAGAAATTAATAATATATTTTTTTTATATCTTTTATTTGTTTTTTTTTTTAACAAGTTTTTGTCATTTGTGTCGCTGAGATGAGATTGCCTCTAGATTTTGAACGTAGCAGGTGGCGTTCTGTTGTTTCTGCCTAACCCCATAGGGCAAAAAAAAATCAACTGTTCCCTACATTTATGTTCGCATAACTCGTCAAAATGTATGGAACAGCTGATTTTTTTTTCGCAATTTCAGGTTTGGTCCCATAGTAAAAGTTGTTCATAATGATGAGTACAATGACCTCTTAAGAGGTTTTGGGTTAATTCATTAACACCCTGTATAACAGCAGTCTGCACAGCACTTTATCGACCGCAACGAGCAACCGGTTTCTCCGTAAGTTACAGCTGCCCGTTTAAAGCAAGTGCAATGAAAGTTATTATGAGATCGACAGAATTGGTGCCGAGAACAGTTCGCAGAAAATTAACGACAGGGGGTAATTGCGTAACACACTATCAGTAGCAAAGGGTTTCATGTTGACAGTTCAACAACATTCATTGCGTTATTTACGTTGTTGAGCAGACGGATTTTTCGAACATATGAAGCAATGGATTAGCAACATGCTTCAAAATGACATGATGTGAATGTGTGTTTCGCAATTAGGGTGCATGTTAAGTAACTTGGGTTATCGGGTCTTTCGTGTGGCCGGTAAATTATGAAACTTTTATTTTCTCTTGACTGTACTTACCTGTCAAAAAGAGTAAACCTAGATAATGTGGCTAAGACAGAGATTAAAACAGAAGACGAACTAGCAGGGGGTCGAGGAGGGGGGGGGGGGTGGAGAGGGGTTCAGGGGATCAGACCGGAATAAATCGAATTTTAATGCATACACACATGTTATGTGTGTGACCCTGTTTACATATAATTTAGGTTTTCCATCTGGAATTTCGCAGTAGCAGCCCGGAGTCTGGATTTGTGTGACGTTTGAAAGCTTTTGTATGAAATAACTGTCAAAATTTTAAAATTATTCCTCGAATACTGTTAACAGATGATTGAAAAATTAAATGTTTTTTCGTATAAGGGCTGATTTATCCAACGCCAGATAATTTTATCGGAGGAATAATCGATCGAAAAATCAGCCCTAAATAGATATTTTAAGACACTTACACGTCAATATTTATTTATTTAATACTTCAAGCACATAAAAGTACAGACGCGGACTTAATGCTATAGGAAATTCTACTAGTCAATATTTTGTTGGTCAATATTTTAAAAACTACAGCTGGCATTTCCTAGCTGATCCCTGAGAAGAAATGACGAAACAAACTCAGAGGTCTCTTTTAAAATCCAAATATTATCTATATTATTAGGATTATATCCGAGTCTAACAATGCAGGGCCAGGGGGTTAATGGCTATAGGTTCGCTTCCTATTAAATGGTTACGTAACTGGAGAAATGTGAGTGTACCTACTGAAGGTACACGTCTGCCAAACTCTTCGGGGAATAATGGCGTGATGTCCTGTTAGATATCAAATACCCTGATTTAGGATTATTACGCACGTCGTAAGGAGGGGCTTGTGACTAAATAATAACAGCCGCACGGGTCGATCGGTCACGTTAAGCTACGCTTGCCGCGGTTGGTCCGTGGATGGGTGACCAACTTTACATACCAAGACCCCCTCGTGCCTCGGAAAGCACGCTAAGCGTTTGTCACGTTTGTCCCGGCTGTCATTGGATCTTTGATAGTCGTTACTCGTCGTCAGAAACCCAAAAGTCTGAGAACCAGTCTTACCAAGGGGTTTCGTATAATATTACCCAGTAACTGGTTTGTGGAGGTCGCTCCATGTAAAATACTGGTACCTAGTCAGCTGCATCCGGTTAAACAGGAAGACGACCCCAATATAGTTGGGAAAAGGCCCACGTCATAATCGAAAAACCTATTGACATTGAACTCGGCACTACACGTGAAAAAGACTGTTCAAGCAACGGCTAAAACGTAGGGTCATCATCATCATCCACAGCCTGACTTCACCAA
Organism: Oligia latruncula; assembly: GCA_948474745.1. Taxonomy (NCBI): domain Eukaryota; kingdom Metazoa; phylum Arthropoda; class Insecta; order Lepidoptera; family Noctuidae; genus Oligia; species Oligia latruncula. Next base: position 13,190,869 of record OX419700.1, read on the forward strand.
CTGCTGAGCAGCCTCTCTTTTCATGTGCCAATCCCCACGTTCCTGTGCCAGACACATCCAGCTCCCTAATTGCGTAACACACTATTACTATCAATTTGAATCGTTTTGAAGCATGTTGCTAATCTATTGCTCCATATGTTCGAAAAATGTGTTTGCTCAACAACGTAAATAACGCAATGGATGTTGTTCAACTGTCAAATTGAAACCCATTGCTACTGATAGTGTGTTACGCAATTACCCTGCTGGTTCCACCCGTGACATCCAAGTTCTACCCGCAAAAAGTAGGATACTTTTTTTTTTGAAGGTGGGAAGTCATTAAATGACGCCCTCCCGCTCTGGGTGGAGCGGAAGGGAGTGTCAGACTCTTGCTGAATAAAACCCACCCGTGCTCCTTCCTTAGCCCTTTATGCTCCGGGGTATCGGTAACCCTTTCGGACAATCCCGCTGAAAAGTAGGGTACTTGAGACTAAATATTGAAGACTAAAAGTTTGCGTAAAGATCAATGATCTCTCTGCAGTTTACGGAAAGTTGCACAATTCATTAAAAAAAAGCAAATAAGGTGTCAATCAATCTGTTAATGGATGTCAAACAAGTATTGGCCAATGTTTTAGCGGCCCGTAACCTCGAAAGCTGGTTATGTCAGATTGCAAACTGTTGACCGTAATAATTATACAACACCTTTCCGCTTTTATCTCTCTCGTTATTATGCTTCCTCGATGGTCTAGTGGTCTGCTAAACATGAGCTCCTGAGTTCGATTCCCGGGTCGGAAAAAGTGTTCCAAGGTTTTTCGATCTGGAATTTCTCATTAGGGAGTCTGGATTTGTGCTCGGATGATGGCAATAAGCTCTCCTCCTATTAAATAAAAGCCATACTAATATTATAAATGCGAAAGTGTGTCTGTCTGTTGCCTCTTCACACTTAAACCGCTGAACCGATTTAGATGAAATTTAGTATAATCTCTATACTAAGTTTGAGTCCCGTCAAACTATCTCTATACCAAATTTCATCTAAAAATTTCAAATTTCAAACTATCCTATGTCCGTTCCCGCGGGGCGCTGCTAGTAAATAAATAAATTATACAGACTGAATGTCGGCCATGGCGACCAATCTCAAGCGGAGACTGTCCATCGGCGCAGGAGATATTATAGCGCACAAGTGTGTGCTCACTATCATTGTCCGATTCCTATTACATGTGACTTAAAAACTTAATGGCGAAATCTGGGTGTACTGTAAATGCACCTCTGCGTAGTCCTTCGGGGTTTTCAAGCGAGATGTTATGCGTGTGTTTAATCCTTTATTAAAGACTAGCAGCGCCCCAAGGTTTCACCCGCATAAGTGTCGATCCCGTGGGAATATCGGGATAAAAACTATCATTTGTCCTTCCTCAGGATGCAATCTGTCTCTCTGCAAAATTTTATCGAAATCCGTTCAGTGGTTTAGGCCTGAAACAAACAGAGTTACTTTCGAATTTTTAATATTAGTATGGATAATCAGAATCCCTTTGTTTCTTTGATGATTTAATTCGAAGCACCAAGAATGTGGAGTTCAATGCGTAGAATAATGTTATAGTAATTGATTTCGTATAAAATATTATGAAAACATTGATGATGGATTGAATAGGCCGTTGAAATAACATTTAGAGAGTACCTTTCCAAATATTTCTCCTTACTGACCAACACTGACTAGGAGTCCCATTGTTAGCCAGAAAGATTCTTGTTTATATCTGACCGAGTTTAGGGCAGCCTCGCCCAGAGAGAGAACGAAAATTGATCAGTTTGCTTGGAAAATGCGTGTTGACAATTTGAGACTTAGGCTCACTTGCACTCCACCACAAATCACTATACGTAAAATATACTTAAAACATCATTCTGTCCCTGTCAACTTCACACAATTGGCTGAAATAGAACGATGTTTTTAATACGTTTATTGCTAAAGGTATTTAGTGATTTGTGGTTAGTCGGTTCAAAACTGTGTGCTGTTTTCTTCTGTGATCTAGCATCTATTTTTCAAGAAGTGATTTTGAATCAAAAAGGCAAAGGTTCAAAAACGAATTTAACTAACCTCATTTTCCTTCCCCAGGCCCTGAATACGGCACAATGGAAGCTGCGTGGAAAGGCGGCATGGTGGAGGCGGAGCGTCTCTCAGACTTACACCTGAGCGTCCGCGACCGACTCGTCAATGACGTCATGGCCCAAATCAAGAACTGGCAGAAAGACACCTATCATAAGGTTAGTAGTAGTACTTAGTTGAAGGTGGAATCCAAACGAAAATTGTGTTGCGAGAAGATTCTGGCTTTATTGAAATTCCTTTTAGATGTATGAAGAACATCACTGGAAAGTTTATCATCCTTGATAGTCGCGAGGATAGTCCGACCAGACGGGTGGTTGTATCTGATGTGCCCGACTGTTGTTGTTGGGTTTTTGTACTGTATGTTAATCACGCGCATAGCTCTTGATTTCGCGATGTAGGATACGTCTGTGTAGTTCGTAAGTGGCAGTATAGATGTCGCCACATCTTGAAAGTCATAATATATTAAGCTTAAAATCAATTTGAATGGCTTTATGATATTTTGGGGGTGCAGTGTCGCTAACTTTCTGATGCGCATGACCTCGCCCTATCTTAGACAAAGTTTGTAGATCCGTTCTGCAGGGATAATTACGCCCGGCGATTCATCTAAAAAGAATTTTAGACAAACTTAGTCTTGTGGCTATTTAAACTGATTCAAGCCATATCCACTGTCCAGGCCGAAGAAAAAATTACGTGAACATTTTCCGTTTGGAAAAGTTCCCTGTGTCAGGTGTAACAGTATGTTTAATGGCTCGAAAGTCCATTTGTACAAAGTTCCACATTTTCACGTATCGTTAGCTACATTACTGATGCAGTTACGACTGTGTCCGGTCTCGGAGTTCCGTTTTCTTTCTTATATTCAGATAAACTTTTAAAATGTTAAGCCTTAAGAGGCTGAAAACCGATATAGAGTTCCGATGTTTCGGTATTTTAAGCCACGCCCACTATTTCTCCGATATCCTAGCGCCATTCTTAAAGGGCGGTGATACAGTGAACTACCGAGTCAGGAACAGTGGACGCGGTTAATAATAATTAAAAATGAACCAATAGATGGCGCTCTTGTATATTATTATTCATCTCATGGAAGTAGTAAAGTAAGTAATTTCTATATTGTAATATTGACAAAACAGGTACACGAATAGAAAAAATGAAACTCTAAATAAATAGTTACTTAAAGGCTATTTTGTACAACGCATAGCGTAAATTCATCAGGTGAGATAAGGCTCGCTTGGTCTAGTGGTGTTTGCATAGATTCTGAATAGCGAGTATCGGGTTCGAATCCAAGTTGAGTCGTAATAGGGAAAATTTGCATTGGTCTTTAGCTTTAGGATATTTTCATTGTTTTTAATTTATTTTGTATTTTTTTAGAATATTTATTAATGTTCTTTACAGTAAAAAGACACGTTTGGCGAACAGTTCAGAAGCGGATCTGGGACACTTAGGGTCAGTTCACACCGAGACGCGACGCGACGCGCAGTTTTCAAGATAGAAATACAATTACAGACCTTATCTACTACACAAAAAGTACACAATTCAGTGAGCTACGCCGCGCGGCGGCGGCGCCGCGCTGCGTAGCTCGACGTAGTAGGTAGACACTGAATTGTGAAAGACATTTCCGCGAAAGACACTTGCGCGAAAATACATTTCCGCGAAAGACTTGCGCGAAATACTCTTGCGCGAAGGACACTTGCTCGAATCCACTTGCGCGACGAGACAGTTGCGCGACAAAGTTTAGGAAATGAGATTTCTCCATAACATCACGCGTTTATTCTTTCAAAGGGTTAGGCAAGAGTGTATGTACACCCACAATCCACCAATGCTTCATCATGGATATCGTTTATGGTTTTCGAAAGTTGTAATGCCGATAGAAAGGTCGAAATGAAAATCTAAGATGGCGGCTGAAAAGATTTTCAAATTTGTCATCATGGGTGTCGTTATTATGGTTTTCTAGGGTGCTGAAGCTGATAGTGAGGTCAAAAATGAAAATCTAAGATGGCGGACGTGAAAGTTTCAAATTTTTCATCATGGGTGTCGTTTCCATGGTTTTCGAGAATGCTGAAGCCGATAGTGAGGTCAAAATGAAAATCCAAGATGGCGGACGCGAAAATGTTCAAAATTTTCGTGGTGGGTGTTTTTTTCATGGTTTTCGAGGGTGCTGAAGCCGATAGTGAGGTCAAAAATGTCTGTCACCAGGCTGTATCTCAAGAACCGCGGTAGCTAGACAGTTGAAATTTTCACAGATGATGTATTTCTGTTGCCGCTATAACAACAAATACTAAAAACAAAATAAAATAAATATTTAAGGGGGGCTCCCATACAAAAAAACGTGTTTTTTTGGGCGTTTTTGCCGTTTGTCTGTCACCAGGCTGTATCTCAAGAACCGCGGTAGCTAGACAGTTGAAATTTTCACAGATGATGTATTTCTGTTGCCGCTATAACAACAAATACTAAAAACAAAATAAAATAAATATTTAAGGGGGGCTCCCATACAAAAAAACGTGGTTTTTTCGGCGTTTTTGCCGTCTGTCTGTCACCAGGCGGTATCTCAAGAACCGCGGTAGCTAGACAGTTGAAATTTTCACAGATGATGTATTTCTGTTGCCGCTATAACAACAAATACTAAAAACAAAATAAAATAAATATTTAAGGGGGGCTCCCATACAACAAACGTGTTTTTTTTCGGCGTTTTTGCCTTGTGGTACGGAACCCTTCGTCTGCGAGTCCGACTCGCACTTGGCCAGTTTTTTTTAATATTTTTGAGACAAAATATAACATTGGGTAAAAAATATTGGAATCGATTCAGTTACTTATTCTGAACAAACTGTATTCAGGTTTCGCATATACTAAAAAAAAAGGTAGTATATATCATTTTGATAAAAATAATAATGAAAACACATATTGGAGATGCACTGACGATATAGGCGGCACGATAAAGGTGGCAAGTGTCGGGGTCGATGCCACTTGTCTGGTGTTTCAGTAACATTAAAATGCCAGCACAAACATGTTCCCAGTCGGGCAACGATTGAAAAAAGGGATATTATATGCAACATGAAAAATCAGGCAATCCGAACACAATCTGCACCTCAGCAGATAATTGCAGATCATACCATTAGCACTGCATCAATTGAGGCAGCCGTAAAATTGCCTACAATTGCGTCCTTGAAAAAGTGCATAAACAGGAATCGCAATGCAAATATTTCAGCCCCATGGAACCCCTTTTCGCTTCTAGCCCTCGAAATTCCTGAAACTTACAGCAAAGCCAGTCGTTTTTTTCCCTTTTTAAAGTAGCACAGTTGGTGATACTTTATTTACATTACAATCTAGCCTATTAGCTAATAAGTAATATAAATATAACTTAAACTGTAACTGTAAAATTAAGAAATCGTCCAATAACGTCTTTTTTATTCACTCTAAGTTAAGGGGAAGACACTTGATTCACGTGTTCTTTATAAGACTCGGCACTTGCACTACAGTTGGTCACTTACACTGCACTGAACTAACTCAAAAGGTTTTACCCTTTTTAGTCTTTGCACTAATTCAGTGTTGTCAAGGAGTTGGATCGCCTCGACATTCACGTGATGATGAAGTCTGTGTTCATGAGCTTCTGCATATTTTTGGATAACTACGAGTATGTTTACGACCAGTCGTGATGAATCATTTTTATTGTATGATACTGGTCCAAGAGAGGATAGATTCCTTATTTTTACGCCATTGGTTTGCCGATGGAACTTTCAAAATTACACCATCTCTTTTTAAACAACTGTATACTATACATTGCCTTTATGACAATGAGGTGGTACCAGTTATTTATAAACTCATGTCTCGAATGACCTATGAAGCCTATCTTGAAGTATTTGAGGGCTTAAAATCACATGAAGCAGATTTGCAACCATGATCTATTTTGACTGATTTTGAACAGGCCTCAATTTCAGCTTTAAAACAAAGTTTTCTTACAGCGTCTTTGCGAGGCTGTTTTTTCACTTTTCTCAATGTGTCTGGCGCAACATACAATCCCAAAAAGACGTTCTGCACAATTACATACACACTCCTGATTTCGCGTTGTACATTCGCCAGTTAATTGCTAAAGCGCTAAAGCGTATGTTCCGTCTGAACAGGTTATCGACGCCTTTGACGAACTTCTCGAATTTCAGTTTTATGCTGAGCATTCCAGTCTCCTCCGAGAAGTTATTGATTATTTTGAAGATAACTGGATCGGAAGGTTAGAAAGACGGGGCTGGCGACCTCCTAGGTTCCCCATTGATATGTGAAACACATTCGATGCAGTGCTTCAAGGTATACCAAGGACAAACAACTCCGTCGAAGGGTTTTTCACACGGGATTTTCAGCACTTTTATCAGCTCATCATCCTTCTATATGGAAGTGTTTTAGACGGACTACGTCAGCAGCAAAGCCTAACGGAGCTAAAAATTAAGCAAATTTTGTCAAGTGGCTCAAACACAACTAGCCGTCCAAGATATGGGCAAGCTTCAATAAGATTAAAAGACTTGGTGGAGTCATTCAGGGAAAGACACCTATGATGAAAAATTTAAAATTTTTCACGTCCGCCACCGATCACGAAAAATTTGAACATTTTCGCGTCCTCCATCTTGGATTTTCATTTTGACCTCACTATCGGCTTCAGCACCCTCGAAATCCATGAAAAAAACATCCATCACGAAAATTTTGAACATTTTCGCGTCCTTCATCTTGGATTTTCATTTTGACCTCACTATCGGCTTCAGCACCCCCGAAAACCATGAAAGCGACACCCATGATGAAAAAATTGAAACTTTTCACGTCCGCCATCTTGGATTTTCATTTTGACCTCACTATCGGCTTCAGCACCCTCGACAAGTATGAAAACGACACCCATGTTGACAAATTTGAAAATCTTTTCAGCCGCCATCTTGGATTTTCATTTCGACTTTTCTATCGGCTTTACAACTTTCGAAAATCATAAACGATATCCATGATGAAGCATTGGTGAATTGTGGGTGTACAGGGTGTACTGTACACTCCTGCCCAACCCTTTGAAAGAATACATGCGTGATGTTATGGAGAAATCTCATTTCCTCAACTTTGTCGCGCAACTGTCTCGTCGCGTAAGCGGATTCGCGCGTCTTCTTCGCTTCTGAACTGTTCGCCAAACGTCTCTTTTTACTGTAAAGAACTTTAATAATTATTCTAAAAATATACAACATAAATAAAAAAAAAAACAATAAAAATATCCTAAAACTTAAAAAAAAAAACAAAGAAAATATCCTAAAACTAAAAAAAATAACACTAATTTCCTGATATGACTCAACTTGGTTTCGAACCCGATCCTCGCTTTTCAGAATCTATGCAGACACCACTAGACCAAGCGAGCCTTGTTATAAACGATGAATTTACGCAATGCGTTGTACAAAATAGTAACTATCTTTTTCTGTTCGTGTACCTGTTTTGTAAATATAAAAATTACTTATATTACTACTTTCATGAGACGTATTGGTTTGTTGTTTAAAAGTGATTTTTTGCTGGCCTCCGACATTTTTGTTTGATGATAATATGAAATGAACGGATCGCGGGGCAAAACGACATACGCCCCGTCTAGCAGCGCGCCTAAGCGATCACTGTCGGATTGCGTACACAAGAAAGAGAAGCGCGATTTCGCGACGCTCGTACATTTTTACAACCCACAAAATAATTAATTACTTAAAAATAAGTTGAGTTGTCAAAAATAAAAAACAACTAAGTTTTGTATTTAATTATGATACTTATTACAAACTAACTGGTGAAAAACAATTTTCGAAGCTTCATCTGCTTCTGAACTGTTCGCCAAAAAGAAAATTAATAATTATACTAAAAATAATATAAAATAAATAAAAAAAACAATGAAAATTTTCTAAAATAAAAAAAAACAAATTTCAAATTCCCCAATATGACTCAACTTGGGTTTGAACTCGATACTCGCTATTCAGAATCTATGCAAAAACCACTGGACCAAGAGAGCCTTGTTATAAGCGATGAATTTTCGCAATGCGTTGTACAAAATAGCCTAGTAACTATTTGTTTAGAGTTTCATTTTTTCTGTTCGTGTACCTGTTTTGTCAATATAAAAATTACTTATATTACTACTTCCATGGGACGTATTGGTTTGTTAGTATAGAAGTGATTTTTTGCTGGCCTTCGACATTTTTGTTTGATGATAATATGAAATGAACGGATTGCGAGGCAAAGCGACATACGTCCGTCTAGCAGCGCGCCTAAGCGATCACTGTCGGATTGCGTACATAAGAAAGAGAAGCGCGATTTCGCGACGCTCGTACATTTTTACAAACCACCAAATAATTAATTACTTAAAAATAAGTTGAGTTGTCAAAAATATTAGACAACCAAGTTTTGTATTTTGATATGATACGTTATTGTTATAAATTTTACCAACGTACGTTGGTAAATAATTCAGATTTTTTTGTTGGAAGATCAGTTTAGGAGGTTAGTTTACCATTTTTTTGTATCGAGAAAACTTTTCAAAAACGTGTTTTGAAAACAACGAAGTTTTAGGAAATATGTTCAAGATTAACATATATTTTTTCCGCTGTCTCAAACTGTATAGATTTGGCTAAAAAATTGTTGGAGACAAGCCTATTTGGGTCTATTCAGCGTCTTAAGCCTAGGGAATGCAATCCGGATTATCCGTAATCCGAAAAATCCGGATATCCGCACATTTTTACTAGACTTCCAAATCCGGATTTGAAAATCGAATCCGGATTTTTTGAATAATTAATTTTTTAAGAAATTGTAACAATAAAATCGTTTCGGCTCTGGGGGAAGCGAGCAGGGCGCGGGACGCGGGTCGAGAAAGTGTGTGAGGCGTCCTTGATCATTCCGTTCATTCCGCTTACAAGTGTCTTCAGAGTGCATTCCGCCTACAAGCGTCGTATCAGAGCGTGCTTTTTCCGCAGCATGAATTATGTGAATTCGCAGCAGGTTAAACGACAGCACTTTAGATGCCTTATTATTTTTGAGGTCATCGAGCATTGTACCGAGGTCCTCCATGGTCTCAGTCACGACTACGATATCGGTGGCAAACCGAAGGTGGGTTATGTACTCGCCATTGATGTTAATGCCAGCCCCTTTTCAGTACAGAACCTTGAAGACATCCTCCAGTGCACTGGTGAACAATTTCGGAGAGATAACGTCTCCCTGTCTCACACCACGCTGCAGAAGGATAGGTTTCGAGGTCTGATCCTGGAGTCGGACTGACATAGTAGCGTTTTCGTACAGACACTTCAGCACCTCGATGTACCGATAGTCGATCTGGCACCGTTGAAGAAATTGCAGTACAGCCCATGTCTCGATCGAATCAAAGGCTTTCTCGTAGTCCACAAACGCTAAGCAGAGAGGTAGGTTATATTCTTCAGTCTACTATATAACCTGTCGCAGCGTATATATGTGGTGTTAACCTGCGCGCGAGACGGTTCGTGATGACTCTCAAAAACACCTTGTACAGTCACGAGCAAAAATATGAATACACTTGGCTTTATTCAAAGCCAATTTTCTCCTTTATTTTTTAATGAAATGTTATGTCTTATGTTATTACGAACATAGTATTTTCGAACCCTTAGGTTTATGTAAAGTGTCGTATTTCAACGTTGCATTTGTTATTTTACGAAAAAATCGCAGTTGAAAGTGGCCAAGTGTTGACATATTATTACTTGTGACTGTACACATGGCTCAGAAGTGAGATGGGCCTATAATTATTAAGAAGGGCATTGTCGCCCTTCTTAAAGAAAAGTATCACCACACCTCTGTTTCATGCCTGTAGTGATTTACCCTCGAGTATGACGGAACCAAACAGCTTCTGAAAGGCCTTAGAAACGGGTTTTCCGCTGGCCTTCACGAACTCGGCCGTAATTCCGTCATCACTTCGCGCCTTGTTGTTTTTGAGCTGCTTCAGAGCCATCCTCATCTCGTACAGGCTGACGTCCGGGATGTCTTCGGTGTAGTGTTGGGTAAATCTAGTTCTTGGGTAGTTTGCCAGATTTGTAACAGGGTTACTTGTTGATTTGTATAACTGACCTCTTAACAGCACAGGTTTGGCGGACACGATCCTGTCATAATCGGTCGTTAGTTTCCTAAGCTCGCTCTGGCCATTAATCTCTAGCAGAGACCTTGGAGCCTTTAATTTTGTATGTGAAAAGCACAGAACCGGTTGAAGTGGAGGTGCTTGGGGGAGGCCTATGTCCAGCAGTGGACGTCTTTCGGCTGAAATGATGATCATGAATTATTTTATCATCGTTACTTAGCACGCGAGACACAGACTAATTATTTTAATAAGAATAAGTACATATTATAGCAATACCATCATAATTATGGTATTTAATGATGATAGTTTGAATAATTCCAAATCAAGAAATTTAAAAAATCGTTTGATGTGATTTTCGTGTGCTTTTATTTTAATCCATTTACACAAATATAAGAAATATCATATTAACCAACTAATATGGGTAGATTTGTTTATTTTCATGAAAAATCCGTAATATCCGGATAATCCGGATTGGACCAAAAATCCGTTCTTAAAAATCCGGATTTTGAAACAGAACGGATTTGCATTCCCTACTTAAGCCCAATGGAACTTGAAGTTAATGCTTTACCCCATCGAACGTATGTGTTTCTTTATAATGCTCTTGAATATCATGGGGCCTGTGGCTAAATAATAACAGCCGCACAGGTCGATCGATCAGGTTAAGCTACGCTTGCCGCGGTTGGTATGTGGATGGGTGACCATCTTTACATACCGAGACCCCTCCGTGCTTCGGAAAGCACGTTAAGCCGTTGGTCCCGGCTGTCATTCGTGGATCTTTGACAGTCGTTACGGGTAGTCAGAAGCCGGAAAGTCTGACAACAAGTCTTACCAAGGGTTATCGTATTACCCAGTAACTGGGTTGTGGAGGTCAGATAGGCAGTCGCTCCATGTAAAATACTGGTATTCAGCTGCATCCGGTTAGACTGGAAGCCGAACATATAAGCCCCACATAGATGATAATGCTCTTGAATATCATGTTCGTCACTGTATCAGTCACCTTCAGGTTCAGATACTCCAAATTCCTTAGCTCTTTTTGCAAATATATCAGCTGATCACACAAGTACATTATCATACTGCACACAATAATTTTATAATCGATGTCCAAGCTAATGCAGACGTTAAATAGAGCCCACAGGGCCTAGATAAAGTGACATTCCATTAGTGATGACGATGAAGAAGTCAAGACTGCATGGGACTGATATAAGCTACCGAAAAGCTTATGTCAATCCTGTTGACATAAGCTTTTTCCATAGGAAACCCTTTGAAAGCGATTGTCACTTGTTCACTGCTCACTGGAAAATCCAAACTGCATCTATGTTGTCATCATTGCACTATAACAAGACTGTTCCAAAGTTGACGTAATTGATTTTTATAGCAGCTACCCATTTCTGTTTAATATGGTCTGATAATGTTCCTTTGTGTGTCAAATATGGATCAAGCTTGGCGACAAATTTCATACCAATATAGGCTCCAAGGCTATATGTTATGAGATACGATTGCTGATGAAATTCTGGCAAGGTTCCAAGTAGATAAAGGTATTATATCGGTCCCAGTGGACTGTGCAGGGTATATTTTTGGACAATTTTGGTACTGGAATATTTAGTATAGCTACTGCTACTATCATATCATAATAATATTATATTTTGAAAATGTCAAATAAAATTCCTGTTATTATCATATTAGTCATCAGTCCTGCCGGATAATTATAGTCTTTCCTCATATCCGTCATCATCATCTTTTTCCTACCCTTATACTAATTTATTTAAGGTCGGCGCAACATGACTTTTTCTCCCATACTTCTTTTTTAGTCGTCATCTCGGTTGTGACTCCAGCCATATTATCTTTCACACAGTCCATCCATAGTTTCTTTGGTCTTCCCTTACTCTTATAGCCATCTCTTCCCCAATATTCATTCTAAAATATGTAGAATAAAACAACACAAGTAATGAAAGAGCTCCTAAATACCTCTGAATACATAATTAATAACTCGCTTTCCATCTGAGGCGTCGTCATGAATTTTTAAGAATTTACCTTCTGTAACTTCATAAAGAAACGGCATTAAACTTTTCCTAAAGAATTTCCTCATCATTATTTATAACAGCTTAGAAAAACAATGCGTTTACTCTCTAAAATAAACATGTATGCATTCGTGAATTTAGAATACAAATCTAGATGAAAACGCCTTTCTATGTTAAGACCTGGGTTTAAATAGTTGATCGGAGCTAATGTGGTGATTTCATGTACATTTCTTGGGTCAGTAGCTCATCGTAGAAAAGGGTTATGGCTATTCATGGGTCTTCTTATTCTACCTGCCCTAGTCCCATGTTACCTTAGATTGGCGCAATATGTTTCTCTTCCATTCTCACCTGTCAACCGTCACGTTATCATTCACAACCGTTCCTTTCTTTGGAGTTTATGTATTATTTCATAAAAATGAAATCGTTACATATGAAGTTATCAGGATTAAAACTTTAACAACTACTGTTTAAATTGATAGTTAGATCTCTTCGTGGAGAGAGTTCGTAGTAATAACCTCAATAGAGAAGCAAATAACGCACAAAACGCGCTCGGGATTCGTTCCAATTATTCTCATATTACCAATACTAACTCTATCCTAAGTCATATCACGTCAACCAGTCCTTATAATCCAGTTAAGCGATTTCTCGAGAAGAAATCGAATAATATTATGTCCTAGCACAGAATACTGAGTAATCCTAGTCGTGCAAAAGTAACATGTATTAGCTACTTAGCATTCTACACAAGTTGTTATAGAATTTAGAGAAACGAATAACATTATGTACACAGAAGTGACGGACTAGTAAACAACACGATTATACTATTGCAAGTCGGCAATTTGTAGCAGATTAGCGGCGATGTAATCGCGGATAGTTCGTAGCCCACACAAGCCAGCTGGAAAATTTATTTCATAACGCTTATGTTGGACTTTTTTTTCGCATGGAAGTCATGGATATCAACTACCTACGGAAGGTAAACGGCGATGTTTGAATTTCTATCGACTTAACCGCTCTATGATTGTCATCGCCATATTCGTACTAGGGAGTCCGGAATCCCCGGTGACTTGTCCTGATAAAACATACATAATCTATTCCCACTGCTGGTACACAGGCCTCCTCTCTGTGACAGGGAGCGCGCCGTCATCCACCACGCCGGGCCCAGTGCAGGTTGGTGGATGTCATATGACGTCGAATTTTTGGTTGATTCCTCACGATGTTTTCCTTCAATGTTTCTTGAAAGCAGTACTGATGAATTAGTTTACACAAAGTGCCTGCTTAGGTTCGAACCCCTAAGTCACAGCACTCACAGCCACATCACTGGGCCAACTTACATCTATCTCATTGTTATGTGAGTTTTTGATTTGGCCCGTTCTCTCTAATGTGGGACCACAATCGTTTTCATTTAATTCTCCCGCAGATATCTTTCAACTGTCAATCAATGCACACATATCTTCCTTCATGCTCTCAGTCGTGATACTATCGCGCAATTTTACCGACACTGTCTTCAGTCTTGCAGCTTTATCAATTCAAAGACAAACGAGCGACTGTATCTGTGGAGTATTGTTATCGTTCCTTGTTAGCGTCGACACAATCGTCCAGCCATTATGTCAATTGATACTGTGCTGTCATCCGTGTACTTGTCGTGTGGTCACGATTGTGTGTGCTACGTTTAGATCAGTAGGTAATACATATTATGTTCCAAGTCTTTGTCTATCAATTTCTGCTACTACGTCACATACAAAAATATACTCGTTGGTTCTCATCATTCTTCCTGACATGACCCACTGCTGGTTATAGGCCTTCTTTTTTACTTTCTGCTAGTGGTTGAGTATTCTTTCGGTCATAGGTACTTACTGTAAGTTTGCGCGAAAGCTGACATGTCCCAATCAAGATTGACTGGTGACGTTCAGGCGTTAGTCATTGGTATCTTCATTTTCATCACCTTCTCCTGAACTCTTATTTCTGTGCCTACCATATAAACACGTTTCGTTTCCTGTTCAAAATTCTTCTCATCCCCTAATCCAATTTATTTCTAAAAATAGCTTACATTACTCGTCTCCTTTACTTAACTTAATAAAATACCACTATTACATCTATTTCGCTAAAAGCTAGCGCACGCGCTGCCTGCCCAAAGATGGCGGCTCATGAATTAAACAAGTGCCGATGTATAGTCAGCTCGCGTTTGTCCGTGACAGACGGACGGACGGAAACGTGCGTTTATGTAATGTGCTTGATGTAATCGTTTGGATAGTTGTTTATAGGAAATCGTGGAGCGATTGGGTGGGTTTTTGTGGTTAGGATAGGTTGTGTGTTATTTTAAGTTGGAATTGCAGTCTTCATCGAGAGTGCCAGTTCCAGTTTCTTCTAAAATGATATGGCTTGCTTTAAGTTAATCGTCTGGTGACTTACTCCTAACTAACTTTCAGAGGAACCTGTTACTCTTCTAGTTGCGGCACGTTCAATCTGCTGAAGAAAGATATAATTTCCGGATTCGATTTCGAAATCCTTTAGCCCTCAGCCCAAAATATGAATTTTTCCTAGAATATCAAATCAAGTCATTTATTTAAATTAGGCTTAGAATCAGCACTTTTCAAACGTCAAAATTACCTAAGACAGTCCCCCAAAACGCCCGCCCTCCACCGCTTCCTAGTGCTGTCCCTGAGAAGAAAATTTGGCGCAACAAACTCCCCAGCAGCACAGCTGTCTGTTCAGTTAAAGAAACCTGATTCAATACAATAGAAGGTGTGCAAAGTAATTAACATTACTAAACGCAGAACATTAAATTAAATTATTTGCCATATGTCAGCTAGCCACGCCAGTGTTACTCAGAAGCAATTTTCAAGACGGGTACCCACTGTTACCTGTCTTACACATTATGTATTTCAAACCATAAACCATACTAAAAATGTCTGAGCAGCTAACAATGGTCTCCATGCAAATAGATACATACATTAACTATATGAGGACTCGAAACAAAGTGCAATACATTTACATAAGTATTAGCTATAAACTTGGTGCCAATGGGTGCCAAGGATGAAACTGCATATTAATATTAAAAGGCAACATTTTAGTTGAGGTGTGAAGACAGTTATTTTGTAGAATTAGCTGTAACATATAACACTTATAGTACAAGTACAGAAGATTCACTCCTCTAAATCATTTAAATAAATTGCGACTCTTGCTACGACACACTAAAGTGCAATTCAGGTCGCACAGCGCTAATTGCCTACAGTTATATTCACCTACAAGTTGCCTTTTCTATCGCGTAACTCTGATCTCTTCCGAGTCTTCCGACTACGTTAGAGCCCACTGAACTGGCCCGACAAGTCAAGCCCGCCGCGTACTTGTAGCTTCATAACTAAAATGCGGACTGCGCCAGGCCTTGCTGTAATATTATACAGGGTTAGTTTTCAAAGACCAGCCAAATTTAAGGGTGTTGTACAGACCATCAAACTGAACAACTTTCTCCAGGGGATCAACATCGTGATGGTTTTTCGAAATGAATGAATCATGCCCATAAGCAGGATACAAAGTTGTAAAAAGTTACTTAAGAACATTTTCGAAAAATAGTGTTACAGCCAAATTAGACCTATTTTAAATTTTCCATAGAAACAGATTTCCGATTTATTCCGGTCTGATCTTTTATAATGCCGGCGCCACACATTGGATATATTGGCTCCAAGTTATAGTCTTGGTTTCAATACACCAATGTGTGGATCGGTCTTGGCCCGATACTGGCCATAAACGTAACATTGCGTCCAATAGCCAATGTCGACCCGGTTTTTCATACACCAACAAAGGCGAGGGGAGTGAAGGGGGTAGGCGGGCGGGCAACTTGGATCCAACGTCGCTCCCCGGTCCCCACATTGTTTGTATCAGTGCGCGCTATGCCGAGTGCGAATTGGACGTATGACATGGACTCTCCGAAGAAGAGAATGACGAGTTGAGCTGCGGTCCAACCATCCAATGCTCTTGGCTAGTAAGTTTGCCAAAAGGTATTGGAGTTAATGTGTGGCCGCATTAACTTGGATACAATAATTAGCCATAAATTCGTAGCCAAGTTTGGACCCAATTTGAATCCAATGTGTGGCGCCGGCATTAAATGAGACATTTCGAAAATGTTCTTAAGTAACTTTTACAAACAAGGGCTTGAAAGTTTGTATGAAATGCCGTACGGCGTAAACGCTCTTAAAGCAAATATTTAAATTCATTGACTTCTTGCCAAATTGCTTTTCCTACAGTCTTCCAACAAACTAGGTTCCCAGCGATTTGCTGCCACCGCCATGAGGGGTTATAATGAACAATCACGGCGAAGATATTACCATAGTCACCACGCTTGATAGCAGAATTCATGAATGTAGATTAGTTATTAGTGCCCTAGCCTAGAGGATTGATGGCCTTGGTCGGATAGCCCTTAGCTAATCCTCATCCCTCCCGCAGGCTAAGGGAATATGATTGAGTAGATAAAATTTGGTTCATGTTCCTTTTATAATGCTTATATTTTCTGCTGTTTTTTTTGTATATGTACGCTTGAAGGCTTTTTTTTTGCTAATGGGAAATCATCTAATGACCCCTCCGGCTCTAGGTGGAACGGAAAGGAGTGTCAGACTCTTACTGACTAAAACCCACCCGTGTTCCTTCCTTAGCCCTTTATTGTTTGCTAAACACCAAGCCGACTACTTGTCTCCTTACATCTGCATCTGTGTGTTAGAATGAGTTTTGTTTCATTACCCTAACGCCCCCGACCCGGTAAACAAGTCACTTGATGGGTGTTTAAGTGCTGATTTAGATGCGCATTTGATTCTAGAGATAAGATGGTGGCAAACTTGTTACTGGGATCGGCATTAGAAACTGTTTTTTTTTATATTCATTGTATAAGCACTGAGACTTGCATTAACGTAATTTATTTCTTTTATATCAACTTGATGCTTGTTCCCGCTGCTGGGACACAGGCCTCCTCTCTTTGAAAGGGAGTGGGTTGTAATCCACCACGCGGGCCCAGTGCGGGTTGGTAGATGTCACATGTCTTCGAACTTTTTTGGTTCTAGGAAATGCCGCTTTCCTCACGATGTTTTCCTTCACCGTTTTGTGAGCAGCGGTGATGAAATTATTTACATAATTTAAAGCGCCTGCCTGGGTGGGTATGGACCCACGACCTACAACTCGCAAATCGAGGCCGTTACCACTGGACCACCACTGCTCTCATTCATTACTTGATAGGTTTGAAAAAATCGTCTGCTCAAAAACGTAAATAACGCAATGAACTTGACTGAACCGTCAAAATGCAAGGAAATGCGTTCAATTTTAATTTTATCTGTGTTACGCAACTCCGCAGTTCTAATATATGTCATTAAATTCATTAGCTGTATTAATCACTTCAATTCTCCAGTTGTCGGCGTCTTGAATTCCGCTGACGTCATCTGCCTGGGGCCCAATATCGATAATGGATAGATTATTCAGGACAGGTACCGCGGCCGGTGCTTTATCGATATCTATAGCACTTATTATGATCCCAGGAGCCTGTTTTAATTGCTTACCTGATCTTACTTCCATTTGCACAGACGTTTGCGAATGTTTTAATTTAGTTCTGTTCTCTCTGCTATGTCTAGAATTGTAATTTTCTTTGACAAGGACCAATTACATAATTGATTTCAGTACCTTAGGACCAGAATCGTTTGTTACCGACACTTCAAAGAATTGTCTATTTTTGGCATGCCTTTATTTTTCGTTGCGTTTTCGAACTCAAAAATGTTACCCATCTTGTTCCTGCCCTTGTACCATGTTCTTTTTTATTGCTGAATGGGCCTGCTCTTGACCTCGATCACGCCTGATGGGAAGCGATGGACGAGGTCTATGATGGAACGAGCATGCCTAGAAGATGCCTGTTTACTCTTGCTTTGAAGGCAGACGGCTGTTACTTGGGGTCGATGCAACACGTTTCCTTCTTCCTTTCTCCCCTGTCAATGGTCACGCCATCAATCATAACCTTACCCAAACCCGGATAAAACAATCTGTAGGTCATGAAAATATTTAACCTGTCCGTCCCGCATAAACCCAGTCACTCATTCACAGTGCGATTCAACCCGACAAATTGTTAAACTCTACATTTACACAAGACATTTAACTTCATAAATAAATTATTTTAACAAAAGGTCCCTTCTATTGTTAATTCGTAACACGTAGATGTAAGATCGTGTGCGTTCATAGTGTTCACAATTAATTACTCCGTGCTCTGCTGACAGCTTGTGAGCTCATTTTAATTACAATATAATACCAATGTGGTTCGTAGCACTTCTCTTCTGTTTGTATCTAAATTAAGAACTTCTGCATTTGTTTGAATTAATGATCTATATTTAAACTGAGCTTTGTTGTTTGTTTAAAGTGGCTATAAAGAACAAATTCACCAAATTGGTTAAGTTTTAAAATTCCAACAATTTTAAATTTGTCATAGTTTTGATATAAGTAGTTCCATAAAAGATTATTTTTAAACCCACAAGTGGCAAACCCACAAATATTGGTATTCAGCTGCATCCGGTTAGACTGGAAGCCGACCCCAATATAGTTGGGTTAAGGCTAGGCAGATGATGAAGTGCAACGAATTGCCAAAATTCTTAATACTCTAGTTTTGGGTTATCTTTCTTGTTGACTGTGATTGCGAAGATATACACGTTGAAATTTAAGTCGTTCTGGACCTCTTCAGGGGTCATTGTACTCATCATTATGAACAACTTTTACTAAGGGACCAAACCTGAAATCGCGAAAAACAAATCAGCTGTTCCCTACATTTATGTTCGCATAACTCGTCAAAATGTAGGGAACAGCTGATTTTTTTTCGCGATTTCATGTTTGGTCCCATAGTAAAAGTTGTTCATAATGATGAGTACAATGACCCCTGAAGAGGTTCAGAACGACTTAAATTTAACCTTGTATAACTCCAACAAATTCTGCTGATACGGAAAACTAGCCTCAACACATATTGGGTTTTTACGGGTGTTTATCAAAGCACCGGGTTTAAACCCGGGAGGATTGCCCATCTGTGATCACTATTTAACAGACCGCGCAACGGTTTACTGTCAAGATGAAGCTCAACTATAACCAAAATTGGTCCTACCGCCCGCGTCTATCCGTAAGTGGTCCTTTTCGTCGGATCCACATGTAAGACAACAGACATCTACCACTAAAGCCATCAGAATGGGCGTACAGCTACTCACTAGATAATAATAGCAAGCACGTAGGACCGTCCTTTTTAGTTAAAAATATACGAGCTTACGAACATCGCTAGAATACACAGAGCTGTATTGTTTCAGAGTTATTGGCTTTTTAATTGGATTGAGGTGGTATTTTTGGACAGGCCCTCGTAAAGATTTTTTAAATTCCATTTTCGTCTGATTTATAGGAATTTTTATGTAGTTATGTAGTAGTTTGGTAGGTGTTGAGGTATCACGAAAGGAAATTAAAGTAACGACAAATAGTAAATAGGTTGTTTCGTTTAAGGTGCATGTACGAGTATACTTACTGAAAATGGGAAATATCTTATTAAAATTATCCTTTCATGAAAATGAGCCTAAATGTCTACTTTTATTGCGCAAATCTGATAGCGTCTGAGTTCCCTTTCACATATTTAACCCGTCTGCCTTCAAAGCAAGAGTGAACAGGCATCTTCTGGGACGTCAGTTCCATCATACACCTCATTATTCGCTTTCCAGCAAGGAATATCGAGGTCAAGAGCAGGCCTAATCCGCAATAAAAAAAATATCAAACAAAAAAACCTTAATTATCATATTTTTATGGCGCCTAAGTTTGAAAAGTAAATAAGAAAGAAAGAATACATTTTATTTGGACATAGTTCGTGAAACATAATATAAGTTTAAATAAGTATGACCATGACTTGATAAAGTTTATCTTAGTTAATTAAGAGTTTGCATTAGTTATGAAATGAAAACGTACGTAAAGTACATCATTAGCTGATTATAAAACCCCATCAAATCTAAGCCTAGCGGTGAGACGACAGTTTAAAAAAAATATTACTCATATAAAATTAACTTTATTAACATAATGAGTGAAAAATAACGGCCCACCTTTCAAAGCATTATCGCACTAAACATTATCACAATAAAGGGTTTTATGTTTGGAATGCAGCCAAATGACATTGATATATGTAATGGCTGAATTATCTATGTATTATAAATTATACATATATGTAATAAATATTTACGTGGCGTCATTTCCATGAGAGAGACGACATTTAAATATGTATGGGTGTACTTAGTTGAAATATACATATTTCCGTATTATTTTAATGTAGGTAGTAGAAACCTAACACTAAATGAGATGCATAATACATGAGTGTTCCATTGCTAGCATATAATCATTTAATCAACAAGACAAATTAAGTCGTATGTGTCTGTACTTACATTTACATCAAAACACATGAAATTTTCTAGAAACTGTTAGCACAATATTCACAACTAGCTTCTGCCCGCGACTTCGTCCGTGTAAAATTTCTTGTTCCCCGACCCCGTCGCATCGCATCGCCTGCCCGCTGTTAGTTCGGTTTCGCGATCTTACTTTTTTTCTTTTTGCTCGGCTCCTAAGAGCTCTAGCGGGATGGTAGCCTATAGCCTTCCTCAAGAATTGGGCTATCAAATGCAAAAAAGAATTTTCAAATCCGACTGGTAGTTCCAGAGATTAGCGCGTTCAAACAAACAAACTCTTCAGCTTTATTATTAGTATAGATATTAGTATAGATACTCTTCAAAGATCTTATACTTACAATCATCAACAAATATATTTCGAAAAAGATTATTACAGGATTTTATGTTGATAAAAAACTCTATGGCCCATAACTCCTTAATAGGTACCAACTCTTAACATCTTACACACGTGATAACTTTTAAACGAAATATCCGATTGAGATGAAACAAAAAGTATTTTACTTCTTCATAAATACTCTTGATAACATAATGCTTAATTTCGATAAAGATTAATATTACGATACATATTTAACGTAGTTTTTTTTTCTTCAGACGATTTAATAATTATTTTGAACACAAAATCGGTTATTGTGATTAAACCATGATAGCTAGATATATGTTCTCGCGGACTTTTTTGTAGGTCTTAATGGGCTCTACAAACCCGTAGTACATCATTTTGTTCTATTGTCAATAGTTTTTGTAGCGCACGCAAAAATAGGTTTTCGATTTTACACCTTGTGTTACAAAATAGCAATTTTATTACGGATCCCTAATTTTGAAATCGGACCAGTAGTTCCAGAGATTAGCGCGTTCAAACAAACAAACAAACAAACTCTGCAGCTTTATAATATTAGTATAGATTAATTAGTATAGTCCAAATTATCCAGGGGACGATTGCGTAACACACTAACAGTAGGTTTATAAAGTGTAAATCAGTCACCGCCAAGATCATCATAATTCAAGTCGTACCTATACGCCGACCGCTTAACTGAGGCGTTGCCTGAGGTAGCTGCGCGGTGCGGGAGGGGTGATAATTGTCACAAGTTGACGAATCACTGAGCTCTCGCATCACGTCACCACACCCCTCCCGCACCGCGTTGCTACCTCAGGCAACGTCTCAGTTAAGCGGTCGGCGTATAAGTTTGACTTGAATATGATGATCTTGGCGGTGACATATTTACACTTACTATAAATCTCAGACCACCAGAGAATTAACACATTTAAATAAGCAAAATACACATTACAGCAGGTGTTCAGAATAATTTAATAATTCTTGCAAAACCTGTTTTTAACTCATATTTATTGAACGGATAGGCCATGTAATGTAACACAGAGTTGGTTTTACAAATTACAGTTCAAGTAAAGTATGAGCAGTGGTGGCTACTGTGCTACCACTGTTCATACTTTATTTTCTACTTTTTTATTTTATTTAGTCGGGGCCATTAGCACTGGCTAATGGCCCCGACTCGCGAGTTGTAGATCGTGGGTTCGAACCCAGGCAGGTGGTTTACTTTGTGTAAATAATTTCATCACCACTGCTCTAAAACGGTGAAGGAACACATCATGAGGAAACCGGCATGTCCTGGAACCAAAAATTCGGAGACGTGATATCTACCAACCGGCACGGGGCCCGCCCTTTCTCTAGAAGAGAGGAGGCTTGTGTCCCAGCATTGGGAACATTATAGGCTGATTATGCTAATAAAATGTGAGATAGATGAAACTGGCAGAGGAGCAAAAAAAAAAAAATTTATTTCACATAAAACCTACATGGGCACTTATGAAACGTCAGGAGCTAGGTGCACGGTTCCAATTGGTCGTTTCCTATGGAGAAGAGCCGGAAACTCCGGTGTCCACCCGCATAAGTGTCGATCGATCCCGTGGGAATATTGGGATAAAAAGTAGCCTATATGTTAATCCAGGGTGTCAGCTACCTCCATACAAAATTTTATCAAAATTGGTCCAGCCGTTTGAGTGTGAAGCAGTAACAAACATATAAACACACACTCACAAACTTTCGCCTTTATAATATTAGTGTGATTTCATTCGAATACATCCATTGGATACTTCCTGAACTTCGACTATACCCAACGACCCTGGTTACTTCTTTTGGTGACTGTATGTACTACACATCTGCTGACTCCTTCAAGGAAAACAGGCGCGATGATACCTTTTACGTTCAATGGTAAAGCCATGAATCACATGGCCAAGTCCTGTAATGTTCCAATTGCTAGAGCGCCCGTACCTCTAGGTAACAAAAAGTTAAAGCTATTATATACAAAGTTTTCTAATAACTTCTCTAGAAATTGGCTAACTATAAAATTGCTTGGAGTCGTAACAAACAACTTTGGACACATTTATTACGATAATTTATGTAGTTAGATACACTCGTTGGTCTAGTGGTCGCAAGCCGTACAGGCTGAGCATGAGGTCCCGGATTCGATTTCCAGATCGGGCAAAGTGTTACTGGAATTTCTCAGTAGCAGCTCGGAGTCAGGATTTGTGCCCGGTTGATGGCATGGATGGATGGATTACATGGGACTTAAACATAACTGGCGAAATGTGGGTGTACAGTCACGAGCATAACTATGTATACACTTGGCTTTAGTCAAAGGTGATTTTTCCCTTTATTTTTTAATGAAATTTTATATTATTAGGAACATAGTGTTTTCAAACCCATAGGTTTATGTAAAGTGTCGTATTTGTCAACGTTGCATTTGTTATTTCGTGAAAAAATTGCAATTTAAAGTTGCCAAGTGTTGACATATTAGTGCTCGTGACTGTACTATGTACACATCTGCCTAAACCGGAGATTATATGGGCATCATGTTATGAATTCTTGGTGTATTTCACTATGGAACTTTATTATAAATATGGTCACCTCAATACGATAGAACGTTCCGTAGTTTCGGCCGAAGTTACTGGCAACTATACTCTGTTTCTCTGTTGGGGCTCGAACTAAGAATTAAAGACAACACGATTTCATAGTTCTTTGTCCTTACTCCCAATGTGTTACAACAACCTTGCCGAAATAGTTAATTTATCAGGAGTAGGGTTCGCTCTGAAGTATTGAACGGTCGGGCCCGTATCTTCGTTGACGGACATAGTGAGAAGGCCTCTTGTATAGTCAGTCGTAAACTCGTAACAAATTTTATTATTATTTTATTATATGGTGGGAACAAAAGATTAAAATCAAATTAACTCGGTAAACTGACCAACTTCAATATTTATACTCCTAAATTGAAACAGAAACTGTTTGCAAAAAATTCAATAATATTAATAGACAAAGAGAAGAAAATAAAATCACCCATTTTCCCGAAACACGGGAAAAAATTCAAAGGTACAAAAAATTACAAGCCTTTCGCAACAAAAACCTTTATTAATTTTAAAGAGGTCTTGTTAACATACTTTGTTTTTATTAACAAGGCAATTCATAATGTTATTACAGGCGTCAATTATAAAACCTAGTAGGGTTTGTAACATTATGTACCTACCGAACATTCATCATTGATTAAATAATTAGAATTAGCGGAAAGTAAAGGCAGCAGTTGTTTTGTTTATTGATGTTAATAAATATGTCTGAATTTGTCTTTCGACCTGCAGGGTAATTGCGTAACACACTATCAGTAGCAATGGGTTTCATTTTGACAGTTCAGTGACATTCATTGCGTGAATTACGTTGTTGAGCAGACACATTTTTCGAACATATGGAGCAATGGATTAGCAATATGCTTCGAAAAGATTCAAATTGAGAGTAATAGTGTGTTACGCAAATAGGGTGCTGGTTGTTTACCAGCCATTTTTAACAGTTCGGTAAATGATACTGACAACAGAACGAGCCTATGTATCTTTTTTTTTGTTAGCCTCCACTGTCCCACTCCTGGGCAAAGGCCTCCCCCAAATCCAGGAATGCTTTTCCCGCGCCACCTCGAACCAGCCCTCGCGGTACGCGTCCAGGTCATTTCGCCATCTCTTTCTAGGCCGGCCTCGGCGACGCCGTCCATCTTCTAATTAGATAAAGTTTATCTAGCATGGCACAAAATGGAAGAGGCTTATATTCAGCGGTGGGTGGAATAAGGCTGCCGATGATGATGAACATCTGATCATTCTCTTGCCCTTATCCCAATTTATTTAGGGTCGGCGCAACATGTCTTTTTCTTCCATACTTCTCTATGAGTCGTCATCTCGGTAGTCACCCCCTTTCTAACCATATCATCATCCACACATTCCATCCATCATTTCTTTGGTCTTCACCTACTCTTATAGCCATTGACATCCATACTCAAAATCTATACTAATAATATTATAAAGCTGCAGAGTTAGTTTGTTTGTTTGAACGCGCTAATCTCTGGAACTACTGGTCCGATTTGAATGATTCTTTTACTGTTGGGTAGTCCATTTATCGAGGAAGGCTATAGGCTATATAACATCACGCTACGACCCTTAGGAGCCGCGCAGCGTGTGACACCGCGGGGAACAGCTAGTAATAAATAAAATTGATGATGAACATCTATAGCAGAAATTGCTTGGATGTGGGCAGCTAAGGACCGGCAGTTGTGTCTTGGGGGTGGGAGGCCTGTCCAGCAGTAGACGTCTTTCATGTAAAGTGATGTTGATGAAGGGTGGCTAACCGTAAATATTGATACCGCCTCAACATTTTTTTTTTTTCTCCCGAATCAAATTATTAAACCGTTAGTCTTATTGAAATGAAATGGAATTGTTTATTCTATAAATAGGAAATCGGAATCATTTTTACGCTGGTATTCTGATGACATAGTCTTTTGAGAAAAGAAACACAGATTTGAGCGGACCAGTCCATTATCCTAACAAAACTAAGATTTAATCATATCAAACAATATTCCGTTATGAAAATGCACTAGATTTTTATCAAACACGTTTGCAAGCTAAAAGAAAGTTAACTACAGACTACAGTCAACATTTACTTTCATGAAATCTTTTCTCCCTGAATGTGCAATTTCATTCCGTTTATGTTTTCTTTGAGCTGTGTAACGCAATTTTGTAGTTCATGTTAATATTTTGTTAGGTATACGGCAGGTTTTAGAAAGGTGTGGTCTCCGTCCGTCCGTCAGTCTGTCAAGACCCTTTATCTCGGGAACGCGTGGAGGTATCTAGTTGAAATTAAAACCTTATACTCAGGTCTGCGGTCCCTTGAAGCTGTGAAAAAAACCAAATTTCTAAGTTAACGTAAAAAAAAGATACGGCCGTTTATGCCGCAAAAAACGTATATTTCGACACTCAAGGGAATCAAAATGTATAGGGTACTTCCCGTTGAGCTAGAATCATGTTTGGCAAGAAGCAAGAGTAGCACAAGTAAAGAAAAAAATCCAAAAACCGTAAATTTGTAGTTACTTAAAAAAACCCATGATAAACTACTTACATACCTACAAATTTGTACCGAACCCTCGGCGCGCGAGTCCGACTCGCTTTTGACCGGTTTTTTATGTAAAAGTTTCGCTTCTATCCATAACAGGGGTGTTGCCTCAGGCAGCAGACGGATTTTTGTAATGTGTGACTGATTGCTTAGTTCATGATGGCGACAGTTTCTTTGAGAATAGCTGGAGGGGAAAAGCTTGATATGTCCTCCCACAAATAAAAAGGGATTTTTTCATACATCCATGAAACAGATTTTCTAGTTGTGTATAAACTCCACAGCTCTTTTCTTATAGGTTTCGTACTGGTACTTCATCATCATCAGCCTAGCCTTTTCCCAACTATGTTGGGGTTGGCTTCCAGTCTAACCGGATGCAGCTCAATACCGGTATTTTACATGGAGCGACTGCGAGCGATCCACGAATGCTTAACGTGCATCCCATCTCATAACGGCGTTTCACGGGGGGTTCTGGGAATTGGTATTTTAAGAGGAACCGGGACCACCCCAATGTGCTGATGGTGATCACCGGGGTGGTTTAAATCCCACACTCCCCGACCTCCCTCAGGAGGTCGGGTGCCTTTTGAAGAATTCTCCAGGACAACAAAAAAAAAGGTATGTCTGTCTCATAATGACAAACAGATTGTGATGTGAACCAGTAGTCGTCCTTTTATCACAGTCAATCACACGTCCAAAATATAAACCCCGAACAATACGGCAATGACGGCACGGTTGGCGCAGTGGTTAAGCGATTGACTGCTGCACTGCGTGTCGCGGGTTCGATTCCCGCACGGAACAAATATTTGTATGACCTACAAGTAGTTGTTCCGGGTCTGGCTGTTTGTGTATGTGAGCTTAAATGTTTGTAAATGCACCCACAATACAGGAGAAATTCCTAGTGTGGGGCAACGTTTTTAAAAAACAAAGAAAAAAAAATACACAAATAAATCATTTCATACATTAACTAACTCTACAGACAATTGTAGTTATTCGCCGCGATTTAGTTCAATGGAGCGCTCATAAATCAGTTAAAATGAGAACACCCACTGTATGGTTAATAGAAACGCCTTGTATCAGATTAGAAAATTGCTGCGACATTACACTAGGATTTACCTCCTCGTTAATTTAGTTTGTACAGTAACTAAATCACACTAATATTATAAAGGCGATAGTTTGTGAGTGTGTGGGGGTGTGTTTATATGTTTGTTACTTCTTCACGCTTAAACGGCTGGACCAATTTTGATGAAATTTTTCATGGAGGTAGCTGACACCCTGAATTAACATATAGGCTACTTTTTATCCCGATATTCCCACGGGATCGACATTTACGCGGGTAAAACCGCGGGGCGCAGCTAGTAGTAACATACAGCTGCACGGGTCGATCCAAAAGTTAAGTTTCAAATGCCGCGGTCTGTTCGTGGATGGGTGACCATTGACCATCCATTACATTATGGAGTCCTCTGTGTCTCGAAAAGCACGCGTTGGCCCCGGCTATCATTCGTAGATCTTTGATAGTCGGTCCATCCAACCATCAACCGGCGAGTCACTGGGTACAGATGCCACTTAGTAAGAACCAAATGGTATTGTGTACCCAGTAACTGGGTTGTGGAGGTCAGATAGGCAGTCGCTCCATGTAAAATGCTGCTATTCAGCTGTATCCGGTTAGATTAGAAGCCGACCTCAACATAGTTGGGAAAAGGCTAGGTAGATTGATTGAAACGCCTTGTATTAGATTAGAAAATTGCTGTGACATCATTACACAAGGATTTACTCATTTACTCGTTAAATTAGCTTTATACGGTAGATTGTGCAGAATTATTTTGGTGGGTGTTCAATTGTTTTGTTGGTCCTCAGAGTCATTTAAATGTCTGAGATTTACTAACATTTTGACGAACGTCTCCTCTCTTCTAGAGGGAGTTACAATCCCCCACGCGGGCCCAGTGCGGGTTGGTAGATGTCACGTGTTTTCGAATTTTTGGTTCTAGTCGGACATGTCGGTTTCCTCACGATGTTTTCCTTCACCGTTTTGAGAGCAATGGAGATGATGGTGCCTTTTCCCAACCATGTTGTGGTCGGCTTCCAGTCTAACCTGATGCAGCTGAATACTAGTATTTTACATGGAGCGACTGCCTATCTGACCTCTACAACTCAACTACTGGGTAATACGATACCCTTTGATAAGACTGGTTGTCAGACTTTCGGGCTTCTGACTACCCGTAACGAATGTGAAAGATCCACGAATGACAGCCGGACGTGCTTTCCGAGGCACGGAGGGGTCACGGTATGTAAAGATAGTCAACCATCCACAGACCAATCGCGGCAAGTGTAGCTTAACCTGATCTATCCACCTGTGCGGCTGTTATTATTTAGCCACGGCCCCTCGTATGTTGTAATAAAGAAATAAAATAAAAATAAAGTACTTACTATAAGTTCCTTGGATCTCTGAGTTAACGAAAACAAAACAAGTACGTGCAATAAAAATGCTAACGAATTAAATAGAAAATGTGTAGCTATTTAAAAAACACACACTTTCGTTGCTATTTCTCTACGAACATAGAATAAAATCGATGGCGCTGCTGTTGAATATTTAGAGTAAGTGCAGGAGACGTGTTCAGGCGATGCAAACGTGATGGAAGGTACAGTCAACAAAAGTGATAGGTATACAGGATCGTCGGATATAGTTGAAGTTTAGTAAGAAACCGATGGATGTTGTCTACTGAAATTTAATTTGATAAATGAGCTGCTTGTTTTCTATTATTAAAATTAAATTTTATTCGAGAACATCCATCGGTTTCTTACTAAACTTCAACTATATCCGACGATCATGCATACTAATCTCTTTTTTGACTGTACATAGGATACATGTATAAAATTGTTCTAGGACATTGACCGCGAGAATGGTGAAATTGAAATGGGTGTTGTGGTGTTTCGAAGTCGATTTGGTTTACAAATATAAGCGGGTAATTGCGTAACACTATCAGTAGCCAGTGGCGTAACTATAGGGTGGCATTGGGGCAAAATGCCACGGGCCCCCAGCCAGTGAAGGGGCCCCCAGCCAGTGAAGGGGCCCCCGGCCCGAGAGGGTCATGAGCACAGGAGGATCCTAACACAAGGACAGAAGCTGTCAGGTGTTAAATTTTGTAGAGGAAAATATGAAATGTACGCGGAAGAAGACTAATAAAAAAAAAAACTATAACGTTGGTTGAGCTTCTTTACAATACATTGAAGGAGGGCCTCATATATCCCTTGAATTTGCCACGGGCCCCAAACGGTATAGTTACGCCACTGTCAGTAGCAGTGAGTTTTATTTTGACAGTTCAACAAGATTCAATGCGTTATTTACTTTGTAGAGCAGATAAATTTTTCGAACATATAAAGCAATGGATTAGCAATATCCTTCAAAATGATTGAGATTGATGTGTGTTACGCAGGCGGTGCTGGATCGAAAATTCTACACTTATTAGATCGTCCTTATGACGCTTTGTTGCTGAGATGTGTTCATTCATTGAGTTGATACTGGGTAAAAATAAGAGATATATAAAACATATACTTTCAGGGTGTCAGAGACATCCACCTGCAACCTGTTACCATGGATTCATTACATGATTCTGAACCTGCGTTGAAATTATTCGTTGGTTATAAAAAAAATAATGAGCTGTTTCATAAGTTTTTCTATAAAAAAAAAAAGCTGATTTTCTAGGGTTCCGTACCCAAAGGGTAAAAACGGGACCCTATTTCTAAGACCACTGTCCGTCTGTCTGTCTGTCACCAGGCTGTATCTCATGAACCGTGATAGTTAGACAGTTGAAATTTTCACAGATGATGTATTTCGGTTGCCGCTATATCAACAAATACAAAAATCAGAATAACATAAATATTTAAGGGGGGCTCCCATACAAACAAACGTGTTTTTTTCGGCGTTTTTGCCTTGTGGTACGGAACCCTTCGTGTGCTAGTCCGACTCGCACTTGGCCAGTTTTTTTTTATAACCGGCAAAATATTCCAACGCTGGGAATCTAGAATCATGTGCTGAAATCAAGGTACGCGCAAACTGTAGCGCGTTGATGGTGATTGATGTCACACTGTATAGAGATGATAGTTATCAACACACACAGAGAATTATATAAGTATACTCATTTAGTTTGTGGGTTAATCGATATATAATCCAAATGTTGTGTGTAATTCTGTTGTAGTCTCTCATTACCATAACACACCATAGACCTATCTAGTTCTGCCTAAATTGATTTTAAGAAAACAGCACAGAAATCGAACCTCTGACATCACAGAGTTTCGATGACCGTCAAAAGAGTGTCAAAAAATAAACGTAACATCCACACAGTAGTTTACGTGTCTTTGTGAATTATTTATCGCGACGCCTCTTCGAAGTTAGTGCGGCTGGCACGCGGCCAGCAGTCGGAGAAAGAGTGAAAATAACGCCACTGACCTTTGCTGGCCTCCGCCTCACCTTCGCACTTGAGAACGATAGATGATATAGGTGTATGGGAGTGGGATGGGAATTTTGGGGCAAAACACACACTGACACATCCTCACACACACACTGTCATTTTTGACAGCGCTCACGGTGATATTATTCTAGGGCATGGTCGGCGTTATCGCAAGATGGCGCATGTCATGACGTCATCTATGACGATTCACGGAACGTCGTTATCGCGCTCACGCTAATTCGGTACGGGTTTAAGCACGCTCACATCGATTATTTCCCATCTCGGAACGCAGGGTTGATGTACCTATGGGATTGGTACAGATGTTGCCTCATTATGTGAAGATTCTCTCCTGACCGTAGAACGCCTGGAAATGTTCTCAGGTCAGCGGGGTGATTGCGTAACACACTGTCAGTAGCAATGGGTTTCATTTTGACAGTTCAACAACATTCATTGCGTTATTTACGTTGTTCAGCAGACACATTTTTCGGACATATTGAGCAATGGATTAGCAATATCTTTCTAAATGATTCAGATTGAGTTTGATAGGGTGTTACGCAGTTAGGGTACAGGTAAAGAAAAAGAAAGAAAGAAAGAAGAAGGAGGAGGAGGTTAAAGAAATATTACTCGAAAAATTTTGCTGGGTCGCGAGATAAACTATTAACAACAGTATGGATCAATACCACCCACAATACAGGAGAAATTCCTAGTGTGGGGCAACGTTTTTTAAAAAAAGAAAGAAGAAGAATCGTGGCTTTAAAATTGTCACTTTAGAATGATTCTTAAGGTGGCGGTTCGCGCCGCGGCAGAGACAAGCGACCGAGACAGGAGACCGAGACCGGAGACCGCGACCGTCACTTGGTTTTATGCAATGTATAGACATCAGTTCGCGAGCGAGACAGAGACAGGAGACCGCGCGACGGTTGCTGCCCCTACATTGCTTAAAGTCAAATGACGGTCGCGGTCTCCGGTCTCGGTCTCCTGTCTCGGTCGCTTGTCTCTGTCGCGGCGCGAACCGCCACCTTTAGGCTGCTGTCTGTGTGTAAATCTTAGGAACTATCGTTCATTGTACTGAAGAAAAACCGAGAAGTCAGAAACGTATTCGTTATGAGTAGTCCGTGAAAAGCCATCAAATTACGTATTTGCCTAAATTGAGTCATCTGCGTAGCCTTTTCCCAACTATGTTGGGGTGGGCTTCCAGTCTATAAACCGGATGTAGCTGAATACCAATATTTTACATGGAGCGACTGCCTATCTGACCTCCACAACCCAGTTACTGGGTAATACGATACCCCTTGGTAAGACTGGTTGTCAGATTTTCGGGCTTCTGACTACCCGTAACGACTGTCAAAGATCCACAAATGACAGCCGGGACCAACGGCTTAACGTGCTTTCCGAAGCACGGAGGGGTCACGGTATTTAAAGATGGTCACCCAGTCACAGACCAACCGCGGAAAGCGTAGCTTAACCTGATCACTGAGCCACGCAAATTAAAATAATCGCAAAAAGATATAATAATATGCTTCCTTAAAATGATCATCCGGAGTCTTGCTGCCTTGTCATACATCAGTATTTTGAGCATGCACATAAAAAGAAACGAACTCTGTCTTGTCTTTATGTAGACCTATGTGATTACGAAACGTATCGCGAATTTTCATAGACATTCTTCTTCTGTAGCAAGCCGAGCTTTACTGTTATTGTGAGTTACGAGTATATTAAACCCACATGTTTTATACGTACTTTCACTGTATGTTTTGCACGCGTTTCCTTGAATGAGAAAATTTCGCTTTTCATAGTTCTCGCTTTCTGTTCCAAGTCTTAAAGTCTTGTAAGCACAACTTCAAAACCACTTTAGGATTTTCGTAAAAGTATTTGAACGAGCCTTAGCAGAATATACCTACAGGAAAAAAACTAACCAGTGCGCAAACTATAACCATATGAATTCAGCATATGATTCTAGACCTAGTGTAAAAAAATTTCATCATCGTCGGTCATATATGCTAAATTCATGTTTGCAGTTTGCGCATTTGATATTTTATTTTTCCCTGTAAATGATTTATTTTCTGTAAGAAGGTTTGCTCAAACACTTACACGTCAATCATTTTTTTTAAACTAGTTGAGGTCGGCGTTTCCTATCTGACTATTCTGAGAAGAAAGACCGAAGTGGTCACAGTCTCATTTAAAGTCCAGACAAAATCTTGGTCAGATCATGTGAAGACCTTGTAGATTGGTGTCTGAAATGGTGTTTTGAGGAAAGGACCACACAGATAGAGCGGACCTGTCCTCCAGTCAGTGCACGCATTTGTCAAAAATCGTGCAGCTCAACTCAGAACTGTATAACACCGCTTCTAGAAAAAGCCTCATACAGCTCTTTAAGAAGACCAGTAAGACTAAATTCTATTACCAATGTGGCCTTCCTTCATAGGAATTATTCCTCGGCACGATAATCATCAAGGTGTGCTCATTACTTAGCGCAAACTTTATTAAGCCGTGCGCAAACAGCAGATGTTTGCGCGTAATATGCGCTAACTGCGCAGATATGCGGAAACGAGAACCCTCAAACAACGCTAATCGGGTCTCAAATAAGAATGACGCACCCAATTATCTCGTTATCAGGAAGTTAAGCCCATCTTATAGTTACACTAGCTTTTGCCTGCGGCTTTGCCTGTGTGGAGTTCCGAAATTGTCCCTTGGGAACTTACTACCGGGATAAAAAGTATCCTATGTCCTAACCCATGCCATGGTCTACCTGCGTGACGTACTTCATCGAAATCCGTTCAGCCGTTAAGGCGTGAAATGGTAACAAACAGACAGGCAGAGTTACTTTCGCATTTAAATAATACTAGCTGCGCCTGCGCCCCACGGTTTCACCCGCATAAGTTTCGATCCCTTGGGAATATAAGGACAAAAAGTATCCAATGGTTATAAAACTATGTGTGCCAAATTTATCCAAATCCGTTCAGCCGTTTGTGCGTGAAGAATTAACAAACACACTCACAAATTTTCGCCTTTATAATATTAGTGTAATTACTAGCTTCTGCCTGCGGCTTCGCTCGCGTGGACGATGGAGATTATCCCACGGGAACGTGCTTCCGGGACGAAAAGTACCATATTACGAGTATATCATTCTTTAGGATGCCATTCATCTCCTTGCCAAATTTTGTCGAGATCCGTTCAGTTATTTAGGCGTCAAAAGGTTACATAAAGACAGAGTTATTTTCGAATTTGTTAGTATTACTAATACTTCTTCATATCTCTATCCATACTAATATTATAAATTCGAAAGTAACTCTGTCTGTCTGTATGTTACCTTTTCACGCCTAAACCACTGAACGGATTTCGACAAAATTTGGCAGAGAGATATATTGCATCCCGGGGAAGGACATAGGATAGTTTTTATCGACATACCTCGCGGGCGAAGCCGCAGGCGGAAGCTAGTCAAGCTATATTTTTCTAGTATTATCAAACTTCTCATTGTACGAAAAGCCTATATAAGTACTGCGAGGTCAGATAAAACTAGAAATGTGTAGTTTGATATGTCGTCTTGTGTACCTACGTGTCTCTTGACCATTTATTAGTTTTAGTATTTTCATGTCTATATCCTGAAATAATAACAGCCGCACGGGTCGATCTATCAGGTTAAGCTACGCTTCACGCGGTTGGTCCGTGGATGGGTGACCATCTTTACATACCGTGACCCCTCCGTGCCTCGGAAAGCACATTCGTGGATCTTTGATAGTCGTTACGGGTAGTCAGAAGCCCGAAAGTCTTACCAAGGGGTATCGTATTACCCAGTCACTGGATCGTGGAGGTCAGATAGGCAGTCGCTCCATGTAAAATACTGGTATTCAGCTGCATCCAGTTAGACTGGAAGCCGACCCCAACATAGTTGGGATAGGGCTAGGCAGATGATGATCCTGAATTCGTTCTAGAAACGCAGTATCTCACAATATTACGTAGAATGCTATAAATGTAGGTCTGTACGGTAATACCTAAGTTGGAATGACATTATCGCTGATAACACGTGATTGATATCGCAATGCGGTGATACGATGCTGATAAGAGCTGATAGACATTTAAACTTGTTTATTCAAATCTACACTCGGAAATATTGCACCGTTTGAATGTAACATGAAATAATTTCCTTCTAGTGCTATCCCATTTTGAATGACATTCCATATTTGAAAGTAATACAAAACATTTAGAATAACATCGTTACATAAGGTTACGCCTTGACCCCGACCCCGACCCCGACCCAACCGGGTCGGGGCCGGGGTCCATTGCAAAATGTGGGCTGTGGTAGGATACTCTTCCCCCTCCTACTTACTACCTAACACCAAAGGAGCATCTCCCTGCAGGGTGTAACCTTCCGTGGTCCACTTGGAAGTCTCTGAACCGTTTCCGCCGGACACAAGTGAAAAGATGCAAGTTCAACCTGGTAAAGTGGGTTTCCTTGACGGAACGGCAGAAGGGTGTGATTGTGGGCTGGCGTGTTGAAGTGTTTAGGCTGTGTGCGTGACAGAAACGTTCCAAAACTCAAAGTTTCATATGTCTAAAGTCTATTCAAACTTGTTTCAAATTAATATTATTTCAAGTTAAACAAATATCATCTTTATTTTAATATTTCAGAGTGAGTTGGACTATTGAAAATGTTATAAAAATGTTTGAAGTTGTAAATTGAACTTTATAGGTAGTGTAGGATTTAAAGTTATTTTTCCATATACTCGTCTTGTTTACATTTTTGGCAAATAAATCGCGAATGCAGATTACATACCTAACGTCCACACACATTTACTCATTTTACCTTATAAAAGGCGCGTCACCTTATAACCATTAACAGCTTTGTTCTTACCTAGTATTGTAATCGTATCCGGATGTTATCGCGAATTCCGTTGGTATGTTGTAACTTGATTGATATTTTATAATAGTACACTCGCGGTTATTATCTATCTACCTATTACCGATTTAGACTAATTAGTTGATTCCGAAGTGACATAATAATAGCCCACGTTTCGCCAGTCCATGTAATAGCCTATTGCCATCAAACAGGCATGAATCCAGAGTCCGAAGTCCAAGAAAGATTCGGAAGACGAATAAATTTTCCAAAATATTCGATGTTGGAAAATTTACTGTCTGAAGTGCCATTACTACGGACTACGTAGTGAAATTTTATGCGACGTTTGATGATCATCAACATTCGGTTAATAAATTAATTAGTAACTTTTTATAGTGATTTCTTTAAAACTAATATATTGTCGTAATGAGTTCACCGATAGTAGCGAGAAATTCCAGATGGAAAACCTGGGATGGTTATATAGAATGAACAAAATTTATATCAAATCAACTAGCTTCCGCCCGCGGATTCGCCCGCGAGGTGCAATCTATCTCTCTGCCAAATTTTATCGAAATCCGTTCAGTGGCTTAGGCGTGAAAGGGTAACATACATACAGACAGATCGACAGAGTTACTTTCGAATTTATTATATTAGTATGGATAAGTGTAGTAGCTGGCTAAGCTTGCTAGGATGCAATTATATCGTCCTCCGTAGCAGGGTAGCCTGTAGCCGGCAGAAGTTGCACATGGAAGTTTCAGGGAAGCAACTCCAAAACTTTCTAAGTCCCTTGTTGAGTCCAACTACAGATTAAGTTAATTACTTACAACAACTTGGCTACCGCGAGCTTCTTAATCATTTGTTTAACTACTTCTGAACAACCATCTTTAACTTATTTATTAGTTGGTACATCCATAAATAATGACTAGGGCTTGTGGCTAGCACGGGTCGATCGATCAGGTTAAGCTACGCTTGCCGCGGTTGGTCTGTGGATGGTGACGTGCTTCGGAAAGCACGTTAAGCCGTTGGTCCTGGCTGTCATCCGTGGATCTTTGACAGTGGTTACGGGTCGTCCGAAGCCCGAAACTGACAACCAGTCTTACCAAGGGGTATCGTATTACCCAGCAACTGGGTTGTAGAGGTCAGATAGGCAGTCGCTCTATGTAAAATACTGGTATTCAGCTGCATCCGGCTAGACTGGAAGCCGACCCGACATAGTTGGGAAAAGGCTAGGCAGATGATGAGACAGATGACATCCATAAATAATTACTGCCTGAAGTCTTGGTTTCGATTCCCTGGACGGGCAAAGTGTTATTTCGTTTTTCACTAAGGAACAACTTTTACTAAGGGAACAAAGCTGCAATCGCGAAAAAAAATCAGCTCTTCCCTACATTTTGACGGGTTATGCGAACATGTAGGGAACAGCTGATTTTGTTTTCGCGAGTAAAAGTTGTTCATAATGATGAGTACATATGCCCATTTCGATTTGTCGCATGTTTTCAATTTCACCCAGTATATTAGTTGGTACGTCAATAAATAAACCCCTTACATATTTATAGTACATTTAAGCTGACAATATAAACACGCGCCCACCTTACCGATGACGACCATCATTGGTCACAAGGCTGTCACACAATGGCGTTGATTCGAGTCCAATGTATAGTATTCATTGTGACCTATATGCTAGACTATGTACTTGTGAAATAATGATGCTTTTATATTGGTAGAATGAGCGTTTGGCCTAGCAAAATAGTCATTGTCTAAGGCCCGTAATCCACCAAAGCGGAGAGGAGAGATGTCTCATTTTTACCGACTTTACAAAAAGGAGGAGGTACTATGTTCGGGTGTTTGTATGTTTTTTTTTTTTTTTTTTTTTTTTTTTTGTATGTTTGTTCATCGAATACGCCGCCAATTGTCGACGGATTTTCTAAATTCTTTTTTTGTTCGAAAGTAGATAGTTCTGAGGTGGTCCCATTGTCACCAAGTTAGGATCTGATGATGGGATCTTAGAGAAATCGAGGGCAACCCTCAAATTTTATAGGCTCACTTATTGTTTTTCGCATATTTTATGAAGTATCTTGTGTATTTGTGTATGGTTGTCACCATCTCAGGTAACTGGGCTGATGATGGAAGGTACAACTCCTTAACAGTAAGAAGTTACTCGAACAGGCAAGGACTGTTTTAGTAAATTGTTTTATTGTTTGATAGGGCATTTGCCACATTTGGTCTCATGATCATCAAGTCATGACCTGATGCTGCAGTCAGGATAGTCTGCAGAGTACCTAACTCCTCGACAACTAACAGCAGATATATCGTGTTTAGGCTCATTGAAAAGGGCTCGATGTGTGGATAAACGTACTGATACTGAGGAACACCGAAGACCTGATGCTGAAGCCAGGAGCATCAGAAAAAGTACAAACCTTTAAATTACAGCACCGTAGTCGTGTTTGGGCTCATTTTAAACAGGACTAATTTTAAGTTCAATGCAATGTTGACATAAGTCTGGCCTGATGCTGCAGCCAGGATTATCAGCATCTAATCTAAAAACTAATAAAAGGAGAACTCCTCAACAATTAACGTCCCTGCATCGAGAAAAGGAATATTTTATAAAAAGGCGATGGGCAAGTTGACATTAGGCTATTGTAACTTAGATAAATTATAAATAGACCCACTAAAAAGCGAGAAATAAAAACTTTTTAACAAAAAAAAAACCGACTTTCAAAAAAAACACTACAAACTGAAAAAAAAAAACACTACAAACTGAAAAATAACTTTAATTTCGGAAGTCGGTGGCAAAAACTAAAATACTGATCCCTAAGACACCGACTTCCGAAATTAAAGTTATTTTTCAGTTTGTAGTGTTTTTTTTGAAAGTCGGTTTTTTTGTAAGTATAGAATTTCGTGCGAGCAAGCGGGCAAGCAGCACGAAATTCTATAGAAAAATGAGACGTCTCCTCTCCTCTCCGCTTTGGTGGATTACGGGCCTAACTGGATGCAGCTGAGTACCAGTATTTTACATGGACCGACTGCCAATCTTTTTTTTTTTGTGTTCTCGTAGGAAACCAAAGGCACTTGGTCTTTGGGGATAAAACCAGGGAGTGTGGGATTTTTACCTCACTAAAACCACCCCGGTGGTCACCATCTGCACTATGAAAGGGGCACCGTTACCTCTCAAAAGACCAATCCGGAGCCCCCTCTTTGCAAAGCCTGTTAGGGCACAACTCTGGGGAGACTGTAACTGTCGCTCCTAATAAAATACTGGTATTCAGCTGCATCCGGTTAGAATGGAAGCCGACCCCAACATACTTGGGAAAAGGCTAGGCAGATGATCATAGCTAGGCTGAGAAAACAAATGAATACACAAACATAATAATCATAAGGTGTAATCTGCTGTTCATATACATAGTCATTTACGTGCCATCAAAGTCAGCCAACATCCTTAGACCAGCTGCACAATGACAGTAGTTCATTCATAATTATGCATACAGAGATGCGCAAGCGCGTGACGATGCAATCATGACTGTCATCAGACATAACATCATGCGATTATCATCAATCATCGACGGTATAATCAGTATGCTTTAACGAGTAATTAAGACGATTGTCGTAATTAATAGTTAAATAGACTTTGTTGAGTCTTGAAATTATTCGCGTGTTAGGTTGCCAGTTTCAATTTTGAGTTGGTTTATAAAGTAAGCGGCCAAGTGCGAGTCGGACTCGCAAACGAAGGGTTCCGTACCACCGTTCAATATATAACACTACTTAATATCTAAAAAAAACACGTTTCCAGTATAGAAAGAAAATTTTCTTTCTATACTGGAAACGTGTTTCACAAAGTGTGTACTTAGTAGTAGGTACACACTTTGTGAAAATTCACGTGTCTACCTATTACGGCTCAAAAGATACAGTCCTGTGACAGACAGATGGACGGACGGAAAGCACCTAAAAGATTCTCCCGAAAAGCCCTGACATAAATGGACCATAACAGCGATATAACCTAGAAAACCACACGAAATTCCTGCCAAAAAAACACTTTTCTACCACAACATTTATTACACCAGCTCATCAACTATGTAGGTATTTACGTGATGTTCAAAAGCACTCTCTACGTCTCGGGAACTGTTTAAAACACACACGAAAGACTTTCTCATTTTGGAAAAGTTTATTTCACACCCTTTTGCATTTTCATGAAAACATGTTTTTAGTTAGGTGTTTTTAAACGCCGCTGATAGGTACGAGGAAAATAAACGAAAGTGCATCAGGTGGTTATTTTATTTTGTAAACTGCTGCTGTGATGTTTTATGAATTTTTTCTCGGAGAAGATTTTCATTGTATAAATACTTAAAATCTGTTACTAATAAAATAAAGCTGAAGAAGTTTCTTGTTTGTTTGTTTGAACGCACCAATCTCTGCAACTAATGGTCAGATTTGAAAAAGCATTGATATCCAACTCTTGAGGAAGGGCAGGGGGGTTTTTATTATGTCTGTAATTTATATGGTGTACATAATAAAGAGTATTTCTATTCTATTCTATTCCTAGTCCATAAAATTCTCTAGGGTGCTCTAGTTCTATCGTAGCAAAAGTAATAAGGCTCATTGATTTTTAGGGTTCCGTACCCAAAGGATAAAAACGGGACCTTATTACTAAGACTCCACTGTCCGTCTGTCACCAGGCTGTATCTCATGAACCGTGATAGCTAGACAGTTGAAATTTTCACAGATGATGTATTTCTGTTGCCGCTATAACAACAAATACTAAAAACAATAAAATAAATATTTAAGGGGGGCTCCCATACAACAAACGTGTTTTTCGGCGTTTTTTTTGCCTTGTGGTACGGAACCCTTCGTGTTCGAGTCCGACTCGCACTTGGCCAGTTTTTTACTTTAAGTCAGATAGCCAGTTGACCGATAAGAAAACCAAGTTTCTAATGTTATCAATGTAAATCAATGATGTTCTAATTATATGTCAATGGCACAGATTGATAAATGGATATCTGTTTGATATAAAACCTTTGAGGCCAGACGAGGCTGATAGAAAACAAAGAAATGTTAATGAAAGATCTCCAGCGCATCCACAACAACAACTAACAAGCCACCAAAATGTTGTAAGATTTGTAAAAGAAAAATAACTTAGTATGTTAAACCTTAGCTTTCTTTTTTAAAACCTTGAATTCAGCACATGATTCTAGACCCCTTATCGTAGGTTATAAAAAAAAAATGCTGTTCCTTACAATATTTATTTTTGTTTTTAAGAGTAATTATTGCTTCTGACCATGTATGCCTAAAATTGTATTGTAATTGAGTCTATGTTACTTGATTTATAAAAAAAAAAAAAACCGACGCGCTCAAAATGTATGGATCAGCAATTTTTTTTTTAACTGGCGAAAAATTTCAACGCTACGGTTTAGAATCATGTAAGGGTATCCATGGTACCAGGTTGCGCATTAATGTCCCTGCCTGTACTTGTCT
The DNA here is from genome assembly GCA_948474745.1 of Oligia latruncula. Taxonomy (NCBI): domain Eukaryota; kingdom Metazoa; phylum Arthropoda; class Insecta; order Lepidoptera; family Noctuidae; genus Oligia; species Oligia latruncula. The sequence goes on from OX419700.1 coordinate 13,231,622, forward strand.
GTCACCTGCATAAGCTAATCGGATTCAGGGTTGACCAGCGCTTTCCGCACTCCGTTGTCAGAGGACAGAAAGCAACTCTAGCTCCTTTAAAAAAATATTTGCAATACATTCTTCTTTAATAATCTATAGGCTTGATCCTTTAAAACCATGTCATACCATTATGTAAACTCCTACCTAAACAGGCGCACATGCCTCTTCGTTTACGCAGCAAGCTTCAGTATATTATAGAAACTGTAGAAAGTTATCGACTCACTTCACGTACTGTGTGCACAAGTGACAGCATGACAAGTGTCGTCTGCACCGTGACATGTGTCGACTGCTTCCTGGCTTGTGCAACCATGCAGTTTGGTGCATGTTGTAGGTCTTGAGTTGTTTGGTATGCTGGGTAGATGTGGTATGTCGTTTTGCAGATCATTATTGGTATTGCAATGTTTCATGGAGGTATGTAGGGAAAGTCACTATCAACCACCAAATGCTTTACGAAGTCTTATCTGTCCGTGGCTGTTACTAAGAAATTCCTTATGGAAAGACCTAATAACACTTTGTCTGACCTGGGAATTGAACCCAGGACCCCACGCTCAGCAGTCGCGCTTGCGATCACGAAACCAACGAGGCATTTTGTACCAGAACGAAGAGGAAGTTAAGGTTATTACAGGACCTATATAAACGCAAAAAACGCAAGTTTTAGAAGCAATAAAAGTATAGGTATGATATGATCGACTACAGTAAACAAAATCAGAAAAATATATGATATTCTTCAGGATATATGCTAGCTAGATAGTGCGTTGAAAACATAATACAACTAATTTGATACGATAGAAAAATGTCATGAAGATACCTCTAAAAACTTTTTTTTACAATAAAAACCACACTAATATACATACAACAGTCATTCTGATTTTTTGTCAGATTATTTCTACAAGCAACATACTAAAACACTAGTGTTTTAATTGTTTAATCCAAACAATTAAAACCATAGATTTTTTGTAAATAGATAATTGCTTCATATTTTGCAATAAATTACCAGCGTTGTGTCATCGCGCTTCTCTTTCTCTTCTCTTCAGTCCGACAGTGACCGCGCTTTTAGTCATGTAAGCCCCTTAAAACTTCGAAAATTCTAATGCTAGCCCGCCGTTGATTTAAGAATTATCCTTTAATAAATTGCAAAGACATAAATCATAAATATTTCTGCAAATCTTAGAACCCAAGGACCTATAAGTAGTCTTGACTTTTATAACAACCCACACAAGGCGACTCCCTAAGAGGAAGCATACTCGTCTTTACAATTGAATCTAGAATTTTCCTTTGAGTACATTTGAAATCTAGGTTTACTTCGAAGACTTTAAACCAGAAACTGCATCACGATACTCTTACCCTATGTTTGTATAGGATTATCTAAAAGCGCCCTTGTTACTTGATACGTTTGTACTTGGGATGAAGTGATAGCTTTGTGGAAACTGGGTCAGTCCCGTTTTCCAATGAATTAATCACTCTCTACTGATTGGTTTGAAATTAACACGGCCATCGTCAAAGGCTATCGTTATCGAAGACTGAAATATTATAACAGAAAATGTTTATCAGGATGTAATAATGTTTTGCTCTGTAAACACCAGGTTGTATGGGATATGCTTTCATTTTCTACTTAAACCTGATGCTATTCAATGCTGGGTGAATATCTAAACTTTTCTTCCACGATCTTCCGTCTCCAACCTTTTCTTACTGACCTGATCTGGGGCCTCTTTAGTATTACTGACAAATTGACAATGCAACATAAAAAATTGTAAAAATATAATAAAATTGACAGATTTTCACGACAGGTGCTTTTTTAATTAGGCACTAAAACTATTTATTATTATTATTTATTCATCAATCAAGTAACATAGACTCATTCAAAATTATTAATCATACAATGTCAATAGCAATAATTACACATACAAACTGTGAAAAAAATTATCGGTTTCATAAATAGGCCCCAATCTTTGGACCAACACGTATTTTCTACCATATAAAAGTAGTGCTATCGTAAATGAGATGTTTTTTAAAATCTTGTAATTAAACCTAACGTAAATTTTTCCTTGTCTACAGTCAATGATCCAGCTAAAAGAACGCAAAGAAATGGACGAGGCGTTCAAGAAGGCGCAAAAACCCTGGGCGAAGCTACTGCAGAAGGTGGAGCGCACGCGGCTGGAGTACCACACGGCCTGCAAGCAGGAGAGAACGGCACAGAACCAGGAGAGGAACGCCAGTGGAGACAGCTCACTTAGTCCGGATCAGGTCAGTGGAAGAAACTTTATATTATAAGAAAGAAAGAAATTTTATAGCACTCTAGAGACAACAACTTAAAAATATCTTAACCCATTGAAAGACTCTGAACGAGACCCAATAGAATTGGACGTTAAAATATCGCTGCAGGATTTTATCGCGCACTAGATTTTCAACTCTCGTTGTTGAACAGAGCGTTGAGAATCCAACAGAGCGCATCCCAGCGCGTCAAATAAACACATTGTAGGATTTTCGACTCTCGGTGTTAAGCTGTGGGTTGAAAATCCATTGCGCGATAAAATTCCGCCGCGATATTTTAACGTCCGTGCGAATGTGGTCTTATTGTTATTACGTCTGGGGGCGTTTAGTGTTCCGCAACTTAAGAAGGAAAGCAAAATTTGTATCAGTCAATACAATACTCATGAGACTACTTAAAAATGTTGTAAACAAAACAGTAGAAAATTAAACCGTGCGATTATCACGCGTGCGCCATAAAGGCATTCAATTCAGCATAGTAGCAGGCACCAGAAATGCCGAGATATGGTCTAGTAGAGGAGAAGATTACAATGTAAAGGGATTTAAGGGAAGTAGGTCTTGAATAATTAGAAGAAAAGCCTGCCTGCTAAAGGAATCTATGTGAGACGGAAAGCCTTAGAATTAACTTACTAGAGTCAACATATACTCTCTTCAGAACTTACATCTACATTTTACATAATAGTGTTCAGAAAGTTACGGGTAGGTTTAATGCTGAAGTATTTAAGGCTTGTATTCATGCCAACGACCTTGTGCATTTGGGCGGAGCTAACTACTCCTCTCCGCGCCACTCCGCCACCCGCATGCAACGCGACGCACATGGACGTGCGTCGCGTTGCCTAGCAACACGAGGCGCCCCGCACTGAATTCGTGGACGAGTGCGGGGATGATATAGACACGGACTTTAAACGATCGCATTTTTAATTTATTATATTAAAAAATATACATGTTTTTAAAAAGTAACAAAACCAAATCATTCTCGTTTGTATTGCAAAGCAGTAGATGTTTTTTTATATTCTTTTGATAAAAAATGAAGGACTAAAATGGTTTCATCTCAACGATTTGGAGGTGATTTGGTGGTTTTTTTTTCTTAATAGGTGATATCGATAGAAAAATTATGGCTAAACCAAATTACGATTCATATCATGTAGATTACCAACTATTTTTTCAGATGTAATTTCTCTGTAAGTTCCGGAGAAAAGCTGCTTCATCTGCACGCTGTTTTTAAGCTTTTTTCGAAAGAGTAGCCTTAAGCGTTCGGCAAGGGTTTCAAGGGAAAGGTTTAGAAGAAGTCTAGTTTTGTTTTCTGGAGCTTCATTTGTTTGAGATAAGTTCTTCTTAAAATAAAAAAAAAAACTCATTTTACTAGAATCTTCGCTCAAAGAGGAAAACTCTAATCACAAAGATATATATAATACTAGCTTCTACCCGCGACTTCGTCCGCGTGAAATTTCACCCTCCCCTCATTCACCCTCTTAAGGGTGGAATTTCGAAAAACCCTTTCTTAGTGGATACCTACTCTTCACAAATAACACACCCTCCAAGTTTCATGTCTCTAGGACCAGCGGTTTGGGCTGTGTGTTGATATATCAACAATCAGTCAATCAGTCAGTTTACCATTATATATATATATATATATAAGAAAAGAAATTTTATAACGACCAACCTTCGTTTAGGAAGAAATTCCAAGCATATTAATTCCAAAACATAAACAGAGTTCTATGTAAAAGATATTTATCAATAAACTTTACCGCTGTACACGTGTAAGTAATGGCGGTCTCACACTGGCACTGAACGATTCCGAATAGACGGGAATGTGGGTAAAGTTCGTGCCTTCTTCTGTCTTCATCATCATCATGACCGATTCGCGTTCTCCATTCAAGAGCATGTCTGTTCCAACGACCATCAGTTTGTCGGTTAGCTGCGCAGCTTGTTCGGTAAAGCGGGCTTTACACAGGTGACTATAGCCTGTCTCAATGCCAATTCGGCTAGGCCGCAGGTGACTAAAATCGCAAGTTCCAAAGTAGGTTTCGATTTTTGTCGTGAGGGCGACAGGTCGCATGCGGCGGGCGGGTGACTAAAATCGACCGTGAAAAGTGCTCAGTCCCAGGCGATCGCCCGTCGTACGAAGGTCGACATTTTGATGCAAAATAAATTACTTTCCTTTAGCGATTTTTATCGATCTGTGGCGGTGGCAATTCGACTTTTGAGGCGATGTGGTAAGCGACCAGCCGCATGGCGAAAATCGATCTAGTGTAAATCCCTCATAACGCACATTCTCTGGGCCTTGCATGTTCGGCCTTCGGCTTCGGCGTGATCTCGCACTGCCCCGGCCGGTAGTGTGTGTGAAGCCGACTTTAGATCATTACGTGCACGTGGGACGCATTGTTATGAGGTTCCCTGATATTTCCCTAACAGAAACAGCGGTGTTACAATAATATAATATACAAAACACTCGAAACGGGATCCGCGGGTTCCAATCGAATGTCGACTGTACCTACAGATTTTTAAACTAATCGTTAGTTACGTTTATTAAAGGGATAATTCGAATTAGGACAATCTGCGGGGTAATTGTGTAACAAGCAATGGCTCTCAATTTGACAGTTCAACAACATTCATTGCGCTATTTACGTTGTTGAACAGAATTTTTTTTCGTACATGTGAAGAAATGGATTAGCAATATCTTTCAGAACGATTCAGGTTGTGATTGATAGTGTCTTACGCAATAAGGATGCTGTATGATTGGTTGTTGGTGTATTGGAGAACCAATCACAACATTAGAAGAGTTTCTCAGTAAACGTCATCTCTATTTACCACATCCTCAGCTATTGAATCGAAACAAATTCGATTATTTGTCTCTTTGACCCAATTTCGAGTCGATTCTAAGATGTTGTGAGTAAGCGACCCTGTAAGGCAAATATTTATCGTATCACAAAGTAGGCAGAAATTTTCAAAACATCCAATACTTTGGAATATACTTCCAGATAAATTCGACAACATATTTGCTTATACAAGTTATCTCTTATCAGTTGATTGACGTATCAAAACACGTCCATGATGCAGTCCGATTGGAATGATAGCGATTCGATACACATCATTAGGCGTTAACTACAGCAATATACAGGGTTATTGGTAAAACATTAACAACCTCTTAAGAGGTCATTGTACTCATCATTATGAACAACTTAAGTACTATGGAACGAAACCTGAAATCGCGAAAAAAAATCTGCTATTCTCTACATTTTGACGAGTTATACGAACATAAATGTAGGGAACAGCTGTTTTTTTTTTGATGAAGCAATGAATAAGCAATATCCTTTAAAATGATTCAGGTTGGTAATTAGGGTTCTGGGTAATAGATGAAAAATTAGAGCCAACAGCGAATACATTGCTAATGTTCAGGAATTGGTTTGAAGAATTGCCTTTTAGAACTTGTCATGCCTCTATTTAGTTCAATAGACAATTCTATAAGCTTTTTTTTTTTTTGAGGATGGTAAATCATCAAATGATCCCTCCCGCTCTGGGTGGAGCGGAAGGGAGTGTCAGACTCTTACTGACTAAAGCCCACCCGTGTTCCTTCCTTAGCCCTTTATGTTCTGGGCCAGCGGTAACCCTTTCGGCCAATCCCGCTGACCATTCTATAAGCTAAGCTCATGAACTGTTTCGGAGTGTTAACAATCAACAATCCATACTAATATTGTTATAAATGCGAAAGTGTGTATGTCTGTCTGTTACCTGTTCACGCTTAAACCGCTGAACCAATTTAGATGAAATTTGGTATAGAGATAGTTTGAGTCCCGGGAAAGTACAAAGGATAATTTTATATTGCCACGGAATCGACACTTATGCGGGTGAAACCGCGGGGTTCTGCTAGTATCATATTTTATGTATCTTCCAGTTAGTGCATTTCCTTTACGAAAGTATGACGTGATAGCTCCCCATTTGTCTATATACGGTTCCGCGTACGATTCGCTGGATATTCGTGAATCATCGGCTTTCGTCTCTCGCGCAGCATCGGAATGTAAGTTCAATCACCTGTTTTGTACGATTTCTAACAATATACACTGGAATCAGGTCGAATTGTATTTTAGGATAGATACAAGGAAGTTTGGATAGTTCGTCTTTGAGTGATGTCTGTTGTGAAAACTTCAAATACATTGTATTTCAGTTAATTGTAGATACTGACTCGCACAGAGCACAGACCAGGGTAGCATGGCAAAAAAGAGGCCTTTATTCAGCAGTAGGCCATAAATGATGATGATTGTACTATATTCAATACTGTAGGTCTAACACAATATTCTTTTACAATATCCAGTTTCACTATTGAAGTAGTTCTTATACCATCATAAGTACACACGACGACATATTATCAAGCTATACATTTCCAGTTTAATGCGGGCCACTCACGATCAAGTTCACCGTCAAGTTTGCAGCGGACTTGAAGCCGCGTCCAGTAAACTTGACGGTGTATGGCTACTTATCATGCATACCCATGCCATACACCGTCAAGTTTACTGGACGCGGCTTCAAGTCCGCAGCAAACTTGACGGTGAACTTGAACGCCCGCATTAGCAGACCTCGCATGTATAGGCTTTTCGTACAATGAGAAATCAACTTATACTGAAAATGTATATAGCTTTATATGTCGTCGTGTGTACCTAGTTTACTTAAGAATGTAAAATTCGTTTTCAAATGAGTGGTTACACAGCCCGTTAACGAAAGCAGAATGTAAGTTAAATAAGAAACGACCATACAAAATGTAACTTCCAAAAGCTACAATTTCTCAGAAAACTTGGCTACATTTTCACAAACATCTAGAAATTCTTTACAAGTCAACTTCAAGCTAACAATAAAGCATTTCCTCTGTCAAGTTTACATCTAGAGCAAAAAATTCTGATATTCCGGAAAAGCATCTAACGAAATGTTTACATAACCCGTAAAAGTTATATATCTTCTACTAAACTATAAGTTTAGTTGAGCAATAACTTTTGCGAGAACATTAACTCATTACACAGCTTTACATAACTATTAACAACTATTTTAATTGTGTACGAGAAATCACTGAGTTGGCCAATAACTCAAACTTGAAATCGAACCTAATTCACTTTCAGGTTTGTTTATGACTAGAAGGGTCAGAGGGCGTTCTAAGATCGAAAACTGAAGAGGGCGTTCTAAGATCGAAAACTGAACAGTCACTGTACAAGAGGGCGTTCTAAGATCGAAAACTGAACAGTCACTGTACAGTCTTAACAATGATAAGAGTACTTATCTCCGAGAGTGGAGCAAAATATCTTGTACAGCACACAGCATGTAAAATTAGGGCAACCATAGGAAACGTAATTTCTCCAAATGCAAGTAAACTTCCGCATCATATGGTCGCCGTATCGTATCGTATGGTCATTGGTTTCATATTAGTCTAATACAATGGACCGGAACATAGCTATATCCAGCAAGCGTAGTACAGCTTTGGTTGGCAATACCATTGCGTTTTTCTAGCACAAAAGATTCTGCTCTGCTGCCACAGTAAATTCATCCTTAAGGATTGAATTCTTCACCCCTCATCCCCGTTTTATCCCCCACATTTGCCTGACACCTTCTAACAGCACCCCAGCTAATTAAAACAACGTAAATTCGAAAGCAATTAAGGCGACGACGCGCGACGTCTCTAAAACGTATTAAAAAGTCCAAAAAGTTTCGACTAGATTAAGTTCGAAGACGGTTCCCTCAAGTCGGTGGTACAAATTGGGGAAGTGTTGGCTATAAAACTCGTACTTGAGAGTTTTGAAATGGGTTTGACTTGTAGATTATGGGGCTTAATTTAGAACGGAGGTTGAATCCTAGACCTACCTTTCGACTTTTTTTTCTTACTGTTACAGAGGTATAAGGAACAGGGTGTAAAAAGTTCACTCATCCTCTATAGAAAAGGGAGGATACTCCGACCAGACTGGTGTCGTGTCTGGTGAGCTACTGCCCGACGATTCATGTCGGGATGTCGCGTTGTATATATGCTAGCTGCGCGGTAAACTCTGCTTGCGCGATGCAGGATTTTGCGTGACGTCAGTATGATGCGTGCGATGTGATGCGAAAAGTTTTACTTAAGAGTATCTGTAAACGGCACGATAGTTGGTGTAGAAACAGTTCCTCATTCTTAAGTGTTACGGTGATATAAGTCGAATAATCTAAATTGCACAAATATGTTAAAAGCCATGTTCCCATCGGCAAAAATTACGAACTTCCATACAAACGTTCATCCCTATTTAACCCCTTTAGGGGGTGAATTTACTTTATGCTCACTTTCCTTTGCACTAAAACACAGTAATATGGTATAAGCGAATGGAATGTGACTATCGTAGCTTTTACCGCAATCAAATCTAACGTTTCCAAATAGATTATAATCATAGCTGCAATAGCCTTGAGGTAACGATGCGTACAAACTGCATTTCTCAGTTAGAATGTAGTCCAACCACCATTTCAAGTTATGCTTACATTCCCCATAGCTTTCAGTTCTCTAGATATTGCTATAACCGTAACTAAACCCTCTATATCACCATAACCTTAGATTCGCTGTTACTGACACCCATCATCATCTGCCTAGCCTTTCCCCAACTATGTTGGAGTCGGCTTCCAGTCTAACCGGATGTAGCTGAATACCAGTATTTTACATGGAGCAACTGCCTATCTGACCTCCACAACCCAGTATCTGGGTAATATGATACCCCTTGGTAAGACTCGTCGCACCTTAATTACACAACATAACATCACGCCTGTAATCCTCGGAGGGTAAGGCAGAGGTATACCTATAGTTCACCCAAATTTCGCCAATTATATTTAACTGCCATGTAATAGGGGGCGAGCCTATTGCCTTCAAGCGGGCACAGATCCAGTTGTGAAAACAAAATAACGCTTTGCCTGACCCAGGAATCGAACCTAGGACCTCATGCTCCTCAGCAGTAGCACCTGCGATCACTAGAATAACGAGGCAGACACCCCCCCACCAATCCCATAGCTTTCAGTTTCCTAAATACCTATTACTAAAAAGCCGCATCGTAATCAGCCTATAATGACAGGCCTATGAATGAGGGAATGGGATGTGATCTACCACGCGAGCCCAGTTCGGGTTGGTAGATGTCACATGTCTTAAAATTTTTGGTTCTTAATGGTATGCCGGTTTCCTCACGACGTTTTCCTTCACCGTCTTGAGAGCAGTGGTGTTGAAATAATAATGACAGGCCTATGAATGAGGGAATGGGATGTGATCTACCACGCGAGCCCAGTTCGGGTTGGTAGATGTCACATGGCTTCAAATGTTTGGTTCTAGGATACGCCGGTTTCCTCACGATGTTTTCCTTCACCGTTTTGAGAGCAGTGCTGTTGAAATTATTTACACAAAGTAAAGCGCCTGCCTGGGTTCTCCCACGATCTACAACTCGTAAGTCGGTGCCTATGGTCAGGGCCGTTACCACTAGGCCACCACTGCTCTAAAAGCGGTAACAAACTCCATATATCACCTTAAACGTAAATTGATCGCGTCCCCCATCGCAGTACATTACAGTGATTACACCTCCGTAAACATCCCGTTTCCTTTAATTGAATGAACCTCTAGTGCCAAAGTATAAACACCACATTGTTGCCAGCTCTATTTTGCATTCATGTCCGTATCTCTTAACGAGAACAGCTTTAAATTCTCGAAATTGTTCAGAACTGTTCGTGCCAGAATAAGTGTCTTATCGGTATTGCATTTTATTGTGTACTAGCTTCTGACTGCGACTTGTCCGCGTGTTTCTTGTTCCCCCGCCCCACCCCGTCGCATCGTATCGCCTGATCGCGCTATTGCTTCGATTTCGCAAACCATTTTTTTTTCTTTTTCTCGCTTCCTAGGAGTTCTAACGTGATCTTAAATAGCCTGTAGAATATTTAACATCACGCCGCTTCAGCTTCCTCAAGAATCGGGCTATCAAATACAAAAAGGATTTTTCAGATCCGACGCGTTCAAACAAACAAACAAATTCTTGATCTTTATTATTAGTATATAGATTACAGTAATATTGCATGACTTATAAATGGCAAGTTTGCTGTTCACGCGACGAAGCAGTCCGCGGGCGCAATTTTAACACCTTCATTTTCTGGTCTAGAATCCACACATTATTGGAAATGTTTTATGTCTTACTGAAGTTTCATTAATGAAGAAACCAACATCATCATTCATTCATTCATTCATCTTCATTATATAAACTACAGTGCGGCCGACGAGAGAATGCGTTCTTGACGTCCTGTCAGTTTCATACAAACGAATACGTGTTTTGCGAATTTGATCTTTATTAGTTTGTAGAATTGTCGCATTTACAAGTGTCAGGAACTCATTCTATCGACCCGCGGCCGGACTGTAACGTTATATATATTGCAATATACTCACCATCACTTATCAGAGGATTTTGATCCAATTTCCCCAGTCCTCAAAGGGAAAATCTAATATTTGTAGACATTATGTTCGGGAAAAAAAGATGCTCGGCTTGACTCGAATTGTGCAGAGTGAAAGCCGAATATTATGTGTAATAATTGCTTCGGGATAGTTGTTCAACAACCACTGCCGAATCGAATGTGCGATCCGAACATGCGTGTATTTCAGGCTACTTTTATAAACTGTTGGACATTTCCTCTACTTTAAACTTCACTGTAACCTGTTGATCCACTCTGAAATAATTCTGGTCATCACACAATGTAATTTCGGGTCCCCCAAAATTTGTGGAACCTTGCCACAGCCACAACGTGGTAAAGCTTTCGACCGCAGAGGTACACGCGTGTTGTAGGTACAGAATAAATAAGCTTTGGTTAACACTGGCTTAACAGTGCTATGTTATGGGATGAATATAAGATTAGCATTTCATTACATATGGATAGGTACTGTAGTGTTCTTGTGTTCTAGCCTTTAGCAGAAGGCACTGGCTAGAAATGTTATTCGATTCGTAGGTTTAAACGTATGTACTACTATATGCCCAGATTGGTGAAATGCAACACAAGGTGACTAAAGCCGCAGTGACTAAATCCCAAATCGGCTAGGCCGCAGGTGACTAAAATCGCGATTTCCAAAGTAGTGTAGGTTTCGACACCTAACTCATGAAGGTCGACATTTTGATGCAAAATGAACTAGTCGCCTGCGATTTTTGTCGACCTTTACTAATGGGGTGGCGATTCGTTTTATGAGGGGATTTGGTAAGCGACCCCGCACGGCAAAAACTCGACCTAGTGTAAATCCCCCATAACTATGCGAATTGGTTTCAATCTGTGTTACATTTTATGTTACGTTTTTCCAATATGTACTCGACTCGGCATTAGATTTGATATAAAATGGCCAAAAAAACTGAATATATTTCAGATAAAACTTTGATGTTGGCATTGAAGAGATAAAAGATGATTAGTGATGACAAATTAGATTGATCTAACTTTCCATTGATGAAGACGATACTGATGATACTCCTCGAGTCCTCAGAATGAGCTGTAAACATGCTTTTAAACATGTGAAAATTTTTAACATCTGCACTTTCAGTATCTGTACAAATTATAAATTAAAGAGGACCTCTTTGATCTTTTAATTAAGAGAATTTACTGCCGAAGGTTTGTGTATTATTAACATAAAATAAAAATATCTCGATGTTTTGTCAAGTCGTAAAAACCGTGCGAAGCAGGCAGGTCGCTGGTCAAATATAACTCTTAGTTTATTCGATAGCCCAGAAAACTATTTTACCGTCTCAAAAAAAAAAAAAAAAATAAGTTACTCAATTTCATCATCAAGCCATATTTGTCTAGAAGATAGGCCACTTACTCTACCACCAAGTGTATATGTAAATAGAACAAACTAAGCCCAGTCTATCTGTGTGGTCGTCTCGATCGATTGCAGGCCAGCAAAGTTTCTTGACCACTGGCCCCGTTCACACAAAACTTTGTACACGAACTATCCTTACAAGGCGGTGAATACCTGTGTAGTGTCAATATTGGATGTCTGTAGCCCTTCAGGGCTTTAGTTATGGAAGATAGGATTTATTGATCGTCGTAACGGGTTTTGCAGAAGCTTCAACCTTTTCGATATAATTATTTGAATAAGAAGAAGCCTCGATGTATGAGTAGGTAACCTATAAATTTAAAAGTATCTTTCTCATAGGCAAGAGGTCTAAATTCCTAGCAGTGGGAACACTAAGACTGGTTATGTAATGTAGATTTAATCCTGTAGGATCGCAAATGATTCCTTCGGACAACCCAAAGTCTGTTCGTGCCTACATCAAACCCGCGAATATGCTTACCATTTACCTAAGGGAAAATAATACGAAAGCCTGGGTGAAGGTCAGGATCAAAGTTACATATGTAATCATTGAATTGAAAATGGACTTTCCCCAAATATACAATCATAAATGATAAATGATAAATGATAAATGATAAATGATTTTATTTCTGTAAGTAGGTTTGTACAAACACTTTTACACGTCAATCATATTTTTTTTTAAACTAGATGAGGTCGGCGTTTCCTAACTGACTATTCTGAGAAGAAAGGCCGAAACAAACTCAGAAGTCACAGTCTCTTTTAAAGTCCAGACAAAATCTTGGTCAGATCGTGTGAAGACCATGTAGATTGGTGTCTGAAATGGTCTTTTGAGGAAAGAACCACACAGATTGAGCGGACCTGTCCAATCAGTGCACGCATTTGTCAAAAATCGTGCAGCTCAACTCAGAACTTGAGGAGCTCAACGATTCGACGAACAATACCAAAGACAGGACATTTGGGTAGGCCGCATAAACTACTCAAACTGCCAGATCATGATTAAAACTAAGAAGGAAAAAAGAAATGACCCACATAGTCCTCACATTCACAATAATTAATTTAAAAAAAAATAATAAAAATTACTTACAAAGTAAATATTCATGTCATTGTCTAAATAAAATTCATCAATGTCAATGTGTATATAAAAAATCCGGACATAATCTTTGAGGACCATGTAGATTAGTGTCTGAAATGGTCTTTTGAGGAAAGAACCACACAGATTGAGCGGACCTGTCCAGTCAGTGCACGCATTTGTCAATAACCGTGCAGCTCAACTCAGAACTTAAGGAGCTCAACGATTCGACGAACAATACCAAAGACAGGACATTTGGGTAGGCCGCATAAACTACTCAAACTGCCAGATCATGATTAAAACGAAGAGAGAAAAAACAAAAAAATTACCCACATAGTCCTCACATTCACAATAATTAAAATCATATAATACTTTATACAGTAAATGTACATGTCATTATTTAAGTAAAGAGATACTTAAAAAAAAAAAAAAAAAAAAGAAAATTATTAAAGTGTAAAATAGCAAAAATAAAAACAACAATCTAAACCTATTGGAGCAGCTCAATCCCAAGCCTTTTTGTCCTCAATATAGTCTTTTACAGTATAATAGGCTTTCTGACATAGTTTTCGCTTTATAAAAGATTTGAATTTATTAAGGCTTAGTTCTTGAATGTGGCTAGGAAGTTTATTATAAAAACGTATACATTGGCATCTAAACGAGCCACCTATTTTTTTGAGCCTTGTTGTAGGAACAACAAATTTGTGTTTGTTCCTAGTATTTATGTTATGGATATCACTGTATTTTTTAAACAGATTAATATTTTTATGTGCATACAAAAGATTATCATAAATGTACTGAGAAGGCACAGTCATTATATTAATCTCTTTAAATTTGTCTCTGAGGGAGTGTCTGGGACTTAATTTATAAATGGAACGAATTGCCCTTTTTTGTAAAATAAAAATTGTCTGAATATCGGCGGCATTTCCCCACAACAGAATACCGTACGACATCACACTATGAAAATAACTAAAGTATACTAAACGGGCTGTCTCTAAATCAGTTAAATCACGAATTTTCCTAACGGCGTATGCTGCAGAGCTAAGCTTTTTTGACAATTTATCTATATGGGGGCCCCATTGAAGCTTGGCATCCAACGTTATGCCTAGGAATACTGTGGTATCTTCAGGTTTCAACTCTTCATCCTTAATGAGAACACTAGTTTCTACTTGTCTAACGTGGGGTATGGTAAACTTAATACATTTAGTTTTTTTTCCGTTAAGAAGTAGGTTATTGACATTAAACCAGTTAACTACTTTTGCAAGGGCGTTATTTACATTGTCAGTAACCAGCTGCTGACGTTTGAGTTTAAATAAAAGTGAAGTGTCATCTGCAAACAACACTATATCATGTTCATCCCTTATGAGGTAAGGCAAGTCATTTATATAAATAATAAATAAAAATGGGCCGAGAATTGAGCCCTGGGGGACCCCCATTCTTACTACAGATATTTTCTTACATACGACCATCGTGTCACTATGTTATGTATCTTTCCTTCTACGTAAATTTTTAGACATTGGTGCCAATTCTGTTGTTCACAAACTAAACTAAATTTAAGTTCAGTGATTCAGTGCATCTTTTTCTTTCTATTTCATTAAGAAAAGGACAAAATATACATTTTAGTTTTAGACTGAATTTTAGTATGCAAGTTTTTATTCACGTCTAAACTTGTATGGAGTAGTGTCAGCGTCAAGTGCTGATTAATTTGACAGGACTAAACTAAAATTTATCTTCTGTCCTTTCCTTAATGAAATAGAAAGAAAAAGATGCACTGGATTTAAATTTAGTTTAGTTTGTGGACAAGACAATCGGCACCATTATCATTCTAGCTCTTCTAATAGGACAAACCAAGTCTCCGTATCGACCGGCTAGGGTCTTTGACCAGCGCCCTCATTGCCCCAACATCGAACGGTGTAATTTAAATTATTTATTTACATAGTACAAGCAGTATTGATTCTTCAGCTTTGTTCTTCAATGAATTATAAATTTGTACCGTGTCGAGTGACATGGTTTCTATTATTGTTTTAATTTGTTGTTGGTGTTAGAATTCTTTAGGTTAAACTTCGCATTGAGAGAGAGTTGTGGAGGCCCAGTGGTAGGTAACGGCCGCGACTTACTAGTTGTAGGTTCGAACCCAAACAGGCGCTTTACATTGTGTAAATTATTTCATTACCATTGCTCTCAAAACGGTGAAGGAAAACATCTTGAGGAAACCGGCATGTCCTAGAACCAAAAATTCGAAGACATGTGACATCTACCAATCCGTACTGGGCCCGCGTGGTAGATCACAGCCCACTTCTCGAAGAGAGAAGGCCTGTGTCCCAGTAGTGGGAACATTATAGTCTGGTTCACAATGACGACAATTTGCTCCCTTTATTTAATCCTTCCTAAATTAGTTTAGCTAAGTTCCTCATATCTTTCTCAAATATATGAGGAACTGAATGTGTGCAAAATCTTGTTAAGTAGAATTTAACCTCCAAAGATTGCATATTGTTAACGCTCAACGTGCATAAATTACTGGTTGCTCTTACGTACGTGTGCCGACGCCCGACTCATCTCACTATTACTCATTCCAAAATTACCGAAGAAATTAAACGATGATGTAATACTTCAAAGAAAATGATACCAAACACTTAACACTCTTATCAAATAGATATACGCCCTCGTACGCTCTTATCACTGCACATATCTTATCTTTTGGCGAAAAATGATATGAAATAGCGTTAGGTAACAATTTCCTGGCAATCTTGGAACGGAAGAAAATGTTGATGTAGCCGCTTTAAGTGTGCTGGCGACGTCAAATCGGGAAATTGGTGCCGAGCGTTACCATTTATTTTATGGAAGACCATGACGCAGAAATCGTTTTGTTAAAACTGCATTTCTGCTCTTAAAAAGGTGATTTGGTGGTGGTTAACCTTAGAAATAGTCCAGTAAGTCTACATAAGATAAACTATGGTTGCCTAATAAGGACTAAACTGTGGCCCCAAATAACACAGAACTGGTGCCCTGAGAAAGTAAGACGGGCTCGCGGCAGACCACGTAGGAGATGGCGGGACGAGCTGGATGTGTTCCATCAAAACTGGTATGGAAGGACTGGAGGAAGCCTTTGTCCAGGAGTCAGTGTAGACTAGTAAAAAAAGGACCTTCTCTTTTCTGTGGGGGGTTATGTCGGACTCTTACCTGACTTAAACCCCCAAGGTTCCTCCTACCAATACCATTCGCCGGGAGTCAGGAAATACTAATACAATCGCGTAGACCCACACTGGTGCCTGACAAGGACCTAAAATAATACCCATTTTTATAGAATCTAACTCTTGTGACAAAAGACTTGTCTTTTTCTAGACTCCAGGATGATCTGTCACTTCAATCTACTGCCAGACATCTTGTTGCTAACTCTAAATCTGCATTATTCTCATCATCCATCTTTACAAATATCTCCCCATTAGCTTTTATTCAGCAAATTCTTCCCCACTTTCAAAAATCTGCCTTCACGCATGTTCATATAGTTTTCATCGCTGTTCGATGTAAATAAATAATGCGCGGCGTCTGGTTAGCGGTTATCTCCCGAAATAAAACACTTGCAGAATCATAGATGAGTGCTAACGTCATCCGCCCACCAGCTGCTGGTAGTTTAGAGATGGGAGATTCGTCTGTGACGTCATGAAATAATGGCCTGAGATTTTTAAGATTTCAGCTATTGACATCCAGTTTCAGAAAAAGTTCGCCCTTGACTAGAGTCCTTTCTAAAGCACCCTATATTTACGGTTTTGGTATTAACATATACGATTATTATACGTTTCTGCTACTTACCAGTTCTTTTCAGTACATTCTTGGATCTAAAGTTGGAACCTAAAGTTGACCTATAATAACTAAATCTCATCTTTTATTTTGGTACTAGCTTCTGCCTGCGACTTCCTCCGCGTGGAATTTCTTGTTTCCCCGACCCACCCCGTCGCATCGCATCGCCTGCCTGCACTATTACTTCGTTTTCGTTTAGCATTCCTTTGGACTTTTTTTCTTTTTGCTCGGCTACTAAGGGTTCTAGTCTGAAATTAAGTAGACGGCTTTAATAATTTGGATAGGATCAAATGAAAAAAAAAAAAAAAAACAAACCCGACAGGTAGGCAGAGATTAGCGCGTTCAGACAAACAAACTCTTCAGCTTTATTATATTAGTATAGATAATCCAGCCAGATCGTTCCAGCTTCTTTTTTGACTGGGTCAGTAAAACAGCGGCCTGTTCAATACATTTAAATGGTTTAGTGTTTCTAGTTGTTTCTAATTTACGTAAAAGCAGTTCAAACTCATAATTGAGAGCGCCAACTGTTCCCTTTACTAATTAAAACTTATGTAGCTTCGATTTCATAATTTGTTACCAAATTGAAATAGTGTTTACATAATAAATCTTAGAAATATACCAGTTTTGCCAGTATTTACAAATTGATAATTAAATATTATGTTAAATGAATGCATTGCGTCATGCGGTCTGTTACGGTCACACTACTAAATCATTTTTAGTTAATCAGATCCAACATCCGGGCATCCGTACTTACCTTAAAAAAGAATATAACACTCAAATCCGTTTGATCATCCAGACTAATAAATCAATCAACTCATCTCGCTCTCTACGTCTCTCCCCTTCTTTCTCCCTCATTTCTACCTTTATATCTGTAATTCATATGGTGTTCATAATAAAGAGTATTCTATTCTATCTACTATGCTGGTATTCAGCAGCATCTGGTTAGACCGGAAGCCGACCCCCACCATAGTTAGGAAAAGGCTAGGCAGATGATGATGATGCTATTCTACCTCATGCATAAATTATCTTCAAAATATTTGGATGACACTTACTTTTTCACTCATCTAGTCTACGTCATCCTAAATATTTCAGAGTATAAGCTATATGCTAGAAACGAGTTCCTTCCAAGTGAACGAACGTATATATCCAAGATACCATTCCACAAAACATTCCATGCTTAGCACTCTTGAATTCCAATATCTCCGTTCTCGATATTGAAAAAGCATTACAAGGCTTTCGATTAAGCTACACATATACACACCATTCGGTTCTATTCCCCTTTTCTATACAATATATCGGTATCGTTACAGATATAGAGCAGTGCACTCAGGGTTGCCATATACATGTTCGGCTCGGCATGGTTCGGCACAGCCGGGTGGACAAAATTAAATAAATGAATGATGATGATGATGGGATATATGTTCGGGAACCTGGTGCCGTATTGTGACGGTTTAATCCCACTTTATACTTCGTAATACGGCCCCAAGCTAGGATATTACTAACTATCCTGGTTTGTATATGTAGGTATATCTTGGTTTGCTTGTATATGTATATTTGCTTGCTTGTATATCTTGACTACAAAAACTAGCTTTGTGTATTCCGGGTATAAGCGAGGGTTGATGCCGAAGATTTCCGAATGACAGCCGAATATGTGCGGTACTTGCTTCGGGTCAGCCTTGTTGATCAAAAAATACTGCCGTATATGTGTGTAGCACCACTTATATGCACCCATTCGCACAATAAATGACCACTATCTGACCCTTTCGTTTCCCTTATTTTTCAGACAAAAAGCGTTATGCTTCTGTCTGTAGTTGCTACTTCTATTTATAACAGAACTGATGTTTCAACTTAATTGATACTGTGTCGCATTACCCTGTATTTACGGCAGTCATTCTAAACGGGAATGGTTCATGTACTTAATTTTTATTATCCGTTCAGAACTTTTAATCAAGCGCCTACGCTCACAGTTCTTCTTGATCCACGTAAAGTAATTTTTCCTTCCAAAACTACTCCTTATATTGAACCTACAATGCAGGAAAATGTAAATAATTAAATGATTAATTAATATGTCGTCATTCCGACACTTATTATTTCAAAACACCGAAAACAGAGCGGTTTATAGAAACTAAAATCCTAATAAATTAGGGTGCTGACTGCTGGGTGACCTAATTCTACAATCAGTTTGAGTTTGTTTTCACAGTGCTTTTTTATTCTAATATTGAAACTGCTCTTCGACATCAACCCTGCATTCTTTTGTAAACTATTGTCCTACACTGGCTCTTTTGTTGTTGTTGTTGTTGTTGATACGTTTAGTAAAAAGTTTTACATCCACTAACATTGATTTGATCTGGTTGTATTACTTCTTATTTCCACATTTGCCTCTAAATCTCAATACATATCCCCACTTTTTCTTCGCCTCGCTACAATCGCACAAAGTATGAATCTCATAATTCGTCGTCATCTTTAATATAACTGGACTATTGCATTCGTTGGTGTGCCCCTCTTAAACTAGTACAAAATATTAGTCGAAATTCAACCTTATAATACCTGGGGCTTCTATAGAAACTAGTTCAGCTACAAGGCTACAACGAAAGTTGTAGTTAATATTATAAAGCTAATGCTTGTTGCGACGAGGTTCTAGTAATGCTTTGAAATTAAACGCAGAACCAGATTCTCTGCAGCGCATTTGTATACGTACGTGTATTTAAGACCAGTATGCGGGCTTACATGTTATCCGACTACAGGATTATGAGGTTGTTTAGTTTAGGATTTGTTTCGTAAAATTGTGGGATTTTTACTGCACTTAAGGGACGTGTGTTGTCAACATTCGGAAAATTGTCAGCATGTGCAGGAACTTTGATAGTATCATTAACTTCTTTATCATCATCATCTTAATCCACCACGGTCCTTTCAGCTCTCTTAACTCCATAAGCTCCTTGCTGGAAAAGTGATACTAGCGGGGTATTTGCGTAACACACTATCAGTAGCATTGGCTTTCATTTTGACAGTTCAACAACGTTCATTGAGTTATTTACGTTGTTGAGCAGACAAATTTTTCGAATATATGAAGCAATGGATTAGCAATATTCTTTAAAATTGTGTTTGAAAGTGTGTTACGCAATTAAGGCGCTGTATGAAACCTTATTTCAATGCTTATCCTTATCCTTAGGAGGCCTGTGTCCCAGCAGTTGGAGCATTATAGGCTTTGATGATATCTTATGCAGTACCAGTGAATCCACCGCTTTACAATCTAGCACTGATTAAATTATACACTACAAAATGTCTCGGATTCACCTGAGCACGATATCAGCTCATCCCTGACATAGTAATGAATCAAGCACCGTGTCATCTGATAATTATGTATAGGGCTGCCAACCTACCTTATCTGCGTTGAATATTTCATGAGCAATTGATAATTTATTCGATTTATGTTTAACTAATGTTTTTGTGTTTATGAATGTAGGTAGTATATCTTCGGTTGTAGAAGTTCTTAAAGTTTTGAGACTAGCTTTAAATGTGTCATTATCATCATAATCAGCCTGTAATGTTCTGACTGCTGGGGTACAAGCCTCTTGTCTTAGAGAGTGGGCTATTATCTACCACGCGAGCCCGCGTGTGGGCTAGTAGATGTCACAAGTCTTCAAATTCATGGTTCTAGGAAATAAAATATTTTTGGTTTAAATATGTAATTTGCTCTATTTCTCTTTACATTTTCAGGCCAATATCTATAAACGTTACTTAGCACGTACTCTGGCTAAACGTTATTTCTGTCACTGTCACGCAACTGTCATACTACAAGTGCAAGATAGATACGGCAACAAGTTTAAGTCAAACCACGTGCAAATATAATGTTCAAAGATCCCTGTCATTGAATTACTACAATACCACCGACGCAACTTGGTGAGCCTGAACATGCCTTATTGAGGTATTAGGAACAGGGTGTAAAGTTCACTCATACTCTATAGAAAAGGGAGGATCCTCCGACCAGATGGGTGTTGTGTCTAGCGGGCAACAACTGCCCGATGATTCATGTCAGGCCGTTGTATCTATGCTAGTTGCGCGGTAAACTCTGCTTGCGCGATGCAGGATTTGCGTGACGTCAGTAGGACGCTTTGTTCGCATGTTGCGTCGTTGTATAGAACTTTCGCGCATATTCTCTCACTCGCACTCGCCTCATGTCACCATTTAAATCCTAAAAAATCTTACTGCGCAGCCTTCTGCGCAAAGTTCGGGCTCGCCAAGATACATCGGTCGTATCGTACTATCCGAAAGTTCGTTATCTGTATTTATCCCATTTATCCCCATCGTTCCATCTTCGTCGCGTGTCGTTCGAGAAACCATGACACACAATACAAGTTATTGCGTCGCCATTTATTATTGAGATGCTATTGTTTCTGTTTACTCTGCTAATTGTACTGAGGTCAACATTATTACTGATAGTACCTACCCGTATCGTTTTGTGTGGCCAGAGTTGATTCATCTTTTCTTGTATAGTTTTTAGGGTACCGTACCCAAAGGGTAAAAACGGGACCCTATTACTAAGACATCGCTGTCTGACCGTCTTTCCGTCCGTCCGTCTGTCTGTCACCAGGCTGTGTCTCAAGAACCGCGATAGCTAGACAGTTGAAATTTTCACAAATTATGTAAGTATTTCTGTTGCCGCTATAACAACAAAAACTAAAAACAAAATAAAATAAGTAATTAAGGGGGGGGCTCCCATACAACAAACAAATTTTTTTTCGGCGTTTTTGCCTTGTGGTACGGAACCCTTTGTGTGCGAGTCCGACTCGCACTTGGCCAGTTTCTTGTATTATTTTCTGTTTCGGTAAGAGCAAAAGTGCATACAACTTTATACAAAAGAGGTAGTTTTGTTGTTAAAATATTGCTTGGCAATGCCTTCCACAAGGTGGACCTGACTGCCCCGTTGGTCTCATGGACCATTTCCAGATTGGGCAAAGTGTTGGCAAACTTATTGGGTTGGAATTTCTTAGTAATAGCCCGGAGTTTGGAAGTTGGCGGTTTAATACCCCCCGTGGCTCGGAAAGCACGTAAAACCGTTGGCCCTGCGCCTGATCTCTCTCCGGTCTTGTCGGATTGCCGTTCCATCGGATTTGTGGATATTTTTATAAAGTGGACCAATGACATGATGACATGGGTTGCAGGAATTCATAATTCGGGTGCTGCACTGCTTGCATCCAGCAAGCAGTGCAGCACCCGAATTATATATTTTGCTGAATTGTAACATTGAATGGCATTTCCAATGCCAATAGCGATTCTTTGGAAGGCATACGTCAAGGAGCCACCTTTTTTTCTAAAATGTCATACTGATGGCTTTCACGACATAACTAAAGTATATTTACGAAGCCGACCCCAAATAAATTGGGATAAGGACAGGAGAATGATGAGAATGATGATTTATGAAACCAAATTGAAAACCCAAAAATAATAACTCCGCTTTCATAGCTTTATTAACTTCAGTCATTTCCCAGAATCTATTAAAGAAAACCGGCAAAGCTGTCAGGTCATCGCACAATTACCGGTTATTATTCGAACTTGTCACGAACACGATAGGTACCATTAATTATCGTAGTACTAAACTGAAGTCGGTAACAGTATCGTTGCGGTGAGGGGAATGTACTGAAGTTTAACTGACTTATAATAACTAACGGCTGTACGGTTTTGGTGTCTTTCTGGATGTTATTAATTATGTCTTGATTACCTTGTGGTTAAGTGTCATGGGGTTTTGGGTTCAAATCCGGGAAAGTACCAATGTGACTTTTTCCAATCCATGTCTAAGTACTTTCTAAATTTATCTTGGACTTCACTGACACTGGTGAAGGGAAACATCGTTCCTCACGATGTTTTGATGAACCTGGACTTATATACATACATAAACTCACGCGTTCTTCCCAAGTTCCCTGGGGGGTAGGCAGAAACTATGGAACGCAAACTGCTACGATCCTTTTTTACTTCGTTTGCGTTCATACATCTGCTCATACACGCAGGCCGCACCTAAGGCTCTGCTGGGGAGTTTGTTGCGCTACTTCTTCTCCCCAGCGAAAGCATTAGGAAGAAGTGGTGAAGGACGAGCGTTTTGATGGACTGTCTTTTGTAATTTTGACGTTCGAAAAGTGCTAATTCTCAGCCTAGTTTGAATAAATGACTTTTGATTTTGACCAAGACAGAAGACATAATAAACAAAATTAATTAAAAAACCCATGCACGTTTTCAAGTACTTAGGTGCTAAGATTCCCCTATATTTCAAAACAATGAACAAACTCAATGTTAATAGTCCTGTAGTTCTGTGTAGTGTGTATGCTTTGCAAAGCGCCGAACCGTAAACCACTTTGACCACCCTCTATAAACAATTAAAAACACACACTCGGGAAAACACACAATGAAAACGTTTTATGGTGTGTAAAATAACTTGCATTTGAGAGCATAAAGCTGCACTTTTACAGAAAAATTAAAACAGTGTCGTCTCTACTAGCATTTTGTCGTAATTGTTCCCATTCAAATAGGTGCAGAAAATACTAAACGCGTTAAGTTACATGACATGACGGCACTTCTAGAACAAATAGTCATAAAGTTTAATGCTGAACATTTCAATTTACTCCGTTGCATCCAATGTCCTCTAAGCTACCAGAAACACTGCCTTTACCTTATATTCCTATAGATACTGCTTTCTGAAATAATTTCTCAGCCTCCTTGAGATTCAAAGCCAGAGGGTACAAACCCTGAAAATACAGAAGCAGGGAACAATCCTCATCATCGCATAGGTACTGAAAGTTAAAACAAAAACTGTCTCAAACTTTCCAAACCCGAATACCATCATTCATAAATAGTAATCAGAAAGTGGTGTATCAATAATAATTTGTATGGGCAAGCCGTCGCCACTGTATTCATGTTAGATTCCAATGCATAACAGGTGCGACTAGCTAAAAAACTAATAATTGACTCGCGAGTTCCAATTACACACGCGTATTATATGTCAGGGATAGTCAACAGTTTTAGGAGCTGTTGTCGTATCGTAGCATAGGGGTAGTGAACCTTTTTAGCGCCTGTTAACTGACAAAAAAATTGGCTGAGGTACATTGTCATCATATGCATAATACGGTTTAAGATTCCAATTTTTCTAACCCTATGGGTTTTCATACTAGGTATTTTCTGATAAGAAAGACCCTGAGCACACGGTTTTCTATACAAAATAAAACCCAATGTCATGTCTAAGCTTGCCGTAACTGAGAAACAGACACGTAACTGCTTCTTGGCGCTGGTCCAATCCGCGGTCACATAGATAGCCTTTTTCTTATCGTTATCTACATAGTATATTGCTATTTTTATGCTAACAGTATTTAGTCTCAGCAATATTTCTTACACACAAGTTTGTTCGATAATACATCCATTTATGTGCCAGTCTTTTGCCACAAGCCCAAAGGTTTCCTACACCTGTTCTAAGCATGCGTAAGCGCACATCGTGGTGCGGTGTAGTATTGACATGTTGATTCCCCGCGTTTAATAGCACGAAGAGATGTGTGCTATGCTTTATGTTAGATTTACGATCAATTGTCATGTCATCGCTTACAGGCAATTTATTAAACCAATAGCTTATTGTTTTATCATTTTTGTTGTCGTGTGTGGTCTCAGATTAAAGATTTTCACATCACATCACGAGTTATCAGGAAATAAGTTAATAGGCAGTCGAAACTTTTAACAGCACTTAAAAAATAATAGTGAGGCAGTTACATTCTCAATGTTGTGCCCATGGCGTAAAACTAAAGTTTCTATGTATTTCCTTCTGCCACGTATTTCATAGAAATACATAGAAACCAGTAGTGTCGCGGCGACACGTCGCCTGCTGCTGCCTGTAGTCGGCTACATACTTGTAGTCACGAGCATAAGTATGTATACACTTGGCATTATTCAAAGGCGAATTTCTCCTTTATTTTTTAATGAAATTTTATATTATTAGGAATATAGTATTTTCGAACCCATAGGTTTATGTAAAGGGTCGTATTTCAACGTTGTATTCGTTATTTCGTGAAAAAGTCGCAATTTAAAGTTGCCAAATGTTGACATATTAGTGCTCGTGACTGTACCTTATGAGCGTTTACGCCGTAAGGCATTTTATACAAACTTTCAAGCCCTTATTTTTCGAAATTATTGAACCGATTTTAATAAAACTTCATACGCTTAAGCAGGATACAAAGCTCTAAAAAGTTAGTAGAGAACATTTTTGAAATGTCTTATTTAAAAAAAAATAGTAATTGAAAATCTTTGTTTCTATGGAAAATTTAAAATCGGTCTAATTTGGCTGTAATACTATTTTTCGGCGTAAACGCTCTTAAAGAAAATAAAACTGTTCCATTAATAAACGGGACTGGAGAAAAAATCACTCACTAAATTTTACAAAATGTAACTCAATTACTGAAAATCATAAAAGGAAATCATTTTACACAATTTTTATTAGGGGACGAACGACCCACAAATCAGGAAAAAAGAGTGTACAATCAAATGTTGCTCAGATTTTTAGTTGTTATAACTTGAGATATTTTACTTACCTACACCTTTTATTTGAAGACTAACAAAGCCCACACGTTGCCAACCCCTGAACTTAACGGCGTAAATAATCATCGCAGTATGTAATACACATAACTCGAACCTAATTTTCCTATTTACGTAACCCACTCGGAGACTCGAGTTGTAAGAGCTCTCATGTGTGCCGTAGGCAAATAATCGTGAGTTTGATATGTGTTATCATTATCACTCCTAGTGAACGTGGAAACTGTCTTGCTTGAAGAGACGTTGTCGTTTGTATAGAAAATGTTGTATCCTAAAGCCGTGCACGCACGTACGAACACGAACATAGCGAACACAAACACCGAGCACTTTGTTCGCACGTGCGTAGTGCGTACCACTAACGAACATAACACTGTTTGTCAAAAATGTTCGTGGCGATCCAATATGTTCGTGTTCAGCATGTTTTGTTCGTACGTGCGTACACGGCTTTATACTAAATTATATTCGATTTTCGTGTCTATGTGACCGCGTTGTCCTTCTAAACTACGCAACAGATTTTGATGCGGTTTTCAGCGTCGTTTAGACTTTTTTCCGGAAGGTATATGGATAAGACATTAAAATCATCTTTTTCTTTTTAAGTCTATGGTAAATTGTTAAATGAGTTGAGCCTAGTAATAGTTCGTAGTAATTAACTAACATATAATAAAAAAGAAATCTCAATGTTATGTCAAGTCGTAAAACTGTGCGAACCAGGGGCGAGTCACTAGTTTACTTGTATCTGTGAAGGTGAAACTGTGTTGAGGCGCGTACGCACGTACGAACAAAAACATGGTGAACACGAACATCGAACACTTTGTTCGCACGTGCGTACCACTAACGAACATAACCTGTGTTCGTCAAAAATGGTTATGTTCGTTAGTGGTACGCACGTGCGAACAAAGTGTTCGATGTTCGTGTTCACCATGTTTTTGTTCGTACGTGCGTACGCGCCTTTATGTTCGTGTTCACCATGTTTTGTTCGTACGTGCGTACGCGGCTTTGGAATCGGGAGATAAATGATAAGAATATAGGAAGGTTTTGTCAAATTCTCTAGTTCAAGTATGTAGGGTATATTAGTAATATTCGTGAGTAACAGCTCTGTTATCAAAGACTTCAATTCAGTTTGAGCTACCTTTATCTATGTTCAGCTCAATGCTGAACTAATTTCTATGGTTATAATCTGGAATTAAAGATTTTGTCGCCGAGTTAGCTAAGACTATCAATGAAAATATCAGCTTCTATTCTTTCCGCCAAGAACTATTGATGATCCTTAAATTAAAATCATAAAACCCTTATTGTAAAGTCACTGCATAGCATAATCAGCCTATAATGTTCCCACTGCTGGGACACAGGCCTCCTCTCTGTGAGGGAGTGCGGGCCCAGTGCGTGTTGGCGGATGTCACATGTCTTTGAATTTTTGGTTCTATGATATGCCTGTCACGATGTTTTCCTTCACCGTTTTGAGAGCAGTGGTAATGAAATAATTTACACAAAGTAAAGTGCCTGCTTGGGGTCGAACCCACGACCTATATGATTATAACTGGTAAGTCGTGGCCGAGCCACGTCACAGTAACTGCAAGTCTAAACAAAATGTATTCAAAGATGTCTTCATCTCCATTATGCTTTTTTATTCCATTCAACAGTGACACTACACACAATTTTATCTCCGTGTAATTAGGCTATCTCCTAAACAAGCGTACTTTCAATATCACCCGCTAATATTAGCCCAACCTTCACCAAAGGCATGTCATTTAGACCACGTCGACGCAATACGAAAATTCAGCCGAAAATTGGTACTGCTTTGATAAAATTTTCTTCACAGAAGATTCCCTGTTTCGTATGATTTTATCGTGTCTCACTTTAGTATGTGCATAGCAAACAAAGCTATAAAACAGACGACTTGAATTCTATTTGAATAAAATTGAATTGAGTTTTCACATAACCAGAAACGAAAATATTGCCGTAACTTTACTTGTTTTCATTCTATTGTGTTCATGGATTGTGTTAAATGTTATTCTGCCACCTTTAAGAACCTTCCTTAGTTATTTTAAATTTAAGTCTAAATCTAAAAACGCTATTTATGAAGACATAACGCCGAATAAAAAATGCATGCAAGTAATTTTCCCGTCCCTGATGTAAAACTCATGGGACGCCCTGATTTAAGAACTTTGTGCATACACCTTAAAAGTGTCTCATAATAAATGACATACGAGGTCAAAACAAATCCCCGCATTTTAATAAAAGTGTCTCTTCAAAATGCAAAATATGTTATTTCACATAAACCTACATGAGCACTTATGAAACGTCAGAAGCTAGGTGCACTGTTCGAATTGGTCGTTTCATGTGGAGAAGTGCCGGTAAGAACCTCCAAGTTTATTCTGTAAAAAAATTTGGGGATCGATGCCGTTACAATTTACATTAACATTTCTGCAAAATTCTGCTTCTCATAATCGAACAGCTCATCAAAACACCGTTACCGTCACATGTCTAAGCCACCTGTGCAGGGTCACTGTGTCGCATTATGTCTCTTATGTAACTCCGATGCCGTGGCTGACCTACATGTACCTGACTTGTGACTACGATCGTAATTTGAGACCGTTTTATAGGGGCTACCGGGCTATACCGATGGTTGTTAACTTATTCCGTTTTCTGGGTTAACCTCCTTGCATGATCTTGGGTTTGTTTCGACGGTTTGTGAGAAACGGGCCAGTAATATGATTCGATTGGAAGGGTAGCAATGTCAATCAAAAAATTTTTCGTGGTTCGAAGCTATCTCCGATAAACCCCTGGTTTCTGGCAGTCTTTCGAATTTAATTTTCTGTCAAACCATATTTGAAGGTAAGGGCTGGTGCCAATGACGCCAAATCAGCAATCACAACAGCTTCGATGATATTTGATGATTGACTGATCAGAAACGTGATGAAGCTTCCAGAAACCACAGGTTCTTGACCAAGTGTATGCTCTTACAAATACTCTCATTTGAAAACCAGAACGGCTTCCGACGTGATGAACACCTTTAAAAAGCTAATGATAAACTTGTTTACCTTTAAAATTATCTTAAAATACGAAGAAATCTAAATGTGTATGACTAAATGTTGACGATATTTTCCCTTCCAGGGAGAGAACTCCAAGCGAGGACACGAGGTACGTTGGTAGTGAGGCCGTGTACAGTGTTGTGGGCTTATCTATACCAATACTGCATGAATTGGTCGCATCTGCCTTCATTCAGATAATATACATACAGTTACAAGCTTATGTTATAAACTTGTCAAAGAAAGAGACGAAAATCGACATCTGATTAAGCTCCGCACATATCTTGGTTTCAGTCCTTTCCGGATTCCGGACCATTTGTCAGTGTCAGTAAACGTAAGTGCATGCTTCAGACCCCAGACGGCTCGGAATCCGGCCAATCAAAAGCCGAGAAATATTTTTCTGGACCCTGACGAAACACTGAAACTGGACGGCCCGGAGCCGGTTAAGGCCCCTGACCGTGATAATGTAGATCGTTAAAAAATGCATGCCCTCAGACGATGCCCTAGATGTGGCGAGGTTTTGGTCCAAAAAATTTGATTCACTGTCGTGCCATCTACACGACGAAGAAGACCGATCTTCCATCTCTTTCTTTTACCAGGTTGCTTTTTAATTTGCAATTACAAAGCTTGCTTACTATATGTGTGTTAACTATATGTTGCAACTCCTCTCTTCACCCGCGTGGCATGTCAAGCCTATTTCACTGTATTTTTGCATCCTTAGTTCATTTAGGGCTCCAGTCGCCTTGAGGGCAGGGATAGAAATGAAGGTTATGAAGCACTGATTCACCAAGTTAGTCAAAGTACTTTATTTAAGGAAGATATATCTTTTACGAGTATCCTACCTTTTACCCTAGACAGATCAGCCATGTTTGGAGCGATGAATGTAGCACAGACAAAACACGAACCTTTGAATCAAAAGCAATACAATAAGTACACCCAATCACAAAAGAAAGTTCTATCAGCCACTGCCATACGGATGTCATACACCTCATCTTTGTTTATATAGCACTGCATGACCCCCGTCCAGATTTCTCATGCACCTCAATGAAAATTTAATAGACTATCACAGGACCGGCAACTTTAATGGACAAGGTAGATCGACTGCAGCCCGATTCAATCAATCAACTCAGCCTATCGCAGTCCACTGCTGGACTTAGGCCTTTCCCAGGCTGCGCTACAACACCATGTCCTCCGCCTTCCGCATCCAGTCTGTCCCAGCCACCTTCTTAAGGTCGTCGGTTCATCTAGCTGGGGGGGCGTCCCACACTACGCTTGCCGATACGTGGTCTCCACTCCAGGACTCGTCGGCTCCACTGGTAATCGGTGCTTCGACAAACGGCCAGCCCACTGCTACTTCAGCATGCTTACTCTGCAAGCTATGTCGGTAACTCCAGTTCTTTTCTGGATAACCTCATTTCCAGCAGTTCGATTGACCAATTGCAATATTCCCTACTGCATGATAACTACCAACTGTTTTTGTAGTTTCTGTGCAGCCAGCTTATCTACGTACGAAATTTAAATGCAATACAATAGCAGTTGAAAGAGCTGAAGAACCCTATTGGCCGATTCCTACGGACCGTTATTGGTTAAAATTAAGACTCTTGTATCTTCACCAATAATGAAGCAAAGACCTCATAGCTTTGCATAGTAGACCCTCCCAAATGGAAGTAGCTGTCACAGGTAAAATTAGTTTACGAATCTATTTACGAGTACATGCCCAGTTTGGCAATAAGAAATGCTACCATTGGTAAGCAAAACGATTCGTTTGTGTTTATATGAACCAAGCAATAACAATCCCAAAACTGTAGTTTTGGCTGTCGCTTTGCAAACGAGATGCATTACATTTTTTAGGCCCCTAGGCCAATGACTTGTCAGACATAAAACAATTTGGACTTCCAACTCCATAAGACAATGTGCCTCAAACATTTGATAGCACAGTCGCGACAGTTTCACCGTAGCTTAATTCCCATGGCATGATGGCATAGTTTCGCGCCAATAACATAGTTTCATCGCGGCTTTCTTTCCTCCCAGCCGCCATGCTGCGGTTTGACGAAATATGTTAATGTTTGAGCATAACCGTGATTGCCAATGACCTAGCAATGTCGTTTGTGTATAATGTGTTAGTATTCTTGTAGATACAGATTATGACAGTCTACTTGGGCCATGAAGTTCAATTATTATCTTCGGTGTGCATATCTTATAAGATTTTTTATGTAACGTTAACTGTTAAGTGAATTGACTACAACTTAAATTGTCCGTATATTTAAACACAACTTTCAATGTTTGGCAGTGGTATGAAATGGCTATGACTTGGCAAATTGACAAACAATGAATTTCTCTAGCTGTACTTAGACAAACAATGAATTTGCCTGGTTGTACTTAGACAAATAGACGCCATAATTATATAGCATGCGCCCTGTGGACTTTATAATGTGTACTTTTCCAGACAGTTTTAATTGGAACTGTTGGAAGGTCTTCTAACACTGTTCAACTGTATCAGCTGGATGAAGAATTAGCCTTCTTTGGGCTTCATTTGAAGTTTGAGTATCGTTTTTCTAACTTAACTGAGTTTCTAGGAACTCCCCAAGTTGCATCAAGATCAATCAATCTGCCTACCCTACCCTACTACCCTATTCCTACTATGTTAGAGTCGGCTTCCAGTCTAACCGGATGCAGCTGAATACCAGTATTTTACATGGAGCGACTGCCTATCCGACCTCCACAACCCAGTTACTGATAACACGATACCCCTTGGTAAGACTGGTTGTCAGACTTATGGACTTCTGTAACAGATGTCAAAGGTCTACGAATGACAGCCGGGACCAACGGCTCCACGTGCTTTCGGATGCACGGTCCAAGTTGTGTCAAGAATGTCGTTGAAAAGTTTATAAAGCTCACAGTAAGCTATACCAATACTTGAAAAACGTTGATGAGTCAGCAAACCTACAAATAAAAATTTTCATTGTTCTCCACATGTTGCCGAATATTTTTTTTCAAACAAAAGCGAAACAGGTTTTCATCCCGCTTTAATTGTCTGCGTCCATTTTATGATTCGTGGAACAGAATGCTGTGGTTTTCTGTTTTACGGACATATCCAGGTCAGTTTTAAAGGTGAATTTTCAATATTGCAGTATTCAAAACTGACAAACGGGAAACGTGGGGAAATGAAAATGTATTCAAAATGTACTAGGCTTGCATGAATTCACGATAGTATTTCAATTATTAGTATTATGCTTTTAATAGGATTTAGACGAAATTTGCCACACATATAGTTTATTATAACCTGGATTAACACATAGGATACTAATTATCCCGGTAATACGTTTCCGTGGGATTTCCGACCTCCACGCGGGCGGGGCAAAAGCTAGTATGTTGATAAAACGAAAACGCTAAATCGTATTATGTGTGTTAAATTAGGATGTCGCCATATTGTAGCGGCACGTTGTATGTACATTGTACACATACAAATGTCGACATGAGACGGTACTATAAAAGCTTTTGTGGTCCCCCGAGATTAAAGCTTTTAATTTATTCCAAAAATATATATTTGAACGATAAAATAAAATCTCTTCTTTATTTACGTTTCTGCTAGAGTGGTGACTATATCGTCTGTTGAATTACATTTGTTTGCCCTTTTTAAAGACTCTTTTCTTTCAAACCTTTTTGTGAAGGGTCTTCAGTTAAATAAAGGACTCTTCACAAAGGTTGGTCTTGAAGTAAGTTAAATTCCCAAAGTCGTAGTGTTGGGGCTAAATTGGCATGGCGATTTATCGAGAAACTATAGAATAGCACACATATCTCCTTTTTGATTATCTATGACATTCTTTTTACTATTACAAGTTTTGTTATTTGATCGATATCGTTCAGAGTATCATCAGTTTCTCTAATTCATCATCTTTTATTTTTTTGAGCTGCTTTAAGCTATATGGTAGGTACATGAAAAATACTATCAATGAAAAACATCGCAGTTGATATAAAAAATAATTGAAAGTTCCGCTACCATAACACTTCCAGATTACTTTAACCACGGTAATATTATCTATATTACCGTGCTTTAACTGTACGTAACTGACGACAAACGTGCGAACAGGGGCGGAAATTGAATCATTACTCCTCTATGTACCCACTGTAGTGTGTAACTATGCGATAATGTTATCTACAGCGAGGTAGGGCGGTAAATGCCTCAGGATTTGTGCGAAGGTCTGTTTGTTCCGATAATCTTTATCCAAGGTAGAAACCGTGAACTTGCTGACTGTAATGTGGTTTATATGGTTTCTGTTGCTATGAGGTCTTGCTACTACAACTTTTGTGGATTTTTTGGTCCTTTCGGTCTGTACACGACCGTATTGAGTCACCTGACCAGTTATTTTATGGCCTGCCAACGACTTGTCTTCTGTTTTTTACCAAACATTCAATATAATTACTTCTTCTTCTTTTTCTTCCGGCCCTTGTCCCATGTTACTGAGAGTCGGTGTAACACGTTTAATTATATTCAATATTTTTAAATACTCATCTCTAAAATAAAAATGCTTAACCACTTCCCTTCTGGTCTGGCAAAGACTATTTTTCCAACTTTTGCCAACAGCCAAACGTTCTTGTAAATTCCCGTATTCATGGTAAAGTGTTTTTGAGGAACGACAAAGTTGCTCTAAACAAAGTTTATATCAATACGTCTTGTCCACACGTCAGTCTGCGCCAAAATGTCGCTCGGGAAAGTAGTGTTGTTTGTTCTCTATAACTGTCTTCAATTTCCCTCTTGCTAAAAAGAAAATCAGCTCACTTCCTTAATACCCCACCACTCCTTGACTTACTTAAATCCCTTGTATTAAATCTATGTATTTTGCTTCCACACCTTAAGCAATTACCCAAGGTGGTGTAGGCACCCAAAATAAATAGCCAACACATTTGCGGAGCCACAATATGTTTGCGTAGGACCGCATGTCAATATACGGGGCTCCCTGTTTGTGCCTTCGTTAATACGAGGACGTATCGAAATCAATATTTAGATAGATCATTGCAGGAAGTTGAAGATGACATGGTGATATTGATTGGAAAATTGATCTTCGTGCATTTTACGCACACACAAAAAGGCTCATCAAGGCTCGCTCTTCTTTTGCTTCTTCGTGTCGCTGCCACGATAGTTATTTAAATTTTATTGGCCAAAACTATGCCACTTCCACAGCGTTATCGGTTGCAGCACAGAGGTCACTTTAGCTGAACGTTTTGGGGCACAAAGGTCAGGATAGGAGGTGAATAGTTTGTGACATAGCTCCACATTCATATCGTGCTGCCGTTCCGTCGAGGTACGATATGTTCCCCCACTTTACGAGGTTCGACTAATATTTTCCCACATGGGTTCGGAGATTGTTCAGGGACTTCCAAGCGAACCAACACCCTGCAGGAAGATGCTCATTCATCAAGGCTTGCAAAATCATTGTACATGTACATTCCCCCCGGTTTAGTAGCATGGATCCTTACGTACAATCTACTTCAAAAGTGCAAACACATTATCGAATTCAGTTAATTATCAAAGTCATTTTTCACTCTGACTTTATACAAGAGAATACCATTTAGCCTTCTCACTCCTTCTAGCTCTAGCGAAGCAACTGCTTCTTCCGTTCCAACATCCTTCAAGTAACCAGAATGCAAATAAAACCACGGTTCACTAGTTCAAACGTCTATTTTAGCACCTATAAATTCTACTTTAACTAAGCTGCCTGTACCTGACCCGCTGTTCGAACCACTCAATTCGTTCGCCCCTCGTCGTCCGTACGTAATTCTTTCTACCGTCCTGACGAGCATTTAATTGCATCAATTACCGTTAATCCTATTAAGAGAAGCATCCACACGCCTCGGTTTTTATTAGTTTAAAATCTTTCTTTGATTGTATTTTAATTGATAGCTTTGATTGTTTAGTAGGATATTGAAACTGTTTTTGTATGCATGTTTTTTGGCGTTGACGTGGTGATTCCTTTTTTTTTGTTATAGAGATCGGGTAACGATTTTAGGGGAATGTGGAACCTAAATACTATGTAGAGACAACAATAATATTATTACTTACAATAAATGAAAACACTAGCTATACTCATGCATAAGACTATTTCGAAACTACCAAATAAATTCTAACATCGAAATAAAGAAAGTGATTTTTTTTAAACTAACTAAATAATAGTGATGGACCGACTATCGATTTTGCTGATCAACCGACTAACTATAGTGACTAAACTATTGGATATACATATTTGATTGAATTTCGTATGCATTAGATAAACGCAGTTTAATTAATTGTCATCTCCACCTTGTATTTTCATTGTATATTCATTCTAAAAGTTTTGATTCAGTTTGTATTTAGGTTTCTAAAAATATTCAATGGATCGTGAAAGCCCTGTTAAAATAGCAATTTTCCAACGTCCATTTCAAACGCTCGAGTTCAATTCAATTAAATAAGCTTAAAATTGAATTTGATCGGCTGCTATTGGACCTCGAAAACCTGAGATATATTTTTACCAAACAGGTGTTTACAGTAACCTTTATATACAGTAAAAGAGTTATTGAAGGTTGGTAAAGTAACCCTAAAACGATAAAACTGTCGCTATCCTAACGATTTTGCAGTGATTAACATGACATTTTCCGGAAAAAGTTACCCACTAAATTGGATTCCGTTGACCGCTATAGTTCCCGGAAAAGACCACCCGTTTGGAGTGCTAATTTAGGACCCAATTCCTTTGAAATTTGAAGAGTTGAATGTAATAATTGTAGACCTTTTAATTCAAGATTTTTCAAGATATCTTCAAATGTATGTATCGCATTTCAATAATGATGTTCTGGAGCATAGCAACATATTTTTTGGAATTGACCATCTTTTCCTTCTCACCGGGAGCAGAGGTGGCCCAGTGATAACGACCCGGACTTACGAATTGTTGGTCGTAGATTCGAACCCAGTCAGGCGCTTTACTTTGTGTTATTTATTTCATCACCACTGCTCATAAAAATGGTGAAGGAAAACATCGAGACGAAACCGGCATGTCATAGAACCAAACTTTCAAAGACATGTGACATCTACCAACCCGGACTGGGCCCGCGTGTGTGGTTTATTACGGCCCATTCCCTCTCACAAAGAGGAGGCGTGTGTGAACGTGTGAACGATATAGGCTCATTATGCTTCTTTTCAAACTTCCAATTTTGACTTGAGTAGAAAATATAAACCTATCTTGAGGAATGGCAAAATACAGCGATATTAAATTCTAAAACTCTTCAAATACTTCATGGACATATCGACACGTGGAATCCCTCAGCGAATTCCTAACGCGTCACACAGTGCTATTGTCATATACAATATCAACTATTGACAGCCGCTGACCTAGAAACCGGGGAGCCAGGAAATTAAGTGTCATGGCTGTCGACCAGAACTGTATGAAGCTATGGAACCTTTAGTAGAGCCACGTGGATTCCTTCTGGGAGCTATTCGTTAGACTCGAAGTACTGTTGGTTATTTAGTATGGCAATTTAAGGGTAGGGCTTTAGTAATGGGTCTTGGAAATGGTGTTACAATTGAGGCCGTGTTTGGGAGTTTTATGTTGTGTTGTTGACGTTTTGGATACATACATTACATAATCAGCCTATAATGTTACCACTGCTGGGACTTAGGCCTCCTCTCGGTGAAAGGGAGTGGGCCGTAATTCACCACGCGGGCCCAATGTGGGTTGGTGGATGTCACATGTCTTCGAATTTTTTTTATTTTTTTCGTTGGATCCTTTAAAATTCACCCGACCTCCGGGGCTGGGAGATCGGGGAGTGTGGGATTTTTACCTCACTAAAACCACCCCGGTGATCACCATCAGCACACTTATGTGCTGATGGTGATCACCAGTGTGGTGGTCCCGGTTCCTCTACCAATAACCGTATAATACAAATTACATTCGTGCAAAGTTGCACCTGCGTAACGTATTAGACATTTGTCGATGTTATTAATCATAAATCCAATCATTATACCTACCAAACAATTACTAACGTAAAATACGTTTTATGAAAATTTCCAATTTTTTAGATCAATTTTGTCTCTACATCACGTAATCCAATTATTGAGTCTCACGGGTCGGCTTAGCCTCCAGGCGGTCGTGTAATCCAATGAGGATGCAGGTACAGTCGGGCGACAGTTTTGTCGCACCATTGACTCGCACCCTCACACTCCAACTACCTACTGTGGTCCGTAGGGCTGTGCTGTTCAGAAAGGCATGTATTTAACCAGCTGAATGCCGTAATTACAAAAACAATTAAAAAGCCATTGTGTCTCGCGTGAATCCACGTTGGATAGGAAGGGTTAATGGAACCTCATATGATCCCCATTTTGCTTCCCTAAAAATAATATTGAACACTCTAATATAATTATTGCGCTTGTTTTTGTGTACTCACAAGTTCCTATTTTGGGGTCTTAAAACACATGTACGGTGAATCTATACACTATCGACGACTAAGCATTTTTACGTAACTTCATTAATTAATATTAATTGAGCAATTAGTACACGATTAGCGGTCATCGCGTTTGCTCCCTCGCTCCTTTATATTATATATAACCTTTGTCCTGTTAAATACATTAATTATTTTACTAGTAGCATTGACAATCTTCCCACCTTCTACAACACAACAGACACACGCTCGCTGGCCACTGTTGGTCACAGTTCTAACTAACCTAACCAAATTAAAAAGACTCATTTATTAAAAAAAAGAGGATCAAATAAATGTTTCCTGTTTAAAAAAGAGATTCAGACTACCTTTCGCGTATCATTTTCTCGTTATTATTTTATCATTTTGTTGTGTTGACATTTTAGTTGTGCCCAAGGCCTGTGGGTCTGTCTAATTTTGTTTCGGTCTCTTAAACTACGCAAGCTTATGTTTGGGTTGTTTTGATGCATTGCTGGCTAGATAATATTCCTTCGTTTTGAACGAAATTCAGGCTTTTTGTCTTCTTTTCTTGTAGTGGCATCGGCAAGAACTAAAGATAATGATATTTGCCACACAGCGAGTTTGTGGTGGCTTAGGGTGTACCGAACAAACACTCAAGTATTGCCATTCGTGAGGCTATTATTATGCACCCCTTCCTCTTACTTAAAAACACAAGTAGCCGCGATCTAATCTATAAAAAAAAATGCTAAAACAATTTACTTTTACTTATGAAAATTGACGTTCCCAGATTTTTTTGCTCCCCTCGACTCCCCTACATCTCGCTGAGCTAGCGTTAGATGGATGGCCCTTGAGACCCAATGCCGACGTGTAGTCAACTTCCGATATAACCAGCACTTGTATGAAGCTGCGGTGTGTACCTGAGACACTTCGACTTGCTAAACTTTACGTTTTTATCTGTTTTACAATCTTGTACTACCTTGAGACCATTTTTAACAAGTTTAGATAGCAGATGCGTACTCTTTTATAACTGTTGTGAAGTATTTTGTTCAAGCTAATATCAGTAACTAAGGGAAACCGCAAATAGGCAAAAGTAATCCTATGAATACAATTTTTGTCAGAAGTTGGTATTTTTCAGTAATTTCTTGGAAATACAGGGTCTCAGAACGAAGACCTCAAGAGATTTTAACATCTTCCTGTATACCTATTCCAGCATCGTCTAACCATGTATATTATCAACAAAAAATAATCAAACTTACAAACTAATATTATTTAAGTTTAGAATGTTTCATTTATGATTTTGTTTGAGATATATTTTTGTTTTATGTTATTTTTAATTATTTTTATTTATTTCCAACGCAAACAGCGGGTGTTACAGGTAAGGTCAAGCTGCCTAATTAGTAATTACCGCTAGTGTGTACTTGAGAACATTTAATTGGGCATTAAGCCGTGTGTGCTATGTATGCGTGAAGACAATGTTCGTAAAAGTACGCCAGTCAGGGGCAACCTTTATTTGTTAAAGGTGTTTATTTGTGATTGCTATTGTTTTGGGGTTGCGAGTACAAAAATATACAAGGTATTTTATTTATTTTTGTTGAGCCTATGTTATTTCTGAAAAAATATTGAAGGGGAGACAGCATTTACCTATCTCATTTGAACTGAAATAAATTACATTCGGTCTTCCTTCAGTCCGTTCACTTTCCGATTTTGATCATCTACTTTTGCTGTTGACTGTACAAACACGCTGTTGTGAATGTGTGTGTGTAAGCGCAGGAGCTCTTGGTACCGTCCGAGAAAATTGCGAAGTCGGAAATATACATAGTGTATGTGCTTAGGGTTGCCAGGCGTCCGGATAAAGCCGGACGGTGACCAGCCTGTCCGGCTTTTGTTAGGCTTTTTAAATTTGTTATTATATTAAAATTTAAAAAGATTTTATGGTTAATAAACGTTGTTTTAATTTTTTTCCATTGTAAATTGCAATAGTAGTTACTGCTAAACTACTAATTAATGTAATTAATATTGAAAATAAAGAAGACAGATTCATTCAATTTGATTGTTGTTTCATTAAAATTTAAGATTTCATGGTAAATGATAAAAAAGCCTTGTTTTACTTAAAAAAAAAAATTGTCGGGCTCGTGATAAACTAAGACTAAAAAATTAAGGGTGTCCGGCTTTTTACCCAAATGTCCGGCTAAACTGGCGGGTCTGTCCGACTTTTCGGTTTTAAGACCTGGCAACCCTATAAGTGCAGATACTACTCACCTTCACGCACACATTCACAGCGTGTTTGTAATGCACACTTAGTTACCACAATAAAGCGCGCGTCGCTTCAAGAGATGATAATACTGTAAACCCTTATCCTGCTAGTAATTGCATTCCGTGATAAAGTGTAGGTAAAGTTAAAGTGAAGTGCTCAAGTAATTATTATAGAGTAAATTAGCTCGATCCTACGCTGTCTCGGCGCCTCGGCTTTATCCAATTAGTGACAACCACTGAGCTAGAGTTTCCAGGATTTTATATTATTTGTGGATTAAAAAAAGTACCTCATTGGTTTAGCGGTCCTCGGTTCGATTCAAACGGTTATTGGGTTTTGCTGCCGGGACGCTTTCAATAAACGGCACAAGCAATGGCCCTGGACTTATACCCTAAACGGCGAAATATGGGAGTAAGCAGAGGTTACTTCGAGAAATACAGACAATGAGTAATTACTCACTAAAGGAAATTAGCCTAAGAATTTAACCTGTAGCGACATCTACATCAAAACAAATCAAATCATTTATTTGCTGATCAAGGGTATACAGTGGTGTTAACATAACATGTGATAAGATCACCACATG
Organism: Oligia latruncula; assembly: GCA_948474745.1. NCBI lineage: Eukaryota > Metazoa > Arthropoda > Insecta > Lepidoptera > Noctuidae > Oligia > Oligia latruncula. Next base: position 13,271,423 of record OX419700.1, read on the forward strand.
CGAACTACGCAACACACTGACATCACGCAAAATCCTGCATCGCGCAAGCATAGTTTACCGCGCAATTAGCGTATATACATACTCGTACAAAGTCCCGACATCAATCGTCGGGCAGTTGTCCAACAGACACGACACCCGTCTGGTCGGAGGTTGCTCTCTTTTCTATGGAAGAAGAGTGAATTTTACTCTTCGTACCTTTATAAACCTGAACAGGGTTTGTTTACACTTTCGTCAGATACTTTTGGAACGAATCATGTTATACTATATTATTGTATCTATGCATACCTTTTTACATTAAATAATATCTGTTATGAAAAGGTACGTTGCGTAAACTTTTACTTTATGATTATGAGTTAAATTAGTTCGCTGGAGCGCTGTCGCTCAGTAACGAAGTTATCCAATTAGTGGTAATGTTAACCCTCTCCCACAATTAGGGTTGTCATACAAAGACGTTTTTTTTTTTTTGTTTTTTTTTTTATCTTTTAGTTCTAAGAAGAACTGGATAAATAATTTGGTACAGTTTCGAGCATAAGTAGGTACTTACGCAAGGTTCAAAAGAGATTATCTCCTTCAGTATTGATGGAAATTGTATGGTGTTACGAACATAGTATTCTCGAATCTATCATTATCATCATTTCAGCCGAAAGACGTCCGCTGCTGGACATAGGCCGCCCCCAAGCACCACCACTTCGACCAGTACGAACTCGAATCTATACTATAATGTATGGCATCATGCATACTATACCAATAGCCATACACGGTCAAGTTTACTAGACGCGGCTTCAAGTCCGCTGCAAACTTGACGATGAACTTGATCGTGTATGGCCCGCATTATGAAATTCTCAAAGTTTCACGAGAATATCACTTTGGAATTTTGCGTAAAGTATTCGTGCTCGCGTTGTCGATCACTGCCATTACGGCTATGATGGGCAATTAATTGTTTTCGATGATTATAAAAAAATCATGATAATGGAGTTTAGTATTGGATTTCGAAGTTTACATCAATTACATTTCCATTGTTAGCTGACTTCGCATTGTATAGGCTTTTCGTATAATAAGAAGTCAGCTTACACTGGAAATGCTAGCTTAATATGTCGTCGTGTGTACAGCACGGATTCAGTGCTGTCTATACACATAAAATTTATTATAAAACATCGATTATAGCCCAGAACTATGACGATACTTCAAGTAGCCACATCCCTATCAAACTTTAGTTTTAAAAAGCTCATCACAACACCTGCAGGGCGTTATTATAGTTATGCGTAGACGTCGCGTCGCCGCCGGACGTGGCAATTTGCGACACCCCCCCCCCCCCCCCTTGCCCTGTAACCCCCACTGCCATCGTCCTCGCTCCGTTGTGTTGAATGTGGTTGAAGCTACTGCACGCATGTTTGTGTTTGTTGCATTGATATACATACACTAGATTAGCAATTACCGCGCCAAGGCGTTGCCACTGGGCTTGAGACCACAGTCTCAATCGTAGCTAATGTCAGTTCAGTGCTCTGTATGACGCCAACCGAAGTTAGCCGAGTGAAAATTACCGCCAAAATGGGAAAATGCGTAGTGAAAGAGTGCGATTCGAGGTCACAAAAACACAATAAATTAACCGGAATTACTTTCCACGCGTAAGTTTATTGTTTCTGTGTTTATATCAACGTAAAAACGCAATAAAAATAAATAAAATGTAGAATTTTGTAAATTAGGTTCAATGTTGCCACTAAAAACTTAGTTTTAGTTTCCCACATTATGTGGGAGTTTTTAATTTATAGAGTATGTGATTTAAAATATTTTATAAAACTAAATGTGTGACAATGTGTAACAAAAAAATAACATTGTAACATAAAAATAATTGTTTTTAAATATTTAAATACGTAATTCAAAAATAACGTTCATAACGTTTAATGTTTTTTTTTGCGTTTTTTATGGCTTAAAAAGTTGGGTAAAATTTCGCATGGCTAGGCAACACCCTCCCGCCATTGCATGTTTATATTGCGGTCTTTGTCTAATCTAAGCGACGGTATTATTCTTGCGACTTGTGTAAGTGAGACAGATATATGTTTACTTTTAAATGTGTAGTGGTTTCAAAGCTACGTCGTCGCGTTTAAATAGTGGTTACATTTTTTTGACACATTTTAATGAGGTTTGCTTCTCTAGTTATTTAGCTCAATGGTTTGTTGTAATAGATTATGCACAGATTCCTGTATTGTTTGCTTACCCCTCACTCGCGTAAATCCAAAGCAAACCTTGGCAAATATAAATAGGTACTTCAATACAGGACTCCGTAAGTTTCCAACAATCTTCCCGCTTGATAAACTGGAGATTAAAGTTCTAAAAATCTTCTTGAAAGTTATTCAAATAATTCTCCGAAAAATGGTTTGCAATTTATTGCACCTTATTCTAGAACCTTACTTAATTCGATGCTAGATCTCAAGTTAACTTTGTGGTAAAGATTCTGATCAGTTAAGTACTTGATCAGGCTTCCTGAAACCTCAGGCTAGAATTGGCTAGAATAGAATATTCTTTATTACGTACACTGTACAAGGTATAACAGAATAAGCGCAAGTCCTGAAAGTAGTTTATTCATAATTGTCTACTGAATCGGTTTTAGTAACTTTTAATATAGGTATTTTTTTATTATTATGTATTTTGGCCATACTTACCGCCGCCGGCGCCGATTGAGCCAAAGAAAATTAAATCTTATTTCAAGACTTTATCAGACTAAATTTTAAGGCGCTGAATAGACCCAAATAGGCTTGTCTCCAACAATTTTTTAGCCAAATCTATACAGTTTGAGACAGCGGAAAAAATATATGTTAATCTTGAACATATTTCCTAAAACTTCGTTGTTTTCAAAACACGTTTTCGAAAAGTTTTCTCGATACAAAAAAATGGTAAACTAACCTCCTAAACTGATCTTCCAACAAAAAAATCTGAATTATTTACCAACGTACGTTGGTAAAATTTATAACAATAACGTATCATATCAAAATACAAAACTTGGTTGTCTAATATTTTTGACAACTCAACTTATTTTTAAGTAATTAATTATTTTGTGGTTTGTAAAAATGTACGAGCGTCGCGAAATCGCGCTTCTCTTTCTTATGTACGCAATCCGACAGTGATCGCTTAGGCGCGCTGCTAGACGGACGTATGTCGCTTTGCCTCGCAACCCGTTCATTTCATATTATCATCAAACAAAAATGTCGGAGGCCAGCAAAAAATCACTTCTATACTAACAAATCAATACGTCCCATGGAAGTAGTAATATAAGTAATTTTTATGTTGACAAAACAGGTACACGAACAGAAAAAATGAAACTCTAAACAAATAGTTACTAGGCTATTTTGTACAACGTATTGCGTAAATTCATCACTTATAACAAAGCTCGCTTGGTCGAGTGGTTTTTGCATAGATTCTGAATAGCGAGTTATCGGGTTCGAAACCAAGTTGAGTCTTATCAGAGAATTCGTATTGGTTTTTTAGTTTTATGATGTTATCATTGTTTTTTTTTTAGTCTTAGGATATTTTTATTGTTTTTTTTTTTTTATTTACTTTGTATATTTTTAGAATAATTATTAAAGTTCTTTACAGTAAAAAGAGACGTTTGGCGAACAGTTCAGAAGCGAAGCAGACGCGCGAATCCGCTTGCGCGACGAGACAGTTGCGCGACAAAGTTGAGGAAAATGAGATTTCTCCATAACATCACGCATGTATTCTTTCAAAGGGTTGGGCAGGAGTGTATAGTACACCCACAATTCACCAATGCTTCATCATGGATATCGTTTATGATTTTCGAAAGTTGTAAAGCCGATCAGGTACACGAACAGAAAAAATGAAACTCTAAACAAATAGTTACTAGGCTATTTTGTACAACGCATTGCGTAAATTCATCGCTTATAACAAGGCTCGCTTGGTCGAGTGGTTTTTGCACAGATTCTGAATAGCGAGTTATCGGGTTCGAAACCAAGTTGAGTCTTATCAGGGAATTCGTATTGGTTTTTAAGTTTTATGATATTATCATTGTTTATTTTTAGTCTTAGGATATTTTTATTGTTTTTTTTTTATTTATTTTGTATATTTTTAGAATAATTATTAAAGTTCATTACAGTAAAAAGAGACGTTTGGCGAACAGTTCAGAAGCGAAGCAGACGCGCGAATCCGCTTGCGCGACGAGACAGTTGCGCGACAAAGTTGAGGAAAATGAGATTTCTCCATAACATCACGCATGTATTCTTTCAAAGGGTTGGGCAGGAGTGTATAGTACACTCACAATTCACCAATGCTTCATCATGGATATCGTTTATGATTTTCGAAAGTTGTAAAGCCGATAGAAAAGTCGAAATTAAAATCCAAGATGGCGGCTGAAAAGATTTTTCAAATTTGTCATCATGGGTGTCGTTTTCATGGTTGTCGAGGGTGCTGAAGCAGATAGTGAGGCCAAATTGAAAATCCAAGATGGCGGACGTGAAAAGTTTCAAATTTTTCATCATGGGTGTCGTTTTCATGGTTTTCGAGGGTGCTGAAGCCGATAGTGAGGTCAAAATGAAAATCAAAGATGGCGGACGTGAAAAGTTTCAAATTTTTCATCATGGGTGTCGTTTTCATGGTTTTCGAGGGTGCTGAAGCCGATAGTGATGTCAAAATGAAAATTCAAGATGGCGGACGCGAAAATGTTCAAAGTTTGCGTGATCGGTGTCGTTTTCGTGGTTTTCGAGGGCGCTGAAGTCGATAGTGGGGTCAAAATAAAAATCCAAGATGGCGGACGTGAAAAATTTCAAATTTTTCATCATAGGTGTCTTTCCCTGATAGACTCAACCAAGTCTTTTAATCTTATTGAAGCTTGCCCATATCTTGGACGGCTATTTGTGTTTTGAGCCACTTGACAAAATTTTATAAATTTTTAGCTCCGTTAGGCTTTGCTGCTGACGTAATCCGTCTAAAAACTTCCATTGTCGGCACGGTTGGCGCAGTGGTTAACCGATTGACTGCTGCGCTGCGTGTCGCCGGGTCGATTGGCAACATTTTACATGAAAATGTTTTTAGTGGGATTTTATAGTTACTTATCAGTTTAAGTTATAGGTATTTATATTACTTATTAGCTAATAGGCTAGATTGTAATGTAAATAAAGTATCACCAACTGTGCTACTTTAAAAAAGAAAAAAAAACGACTGGTTTTGCTGTTAGTATCAGGAATTTCGAGGGTTAGAAGCGAAAAGGGGTTCGCTGGGGCTGAAATATTTGCATTGCGATTCCTGTATGCACTTTTTCAAGTACGTTACTGTAGGCAATTTTCCGGCTGACTCAATTGATGCAGTGCTAATGGTATGATCTGCAATTAGCTGCTGAGGTGCAGATTGCGTTCGGATTGCCTGATTTTTCATGTTGCATTATAATATCCCTTTTTTCAATCGTTGCCCGACTGGGAACATGATTGTGCTGGCATTTTAATGTTACTGAATCACCAGACAAGTGGCATCGACCCCGACACTTGTCACCTTTATCATGCCGCCTATATCGTCAATGCATCTCCAATATGTGTTTTCATAATTATTTTTATCAAAACTATATTTATACAACTTTGTTTTTAGTATAAGTATGTGAAACCTGAATAATTATAGTTTGTTCAGAATAAGTAACTGAATCGATTCCAATAATTTTTACCCAATGTTATATTTTTCTTAAAAATATAGAAAAAACTGGCCAAGTGCGAGTCGAACTCGCACACGACGGGTTCCGTACCACAAGGCAGAAACGCCGAAAAAAACACGTTTGTTGTATGGGAGCCCCCCTTAAATATTTATTTTATTTTGTTTTTAGTATTTGTTGTTATAGCGGCAACAGAAATACATCATCTGTGAAAATTTCAACTGTCTAGCTACCGCGGTTCTGGAGATACAGCCTGGCGACAGACAGACGGTAAAAACGCCGAAAAAAACACGTTTTTTTGCATGGGAGCCCCCCTTAAATATTAATTTTATTTTGCTTTAGTATTTGTTGTTATAGCGGCAACAGAAATACATCATCTGTGAAAATTTCAGCTGTCTAGCTACCGCAGTTCTTGAGATACAGCCTGGCGACAGACAGACGGCAAAAACGCCGAAAAAAACACGTTTTTTTTGCGTTTTTTTTGTATGGGAGCCCCCCTTAAATATTTATTTTATTTTGTTTTTAGTATTTGTTGTTATACCGGTAACAGAAATACATCATCTGTGAAAATTTCAACTGTCTAGCTACCGCGGTTCTTGAGATACAGCCTGGCGACAGACAGACGGCAAAAACGCCGAAAAAAACACGTTTTTTTGCGTTTTTTTTGTATGGGAGCCCCCCTTAAATATTTATTTTATTTTGTTTTTAGTATTTGTTGTTATAGCGGCAACAGAAATACATCATCTGTGAAAATTTTAACTGTCTAGCTACCGTGGTTCTTGAGATACAGCCTGGTGACAGACAGACGGACGGACGGACGGACAGCGAAGTCTAATAGGCGAAGTAGTAATAGGGTTCCGTTTTTACCCTTTGGGTACGGAACCCTAAAAAGGTTAAAAGTTGGACACCAAGCGACACTAAGTAGGTTATGCAATCTCCGCGCCGAACGGTTGATGAGAAACTGATGGTGGTGGAGATGACAGTAGAAATTGACGAGAAGCTGATGGTGATGCAGATGACAGGAGTAGTTGACGAGAAGGATGATGGTAGTAATAAGGGGGCACGTTGATGGAAGTTAATTAAAATAGGAGAGGGTAGATTAGAACAAAAAGTATCTTCGTTGGAACTCATATTGATATGTGGCTGTTCCCCTGCGTTACCGGGTAGGCTACCTTGCCAAACACAAATATATTAATAAAGACAGCAACACCATAAGCCCGCAGGCGTGAATTTGATGGGAGTTTTAGCCAGACATAGGTCCGCTTCGCTTGCACCATAAATAACATTATTCAGTCTCTGTCAACTTCAAGAAACTGAATAAAATTGCAGGATGTTTTAAATTCGTTTAGCGTCAAATGTATTTAGTGATTTGTGGTGCAAGCGGGCCTCATACTGTTACCACCTTCACCGCTTGGAGGTACTCCCAGGTTATGCTATTGCTGTTTTTATTTCATTTAGCCAGCAGCTTTGCCACAACAAAAGACATAGCACAATGCAGACATAACCGTTTTGTTCGCGCTACTTTCACTCTAGTCTTTCGCACTTTAGTGCTTTTCACACAAGTATCTTTTGCGCAAGTGTCTTACGCTAATATGTCTTACGCGCAATTGTCTTTTGATGAATGACACCCATGATAAAAAATTTGCACATTTTTGCGTCCGCCATATTGGATTTTCATTTTGACCTCAATATCGGCCTCAGCACCCTCGAAAACCATGAAAACAACAACCATGATGACAAATTTGGAAATCTTTTCAGCAGCCATCTTGGATTTTCATTTCGACCTCACTAATATCGGCTTCAGCACCCTCAAAAACCATGAAAAAGATACCCATCACGAAAAATATGAACATTTTCGCGTCCGCCATGTTGGATTTTCATTTTGACCTCATTATCGGCTTCAGCACCCTCGAAAACCGTGAAAACGACACCCATGATGAAAAATTTGAAACTTTTCACGTCCGCCATATTGGATTTTCATTTTGACCTCACTATCGGCTTCAGCACCCTAGTAAACCATGAAAACGACACCCATGATGACAAATTTGAAAATCTTTTCAGCCGCCATCTTGGATTTTCATTTCGACCTTTCTATCGGCTTTAAAACTTTCGAAAACCATAAACGATATCTATGATGAAGCATTGGTGAATTGTGGGTGTACTATACACTCCTGCCCAACCCTTTGAAAGAATACACGCGTGATGTTATGGAAAAATCTCATTTCCTCAACTTTGTCGCATAACTGTCTCGTTGCGCAAGCGGATTCGTGCAAGTGTCTTTCGCGCAAGCGGATTCGCGCAAGAGTATTTCGCGCAAACGACCATTCGCGCAAAAGTCCATTTGCGCAAAAGTCTATTCGCGCAAAAGTCCATTCGCGGAAATGTCTTTTGCGCAGGTGTCCCAGATCCGTTTCTGAACTGTTCGCCAAACGTGTCTTTTTATTGTAAAGAACATTAATAAATATGTATTCAAAAAATATACAAAATAATTAAAAAAAAAGCAATGAAAATATTCTAAATATATACAAAATAAATTAAAAAAACAATGATAATATCCTATAACAAAAAAAAACAATACAAATTCCCTGTTATGACTCAACTTGGTTTCGAACTCGATAACTCGCTATTCAGAATCTATGCAAAAACCATTAGACCAACCAAGCCTTGTTAAAAGCGATGAATTTACGCTATGCGTTGCACAAAATAGCCTATAAGGAACTATTTGTTTAGAGTTTCATTATTTCTGTTCGTGTACCTGTTTCGTCAATATTACATTATAAAAATTACTTACTTTACTACTTCCATGAGATGAATAATAATATACAAGAGCGCCATCTATTGGTTCATTGGTAATTATTATTAACCGCGTCACCGTGCCTGACTCGGTAGTTCACTGTATCACCGCCCTTTAAGAATGGCGCTAGGATATCGGAGAAATAGTGGGCGTGGCTAAAAATACCGAAACATCGGAACTCAATTTCGGGTGACAGCCCCTTAAATGCATAAAGGTTCCTACAAACAGGCGCGACACGCGATATAATCGCGCGACACAGAAGCACCGCTCGTTGCGCGACTTGCGGTGCCTTTGTGTCGCGCGCGATTTTATCTCGTGTCGCACCTGTTTGAAGGAGCCTTAAAGTAATGCTAGAGTCAATACAATTTCCGAATGATACTTAGTTAGCTTTAAAAAATAAGTTTTGGTCATTGTATTATGCTTTTAATCCAATACTCTAATTGGGGTGTAGGTATGAGGTCTTGCGTTAATTATGTTACATATTGTATAAACTACAGATATAAATATAGACATTTTACAAAGGGTGACACAAAGGGCGGCCTTATCGCTACAAGCGATCATTTAAAGACAACCTTTGTAAGGATTAAAAGGGCTATTTTTGATACATATTTTTCCATGAATCGACTTGAAATAGTAGAAGCTAATCAATTCCTATTACCTGCACTAGAAATCACAAACATATTAATAAGTAATGCCTTTTTTCCAGGTAAAGAAAATGGCAGAACGAGTTGCCAAATGCCGCGAGGAAGTATCGAAGAGCAGAGAGAAGTACCAATCAGCACTGGCAGAGATAACGGCATACAACCCCCGCTACATCGAGGACATGACGGGCGTGTTCGAGCGGTGCCAGCAGATGGAGGCCCAGCGGCTGAAGTTCTTCAAGGATGTGCTGTTCAGCTTCCACAAGTGCCTCAATATCAGTCAAGAACCTTCGTGAGTACACATGTTGCATCAATCATTCATTCCTTTAATCGTTTTGTGTATGTGTACAGTCACGAGCGTAAGTATGTATACACTTGGCTTTATTCAAAGACGATTTTCTCCTTTAGTTTTGAATGAAATTTTATGTTATTACGAACAAGGTATTTTCTAACCCATAGGTTTGTGTAAAGTGTCGTATTTCAACGTTGCATTCGTTATTTCACAAAACAATCGACATTGAAAGTTGCCAAGTGTTGACATATTAGTGCTCGTGACTGTACTTAGCCCAAGTGCGGACGTGAAAATATCGCGGCTGGATTTTATCGCGCACTGGATTTTATCGCGCACTGGATTTTATCGCGCTCTGGATTTTCAATTCTCGATGTTGAGCCGAGCAATGAGCATTGAGAATCTAACAGAGCGCATCCCAGCTCGTCAAAAAAACACATAACACACATAAAAAATATCGCGCAGTAAAACTGATAATCTCGAACTTTTCAATGTTAGAGATGCTATTTTAGTCAGCATGTTAGCAAACTTATTTCTCATAGTTTCTGAAAACAAAAAAAAAATGTTTCTAATACGGTCGCCCCCTATTACAATAGACACAAAAAATACCTACTACCTGGTTGGCTTAATGGTCGCAAGCGCCACTACTGAGCGTAAGGTCCTGGGTTCGATTCCCGTTTCGGGCAAAGTATTATTGAGTTTTTCCATCTGGAGTTTCTGAGTAAGCAGCCCGGACTCTGGATTTGATCCCTGTTGATAGCAATACGCTCGCCCCCTATGGGGACATAACTGTACTACAAGTACACTTCTGCCTAACCTTTTGGGGAATACAGGCGTGATATTATGTAAATAACTGGGAAGATTGGGGTGTGCTATACACCTCTGCCTACCATGGTTTAATTCAAGCGTTATGTTATGTGTTGATAACACTAAAATTGTCATCTCATAATATGTCTGGTTGTTGTTTTGTTCAGGTTACCCAATGAGATGTTAAATGCAAGTGGTTTTGACGTGAATACGTCTTTAAAATTGCTTCCATAGTGGGGGACAAGTCAAAAAAACCAATGATAACTAAATCGGGGGATACAGTTTGGTGTTGCAGCTTCATATCTATCATCTCCATCCTAAATTAAATTAGACCATTGGATAGCTAAAGGATTAAAGAATTCATTACGCCAAGTGAGGACTGTGACGCATCGCGCACGGTGGAGGCGGAAGCGCCGCCATTTTTGTCACCAGCTGTATACTTACTTTGTTGGCTTCAGTGGTCAGCCTGAAGGCCAGCCTGCCGTCCACAGCTGAGGCTGCGGCCAACGAATTATTATAATCGGTTTATCTTACTAAAATATTCACCTAAAAACTTTTCAGATTACCCCAAATATACGAAGAATTCCACCATACGATAAACAACGCGGACAGTCAAAAGGACCTCAAATGGTGGGCTAACAACCACGGCGTCAACATGGCGATGGCCTGGCCCCAGTTCGAGGTAACATAACATACATTGCTGCTCCGACACCGGCCTGCATACAAACCCGTCCCACTCACAGCGCAACGCATTACTATCTATATAATCTATGCGATTAGATCGAGTACTCTTTGCATCTTATTAACGTGAATGCTTTTAGGTGTTGCATTCAGACTTTAGGTACGGATTTTTGTTAAACCATGTGGATTTATAAACAGACAGGTATAGGTAGGCGCTTGTGGCTAAGTAATAACAGCCACACGGGTTGATCGATCAGGTTAAGCTACGGTTGCCGCTTGATATGTGGATGGGTGACCATGTTCAGATATCAAGACCCCTCCGTGCCTCGGAAATCACTCACAAAAGCCCGAAACTCTGAAAACCAGTCTTACCAAGAGTATTACTCAGAAACTGGGTTGTCGAGGTAAGATAGACAGCCGTTCCATGTTTCTTATATATTCAGCTGCATCCAGTTAGACTGGAAGCTGACCCCAATATAGTTGGGGAAAAGCAAAGCAGACGATGATATAATAAGATATTGTTCTAGTGATGTAAAAATGCAAATGTGGGATGATTCATCTTAAAATACTTGTAAAAAAACCATATCTTGATAGTAAAGACCCAAGTCTTTCAGAACCTACTTTCCATGCGTAAATTCCGATCATAAAAGAGTACATAAAAGATAACCATGGTTTAATAACGGTCTGTCTTAGTCTTAGGCAAGATTTAAGGTTATTAGCCGTATTAGTATGAAAAACTAAGCATGTCTTAGATGCCTATTCTAAATTTTCCCTATTATTTATTACAAACCAGTATTTAGTTGTTTCTAATAATATTTAGAATTCTTCTTAGAACCTGTAATAATTCTTTGGTGGCTGCACACTGTGGAAATATTCTAGATTTTCCCTTTGACCCATAAAAAGGCTTTTTTTTATTATTATACTTGATCTATTAAATTATGTAATTTATTACGTTTTCTCTGGTCTAAAATTCTAAGCATTCAGTTAAAATTTTGCCTAATAGACCAACACATTTAGGTTTTAAAAAATTGGTCCTTTATCCCAACAAAATTAGCTTTATCCTAACAAAATTTGGTCCTTTATCCCAACAAAATTTGGTCCTTTATCCCAACAAAATTTGGTCCTTTATCCCAAAAAAATTTGGTCTTTTATCCCAACAAAATTTCGTACTATATCCTAACAAAATTTGGTCCTAACGGTGTGCTGCCACTGCGCTTGTAGTTAGACCTTCAAACAATCCCCTTATCACAAGGTCCCGTAATGCCGATCAAACAGCAATATTTGATCAAGATAGGAACGTTTCAACACCGGCTTTACCTCGCATACCAACTGCTAAATACTTACAAAAATAAATACGAATAATTCGAACGGATTTCCTTCGATTATGCAATATTTTAAAATTTAATTGTGACCTAGAATGAGTGAATGAAAAGTATTTTTTTATCGTTTCGGGTCAAGTGCGACGTAATTTCTTTTGTAATATTTTGATTAATTCATTGCAATCGTAATGATTACTGGTCACAGCATTTAGACGGAAAGAATTCGTTCACAGTATTTAATTACGTTGTGTTGCAATAAGATATTTTAAAAAGGTCATGTTATAAATAGTTATTACAAACTAGCTGATCCAGACGTTGTCCTGTCCAATACAAAAAACTCATAGAAAAAAGGATGAGTATCCCGTTTCTTACGGATATTCAATTTTCCGAAAAATTTAAAATTTTTGTTTATTTAAAGAAAATTTTTCCAATATTTCTTTCTGTAAGAACCTGCACCCAAATTGCGTAACATACTATCAATTTCAATCTGAATTATTTTAGAGGATATTAGTAATCCATTGCTTCATATATTTACGTTGTTGAGCAGACAAATTTTTCGATATGTTCGAAAAATTTGTCTGCACGCAACGCAATGAATGTTGTTGAACTGTCAAATTTGAAAGTGATTGCTACTGATAGTGTATTACGCAATTACCCCGCGGATTCGGACTACGAACATTTTAAAACAAATATTTTCCAAATCGGTCCAGCCTTTCTGAAGTAATGCGCTTACTAACGAAGAGCATTTCATTTTTATTGTACAGATAATAAACTAAACGACATTCTCAAATGTGTACACAAAACCACTCAATCTTACACAAAAATTGTGACAAAAATAACTAAACGTGACGATTAACACAAGGTCGATACGCCGGAAACGGATCCGATACAAAACAAATACTTGGCGGAAGCATCAGCAATGGTCGCCCGCATGATTGCGACCGCCCGGCGACCGCTGCCGCGACCGCAGACCGCGCCCTGGTCGCAGGCGGTCCGCCGCTTGCGCCTAGCCCTGCCTACTTTCTGCTTCGGTGTGGATGAGAAATCTTCGAGCCGTGTGGCGCCTTCGGTCACCAGTAGCCAGTGCTACGGAAGCAGCCGGTTTTATAGCAACCCGCTGATGGTACGACCACGGTGTGGGGTCGGTGGAGTAAACTTTGGTGTGGGATTTATATTTTGACAGAGAAAAATATACCCTTTGTAGTTGAAATTCAGTCTAAAGTCAAAATATTGATCACATGTCTATTGTTTGCGGTTACAGAGTTTTTAGCACGGCTTTATGATCTGATGATGGACAGTGGATTTTGTGGGTAGGTGCCAAATTAAACAGTCAGTTGGATTAATAGTATGCCATGAGACTTTTTAAACCTAAGAGGTGTTACCGGGTTGTGTTTTCTTAAGGAGTTCATTATACAGTCGAAGTAATGTCATTTTCAAGATTAAATACGAAGATATTTTCTAATTATATTTTTCTATTCTATTCATATTTTATATAAAAAAGGTAAGTAAATTGTATATCACAACCAATTTGTGCAACACTGCCAAGAAAATTCTATTACTATCATATCCCACAAAATGCACTGTAAATCGCCTATCATAAAGCTAGCACTCGATACTGAGAATCGATTAATCGTAATCGAATTTCATCAAGAAATTATTTAGCAAAGCACCGAAGGGTTTTATGGTGTCACACGAATATACACCGTGATTTATGGTGTTAAAGAACAATTTCGCTCATAGACTATCACAGCACCTTTCATGGGGCATTTTCACTTGGTCGGTTGGCCGTGGGTGACTGACAACTAATCGGCGACCGACACGAAATATTAAGGCTATGCATACTGAAAGTTGACAACGTTGCAAATAACTGTCAAATAGTTCGCAGTTATGATAAATTAATCAATGAAATGATAATATGATATTACTAAATTAAATTATTAAATATCGCTCTGTCACTCTGTGTTCCATTAAAAAATTGATTACGAAAGGCAATAATGACACTGGTGGTGTGGCAACAGTTATAGTTCATAATTTAATTTAGAAATATTGATTAATTATTCAAAACAGCGAAATACTTGACAGTTATTTGCGACGTTGCCAACTTTCAGAATGCGCCTTTTTAAGCACTGCAATCAAAATTATAATGTTCGTTAAAATTGAGTGATACTTCGATATACTAGAAGTGCATGAAGGTTTCACTCACAAATATTTGCGAAATTGTAGTTTGTCACTGAAATTCAAAATCAGCGAAATTGGATTTAAGTGACGGCCATTCAGCAATTGCTAATCGAATTTCCCGATTTGAATTCCACTGAATTCGATAATCAATGTCGCAGTTCCGACCGGTAACGCCGGAATTCCGAACCCTGTTTTAGTTACCAATTTAGAGCGTCCGGATTCGATTAGATTCTCAATTTATTATGTTACTAAGTTCTGGATTCGGTTCGATGTAAACGCGAGCACTCTCATAATCACTCATCCACACTGAAGTATGGGTAGCAAAATAAAAAGCAAACTGTTTTAGAAAAGCACGCAATGTCACAGAAATATATTATAGATTCTGAAAGCGGTATGGGAGGTATCCGGCATTTTGTAGCTCCTCAAAATTCAGGTAATAAAATTCTAATCGGAAAGCACAAATCAAATGAATAAAATATAGAACGAAAATATGATGCACTTGTCTAAATAAAATTGCAATTTGATACAATAAATTAAATATAACAACGTCGACAATTGATATAGCATAACTGAAAATATAACCTAGAAATTGTACAGTATATGGAAAAACGAAAATGTCGGATAAACCTTGCGCCACGAAGGACCGACAATATTCCTAGTGTTTTTTCTATTATTATCTAAAAGCATGTATTTAATTTTCCCCCTTTCTGTACTCCCTACTAGTGCAATTAGCTTGTATTACCTTCTAACGAACACCGGCTTTGTATGGACGTGTCTCTGTTTACCTAATTTTGTTAATTACTTTTTTTACACTTTGAGTTTGCATTTGAGCAACGAGACGTTGGGAAAACAATTAGAAATATTTTATAGGTCTATTTTAATTGCCTACCTTACTTTTGTTATGTCTATGTATTAAGGGTAATTTACATTTTGTCTATAAATGAAGAAACAAAAAGAACTAAGTATCCACTTCATTATTTGTTTTGCACATTTTTTGCGACATGTTATTTTTTTTTTTTTTTATTAAACTTTTCATATTGATCATGTTGAGGTTTATACTGTAGTAAAACTTACTGTTTTACTCTTCTATAAACGTGCTCTTAATTTATCATTTCACTTATCAAAGAAATTCTTAAAGTAAATTCAAAAATATCAGAAAAATATCTTTTAACAAATAACTCTCACAGTATATGTAAAAATAAAAGAAGGTCAAAAAAAAAAAAATACGTCTTCCCAACGCCTCGTTGTCCTCGCCGTGACCGCTTGTGACGTGTGTGTCGGTGGACAGGAGTACACCGAGGAGTTCCGAGACATCGCCAAGGGCAAGTCCAAGGAGAGCCTGCCCACCGGGCCCATCACGCTGCTGAACCAACGGCCCGTCAGCGAGGATGTACGTTACACCACATTAGTTTAGATATAGCTTTACGGACGACCGCGATGGTAATTCTCGTATCATACTCTTGAGACATCATTCAGCTGGATAACATGTAGTGCTACATACACATACATAGGTCTTCCCGCAAACATCTCCACAACGATCGGTCTGGGTCACAATCAATAAAATATTATCAAGGAGGTTGTTGATGGTGATTTTAAGTGTGAGAGACGCTCATTGGCCAGGTGTCACATCGCCGAAGGTTTGTATACTTTAGAGCAGGCGACTACTGGAAAATGCGGATGGAAGTTGCCATGTAAGGCGCAGAAGTAGTTCAGTGAATGTATTGACGAGAGTTTAAGAATTTCAAAGGTTACGATTTTAGAATACCGAACATTTTGCCAATCCGTATATTTTTTTCATCTATCTTGGACGTCAGGTACGTAAACCACCATCGCTGTCGTACGTAACATGACGTCACGCACGCGCCAGCCGCGTCACACATTCAGTGTTGCCAGACTGAACATATTTTGTACTTGTACAATCTATAGTCCAGAATAGGATTCAAATGAGAATGAATGAAAGCCGGATTGGTAATTTGGTATCTCGTAAATGCTTTATAAATTAGTTCTAGCATGACGGTCTAAAAGTAGTTTGTTTCTGGGAGAAGGTCATTCTCATTTTAATCTGTTTTTTTAGCTTTAATTTTTATTTTTATGTATTTTTGTTTTATTTTATTTTTGTTTATCGATGTTGCATGATGGATGTTTGCTTCACTCTACAATTGATGCATATTGGCATGAATTAACAATTTAACCCACGTATACGAAATTATAATCGTTAAATTCTATATTTATTTAAAAGAATATTTAAGTAAATGTTTTAAAAATATTGATCAACAATATTAATCCCCAAAATAAAATATGTATTTTAAAAAAGAATGGAAGGACCAAATTTATTCTTACTCTACTGAAAAGAAACGTATGATTTATAATTATAAAGTCAAAGAAATAAATTAAAAAGTCAGTTTTAAGTAAATGGTTGGCTAAATTAGTGACTAAATTTTTTAATATTAATTTAATACCACAAAATTTGGTCCCTCCACTCCACAAAGAATTTCTCCAAAGACGTTCATGTACTTAAAAAAATACTTGACAACACCACAGGAGCTGCCACCGATCAACAACACCAACAACAAGACGAGCAAGGCTGCCAACCACACGGACGTGGCTCCGCAGCCGCCGACAACTGTCATCAACAACTCCGCGCCCACTAACAACACCATTGACAAGAAGAGCATCAGTGCGCCTATTGCTGTTACGTGAGTATCTTTTGATTTACTTATTTTACTGATATTCAAGCTGATATTTAAGTTCATTGCAATATTCAACTGTCAAAGTGATAACAACGAAACATTTGTGGTTAGAAGTCAACGCCTGTGGTTCTAGGTAGGTTTCTATCGAAAATATGGAAAATAAAGGCCTTTCATGTGCTCGTATCTCAGCAAAAAAAAACCTATTGACTGTCACCGTCAGTGACAGGAAACATCAGGGACGCAAAAAAACTATCGATACTGATTGTAAAGAAAGAACGGCCAAATGTGAGTCATTCCAGGTTGTAATGATGATGATGATCCTACTGCCACCTCAATAATCATTTATTTACAATCTATATGCCTCTTAGGACCAAAAGCTAAGGAGGCCTGGCCTACCCAGCTGTGGATTATTCTGAGTTGAGATAATCGTCTTTCCTCGACCTCCACCAGAATCATTTTTACCCCACTACTTCCCCTTTCCTCTCCTTACAATCCATAAATCTCCTCTTAGGACCAAAAATCCTTCTCTCTGATCCCTTATCTCCTTATCCCTCTAGTATCGAGCGTCTAGAGATATTCGCATGCGCCCCTGGCTATAAACACGACCGCGACTGCAACGATTCCTTCACCCGCCTGATTCGCCGGGCTATGAATAAGTGCGACGTGTCCAGCAGTTCCAGGTTCACGATCACGGATGTGAGCGAGCCGATATTCGATGAGTTAGTGTTGTACTGTGTTGTAGGGCTTAGAACTTAGTACTCGTATTATTTCATGTAGGTATATTCTTGAACTAGTGTTGGGCTTATTATTAATTTTTAGTTTAGCTTTTTATATGTTGGTAACATTAATTTTGTTTGTTTTGTTTTATCATCTGTCTGTTTTTCTATGAAGTTTCGCCGGTTAGTTTAATTTGATTGTGTATAAGTAATTGAATTATGTTTGTAAACTTTGTAGTTTAAATTTTTTTGTATAACAAAATCCAAATGCTGTATATTATACGGCATTAGGATTATTAATAGTGGGTAGGATTAATTATTATACACTATATTATCAGGTCAAATAATAATATTTAAACATAACAACAAAACTTGGTAAAACGTTTCACCAATAATATAATTATATACAATCGCTCATTTGGAGAAACATCGACGTAAATGTATTTTTTCCCAAAAATGAGTAAAATATGCCTAAAGCACTTAGAAAGCGTATATTTACGTTTGGAAAGCAAACCTTGGTTGACTGGTAGAGAATGCCTAAGGCATTAAGTCCGCCTTTGTACCTTTTTGTGCGAAAAGTTTAAATAAATAAATAAAGCAAAGACTTAAAAAAAGTAACAGTTACGTCGATGTTTCTCCAAATGAGCGATAAGTATAGTAGTTAAACCTCATTAAAATACTTAACAGAATCCTAATTTTTCTGTCACCATTTTCAGTAACGGTACAGCTTCAGCGCCAAAATCGAACAAGACATCGCCAGCAAAAGACAGCATCAAGGGAGGCCAGGAGAATCCCTTTGACGAGGATGAATGGGACGAGGAGTCCGGCGGAGCCCTTACGGATACAGGGGAGCCCGGGGTGCCTGTCAGAGCGCTCTATGACTATACAGGCGCAGAGAGCGACGAGCTTAGCTTCAGACAAGGTAAGAAAAACGGAACGTACATACCTACCATGCCTGTAAACGTTGAAACAGGCGTGCGTACAATTTTTTCTCCAAGACCATCGCTGAAAAATTAAAAAAAAAATCAGAATGCCAATTCTCGTAATTTAAGGCTGGCCGCATACGCTCGGTTTCCTGATTCGGTTTCCGGATCAGGAATTCAGATTCGGAAACCTGAATGCTTCATTTACATACAAAATGTTCAACAAGGCGCACACGTCCTTAGTATTTCCGAACGGAAAAAACCCCACGTTCGTTTCGGAATTCGAAAAAACGGATGTTTGCGCTAGGCACACGGAATTCCGAATCTGAATTCCTGATCCGGAAACCGAATCAGGAAACCGAGCGTATGCGCCCAGCCTAAAACGTTCAAAATCTAGTCGCAGTCACATCAAAATTTTGTCAAAATGTTGGGAAATTAGAGGTATTTTTGACAGATTGAGACTGAGATCAGACTGAACGTTTTTTAAATTACGAGAATTTTGCCCCTCTGCTGTTCCATACATTTCGATTGTGGTAGTATTCCACTTTTTGTTTGGTATAGCGAAACAGCCGTTTTTTTCATATTTTAGAGTTGCTCCCGTAGTAAAAGCTGTTGATACTCATGACTATTAATACCTACCTGTAAAAGTTTGTTCAGGTATTTTAATTGGAGTACAGGGTACATTTGGGTGGGCAATGGAGAGGGCTTTGCTTGGAGTTTCCCTACGTGATCGAATCAGAAATTAAGAGATCCGTAGGAGAACCAAGGTAACCGACATAGCCCGAAGAATTGCCAAACTTTGGCAGTGGGCAGGGCACATTGCTCGCAGAACAGATGGCCGATCGGGCCAAAAGGTTCTGGAGTGGCGACCCCGTACCGAAAGATGTAGCGTTGGAAGGCCTCCCACAAGGAATCCGCTGGATGCGGGAAGCACAACCGGTCGAAGTGGTGCTGCTTGGGGGAGGCCTATGTCCAGCAGCGGACGTCTTTCGGCTGAAATGATGATGACACCCACATTTCGCCAGTTACGTTTAATAGGGGGCGAGCCTCACGCCATCAACGAGCATCCGGACTCCGGGCTGCTACCAAGAAATTGCTATTGAAAATGCGAATGACAATTTTCCCGACCCTGGGATCAATCCCAGGACTATGGTCAGCAGTCGGGCTTCTAAATTTTTTCTTCTGTATTTGCTTCGTTTAACCAGTCATTCTGTAACCTAGAGGGCAGCACCGCTTGCGTTTATGCACAAAGTAGAAATGGAATGGAGTGCTAATACGCATATTTCTTCTTAGAATCAAACGCTCAGTTAGAGAGGCGTGCAGAGGGAACGAACGTCCCACCGGCGTCGCCCGCCCGGCGGTACTAACAACAGTCGCGGTAACAAACATGCATTACTTGAACACTGCCGCACCTTGGCACTCCATTTTATTGCTACTCTGTGTAAATTCGAACATGCTATTTGTGTACATTCGAACATGCAAATAATTCACCTTTATACTTATATTGCCAATATTCGTTTATATTGTGTGCGTAAAAACTTTTTAATACAGCTTATACAGGGGTCAAATTAAAGTAGTGATTAGTAGTATCGATACATAAATATGATAAAACGAAAAAAATATGATTTTTTTATTGGAATCAACGAATTTTACACTAAAAAACTTATTTTCTAAGCTCATACTTCAAATTACTGTAATAACTGCGGTCGTTAACCCCCAAAAATACATGAAGTCAGTCTTTTCACGTTTTATCATAGAGTTTCGCTAGCTAATTCAATTCGACCCTATACACCTTTTTCTTCCGTGGGGAGACATCCTCATGGATACCCTCTGTCATGGGAACCCACTTTTCCTTCTAAGAGAGTGATGTAAAATAATCAACATTGTTTCAAATTAGTTGCAAGTTAGGTGCCTGTATGGTGTATACCAAACCGCTTGTTCGACTGTAAACTACTCATTCATAGTAACAATACGACTGTCAACGCCAGTATTTCGAAGCTATTTGGCAGACAGTTTTCTTACTTCAAGTGTTACTTTTGACGTGTTGTTGTCCTACATTATCATACAAATGTGCCGTGTCCGAGTACGTGTCGCCGTTGGTTTCGTGCCGTGGGTCCGCACCTGAGCTCTCACCGGTCGTGTCGAACAGAGAGTGCACCTGTGTCTGCGCACACACTTGTGCACCCCATATCTCCTGCGCAGGTATGCGGCAGATTTCAACGGAGTTTTCGTTGAGATTGGCCGTAATGAATCTCGGTCGGGAGAATATTATTATTGTCACACAAATGTGTAACAAGAATTTTTTTTCGCTTTTCAGGGGATCTATTCGAAAAATTAGAAGATGAAGACGAACAAGGTTGGTGCAAGGGACGGAAGGATGGCCGAGTGGGCCTGTACCCGGCCAACTACGTGGAGCCAGTGGGCCACTAGCCCACGGTGGCCCACGCTCCACTTACGCTGGCCCACGCACCGCCCACGCCCACTAACGTGCCACATAACGAACTGTAAAGTGAGACTGTGGGCTAATGGCCTAGAGGTGATTGAATGAGCTAACTTATTCGAAATATACAAAAAATCCATATAATTAATATTAGAAATGCGAAAGTAACTCTGCCTGTCTGTGTCTCTGTCTGTCTGTGACCTTTTCACGCCTTAACGGCTGAACGGATTTCGATAAAATTGAGCACACAGGTAGACCACCTGGTCTAGGACATAGGACACTATCCCAGTAGTTCGAAGCCGCGGGCATAAACTAATATTAGATAATTTCAACTTCCTAGGAACAAATTGCACGTTATTGCTTAACCAGCAAACTTTTGGCCTTAGCAGAATTTAATATTGTTAAATAGTCGACTGATAATTTAGCTGACATATCCCTACTGCGCTGTATGTATAGCACACGCTTATAAAACCTATTGGTACTGCTTGAATGAATAAGTTGTGCTAATACGGTGTTTTAAATTCTCCATAAGTATTGTTATAATTATGTATAACACCCTTTCAATATTGGAAAAAATACATAATTTGGATGTATATAAAATGTATAGGCCTGTATATCTTTGATGAAAAATTAATCTACCCTCAGCTAAGCAGTATTAAGTACAGTTTATTTAAAAAAGAGCGTGTAATTGAAGTAAATGTTTAAAAAGAAGTTAGTGTTGTTCATTCATTTCTAAGGCCGAGAAAATCAAATGAAATGTTAACGTTACGAGATCATTAAGTGAACGCGTGACAGATTATAAAATTACTTCGTTTTATATTCGCAGGTCACGCCGTAGTCATTAATAGTAACAGGTTCTAAGTACATTCAGATGTAACATATGTGTTTACTTCTATATCGAATAGCTATAGATATATTAATGTCACACCGTAGCTCAGGCAGCAGCTTTAAGACGTCTTATGATTATCATTTCACTCGACATCGAACCCCATTCACTTGGAACGAGCTGTTTTTGATGTATTTAAAGACGATTTTCTAACAACACTTTTGGACCTAAATTTTTGTATATTTCTATGAAAAGAGGTTTCAAATTAAAGAGGAAGAACCAGGGTAGGCCGCGAAATTCAATTTTTTTACGTTTTTTTGCAATTTGCGGGTCAGTGTCTTGTTGAATGTTGATTAAAATACACGAGCGAGCGAAACGATTAAGACTTTACAAAAAAAAAACATAAAGACAATATCGGGGGCTACCCTGGCGTTTCCCCCCTAAATCAAATTGTTAAGAGTTTTGTTTAAAATATTAGTGAGACGGTGTTTGAATATTTTTGGATGGAACTCTTTGTAGGTACAATATGGAAACCAAAAATTGTTTACTTTGTAACTTGTAGTACACTGTGCATCCACTGTCTGCAGCACGTCGCTACCGATGTGTGTGTGTGTGTGTGTGCTACTCCCGAACGAGAGTAGGTATGTAATGCAGTACTGCGAACCCCACGTCCGTGTGGACGTAAGTGAGAGGTGTATCGACTATCTTATTAGTGGTAAAATTGACTGGCTAGTCGACTTGCAGTGAAGTCAGAGAAATTAACATCTATTGTTTAGCAAATTCACTTTGAACTGAAATTGTCCGTGTATACCAATCACTACTGTCATTCTTTGACAGTTCGTATTAAACGGCTATAACACAGCAAATTGACATAGTGTATCAATTTGATAAACTTGATACTAATTTCCTTGACTGGACTCACGACGACATATCATGCTGTAGGTACACGACTACACGTCCAGTATAAGCTGACTTCTCATTGTACGAAAATCAAAAAAGAAAAATACAAGGTCAGCTAAAACTGGTAATGTATAGCTTGATATGGCGTCGTGTGTCAGTCGACTCAGACCTCAGATCGGCTGTATATAAAATGTATAAAAGCAATTGACCTATGTAATAGCTAATCGATGTACGGGTCCCAAATTGATTAGTTGATCGATTATAGCCGGTACATCTCTAAATATCGATGAGGAATTTAGCTAAGCCAAAAAGTGTACGCCAATTTATATAATTAGGTAACAAATTATACCTGAAGGCGGCAATGGGATTTATATTTTTGTGATATAACGGTACACGACAGTGTTTGCCGCTGCACCTCGTTGTGTTTATGTACATACACGATCATTATATATCTCGTCGTGCTTTTAGAATATTTATTTCCCATTGTATATAATGTAAAATGCATTACTAAATGTATGTAAGTTATAACGGGGCGGGCGCTCAGCTAGGACTGACCGAAGGCCTAATGTTGTGGACTGTGGACACTCACGGCGAATTTTGTAACTTCCATTTACACGAAATGGTTCTGGACCATACCCCGCTGGCGCCCCCTCGTTGTTTAGGTTAAATAAACAATAACGATTATTAATATATTACGAGAAATGTTTAATCTTTTCTTTTCCCTTTTATACCTCGTTTTAAATATTGTTGTATTGTGTAATTATAGTGGGAGTCATTACGTTAGCGCCTGAGTTTCATCTCTTGACTTGTGAGCGGCCGAGCTTAGTCCGTAGCTGTTTTGTTTTCATTGTTATAGGTTCAGCGACCATTTGTGAGAAATTCTTTGTATTATATAATTATCAAAGAGGGTGGTTTTGGACCACATATGTTAATATATTATGAATATTGGTAAAATAAAATTGTTACATATGGTATTGAGGTGTTTTTTATTTAATTGTGTCTTGTATGCTCTTCATAAAATTATGACTTTAATTGCAACATTCCTTGCTGCGCCCCCGGACTAGTATCTGCTATCAACGATCCACAATAGATATGGAAAATATTACAACTGCCTCGTTTGTCTAGTGCTGAGCAAGAGCTCCTGGGTTCGATTTCCAGGTCGGGCAGTGTTATTGGGTCTTTCCATCAGGAATAACTGGGGAAACGTTGCCCCTATTACATAATGAATCATATCTGGCGATATGTGGGTGTAACATGACATAACGCCTGTTTTGCCTGAAAGTCTGAATCAGTCGCCAAGTCACAGATTTAATCGGGTCTTAGTTTAGGAGATATAATGAGTTTAATTAGTAAGGTATAGGTAGTCCAAGAGCTAGTCGATGAGTTTTTTCGTAAACTCTTCGATCTAGCTCTTGGACTATACCTACACCTATAAACCCCTATATCTTTTGAACAAGTGACCGACAAATTCTGATATTTGGCGACTGATTCCGACTAATTGGTGACAAAATATGGGAGAAAACAGATCTTCGCTAGGTGCCCTAGTTTTTGAGATATAAATGTGGCCCTGCTGGGGAGACTCCAGATCGGTCATCTATAAACCCTTATGACTTTTGAACCAGTGACCGACAAATTCTATTTGGCGACAAATTTCGAAAAAAAAATTGTGTTATCAAAATTTAAATCCCTGATGGTGGCTCTGCCAGAGTCAGTGACACGCTTATTACCACGGTCGAAACAAAGACATCCGTGCGAACGTGAGTTTAGTATTGGTGGTATAAGTATTCCTGCGTAGCGGTCTTCGTGGCCCTTTTACCAAAGCTGATTACCACGGCGGAGGCATTCGTGGCTCGAGCACAGAAAAAAGAGCGGGACTGCCCTTTTTTTTTTCGGATGGGAAATCATCAAATGAGGCCCCCCCCCCCCGCTCTGGGTGGAGCAGAAGGGAGTGTCAGACTCTTGCTGACTAAAACCCACCCGTGTTCCTTCCTTAGCCCTTTATGTTCCGGGCCAGCGGTAACCCTTTAGGACAATCCCGCTGACCCGGCAGGCTTCGGCCCTATGGGGTTCCTCGATGCTGACATCTGAGGCGCACGTGGAACACGTACGCGCCGTCCGGCCCGGGCCTGGTCCTGATCGGACGGTGACTCATTAGTCTAGTGGTCGCAACCACGACTGCTGAGCGTAGTGTCCTTCCTGGGATCGACCTCCAGTTCAGGCCGTGGGCCGTTATTGGGTTGACTACCAGCCACCTACCACCATACCTTGTTGTTCGCAAGCACTGCTACTATGCGTAGGTTGCTTCTTGGGTTCGAATCTCTGGTCGGGGCAGTGTTATTGGGTTTTCCATTAGGAATTTCTCAGTAGCAACGTGGAGGCTGGATCTGTGCCCAGTTGATGGCAATAGGCTCTCCCCTATTACAGCCCGATTCAAACTTTATGACGGCTCGGAACATGAGGCGAGTCGTAGCACAGTAACAAGTTCACGTGTCGGCGGTGTGAGGGGTGAGGTACTGCGCAGTGCGCAGCTATGAGCGGACTTCAGAGCCGCCACAAAAATTGAATCGGGCGGTACATGGTTAGACATAACTTGTATGATGTGCGTGTGTGCTATACACCTCCGCCTACCCCTTCGAGGAATACATGCTTGATGAAATGAGGATACGGGCAGGATATAAAATAAATAAAATATCAGCTGACAATTTTAAAAATCTCTTTATTTGATGGAACGCAAGTGCACTGTCACAGGTTATCATTCAGCCTACTGCCGTACATTGTGATCATAACGTAACAATTAACACAACTCTAACAAAACGATGCTTTCGTATAAAACAGACAAATGTGTCCCTGTGACAAAATCAGCAATAATACAAACATAATAATTTCAGTCAGTTTCAATCACATGTCTAAAATTGCGTATTTTTTGTTGGCAAACAAGGGTAGATAAACATGTATTAACAGGTTATATTGCATGCTTGGAACGTACAGCAATAGGCTAGGTTCACATCGAGGTTACATCTGTCTAAGCCAGGCTAAACACTACATTAGGTACTGTTTCGGGGCTGCGAGGTGGTTTCTTCGGTTTTCTGGGCCAAGGCCAATCCGCCATAATGTTTTATTAGCAGTGAATCACATAAGACATACTTAACTTTTTGGAACGAAGTTCTTTATCGCACTTTATACTCTGCACAACTATAGAATGAGAGCTAGACCGGAAAAAAAAACAGTTTAACCATCACGACACTTTTTGACAGGCAAACTGTGTGTCAGTCTTTCGCCAAGTGTGTATAGACGTATGAGGAACGGTGTAAAGTTCACTCAAAAGGGAGCATCCTCCGACCAGACGGCTGTGTCTGGTGGGCTACTGCCCGACGATTGTCATCGGGACAATATATGCTAGTTGCGCGGTAAACTCCGCTTGCGCGATGCAGGATTTTGCGTGAAGTCAGTGTGATGCGTAGTGCGCGTGTGGCGATGTAGAGGCCGCCACGTTTGAAAAAGCGAAAAGGAACTTCGTTCCAACCGGGTGTATTTGGATTGGCCGATCACGTTTATGTGAAATAACTGTAAATACAGTTGAATTCTGTATGAGGGATAAAATATTCAGGAAAATCTTCAAATTAGTTATAAAACCACTTCACAGCCGCCCATTGTCCGAAGCACACAAAAGCCGCTTCGTATGCAAAGTATAAGGCAAACTATATTGCTATCGCAGCTCAGCAGGGCTGACATGCACAAAGCGACTAAATTTTGTCGATGCATTATCTCGCGGCTGAACGACAGCCGTAAATATGGCACATCGAGCTTTAGGTTGAGGCCGAACGAGCGGAATTTCAGTCGCGCAAAATGAGTCGCGTAATTTACGTTAAAATTAAATTCCGCAAAATGACAACTCAGTTTGCGTCGTCGTGTGGCACAAACCTTTATATCGAACGATGCTGTGTAAAATACGCAACGACTCACAAATTACGCTAGTTCTCACCCTAAGGGCCCTATCTCACTGGTATCAGTGGCGGCGCAACCAGGCGTGGTACCAACTAAATGTACACCGCTCTATGGAGGGTACCTCGCCTGGTGGCCGCTTTATTTATTTATTTTTCTTCTTTGGCAACTGAGCCGATGTCGACTATTCTGCCAGCGTCATGTGGTGACGGCAACGCAGCAAGGTGAGCCGTCGAACTTTGCACTCCATGGTGGTTATTTAGTTATAAAATGTTAGTAGCTGTAAGGACAAGACAGTCCGCTTGGTTCTTCAACCAACCATACAATTCGATAGCGCGCTGCGCGACCATCGTTTTGCCACCATGGTGTCGTCGTTGAGATGTAAGTCTTAAAAAGAGACTATCACACAGGTAAGTGCCAGAGAAAATGCTATATAAAGCTGAGCTGTTACCAAAACTCGATGCGCCTGCGCCATATTTAAGGTCGTTTATCGTACAGTCACGAGCGAAAATACCTTCCAAAGCTAATTTCTGCTAAAGTATTGATAGATATTTGAAGGTGTTACGAACATAGCATTGTCAAAAGAATCAAAACCATATGAAATAGGTATTTTCATAATGTTGCGATTATTAGAAAAACGGTTGTATGTTGCGTATCTGTAAGATATTTATGCTCGTAACTGTATATAGTCACATCTCGTCTCGTTGCTTGATACTAAATAATCAGCCTTTAGTGTTTCCACTGCTGGGACACAGGCCTCCTCTCTGTGAGAGGGAGTAAGCCGTAATCGACCACGCGGGCTCAGTGCGGGTTGGTAGATATCACATGTTTTCGAATTTTGGTTCTAGGATTAGGATGTTTTCCTTCACCGCTTCTTTCTTCTGCGAGATACTGCGACGACAAAATGTTGTTTCCGCATGTCATCCTGGCAATGAAGCCATTACATCGGTATCGCGTCACTTAGGTACGATACAACACACGTGAGCAAGGTGTCTGTGCACTTTGTGCATTTTTGGCACAAATAATCTCTGCGCGTTTGTATGAGCGCTGGTCCTTATTTTTCCATCGATACAAAGCATTGTTGCGTCACTATCTTTAGATGTGAAACATCTATAGGCGCGGCTTGGTGGTAAAGCAACATTTCCTGGAGCGTTTCCGTCATATCTAGAACGGATGTCATGGAAATCTGTTATTTTCACCAGTATTTGAAGGTGTCAAAAACGTTCTGTATTCGACATTATGGCGGCATGTGGCGGTCACCGTTCTACTAGGTAACCGTAGCTTAAGACTGACGCGTATGCCGTGACGGCCCGTCTCCGCTGCCGTTTTTCTCGATGTTTCACATCTGCCGGGCGTCCCGAGACACGGGCCACATTTTTTTTTTCAAATTGACTGTTTTCGTACGTTTATATGAATCACTACCGGGGGGACTACATCGTGTTTTTTTTTGCATTGAAATACGATGTGTCTGTAAAGTGCACTTAAATGTGCGACTAGACCGCGGTCGATCGGTGACATCGACCATTCAGATCGATCGACCATCGATCATTGCTGCGTTATCAGTATCGAATCAATCGCCCGAAATCTACAATCTAAACTACACGTTACGTCCATTTGTATCGATGCAAAAACAATAAAACAAGACCAACACCTGCACACACGCATTATAACAGTCATAACCCACACGACGTGCTATTAAATGCAATTACCGAAAAAATAACGTTAATATTTACATGAACTAGTTATGTATGTACATAAATAGGGGGGGAGCCCCCCTCCTGATATGTGGAACAAAATAAAACGTGTACTTATTTACAAATCATACAAAAATGAGTATGTAACAAGTTTGGGTGAACGAAACGAGATTCCTGAGCGTAAATATTTAAATAATATCTCTTTACAAGGAATATTATGTTAGAACTAAATATAGCGTTCTACTTGTCTATAAATGTACGTCGGTATAATAATATTTAATAATAATATGTACGAAGGCAGGTCTTTGAGGGTTGAAACGTAGCGTTTTCTTTCTTGTAAGCTTTTATGAAACTATATTCTGAAGTAATTATTCGATAAAATTAACCTTTTTAACCAAAACTCGCCCCTATTACATGGGACTTAAATCCATACGCACTTTTTTTTGCTAACAAACTAACAATGATCAGATGAATAGTTACACACGGACTTCTCTCTTTGAGTCGTCAGTAATTTGTTTTTCGAAAGAAGAAGACAAAGCGTTGTGTAACTATACAGATGCTGTACAACGTTTATTAGTAAAGGGGTAAGTGGCGAAATGTGGATGTGACTATAAGTAACCCTCTACCTACGCCCTTCGCGGATGGATGACAGGCGTGACGTTATCTTATAAAGATACGAAAACTTATGACTTGAATTCCATCTCTTTTGTTTTATTGCATTTATATGGCTACGGAATGGAACATTATAAGGCAATATGCATGTAGGCATTATGGGCATTTTGAGGCGTTCATATTCGTGGTGAGGCATGTGTTTCCACATACATCACGAAGAATATGAACGTCCACACATTGCGAATCATGCGATGAGCGCCGTGCGCTGCGCATGCCTCGCAATGTCTATATCCACCTGTAACATTATAAGTGTTAGCGAGTGCAGTTTTATCAGATTTATATTACGTAACTTATTTAGTCACATACAATAAAACCATGCCTATAATCCAAGAAGGGTTAGGCAAAGTTGTACCTATAGTACACCAACATTTTGCCAATTATGTTTAAGTCCCATGTAATAGGGGGCGAGCCTATTGCAATCAACCGGACATAAATCCAGACACCGGGCTGTTACTAAGAAATTCTTAATAGAAAAACATAATAACACTTTGTCGACCCGAGAATCGAACCCGGGACCTCATTTAACCAACGAACAACCATATTTAAAAGCCACTTCAAACGCAACGTCCCAACACGAACCCCCTCGCCGTAAAAAAACAATACAAATAACATCTAAAGTGAACTAACAACATAACATTACACAAAACGGGAACCGAACTCTTTACACAACAGTCATCGACACATATTTACAAACGAGAAACATACGTACGACACTAATTCATTATTATTAATATTAATTATAAATACTTTGACATAACTATGTTTTTTTGAGATTGTTTTTGTGAGATTTTCATACGTAGAAAATGATGAAATACTTGAAAGTAGAATAAGCGGTAAAAAAATAAACTTTAAATCAGAATCTTGGATGATTACAAAATTATGGAACCACAAACCCAATGTCATACATAACAAAGTTCAAATTCCATTGCAAACAAAATATATTTAGGACAAATTAACACTCAAAAAGCAACTCCGACAATGTTATTGTGGACTTCCACATCCACGTCACAGCATCACGATAACACAGGGAAGTTAAATGTATGGAAATATAATGAACACGCTTTTTTCCCGTCCACGATAACGTTATAATAACGTGCACATTTTTCTATACATTTCATGGATGTGGACGTAGACGTCCACGATAATACGCGTCGCCGCATCGGTCAAACGCGAACCCATCAAATATTTATAAAAAAATACTGTATTTTTTATTTGTTACAAAAACAAATATCTTGTAAACCAGTCACGTTTAGAGCTTGATGCAATAGGTAATGACAAAACATGTACCTCAACAAAATGCATAGATTCGGAATTTAACTTATTTTTCTCACAAAAACAATCCACTTTGTCCATGTTCTACACCGCATCGAGATCATAGCCCCTACACAATCAGTTTAAATATTTCAAAGCCTTCTGCCTACCCTCGCGGGGTTTAGCGCGAGTATAAACTTCATATAACCAAGATATATTAACTATGGCCAATATACACAAGCTTGTGTTCTTTAGACGTCCACTGGCGGACAATGGCGTGCCTTTCTAACGGCCAGTGGCCGGAAATACATTTCTTTCTAATAATAATAAATATAGAAAAATAATAATAGTCTTGTTATAACATTTAAATCAAGTCTTAGACTGATGGAAATTCAAGGAATAATCGCCTTTCCCTTAATCGATTCGCCATGAAAATTATCGATATTGGTACAGCCGGTAACCGTGCATTACACGTCATTCGTTCTACTGCCGCTATATCTTTGGACAGATATATCTCAGTGTTGGTCGATCGTCGCATCTTTTTGTCGATGTACTATCGACAGTTCCGTCGATGTTTGGGATCGTCGCCGCGTTGTACTGCGGGGTATGAGGTTGGGTGTTCACTGCAGACAGGCCTGCAACTTCTCGATCCACTCCTGCGCAGCGTTCGCGTCGCTCGCGCAGAAGTTGTATGTGCGCCGGCTTGTGCGCAACTGTGGGTGAAATAATTGATAGTCATACAGAGCAAGGAAACGACGTATACGCTTCGATACTTTTCCTTTGCTTCGTTTTGTAATCGTACCGAGTCGACTGAAAATTATGGCTAAAGGCAAATAAACGAAAGTGACTCTCTGAGAAATAGAGGTTTTGCGTCTGGTAGATATTTTTCAAAGTGGACGTTCTGCGACTGAGTCTCTGAAACCATTACTGTGTTGTGGTGCGGTTCCGAATATGTGCTGAGTTTAATAGGACACCCACATTTTATCAGTTGTGCGGTAGTACCTACTTGGGTTGTTATAGAATACTTAATTATTGCAATACTTACGTCAAAGAAGGATCTGTCGTCACACTTCTTAGGCGGGCCGGGCGCGGCCGACGCTTGCGTCACTGTTATCACCTCTGCCAGATCTAAAACAATGAAACGCCATTATTATTACTGAAACTGTCTTCGACTACGTGGTGGAACAGTCTAGTTGAAGGTTATCGATAGATACCCATACCATTATAAAAAGGTGGAGTCAAAATCTACCTAGCCTTTTCCTAACTATGTGGGGTCGGCTTCCAGTCTAACCGGTAAGACTGGTTGTCAGACCCATGGGCTTCTGACTACACGCAACGACTGTCAAAGATCTACGAATGACAGCCGGGACTAACGGCTTTATGTGCTTCTTAGGCACGGAGGGGTCTCGACATGTAATGGATGGTCACCCATCCACGTACGCACCGCGGCAAGCACAGCCTAACTTTCGATCGACCCGTGCGGCTGTCATTATTTAGCCACGAACCCAAAAAAAATATAGAAAAAAAATAATAAAGGAAGGCTTATAAGACTTACCAATAAACCCTTTGCAGTGCGAGTCTTCCATCGCATCGTAGTACCGCAGCTGATGCTTGATAGAATCCAACACGAACCAACTGAAACCATATCAAATAATTAATCACCATCGTCCACCAGCCCATTGCAATTAACTGCTGAATCTCATGTTTTTGTATAATAATTTGATCGATAAAAATAACAACTAACCACCATTACTTGGTATGATTGGTTGCAATGAGGGTTTTCATGAAAATTCACGCCACCACTTAGTGCCACAAGAGATTATGATCACATCACCATTCGAACATAAACCAGTCACGACAAAAAAAAATAGGCGCTTTGACACTTTTGACAAGTGCCTGAACCTGACGTCTCAGTGCTGCCATCTAGTGAACATCATTTCGATGATTTACTTGAATAAACTTCTGAAAACCGGAGCTGAATTTAATAGATTTTACAGGTCAGTTTTCGCCTTGCATTGTAAATGAATTATTCTAATTAAATAGATTCATTAAACGTTCTTGCGTTAATTTTAAAACGTTGAATGACACTCACCGTTGTTTCCACCCCTTGAGCAATGCTCCTCGCTTGTACAGGTGTCCTTCGTGCGTCCTGTTCTCTGCCACGTTGGACGAGAACTGTTCGTAGTACTGTTGCGATGACGACTGCAACGTTGCTACTCCTAGAAATTACGTGCAAGTGATATTAGTAGGTTACCACTTAAGGGAAGAGACACAAAGGGCCGGCCATATTAGTCGTAGATCCGATGACGATGAATGTGTTCTTGAGCGGAATTGGCTTCGTAAAGTAGGACGCCCTCAGGCTCGGTGGTGCGACGGATAGCCCCCCCCCCCGGTGGGTTCCCGCATTGTCGAGGCGGGGGGGTTCAGTAGCCGTGGCTTGGTCGCCCACGGTGAAGCGAAGAGGAACCCGAGGAGGGGCCGCTCGTCAGGGCTTTTGCCGATAAGCCGACGACGTAGCGGCCAACAAGTAGGTTGCGGTGCCGCTTGGGCGACATCGCAACTGAGGCGGGCCGCGATGTCGTACCGGAGGCATCGTGGCTGAGGGTTGGAGGCCGCGGCGGGAGAGGAGTGCCGGTATTACGGTGCGCCGCTCTCCCTACCTTCCGCGGCCTTGACGGGGTCGCCACCGTTCGATGGCGGACGCGGTGGGGCCGCAGGGGAAGAGGAGTGTTGGTATGACGTTGGCCACTCTCCCTATCCTCTGCGGCCGAAAATTGGCAGGCGGCGGGGCATTGATCTGACCCGTCGCAGGGGAACCAAGGGTGCCCAGACACGGGGTCGTCTGGCGCCCATGTGCTGGTTTGGTCCCTGGGGTGGTCACGGCGTGCTATGTGTTCTGGTGCGCCGGTGATGGGGAGTACTACCCAGAGGAGGCTCCTGCTTTGTATTCGGTGCAGGGTACCGGTCCCACGCCTGCTCGTGTAATGTGTTAGCATGGCTCACCCGCGGACAGCGGCGGACACAGCACGTCCGGGTCGGGCGGCGGCGGCGCCTTGTACTTGGTGCAGGGCGGCGCCCACGCCTCGGCGCAGCGCTCGTGACACGACGCGCCGCAGTCCACGCAGCGCACGCCCGTCTGCGGGAGGGAGGAGGTTACAGCGAGTGCGGCGCCAGCGCGGGGGGGGCCCGGCGGTGCGCCGCACACGTATATACCTTGAGCGGGCCCCACAGCAGGTCCTGGCAGTGGTCGCAGCGCGCCGGGGCCGCGGCGGGCGCGGGGGCCCAGCGGTGCGCCGGCGCGGGCGGCGGGGGCGCGGCGGCCAGGCGGCCCCGCACCAGTACCTCCAGCGTGCCGCGCTTGTGCCATGCCAGAGTCGCGCGACGGACTACGCCAGAAGACATTGATGAGTTGCGCTGTAAATACGATATGATTTTGTTTCAATAAATTTCTTGCCAGTTCTTCGTCAGAGAAAAATAAATTGATATCCCGACTCGTACTCAGATCATCTCCTCCAGATTTATTATGCAAGCCAAAGTGTGGAACTCCGTGCCATTCCACCTATAACCCATCAGTCTTCAAAGCATGAGTGAACAGGCATCTTCTGAGCACACCATTTCATCATAAACCTCATCCATCGCTTTCCATCAGCCAAGATCAAGAGTCAACATCAAAATTAAATATGGCACCAATAAAAAATCGCAAAATTTTCGTCTTGGATGTCGTTTGCAAAGTCATAAAAATATTTTTTTTTAAGTTTATTTCATTGTTTTTGCGATTGTAGCAAAGAAAATAATCTCTTTATTACGCTCCAATAATTGGAGTAAATATGAAAAAGTCTGGTTTTATTAGATTAGCCGTGTACCGACGCGAGGACGCTTGGATCAAAATATTTCCTGTAACTTATTAAACTTAAAGGGCCAATATATATTATTTTACTAGCTATGCCCCGCGGTTTCACCCGCGTTCATTTGAGGAAAAAACCTACTAAAATATATTCCATTACTTTAAGATTACTTAGTACCTACTAGTTTAGTAACAGTAGTTTACTGAGTACTTTAAGAAGCTATTTTAGATACATCACGCTATGATAAGTACTGTAAGAGTAGAACTATACTAAAAAATGCCACGGGAACAGCGGGGCAATTGCGTAACACACTACCAGTAGAAATGGCTTTCATTTTGACAGTTCAACAACATTCATTGCGTTATTTACGTTGTTGACCAGACACATTTTTCGAACATATGGAGCAATGGATTAGCAATATCCTTCAAAATTATTCAGATAGAGATTGATAGTGACGTAATTAGGGTGCAGGAATAATAAAGGAACGCTGGGGTAAAATGTGTGTTTTTTTTAACTTTTTAAGTGGAACAATTTCGTCATACATGATTTTTGGGTAACTTTAACCATTTACGCAGCGTACGCAACGGAAGCTCTCAAAATGAATAATTTTTCCCGTTTTTGCAACATTTTTCATTGATGCTCCGGCCCTATTGGTCGTAGCGTGATGTTATATAACCTATAATAGCCTCCCCGACCGTTTTCGATCACGGTGGCCAATCTCAATGGAGATTAGCCAGGTACAGTCACGAGCACTAATATGTTAACACTTGGCAACTTTTAATTGCGATTTTTTCACGAAATAACGAATGCAAAGTTAAAATTCGACACTTTACATAAACCTATGGGTTCGAAAATACTATGTTCGTAATAACATACAATTTCATCAAAAAATTAAGGAGAAAATCGCCTTTGAATAAAGCCAAGTGTATACATACTTATGCTCGTGACTGTACGCAGGAGATATTATAGTGCACAAGTGTGTGCGCAAACACAGGTGCACTCTCTGTTCCTTTACTCTCATAGTCCGATGGGACGGCAGTCCGACACGACCGGGGAGAGTTCAGGCGCAGGACCAACGGCTTTACGTGCGCACCGAGGCACGGCCACGGCACGCCACGCACGCTGCCCTTCCCTACCCTTCACTAATCTGATTTATTTTTTACCGTTTTACCGAAAAACCACAACAACAAATATTAAAAGTTTACCTGCAACTCCAGCGTGTTAGGCAGTTCCAATTGGTCCCACCGCACGCGCCACTTCTGCGGCAGGTGTCCGAGCTCCAGCTCCAACTGGCGGATCCTCTCCAGCAGCCCGGAGAAAGAGTCCGGCATACTACGGGCTATGCTCTCGTACCTATGATGATAATATTGAATTATGTTATGACGTACAATGGAGCGCAGTATTCTAGGCGTCAAAGTGAAAGACCATATTCGCAACACCACCCTGCGCTCCAAAACACAAATTACTGACGCTGCTGAAAAAGCCGCTAAGCTGAAGAGGGATTGGGCTGGCTACGTCTGCCGTATGCCCAATAAGCTGTGGGCCAAAATAACCACCACGTGGAGCCCTGACACAGGTAGAAGGCGTCGCGGCAGACCCCGTAGAAAATGGCAGTACGAGCTGGAGAAAACAAACGACCAGTGGTCCACTTTAGCCCTGGATCGAAAGAGCTGTAAGTCATGAGGAGAGGCCTTTGCCCAGCAGTGGGATGATGCAGAATAACAGTAACAATAAGTATGTTATGACGGAGTTACAACTAACGCTAGAAGATTTGCAGGTTGGAAAAGGAACAACCAGGCCGACGAATCATGGCCGGTCCGAACCATTATTTTTCCATAGGCTACTTTTTGTCCCGATAGCACGTTCCTGTGGGATAATTAACGAACTCCACGCGGCCGAACCCACGGGCAGAAGCTAGTATTAAATAAAGTTACTCTTCATGTCTGTCTGTGTGACCGCGTTGT
Source organism: Oligia latruncula (assembly GCA_948474745.1). NCBI lineage: Eukaryota > Metazoa > Arthropoda > Insecta > Lepidoptera > Noctuidae > Oligia > Oligia latruncula. Next base: position 13,307,642 of record OX419700.1, read on the forward strand.
CCTTCTAAACTTCGCAACGAACTTTGATGCGGTTTTCAGCACCATCTAGCTAGAGAATTTATTTCGAAAGGTTGCTTTTGACCGCCACAGTCACTTATAGAACCAAAATGTGCCCAGCACGCCACGGTTCGACCGACATGACAGACTTTCACGCCGAGAGGGCACGTTTTTGATTTTTTGACCTGTGGCGGTCAAAAGGTTTTTTTTTTGTTAGCCTATTTTGTGTCCCACTGCTGGGCAAAGGCTTCACCTTTTTCCTTCCAAACCTCTGTCTTGTGCGATCTCTGGCCATTTTGGCCCTGCGACGCCACCTTCGCTTTGGTCTACCTCGACGGCGATGTCCTTCCTCAGGCGTCCAGTGAGTCCACTGGACGCCTGAGGTCAAAAGGTTAATAAAGAAATTTCACTGTTTTTTCAAATTGTAAAGACCGTACGAAGAAGGGGCGGATCCGTGGGTCGCTGATTTCTTAAAGAAGTCTACTCAAATCTAGTTTAAAATTGAGGTTCCAGCTTGAGCATCGTTAAAATGACTTTAAAACATTCTCAATATTCTTACCCAGCGGTGACGACTCTCCGCTGAGGGTGTCTTGTCTCCGGTTCTGATGGAGCCAACACTTCCAGGTCATAAGGCGCTCCGTGAGATAGTTCTTCGCTAGTATAGTACTGCCATACTTCTAGTGCGCTGATTGTTGAGACTGGACGGAGTACCTGCGGAGTACATTGTTTTAATGATAACGAGGAGACAGAAGCAACATTTACAGTAAAAGACAGAAAATCAACTAGTTACAACAGGTTTTTTAAAGAGTAACTTTGGTGTTTTACTCGATACATTTTCCTAAGAAACTACCTTTCGGAAGATGCAACAAGAATCAATTCTTGTTTTACAATACATTATGAAATGCAATGCTGTTGCATTACATTAGTAGACAAATATGTTTCAACGTGAGTGTTACTACATTTCATGTTATTTTTCAGCAAACTTTACGCCAAACTATGATCTGGGGGCACGGTAGTGCCCCCGTCAAGACGAGCCAAGCGAAGCGCAACTCGAAGCGCTTCGTCGTTTCTTTGAACCCTCGTAACTTAGGTTTAGTTATTCTTTCAGTGGGAACTTAAAGGAAAATAAGAATTTGATCACAAAACTCACCGGATTATCCAAATCAGGCGTATACAAGAAATTATAGAAGACGGGCGCCTTCTGATGGTGCCTGTCGATGTAGTCGAACAGCGAGTGTCCCAGCGTGGGGGCCCGGGGGCCAGCCGCGCCGGGGCCCGGGGCCTCCTCTTCTGAACCCGCACCCGCTTCTCCGCCCGCTCCGTATAGGTACACCTGCGGGAGAACATTGTATGTAATCAATATGGTATGTTTTGGTGTAAATAACAAAACATAGTGTCGTATGTGGTGCAACAATAGCTTATTTTACTTGTTACTAAAAACCATCTGAGATTATTTTTGTTTGATTGTAGGTACTCGCCATCCTGTTAGTATCAACTCGCTTATCATCGGCGGCAGTGATCCCCAGCTCGGCCCTCTGAGCCTCGTTGTCCAGTAGGAACGTCCTGAAGCGACACGACACGCTGTGGTACGCCACGAAGCGCAGGTAGTACTCGTTGAACTCGAAGGCTAGAGGAAACTGTTTCTGGAGCTGTGGAAGATAAAGTTTTGATTAGTCCACTAGACCGTATTTCGGCCACGGCGGCCAATTTCAACGGAGACTCCTTCGGCGCGGGAGATATTATAGTGCAGGCGTGTGCGTAGACGCAGGTGCACGGGATTCCCGCACTCTCATAGTCCGATGGGACGGCAATCCGACACGACCAGAGAGAGATCAGGCGCAGGACCAACGGCTTAACGTGCGCACCAAGGCAGAAAAGCGAATATACAGTTAACGAAACAGTAATATGCTTGGGTAATTGCGTCAAAAGGTAACTCCAAGGTTTCTCAAGGTCTATCCAATTTAATGCGAAACTGACGACTTTAATGACTGACTAAATTATTGTTGTGAGTAACCAGTCCGAATAAACATAAGGTTTTTGAAGCTTTAGGCGCGTTGGGTATTTTTTGAGATGGGAAAAACTATTGAACTCGCGACACTGTTACCGACACCGCGCTACATTCGGATGTGTTCGGCTGTCCTCGGGATGTACTCGGTTTTAAATCCGATATGTCAGTGAGTGATGGCAAGTATTTGTTTTCATTTCTGGCGGCACTCCCGGAGTGCCACTGTTTTTTTTTTTTTGTTTCTTGTATAACCTGGTTATTATAGTCAGGGGGGTGGCGTCAGTGTGAAACAGTAGTTTTATACTGACTGAAAATCATACCAATAACAGTTTTCCCTTAGTGCATAAAAGATCTGAGCGTCAGTTGCTCAAATAGTGGAGAGTCTAAAGTTAGAGCATGACAAAGTTGTAAAAAACCTATAAAAGGTAATTTCATAGCGGATATTTTGACGATTTTGAACCGTGTAGAGTGCTATACATGGTTCAAAATAGCCAAAATATTCTTGAGAATATTTTGGCGCCTGAATGGAGGTTGTTAGTTGGGGGAAAGTCTATTGGCGAAACAAGATGGCAGCGTTAGTTCCAATTTTGGCCACGCGCCAAAATAACCTCGTAGCGTTGTACAGTGCAACTATGACTGTCACTACTGGTTATAGTACGAGGCCCAAGTCTTTACCTGATGCACAGCATCCAGGAACATGAGGAAGGTAGGCGTGAAGCCCTGTTGTGGCGTGGCTCCTATGTTGGACCGCTGCTGGAACTTGTGGCCTAATGCCAGCCACTCCTTCTCTACCAGGATACGGAACCCTTCTAATGTTCGGTAGTAAGGTTCTAAGCAGATTTGCGCTAGTGATGATATCTGAAATTATAAAGGTAGAGCTAGTTACTTAAAAGATACTGATTTATTAACCTTTTGATCGCCATACGTCAAAAAATCAAAAACGTGCTCTCGGCGTCAGTCGAACCGTGGTGTGCTGAGCACATTTTGTTTTGTCATCTATATATGACTGTGGCGGTCAAAAGGTTAATGTTATACCTATTTGAGTAAAAGAATTGGGAGAGCTGCAATGAAAAAATCTAACACTGCTAAAAATGGTTATGCCAAAGATAAGTTAGACTACTGAACACTTACACATATGTTTTAAAGGAGTTTTATTTAGCTGCTTGGTCGCCAGGCAATTTTTTTATTAACCCCTGTAATTTATTCTTTAAGTCTAAACTGTTTGTTCTGAGTTTACCTGCGCTGTGGCATCCCAGCCATCTTCTAGAGACAATAGCACGGATGATCCCTGCAGGTCCAAGAGATCTACTACGGCACCGGAAAGTTGGAACAACTGTCGCAGCTGCCATAGCCAGCCGGATTCTTCTATAAGCCTGAAAATTTAAAATATTGTTTAGGCATTGTTCGAAAGGGTTACCGCTACCTCGGAATAAAGGGTTTAAGAAGGAACATGGGTGGGTTTGTTAGTAAGAGTCTGACATTCAGAATACACACTCCCTTCTGTTTCACCCAGAGTCGGAGGGGTCATTTGATGATTTTCCATATTGAAAAAAAATATATACAGAGACGGCGGCGTAAAGTGAAGTGAAGTGTAGGTATGATGCCGCTTCAAAATGTTTTCATACATACATTTTCGGCTTTGTACGTTTCTACGCCTTAGATAATTCTGACTGAAAACCTAACCAAAACTTAAGAAACGTTTTTTTCGGCGTTTTGTGCCTTGTGGTACGGAACCCTTTGTGTGCGAGTCCAACTCGCACTTGGCCGGTTTTTTCCATGATCCCTAACGTCTGTTCGAGATATATCCTCTCCGCTTCCAGTTAGAGGAAACTGGGCTTTATTATTTAAATGTTAGAACCCAGTGTCCCACCGTACCTAAGGAACCCCGGATGGTCGGGCGCGGGCGCGGCGGAGGGCACGGCGGCGCGCATGAGCTTCTTGAAGGCGTGCTTGCTGGCGCGCGCGTCGGGGTACTCGGCCGGCACCGCCTCCGCGCCGCCGCCCAGCGCCGCGCCGCCCTTGTCGCACACCACGTACAGGGACGCCCTCCGCCCTGCGCCGCCCGCTGAGCCGCATACTGTGGAAATAGAAGACGAAATGTTTTATTTTTCAATCTTTATTTATTTACAGGGCATGAAAAATGTTGTATTATAACGTTATTGGTATAGAAGTGAAAAAAAGAAACAAAAAGTATTTATCTACACCCACGCTGTAAATCCTCTATAAGTTTTTGAAACAGTTAGCTTATTGCCAACATTAAAACAACTAGTGTCCTATCACACTAATATTATAAAAGCGAAAGTTTGCGAGTGTGTGTGTTTATATGTTTGTTACTTCTTCACGCTCAAACGGCTGGACCAATTTTATTAAAATTTTGTATGGACGTAGCTGACACCCTGGATTAACATATAGGCTACTTTTTATCCCAATATTCGCACGGATTCGATATATACGCGAGTGAAACCGCGGGGCGCAGCTAGTTAACCATAATATCATCCAAACGAGTGTTATAATGTTGTACTAAATTTCATTATGCAGCTCCTTTGCTTTTTCAATCCCTTCTTTACTCATCAAACAGCCCACATTCTCACTACTCAATTCGTGGTATCTTAATAAATTTAAAAAAAAAAAAACATTGTCATACACGCGCGATTCACTACCACAGCGCCGTTATAAAAATAAAAATAACTTATAGGTTATTCAACATAGAATTCTTACAACATCAGAACCTTATAACGAGAATTCATATCATGGGTGTAGATAAAGTCTTATATACAACTGTACATTTTTAGGTATTAAAAGACTATCTCTGTCTATTCTATAACTCGCAAAACAAGTTCAGCGGTTTTGTTGCGAAGAAATCGCTTCAAAGACAGTGTACTCACCCGAGTCCGCATCAGCAGTGGACAGCCTCTGGCGCGGCGCGTAGAGGTCGAGGTGCGAGGGCTGGCGCCGGTCCTTCAGCGAGCCCCAGCGCCCGAAGTGTCGCGCCGTGCTCGAGCCGCCCTTGCCGCCGCTGTTGCGACCCAACACGCTGATACGTAAGTGACATGTTACTTGGCTTACAAACTACACGGGAATTGGACTGAACCTTCACACTAAAATGTCCATAATTTATGCTGAAAGTTTGCGTTGGGCTTGAAAATTAAACCTAGATTAATTGGCAACGGTAACCTTTAAGCTGAAATAACAATAAAACATGCTGTCAAGTCTCTATCGGTGCGCGCACTAACGTTCAACTATAGTACCACACTAACACCAACCTATTATACAATACGCTGTGTTTGGAGGCGAAGAGGGGAACGCGTATAAACTTGCGTAATAAGGTCTTTTAATGTATTTTATTAATAATCAGGTACTCCTAAGGGATTACTTGATTTTTTTTTACGATAAGTCAAAGGTAGTTGAATTAGTCAATAAAAACGTTATAGCAGTTCAAACATTTGGATCACTAAAACTTTGAATCATAATATGGTGTGTCACAGCTGAAGTGGAAAAATGTCAACTAACTTTTGGAGACCACTGTACATATAAAGATACTCTATTATCTTTATCTGTAACCTTGACGAAAACAGACTAATCACATTGCTGTTAATATAGGGAACCATGCACTTGATTTTGAAGAAAAGGAAAACTGTTTTTGAAGACACTAATCAAAATTCATCATTCAAAATCGAGTTACAAAAACCCCCCTTTAAGGCATGCTGCTCATCGAGGAGGGGCCCCATTGGGCCGAAGCCTGCCGGGATCCTGATTGTCCGAAAGGGTTACCGCTGGCCCGGTACATAAAGGGCTAAGGAAGGAACACGGGTGGGTTTTAGTCAGTAAGAGTGTTACACTCCCTTCCGCTCCACCCAGAGCGGGAGGGGTCATTTGATGATTTCCCATCCGCATAAAAAAAGGCATGCTGCTAACTCATATAACTCACCCAAGTGTCCCGGCCGCTTTAGTCAACAAAGGAGTATGCGTAGCACCCTGTTGATCTTCACAACAGAGCAACAACGAGTCTAAACTCAAACTGGAGTCCTCTAGGTCGCCGCGCGAAGCAGGCGTGCAGGCTACGAGTGTTGCTAGGTAACGTTCCTGAGAAAGACGACGATAATATTCCTGTAGTTAATCAGTTTTTTTACGGTTGCGATGGCTGTTCAGTATTCTTTGTATGAAATTCCCTACTGCAACGCACACTAATTGGAATCGTAACGTAATCGCCTCGCCTCGGGACAAGCTCACGAACCGCGGTGCGGTGCGTTACAGCTCGTCATCCCCGCACTTACGTGTCTTCGTCCCCCCTCGCCCCTCTCCCCCCCCCCCTGCCTGCTGCACCATCACCCAGCGGTCGGCGAGCCGTAAGCGCGGCGTCGCCTAGCCGTAGCCGAGTCAACGTATCGGAACTTCTGATCCGCTTTGGTTACGTGCTTACTTTAGGTTGACGCCTGTTCGATGGCGAGGCGAAAGGCGATACGGTGCCGATCCCTTTACGATTTGATACGTGTGCTATGACCTTAATGGTTACCAATTACCTGTTCTAAGCTGGAAGTGGTTTCCGTCCCACTCTGTGTGTTGCCAGGAGTTTGGTGACTCGACTTCAGCATACCCATCACGCCTTTGTGGTGTGGGGCGGCTGATCTGTAACATAGTAGGTAATAGATTCAACCTATGAAGCTTTAACTCTCTTGTTTCAAAAAATCTGAACAACGAGGCTATCCACTAAAAATGTGCGAGGAAGCGTAACAGGATCAAGGGCTATTTTATTGCGTAACACACTATCAATCGGTATCTGAATCATTTAGAAGCAAAGTGCTAATCCATTGCTTCATAAGTTCGAAAAATTTGTCTGCTCAACACGTAAATAACGCAATGAATGTTGTTGAACTGTCAAAATGAAACCGATTCCGGTTGATAATGTGTTACGCAATTGCTCCGCTGGATACGGCACGCATAATGAGGATTGAGGAGGCTCCAATCTCTAGAGCCCTTATCGCCTTCTTTCTTCATATTTTTTTTTTTTTATCATAAATATATTAAAAATCTAAACAATATGTATCAAAATTAAATAAAGATAATAATTAATTCATACTACTTCCGCCCGCGGCTTCACACGCGAGATGTGTCGATAAAAACTATCCTATGTCCTTCTCCGGGATGCAATCTATCTGTCTGCCAAATTTTATCGAAATCCGTTCAGTGGTTTAGGCGTGAAAAGGCAACATACAGACAGACAGACAGACAGAATTACTTTCGAATTTATAATATTAGTATGGATAGTATGGATTACCTAGATAGTAATGCATGTGTCCTTGGATGTCTCCAGGTGATAACTGGCAGCCGTCCTTGTCGGTAACATCGCGATATTCTCCGTAGTGAGTCGTCGCCGAAGCTCTCTGGTACTGGAATAACTGCTGGGTAACTAGACAGAGAAAAATAACAATATTTATTTTATGGGTTTGCAAGCAGTTCTTTGACAGTCATTACGGGTAGTCAGAAGCCCGAAAGTCTGACAACCAGTCTTACCAAGGGGTATCGTGTTACCCAGTAACTGGGTTGTGGAGGTCAGATAGGCAATCGCTCTATGTAAAATACTGGTATTCAGCTGCATCCGGAAGCCGACCCCAACATAGTTGGGAAAAGGCTAGGCAGATGATGATAGGTTTGCAAGCAATGCCTAGGTATAAAATATTGGACAGTAGCTTATATTAGCGCATTTAAAACCAGTAACACTCAGGGATGGTCAGTATGTTGAAGACCGCAGACAGAAAGTTAAAATTCTTATTCTCATTTCACATAAAATGTCACAGGCATCTAAAACATACAAAAGTTGCTTCGAGAAATAGGTATGGTATACTTTTTTTTTGTTTAACCGTGATTTGATATCGATAACCGTCACGTCTGTGAAGTTTCGCCAGTTAATCTAATTTGTCAGTGTATTAAGGCAATTTGTATTTTATATCTAGAATGACTTACCTTCTACAAAGTGTGTAGACAGCGTTGGCGTGTGCTAGCCTGAAGGGCGGCTGCGCCAGTCCCAGACGCGCCCAGTCGCGTGCGTACACACGCTCTCGCACGCGTTCTAATGTGCGCGCAGCCGGGCTTTCTGTGGTCTCACTGCCGCCAAGTTCTAGCTCTTCCACTAAAAAATAAAATATTAGTCTTAAAAAAACAATTTTCATGAAAACATAACGTTTTCCCTCACGTTATATGAATTCGAGAGCTATATTGATGATGTCAATATGGCTGCAATTGGCAAAACTTGTAAGAGAATTTGAATTTCGAGAGCTGGATGCGTTGTGATCAATATATGTGCCTTCTTTGTATGAGAAGAGGCCTTTGCCCTGCAATGGGACAACAAAACAACAGTGGCACTCCGGGAGTGCCGACAGAAGTGAAAACAAAACACAAACAGAATACTTTGCCATCACTCACTGACATATAGGATACACATTATAACCGAATACCTCCCGAGGACAGCCGAACACATCCGAATTTAGCGCGGTGTCGGTAACAGTGTCGCGAGTTCAATGGTTTATTCCCATCTCAAAAAAATGCCCAACGCGAATAAAGAAGTTTTCACTTAAATAGGCTGGTTTTTTGTTAATGTACAGATATATAAACTCACGTGAAAGCGTGTCGGCAGACAGCGAGGACATGAGCGGCGGTGACGTCAGAGAGCGCGCATCCGCTGAAGGGAGCACGTATTTCTGACGTTTGGATGGCTTCGGCTTGAGCCCCGCGCGACGGGCCGTCTTTAGTAAGGTTTTCTTGGCGAAGCCCCTGTTCAAAAGATGAAGTTTTGTTAGGTAATAACTTTGATTGCATTACAGAAGAGAACCGAGGAAGAGGTACAGAAGGTCGGCTTTATAAAACGAGCGAAACGCACGCACACATACGCACACGTTTATATAGAGCGATAATGACATAAGTTTGTCATTTAAGATTGCCGTTCTACACGTAAACACTTGCACGCACACGTTTCATTCATTGTCGGCCTTCTGTCATTACAACAAAAATGGCGCCGACTGCGCAGGTCTTCCTCTGAGAGTTAGTTTGTTTCAGGTGTGCTACTTTCTTATATTAGTTTAGGGAACTCTATTTTCTATTTTTCGTAGTCTATAAGTTAGTCTTTTTTTCATGTGTTTATCATTATTGTATATATCGATATAATACTTGAGCGTGTGATGCTTGGGCTGGCTGTGCTTGGGCGGCGGCTGCGCGCGCGGCGCCAGCGCGAAGTGCAGCGCCACGTGCTCGGGGTGCCGCAGGCGCGCCAGCTGCTTGCGGAACGCTTCCACGGCCTCGCTGCTCACTTCTTCATCTAACGCCACCTGCGGGGAGAACAAGTAGAATCACCCCCTTAGGGTTCACCCAGAGAGAGGAGTTTGCGCGGATGCAAAGACGGCCGTAGAATATCAAACACGAAATAACCGTTTGCGTCTACACTGAAGCACCTGATGAACATGATCTGGATCCGTATTATGACGTATTCATGTCATCTGTGAAAATTTCAACTGTCTAGCTACCACGGTTCATGAGATACAGCCTGGTGACAGACAGACGGACATTGGAGTCTTAGTAATAGGGTCCCGTTTTTACCCTTTGGGTACGGAACCCTAAAAAGGCACTTCTCGAACTAGTAATGTGTATAATTAGCTATACTACCTTGATCAGCTGGAAGGTGGCAGATCTCAGCTGCAGTCCCTCTTGTAGCGACTGCTCCAAGTGCGGCAGGTAGTGCGTGCGGACTTGTTTCTCTCGAGTGAGGGAACACAGTGGGAATGAGCGAACCACTGTCTGTTCACAAGCTGTTAAAAAAACGAAAATAAATGTTAGTTTATGTCATTTTCCTGTAGCATTATGTTTCTGTATATTCACTTATGATATAATGAGAAACTTTAGGAACAATCAGCCTATAAACTCAAACTCAAAGCATATATTTCAATTAAACCAATTACAGCAGGGCTAGCATGGGCTGGGGATAAAACTTTTGTCCACCGGTTATTTCCACTGACAAGGAATAAAATTATTTTATCCACCTGCCAAAGCACGGCAACAGGGGGAAAGAGAATTATATCACTTTTTGACATTAGACGTGGATACTCACCCCCCGCCTATAGCATGGCGACTAGTGGAAGAGAAAAATTACAGATATTTTGACATAACAAAGGGAGAAACTTGTCCTCGTCTTTAGATGGTGGGTTTAAGTATATCTCTTGGAGAAAATATAATTAATTGTAATATAAAAATGTCTCGTGCTTACTGGAGCTTAGTGTTGTCGTCGGAAAGGGAGAAAATCGAGCGAAAAATACACCGGCGTTCAATTTGAATAAAATAAATTTATACAATAAAATAATAATTAATAACAATAATTTATACAATTTAAACAATAAAACAAATAAAGTACTTTCGTTTACGACGATATTCTCGACTATTTTGTAATTGAATAAAAGTTTTCTTATAATGGCAATAATTTCGGGGACAAGCGTTTCCTATGTAATAGTGTTCTGTGAGCGTTTCCCCTGGTTTGTCCACCGTGATAGTTTATCCACCCATGTCGCCATGCTCGGAGGGTGGACAAAATTGACAGAGGGGAATAGTATTTTGTCCTCTCCCCGTGGATAAAATGTCTCCGGCCATGCTAGCCCTGCTGGCACTTTTGAATTGTCAAGGGGTCGGTCAGTCAGAAAGGTGAAGCTAGTTGCCCATTCCAAAGCGTAGGTACCTATGGAGAAGAACGGACAAGAAACTCCATGGACACTCTTTTTAACCGACTTCAAAAAAAGGAGGAGGTTTCTCAATTCGACCGTATATTTTTTTTTTTTTTTTTATGTGTGTTCGCGGATAACTTCGTCGTTTATGAACCGATTTTGATTATTCTTTTTTTGTTGGAAAGGAGATATGCCAAGGGTGGTACCATGGTAAGGAAACCAGGATCTGATGATGGCATCCCAGTGAAATCGAGGGGAACATTCGAAAATCGTAGGAGCGACTAGTGCGTTTGGTAATTTTTTCATTAAGTATTTTAAAGCACTACAATTTAATGAAGGCCTGGAGTCGATCTGATGATGGAGCCGAAAGACAGTCGAGGGGACTCCTCAACGATTTACAGCAGTTACCTTGTGTTTGGGCTTGATTAATTTGCATTGATGTGAACTTTACACCTATATGGGTTGTGACTGTCATTAGGGGTCTGATGATGAAGACGAAGGACAGTTAAGGGAACTCCTCAACAGTTTACAGTAGCTATCTTGTGTTTGGAATTAATTCATTTATATTGATGAGAGCTTTAACGGCAAAGGAAACATTTCATGTGATAAATAAACAAAATAAATAAAAACTTTGCACCCATATGGGTTATAAGTGCTATTACAGGTCTGATGATGGAGACCATAGACAGTCGAGGGAATTCCTCAACAATTTACAGCAGTTACCTTTTGTTGGGCTTACTTCATACGGTTGAATATGCCAAAATGTTCAGTTTGTACAAAAATAATACCTAATTAAGATTTTAGTTTTACATAGGACGACCACTACCTAACTACTAGTCATGCTGATGCGTCAATTTGAAACCGAATTTAAGTTGCGTAATCGCGTCATTTCTAGCAATGCTCTTTCGTCGTGTGGCCTACTCAATAATTAAAGTAACTTGAGCATTTGCTCTCGGAAATCATTATTTGGTAAAGTGGAGCTGATGATGAAGACCACAGGTGGCCATTGGAACTACTCAATGACAAATATTTAACGGGTTGCTATTCGATTACTTTAATATGGTTGCTAAGAAATGTATGCTCGTTACAATGCGTATGGTGAAGTGGAGCTGATGGTGACTTCTCAATCAGCTCCAGTTCTCCTGGTTCTTACTAGGTGAACTCCTCAACAATTAACGTCCCTGCATCGGGAAAAGCAATATTTTGTAAAAGGTGATGATCAGTTGATATTAGGTTATTGTAACTTAAATAAATTACAAACTGACCCACTAAAAAGTGAAAAATAAAAACTTTTTACAAAAAAACAACCGACTTCCAAAAAACACTATAAAGTTAAAAATAACTTTAATTTCGGAAGTCGGTGGCAAAAAACTAAAATACAAATCCAAAGACACCGACTTCCGAAATTAAAGTTATTTTTAACTTTATAGTGTTTTTTGGAAGTCGGTTGTTTTTTTGTAAAAAGTTTTTAAATCAAAATAATATGGTTACAAAGTCTTGTTTACATCATTCATGTTAAAAATTATGCATGTGAGAACGATGCAGAACGTTAAAAGCGTCCGTAATGAAAAAAACAATTCAAATATTAAATTAAATTAAAATAAGCCATGGCAGCAAAGAGATGACCAGTCCCTACTGACGGCGCCCGTTCACGAACATGACGCATGTATTAGCACCATTCAGCTCAACCATTTTATAGGGAGCTAAATGATCCAACACACGCGCCACCATCAGCGAGACATTTGAGTGAGCATGACATACTCTCAGTCGCCAGGGCACATTCAAGTCAATGAAAGGCGTACCCAGTAAATGGAAGCTTTATAGTATGTACATAGTACTCACACATGTGCTATGCAATTATACAATACTAATATAATGGTCCCACTGCTGGGACACAGGCCTTCTCTGTGAGTGGGCCGTAACCGTAATCCACCACAGGGTCCCAGTGCGGGTTGGTAGATGTCACATGTCTTCGAAGTGTTTTAGGACATGCCGGTTTCCTCATGATGTTTTCCTTCACCGTTTTGAGAGTAGTGGTGATGAAATAATTTACACAAAGTAAAATGCCTGCTTGGATTCGAACCAACGACCTACAACAAGTTAGTCACGGCACTTACCACTGGGCCACCACTGCTCAACTAAGCAACTTCATGTTGCATGCGTAATTCCTACTTCACTGTTCACAGTGAAAAAAATATTCGAAATAGATCATAGAAAGATAGGCTATAGGGGTGTAGCCAGTCTCAACCGAATGCTTATTACTAAGGCAAAATTCGGTTCGGAAGTGCAACTCCATAGCAATTTTCCTATTTTGTAATTTTCGTTATATAAAGGTCCTCTATACTATATCACTCATTTGTTTTTCACCTTTAAACTTAAGTTAGTATGAGACATCCTGCTTACACCTGTCCGTACGACAATTTTCTAATCATACTAATATTATAAATTCTAGAGTAACTCTGTCTGTCTGTCTGTATGTTACCTTTTCACGCCTAAATCACTGAACGGATTTCGATAAAATTTGGCTGAGAGAGATTGCATCCCGGGGAAGGACATAGGATAGTTTTTATCCCGATATTCCCACGGGATCGACTCTTATGCGGGTGAAACCGCGGGGCACTGCTAGTAGCCAATAAATATCAAATTCGCAGATTACGTACTCGTTTTGTATGAAACTGACAGGTGTCAAAAACGCATTCTCTCGTCGGCCGAACTGTAATTTTTTTTTGGTTAGCCTGTTCTGTCCCACTGCTGGGCAAAGGCCTCCCCCATTTCCAACTGTAATTATGAATGGATAAAAGCTCACTCACCGTACGGATCAGTAGGCGTGCCTTTGAACACGAGCCGGTAGTTGGTAAGGAACAATGCGCCTTCAGCTGGCAACAGCGCCGTGTTACGACCATCGCTGACGAGGTAGGCGCGTAAGGCTGGAACCGAGACCGTCTCCCCGGGCACTAATGCTGGCGCTATTATACGCGGCTGGAACAATAAATGTTGATGTTAGAAAAGATAAGAGACAGATTCTGTACCCATACAAAGACCTAGGTCAGGACCAGCCGGTCGATTCCGTAAAACTCTCACCGTGAAAACATAGGTGAAGTGAGTTTGTTTTTGCTAGGAATTGACACTATTGACAGCTCACTCCACGCTCACTTCACCTAAGTTTTCACGGTGAGATTTTTACAGAATAGCACCGCTGGTTATAATTTTGCTAATTGGCAAAAGGCTTTGTACGCACAACGCACATTGTTGAACAATAATTTTGTGTTGTCGCATGCACATTTTACCAATATAAAATTATGCCCAATGCAATCACAGTGACGTAATCTGCATTCGCGATTTATTTGCCAAAAATTAATGGAAAAAAAAAACTTTAATTCCTACACAATAATGTTCAATTTACGCTACAGCTTCAAAGATTTTTATAACTTTTTCAATAGTGCTAGTCACTGAAATCAACTTAGTTCTAGTACGAGTACCCCATTTCTGTAGGTACGTGTATTCTTCTTCAATTTCAAAATGCAGTATTCTCACTTTTTCATCTCGGAAAGCAGTTTGGGAACCCTATAATGTGTTAAAGATAGGACGACATGCAATTTATATTAGTGACATTGGCGACGCGACAGGACGAGACAAATGAAAGCTACATACACATGAAATACCCGAACCACCCTAAATGTTTCACGGAAATATGTACCTTATTCAGTACTTAATAAATTCCATATTCGTTTGTTGATGTGTAGGTCTCGTCTCGTCGCGACGTCGGGGGCAAGCAAACTAATGCTTGCGTGATTTTATGAAAGATTTTCGAAAATTGCCGGAGAGGCGCTAGAATGAAGAAAGTTAATGTATAGTTGGTGTCAAATAGGGTGGTAATAGCGGTCATTGACCCACCTATGTACTTGTAATATTCACTATTTATTTAACCAAGAATTTCAAAACAGAAATAACATGCATACAAGTCTATAATGTTCCCATAACTGGAACACAGGCCTCCTCTCTGCGAGAGTGAGTAGGCTTTCGAGGGCCCAGTGCGGGTTGGCAGTTGACAGATGTCACATTTCTGTGTATTTTTGGTTCTAAGACATGCCGATTTCTTCACGATGTTTTCCTTCACCGTTTACCGATACAACTGGGCCACCACTGCTCCGTTAACCAAACAGAAATAACGTTCGAGAAAAAATCTGAAATATATTGTTGTCCTCAACATTTCTCCTAAGTACGAGTGTAAAACTATACATAGTCGGTCGGAAGAAAGGGCAATAACCGCTATTGCCACCTAATTTGGCACCAACTATAGTGTTAAAATAATAAAAGAAAAATAATAGTAAGAGCTGGAATGTGTGCAGTGTGTGCACCCCAAACTGTAGGGAACGTCAAAATGTAGGGAACAGCTGATTTTTTTTCGCGATTTCAGGTTTGGTCCCATAGTAAAAGTTGTTCATAATTATGAGTACAATGACCTCTTAAGAGGTTGTTGGTGTTTTTCCAATAACTCTGTATAAAATACAACCACCGAAAAAAAAACCGCCAAGCTTAAGTGGGACTGGGCCGGACACGTTTACCGCATATCGAACGAGTCCTGGGCCAAATCTACCACCATGTGGGTCCCAGAAAACGTTCAGCGACATCGGGGCAGACCCAGGAGAAGATGGTCGCCACACTAGGTCAAGATAGAGGGGAGTGGAATGGAGAAAGAGAGCCGTTTGCCCTGCAATGGGGCAACATAGGCTAAAAATAAGAAATAACATGACGTGGGTATACAACACTTAATCAACTATTTACTTTAATGTAACGTAGTTTAGGTTCATTTTTGATTGATCATGTGTAATAATAATAAAAAGGTTCTATATAAATTTTGGTATTGGAATTTGAACTCTGTCATGTATGAAATTAATCTGCGTTCGCGATTTATTTGCCAAAAATGTAAAAAAAATTGAAATAATGGATAGTGCAGCACTGCGCACTTTTACTATAAGTTTGTGTTCTCAAAAGTTGATGATTATCTAAGATTCTGAATTCAATTAAGGCATTTAGAAGTCGAGCTTACCTTCTGCACAGGCGGCAGGCGCCTGCTCTCGCGTGCTACGGCATCTAAGGTCTCCAGGTGCATGTGCACGATCCCTGGAATCATCTGGTGTAGGCAGCGCACATGGTCTGCGGTCACACCACCCTCTGTGCATACCTGAGAAGAAATACATTTTAATATTTTGCTTATTGAATTTCCGAACTTTTTCAAGAGTTCATTTTCTATTGAAATTATTTTCTATTGAATACTCTGTAATAATATTAAATTATTTTTTATTTCGTCTATTGGACACTAACCTTACTTTTGTAAGGTTAGTGTCCAATAGCCTTAACAATAAGTCTTAAAAAACAGTGGGTTCAGCAATAAAGAAATCTATTCAAAGATCGTAACACTGTACAGGCTTTTTTTCGAACGTCTAAATCGTTTGAAAAAAAGCTTGCACGGTGTGGTGTATCGTTAGCGATGTTTTGCGTCGATAAAAACAGTCAGTAAAAAATTTGCTCACTTTATCAACAAATCTGGAGACCATTTTGATGACGTTGTTGCCAGCCTCCCCTGGGTCTGCTTCCTCGAACCCAGACTCTGCGTCCACACTATCTGATTCAGCGACACTGCACGGAAAGAGGTTAATTTTAAATCATTACTAGATTAAATGGACTGAAGAAGACTTGGAGAAAAGGTTGGTTAAAAACTCGATGCGGAAGATGGAGAACCGGATTTTGTGACGAAACTTGACAGGCATATTATATCCAGCTTATAAAGTATTATAAGCAACAAACATGCTGTGATTGTGTGCGTGAAGACGAGTAGCGACAGCACGTAACACACACACATGCACACTTCCAACTTCGCCCGTGTCTCGGACGGTATTGAAACCTTCTGTGTTTACACACACATTCACAGCATGTTTCTACACTTGGTGGTAACAAGTAAAGTACGCGTCGCCACGTGAGATAAAAATACTGTATACCAATACTGAACTACTAATAATAATAGCCTCCCTGACCGTTTTCGGTCACGGTGGCCAATCTCAATGGAGATTAGCCAGGTCAGGTACGCAGGAGATATTATAGTGCACAAGTGTGTGCGCAAACACAGGTGCACTCTCTGTTCTTTAACTCTCATAGTCCGATGGGGGGGCGAGCCGACACGACCGGGGAGAGTTCAGGCGCAGGACCAACGGCTTTACGTGCGCACCGAGACACGGGGGTATTAAACCGCCAACTTCCAAACTTCGGACTGTTACTAAGAAATTCCTAATGGAAAACCCAATAACACTTTGTCCGACCCGGGAATCGAACCCAGGACCCCACGCTCAGCAGTCGCGCTTGCAACCACGAGACCAACGGGGCAGTCGGGTCAGACGGAACTACTACTGCCTGTATAATAAAAATACTGTGTAATGTGTGGTATTGGTAGGATTCTCCTGGACTACTCTATGGTCTCTACTTTTTCTATAAAAATTAGGAAAAGGTTAATATAAAGGGAAGTCAGCCGAACTTACCTATTAGTAATACTATTGCTAGCTCTGTCAGCGTCGTCCCCTCTGACGTCAGCGCGTCTGCCGGCGCCCTCTAGCGGCAGTAGAAGGTAAACCATCCTGTTCGCATAGTGTATAGCTTGGCTGTATAGTGTCGACTCTTCGCTTGCTATTAATTCGCGTTGTTTTTCTGTAGGATACAGTTAAAATATATTTAGGTTTTTTGCACAAGACGATGCAAGTAAAGATATGCCCTGCATAGCTATTCACGAACCATTCGACGTATTTTCGATTACCTGAAGGCCAATTCTCGTAATTATAAACGTCAAAATCTAGTCGCAGTCACATCTCGGCGACAAACAAATGTCAAAAACTTGTCAAAATGTAGGAAAATTTGAGGTATTTTTGACAGATTGAGACTGAGATCAGACTGTGAATGTTCTTAAAATTACGAGAATTGCCCCTCGGATTTGCTCCCCGATAGCAAATAACTGACGAAAGAAAAGCGGTCCTCTATTTGCTTTTAACTAACCAAATTTTCGGATTTTGGATTCATGAACAGCGTTTAGACGACTCCTTACATAACATTGATGTTGATGAAAAATTATAAATATTCCAGCATACAAAATATACACACGTTTACAGCCTAGGAGTTAGTAGAGACAGACGGCATGATAACTATCCCAAGTGTCATCCGCAGATCTAAGTATAAGTATTAAGATTTGTTGTACCTGGAGGTAAACTGGGCCATAGCCTCATCTGTTCGGCGGCTATCTCCAAGGCGCTCGGTTCTTGTGCTTTTAACAGCGATATGTACTCCTCGTCATCTCTGGAACAAAACACAAAAACAAGTCAGTCCTGTATTTTCAGCAGCGGTTCTAGTAAGTCACATTTTTCTGAAACACCACAAGCTGTTTGTTTTTTGACCATTTGTTAAATGTCAAAAAAGGACTAAAGGTTGACCCCATTCAAATTCGAACCATTTCAATGAGACCAGCTGAGCTGTACTGTAAACTTCACACCGTGAAAACTTAGGTGAAGGGAACTCAACGTCAAGAGTGTCAATCCCTAGGCATCAGGTGGAATGACAGCTCACTTAACGCTCACTTCACCTAAGTTTTCACGGGTGAGATTCTTACAGAATGAACCGACATTTAAGTCAGTCTCTAAGTCTAGTATGCCTTCAAAGTGCTTCACTTTCTAGTCTTCTTCTTTAAGTGTCATTTTACAAAAATGTTGTCCGCCTCTAGAACTTAGTCACTTGGACAGCTCTATCATTCGTTCTATAGTTAATCCTTCTTAAATATGGTGTTCTTAAGTATTCCCGTACTTACCTTGGGCTGGGGACCCTCTGATGAAGTGAGGGGTTGGGAAGGTATAAAGCTTTGATGTCTCTCTGCACATCTTGGTAGAAGGCAGCTTCCCAGAACTGCTGGCTTGTCCATACGGGGTGTTCCTGGAAAAAAAAAATCATATTAGTATAGACACTCGTGGTGAAATTGCAGTCATGTGAGGCTTTTAACCCTCACTGGCCACTCCCACTCACCGAGAGGGTGTCCCAGCAGTGAGAACATTATAGGCTGATTGTGCCTATGCTGAAGGCATTTAAACTTTAGTTTCTGGTGCTTTTGGTAGCAGCCCGGAGTCTGGATTTCTGTCGATGACAAAAGGCTCGCCCCTTGTCACATGGGGCTTAA
This sequence comes from Oligia latruncula, assembly GCA_948474745.1. Classification (NCBI taxonomy): domain Eukaryota; kingdom Metazoa; phylum Arthropoda; class Insecta; order Lepidoptera; family Noctuidae; genus Oligia; species Oligia latruncula. Next base: position 13,326,549 of record OX419700.1, read on the forward strand.
AAAATAACTGGCGAAGTGTGAGTGTGAGTCGTTATGGTTAGTTAGAAGCCTGATTGTCTGGCAACCAGTCTTACCAAGGGGTATCGTATTACTCAGGACCGGGGTTGTGGAGGTCACATATGCAGTTGCTCTATGTAAAATACTAGTATTCAGCTATAGCTGGTTAAACTGAAAGTTGACCTCAATGAGGTTGAGAAAAAGCTGGACAAAAATGATGACAATTTAAGTCTTGCTGTGAATACAGAAACTGATCTACACTTTGAAGAAAACCGTACCTGTATGCACATGTAGGCGTATTGTATGACTCCGGTGCAGAGTTTCCTGCAGTAGGCTGTGGCAAGTGGCAGCATGGCAGCTGCTATCGTGTGCTCGTCCAAGGCTGTCGCTGATTGGAGGGCGCAGTTCATTAGTCTGTAACAATAAGAGAGAATTGGTTAAAAACAGGCAAATAAAAAACAGTGGCACTCCGGGAGTGCCGCCAAAAGTGAAAACAAAACACAAACAGAATCCTTTGCCATCATATCGGATATACATTAAAACCGAGGACAGCCGAACACATCCGAAGCGGTTATTTTTTTAATTGTCTTATAAACAAAACACGCGCGGTGTCGCTTACGGTAACAGTGGCGCGAGTTCAATGGTTTTTCCCATCTCAAAAAATGCCCAACACGCCTAAACAAGTTTTCACTTCAAAAATATGGGTGCAAAAGTTAAACTGTTGTTAAGTTAATCTCTTAGGTAAGGTCATTGCTTTCTAGTTGGCATTGGGCGTCTGTGCAAAATAAAATCTAAGGCACGGCTGAGGATTTTTATGCGACAAATAGAAATACATATAACTTAATAGTATGACAATAAAATTTAAATTTCAATGACACGGTATGTCGGATACCCTATCTTTATTTTTGCACCTACGATGATTATTATCATTGAAATTTTAATTTTATCGTCGTACAATTGAGTTACATTTTTATTCGTCGCATAAAAATCCTCAGCCGTGCCGACGCCGATATGGGCGCCGGGCCTAAGATTTCAGATAAAATAAACATCATTCTGCTAGCTTAGTAACTGCGACCATATTTCAAAAAGGCCACACAATTAATAAAAAGAGGCTAATTTGTTAAAAAAGGTGATCTTCATTAGAAGAAACAATAACTTTCAGAGGAATAAAAAAGGCGATCACCATTAGAAGATCAATAAGTTTTTAGAGGATCAAAAAAGGCACATTTAGAAGATCAGTAACAATTAAATGTTTCCCCTTCTTCATAACATTTCGAACTTCAATTTTGTGGGTAGGCAGGAGAAGAAACAGGATAGCAACAATTGTGCTGTAAAAAAAAAAAAAAATCAAAATATTTTATTTCACATAAGCCTACATGGGCACTTATGAAACGTCAGAAGCTAGGTGCACGGTTCCAATTGGTCGTTTCCTATGGAGAAGAACCGGCAAGAAACTCCACGGTTACTCTTTTTAAAAATAATTGGCTTTTACAATATTTTCAAATTACAGTAGGTATGGGAGGATAGCGTAGGCCTGTCAACAAGTATCAGGTACTTGATAAAATAAAAAATGGTCTACAGATCTAAAGTCTACAAGGCCTACAAAGTCCTCACATTTACAAAATAAGAATCTATCAAAAGGATAAATAAAAAATAAAAACCTAATAAAACCTAGTGATATGATTCCCATTACAACCACTAATAAAGAGATGGAAAAAAATTTGAATTTTCTGTATATAATGTCAAGTAATAGATTATGTCAAAAAAGTAAATAAAGTAAAGAAAAAACAAACAGTATTCTGTCACCACAATAAAAATAACAAGCTATCATAGTGTGATTCGATCGATTGCCTAGATGCACCGATTATATCGTTCACTATACTAGTGCAACATTACTGAACCGGAAGTGAGAAAAAAGGTTGCATGATACTAACACACGGAAGGTACCAAAAGAACATCCAAGGGTAAAACATCACACTATGGGTGTGTGTTTATATGTTTGTTACTTCTTCACGCTCAAACGGCTGGACCAATTTTGATAAAATTTTGTATAGAGGTGGCTGATACCCTGGATTAACATATAGGCTACTTTTGATCCCGATATTCCCACGGGATCGACATTTACGCAGGTGAAACAGCGGGGCGCAGCTTGTTTACAATAAAAACGAATTTTCGTTCTATGTAGATCAGCTGTTAAATAATGACCAACACCTGCGAAGAGGTACTAAATTAAGAAAAAATACATGTGTACACTTGCACAGTCCGCAAAATAAATAAATATGCTAGCGAGTCTAATCTCATCTGTCAAAATATGACATTGACTTGCAAATATCAAAGACTGTGTAGCGCGTAGGCATACTAAATATCTTTAGTCTTAGGCAATGTATGACGTAGCTCGTAAGTTAATTCTAAGTCCTCTCAACCTTTGTTCACAACTTCAAACTTCAGTCGTTCAGTAAACTTTCAACCGAGAACACTTCCAAAAACATCTGACGAAAATGTAAACAAATAGATACTAATAGTGCTTTGATTTGATTTACTTAAACTCAAAATTCTATAGGTAATTTTATATCGCCTTTACGTTGTTTCTCATTTGACAATTCAGGTTAATTTAAAAACCTCTGCTTCCGCCGATGATTTTCAATGACCATTTAAAAATGTTATTCAAACAACAATTGTCGAAAAAACTGGTGAGAGTGAGTAACCATACCGTAGTGGGCATAAGAATTTAACCTGAACAACACGCTAATTGCGTAATACATTATCAATCACAACCTGAATCATAAATGTTGTTGAATGGTCAAAATGAAATCCATCGCTACTGTGTTACGCAATTACCACACTGAGTTTACTTACAGAGTATACTTTTGGAACAGACCATAAGCAGACAACGCTTCGATGTTTCATTTTCATCTGCTTGTATACCTAACACTTTTGCCAAGCGTACTTAAGAATCAGTAAATAAGGTTCTAATTCATTTATGTATAATGACGATAGCGTACAAAGTATAAAAGAGAAAAGCCCATTGTTTGAAAGGACAATGTTGCATATCACGCCATCAGACAGCTACAATTATGGCCTCAGAACATGTAATTTTATAATAGGTATATATTGGTCCTAATAAATGACACAAGGAGATTGTAATACAAACTAGTGAAATGTCGAGAGCGTCGGTAATATGTGCCGCTCTGTGTGTTTCTGTCTCTTTGGTATACGCGAAACAATTTGTAAGTTTTAACTCGATAGCATTATTTTGTTTTTGAAATACAATTTCCTTTTTCCGTGTCTAAAGATTTACTAAGAGCGTTTACGCCGTACGGCATTTCATACAAACTTTCAAGCCCTTGTTTTTCGAAATGAATGAACCGATTTTAATGAAACTTCATACGCATAAGCAGGATACAAAGGTCTAAAAAGTTACTTAAGAACATTTTCGAAAAATAGTGTTATAGCCAAATTAGACTGATTTTAAATTTTCCATAGAAACAGATTTCCACACATAGTGATTTACATTTTTGGCAAATAAGTCGCGAATGCAGATTAGTCATAATAGGCTATTTGACAATGTAAAAAATAAGGTCATAATTATTGACACTCGTATAGATTATCGCTTTTAAAATCGATTTGCATTCATTTTACTACAAAACAATGTATTATTTATAAAAAAAATCCCGAAAAAACTTCATCTTTTTAAATCTGGCGCCACGTAATCGAAAACGGTCTGGATTGGCTGAACTTAAGATGACGTCATGATTTAGTAAATTTCTGTCTATCGTTGACAGAACAGATGACTGTTGTCTAGTATCTCGACCGTTTCAACGTTTGTTTACGTGAATCGTGACGTCACGACGCCATATTGTTAAAGATAGCGTTTTGGCGGCTTATTTAAACAGTACATTTTTATTTACTATTTTTTAAAAGAAATACATTATGCAATTTGAAGTAATAAGTTTTTGTGGGCTCGTTAGACACCATTGAATAATCTGAGATGTTTATCAGAAACCAGTCAAATAGCCTATTATCATCTTTCACACAGTCCACCCATCGTTTCTTTGGTCTTGCCCTACTCTTAGAGCCATGCACATTCAATTTTAAACATTTTCTCACGACATTTGCTTCATTTTCCGCAATTTTGAACATTTTTATATCCTACTAGCTGCGCCCCGCGGTTTCACCCGCATATTTTTCGATCCCGTGTGAATATGGGGATAAAAAGTAGCCTATGTTAATCCAGGGTGTCAGCTACCTCCATACCAAATTTTATCAAAATTGGTCCAGCTGTTTGAGCGTGAAGACGTAACAAACATATAAACACACCCCCACACACACACACACACACTCACAAACTTTCGCCTTTACAACGCACTTTTCGAAACTCAAACATCCATATCTAATTGTTATGTTCTTTTTTTACAGGGCAAAGGAGTCTGGGAACGGTTATCCATAACAAAATGTGAGGAGGATAGCCACAAGTTCAAGTTTGATATGGCCCTGATAAAGATCAACGAGACTCATGACGGATTTAAAGGACATATTGTATTTGATGAAGACTTTGACGAGACTTTTGGAGTATGTTATTTTATGATCATACGTTTTAGTGGTCAGTAAAACAAGCACGATTTCGACAGAAATGTGCTCCGAATCAAACACAATGGTATATAATCAGCCAGACCAGAAAGCGTGTGTGCTTTGAGTTCAAATTTCCAAGTTATGTGGGGTCCAATTTCTTCCTTCATAACCAATATGCTTCCTAACAAATGTACAGACGCCAGCACATCAAGCTATTGCAATCTGTCGAATTTCTTTAATAGATTTTCAACTTTAACGCTAAAGCATAAGGTTCAAAGTTGATTGGGAAAATTTGACAGTTTCACTGGCGTCTGTACTAATGTTAGAAAATTAACAACATAACATGACATCACGCCTATAATCCCCGAAGGGTTAAGCAGTGATGTATAGTACACCCACATTTCGCCAGTTATGTAAGTACCATGTAATAGGGGGCGAGAAACCGGGTACAAATCCAAATTCCGGGCTGCCATTGAGAAATTCCTGATGGAAAAACCCAATTGCACTATTTAAAGTATTCTTTTTTTATATTGCTCGATCACGCTTGATGGAAAGCGATGGATGAGGTATACAAGGTGTTGATTTGCATCCTCGTCTTTCAGGAGGTTGTCATAAAATACATTTTAGTACTTCGTAAAGTAAAAGGCGTTTGTTTGTGTGTGAAAGCGCGGTTATAGGCTAGTAACAGACGGGCCGCGTTTAAATACGGCTGGTTCACACTTACGGATTTCCGTAAATAAGAAAAAAAAAAACCTACCCATTTTATTGTTGATTTGGGTCGAGAATCATTAGCATAATTACGTCCTTGAATTTGACTAGGATGCAAATCAACACCTTGTATAATAGAACGAGCGTGCCCAGAAGATGCCTAAGGCACTGAAACTCCCACGCATCGAAGAAACACATCCATTCATTAATTCTACTTATTAAATAGGTACATAATAACAATATTTAATACATTAATTATTCCACTTTTCTATTGACCAGATCCGCTTAGAAATGTGCAAGATCGTGGACAACAGCTGCAAGCAGTCCCAAGTGATAGTAGACGATTGTTTGATAGACTTCATTAACAGATATGCAAAGGACAGCGTCGCCGATTGCTTCAAGGCCGCTAGCTTGGACTCGCTAGAGATGCCCATACCAAAGGTATAGTTTTAGCCAGAAATATAATTGAAAAAAAGTGGCAATCCAGGACTGCCGACAGAAAAGAAAACTTGAACAATTACGTGTGTATTTTTTTAATCGTCTTATAGGTAAACAAAACACGCGCGGTGTCGATTACGGTAACAGTGTCGCGAGTTCAATGGTTTTTTCCCATCTCAAAAAATTCCCAACGCGGCTAAAGAAGTTTTCACTTCAAAAAATAAAGTAAAGCTGATATCATGACGTTTCAATCGACAGTCCATTTTTGGTTCATTCAACCTTCCCACGACACCGACAAAATTACATAGGAATGCACGTTCATTCAATTTTTTGATCATTCGGAAGGCGAGAGAAAGATGCCGAGTGCCAAAATCCAACATCGTTGGCTCAGTTCACTAATGAATTAATTTTGAGTTCAGACGTTTCAGTTCGAGTGAAAGATAATGAATGAACAAAAAGTGAAGCTTCTGACACCAAGGTGACACTGAAACCCGTATTATGACGTATAAATGCCACCATTTTTCCAGTGTCCTGAGTTTATCTATGTACCTACATCTTACCCATGGTGTGCTAATGTTTTTTAAATGTTTTTACTTTTTTCAGGGCGAATACGATATAGAAAGTTACGCTTTTAGCAACGAACCCACTAGTAGCATGTTTGGAACATTCAATATTAAGGTTTTTGTTTTACAAGGAGACGATGAAGTGGGTTGCATGGAGACTCGAATGAAGTTCAACAAGATAGAGACGGAAGACGAAAAGAACGAAGAAGATGATAAAGAGGAAGAAGAGAAATAGATTGAAGATGAAATTGAGCAAGATTTTTAATGCCATTCAAGTTTTGAGTGAAATAAATAATTAATTGGATTTATAGCTCTATAGTTTATTATTTAACCAGTATATTCGTACAGTGTCTGCATTTTAAAATTAAATAAAAAATATTTGTCAAAAACTGAACAGTTATTTTTAAACCATTTTCCCATTTTGAGACTACAAACGCATTAAAATCATTCCTTCAGTATCTCCCACGAAGTAAACATACATTTTGTATTAAAAGTATATCGTACATGCTAACTGGCATTGGCCAGCTGTTCGAAGACAAAAACCCTAATGATTTGACTTGCAATACGAACTCGCTGCCGCAAATGATCGCTGTAGGCAATGAACTACGTGTAAGTCTATCTGAGAAGGTAGTAGGGATTGGGGTACCCCAGGAAGGTAAAAAAATAAATAGGTGTCAATAAATCTACAATGAAAGAAGCGTCATTAATAGTTACCTCAAGAAGTTCTTATTCAAAATGACGTACATGGAATCTGATCTATTTGGTAGGAAACTGACTTCCATTACCACTTTCTTATTCAGTTATGGACCTAGCAACATCACGTCCAGCGGTTGGTGACTATCACATGTCACGACACACATCACTAGACTATTGCCACTAATAACATTGAAGATATGCAATCGAAAACTCAGCGCAACAAGGAGTCTACATCTATAAATAATCAATAAAGTAAAATCAGAAAAATATCCTATGAATTTTTTTAAAAGATTCTGAGAAAATATTATATTTGCAAAGCAACGCATGGAGTTAATTTTTGTGACAACACAGCGTTATATTTAGTCATAGTCTAGATAGAGTCAATACCTAAGTATAAGGTCGTATGCAACTATCCTTTCCTTTGGAAAGCTCGAAACATCAATTCATCTACTATATAAACTTGTATGCATTTATTTACTACTACCTAAAACAATCAGTAAAATTGGAGAAGGAATATCACAATAATGGTAGACCTAATATTGGGATTATGTCAGAGCATTCATTAGCTCAGCTTCAGGTTCACGTAGAAAATACAAAAGGAGACAAGAAAAAACCTGAGCTGCCGCTTCTGCATCTCCTGACCGAGAAATAGCTTATTTTGTTATGATACTTTACATCGCTATACGAAGTAAGGTCAAGTAACTATTGTCTAGTGGCTCGGCTAAAGTATTAAAAACAACTATGAATATACTTTCAGAATAAGAGTCTTTTTTCCTTGATTTTATATACGTATGAGGTACTACAAGGTGTAAAGTTTACTCATCCTACATAGAAAAGGGAAGATCCTCCGACCAGACAGAGGTGTTATGTTTGGTGGGCTACTGCCCGACGATTGTAATCGGGACGTTGTATATGCCAGGTGCACGGTAAACTCTGCTTGCGCGATGCAGGATATTGCGTGACGTCAGTATGACGCGTTGTTCGCATGTGGCGTTGTAGATACCGCTACACTACTGCACTCAAAACGGTGAAGGAAAATATCCTGAGGAAACCGGCATGTCCTAGAACCAAAAGTTCGAAGTCATGTGTCATCTACCAATCCGCACTGGGCCTGCGTGGTGGACTACGGCTCACTACCTTTTACTGAGAGAAGGCCTGTGCATTATTCTATGGGAGAAACTGAACTGTTATTGTCCAGATATTCAGTTAATTAAAGCGCTACTGCCGAGCAATGAGGTCATGGGTTCGAAAACCACGCCCGCCGGGCAAAGTGTTATTGGGTTTTCCATTACGACTTTCTCAGTAGCACAAATCCAGACTCCGGTCGTCTGGATTTGTGCCCACAGTTGATAGTAAAAAGCTCGTACACTATCACATTTCGCTTGTTGCTCCTGACACAACCGCTCGCTTTGTTTCTTAGAAGGGATAGGACAGCCTATCCATTCGGGGAAACAAGGCGTGATGTTATGTTAAAAGAGAGAGGAACAGACATTTCGAATTTAAAGAAATTGAATAGTGGTTGATAGCAATTGTGTAGCTGTCAAAGATTTGAAAGAAGGTTATAATAAGGACTATCTAACTAGCCTGTACTGTCCCACTGCAGGGCAAAGGCCTCCCTCTCCCTTTTCCACACAATTCTGTCTCTTGCTAGTGCCGGCCAGTCCCTACGGTAGGAGTCAAGCTCGTCCCGTCATCTTTGTCTTGGCCTGCCGCGATGTCGTCGTGCGTTTAGTGGGACCCAATCGGTGGTTCTCTTAGCCCAATTGTCATCTGACATGAACAAGGACTAAAAAGTTATAATAGTAAGGCTTGTGCCGTACAGTGGGTCGATAAAGGCTGCTGATTATGATGATAAGAAGGTAGTACTAGTTCACAAATGGAGTTTTTAGTACAAGGACGGGCTGCAAAATTAATTAGAACTGCGGGGTTATTGCGTAACTTACAGTAGCAATGGCTTTCACTTTGACAGTTCAACAACTTTAATTGCGTTATTTACGTTGTTGAGCAGACACATTTTGCGAACATATGAAGCAATGGATTGGCAACATCCTTCAAAATCATTCAGATTGTGATTGAAAGTGTTGCGAAGTCAGGGCGCAGGAGTCATAATTATTATAACAACAGTAGAGTATTTTTTGAAAACTTTTCTAAATTAACGAACCTGTGAAACGTATTGTCGAATGTTTTTCACGTTACCACTTGTCATAAGCAACATTGTTATGCAGACACAGTAAGGCAATCAGTACTTCAGAATCTATCTATATAAATAAAGATGAAATGCAGTTCGTTGGTAAGCGCATCACTTGAGAACGGCTGGACCGATTAGGCTACTTTTTAAGGTTCCGTACCCAAAGGGTAAAAACGGGACCCTATTACTAAGACTTCGCTGTCTGTCCGTCCGTCTGTCTGTCAACAGGCTGTATCTCAAGAACCGCGATAGCTAGACAGTTGAAATTTTCACAAATTATGTATTTCTGTTGCCGCTATAACAACAAATCCTAAAAACAAAATAAAATAAATATTTAAGGGGAGCTCCCATACAACAAACGCGATTTTTTTGCCCTTTTTTGCTCGATATCAATAATGGCAACAGGTAGGCACTTGAAATATTCACAAAATACTCAGTTGTATTTTTAATTTAATAATTTATAATAAAATTAAAATAAAATAAATATTTAAGGAAGGCTCCCATACAACAAACGTGTTTTTTTTGGCGTTTTTGCCTTGTGGTACGGAACCCTTCGCGTGCGAGTCCGACTCGCAGTTGGCCAGTTTTTTATTATATTAATAGTCCGAATTAGGTTTTTATGTAAAGAAAAATTGGAAAGTTGCCCGAAGAATTATCAAATTCGGGAAACACTTCTATGGGACTTTTGTATGAATTATTTAAATTTTGATATGACAACGGCTGTCGGGTCAGCTTGTTAATAATATTTATATCAAAATAGTAACCTTGTAATAGCATTATTGGCATAACTACAAGATAATATTCAATTAACTCGGTAACGATTGCAAATAACGTATATAATGATGTGTATCACTGGCACTGCAGCTCTTCACGCGATTCGATACCATCATTATAGCCACTGAACATGTCATGTTTATAGAATTGAAATATTATATATTGGGTTCGATTGGTTCAAAACCAAACGTTCATGTTAAATACAGACAGTGCTATGTTGAAGTTATTGGTCTTGTGTGGGGTGCTGTGTTGTGTCTTTCCACTGGTGTGCGGAACGGGAGACATTGTAAGATTTCAAGACCATGTTTCTAATTATGATGATGCATTGGAGATTTTTTATGACGAAAATCATTAAAAATGTCCTTAAACTGACTTCACTCAATAAAATCTCAAGAGCGTTTACGCCGTACGGCATTTCATACAAACTTTCAAGCCCTTGTTCTTCGAAATGAATGAACCGATTTTAATGAATCTTCATACGCATAAGCATTACAAAGGTCTAAAAAGTTACTTAAGGACATTTTCGAAAAATCGTGTTACAGCCAAATTAGACCGATTTTAAATTTTCCAGTTATCTTTTTTTAAATAAGATATTTCTAAAATGTTCTTAAGTAACTTTTTAGACCTTTGTATTCATTTCGAAAAACAAGGGCTTGAAAGTTTGTATAAAATGCCGTACGTCGTAAACGTTCTTAAACTCACAGAAAAGTAAGAAAAATTGTTTATTCATTCAAATTCGACTGGTACTTCCAGAGATTAGAGCGTTCAAACAAACAAAAAAAAAACTCTTCAGCTTTATTATTAGTATAGATTAGGTTTTTGCCAATCAGAAATAGCCCCACTCATTTAAGACATCGTATGAGTCCAAAACTGAAAGTCTGTAAATTTCGAAATTTTTCGAGCACCATGCATTTAGCACAGATCTTTCGAAGCTGCAAACTTGGTCTTACACTATTGCATATTGGTATCTATCTTAGCAACATACCAAAAAAAAAAGTACAGTGCAATTTTTTGCGACCTAACGCGACTTTCGTATCTACGGTGACTGGCCTAAAAGCGTCACACTCACACGCAGCTATATTTATTTCGCACAAGCTTTTGCCCGCGGCTTCGTCCGCGTTGAGGTCGGAAATTATTCCACGGGAACGCACTACTGAGATAGTCCGTGCCGGACGGCGCGTACGTGTTCCACGCGCGCCTCAAAGATATGTCAACATCAAGGGGCCTCTTCCTTGATGTTGACATATCTTTGAGGCGCGCGTGCCTTAGGGCCGAAGCCTGCCGGGTCAGCGGGATTGTCCGAAAGGGTTACCACTGGCCCGGAACATAAAGGGCTAAGGAAGGAACACGGGTGGGTTTTAATCAGTAAGAGTCTGACACTCCCTTCCGCTCCACCCAGAGCGGGAGGGGTCATTTGATGATTTGACATCCTGAAAAAAAAAAAAACCCAAGGTCATGGTCTATTCCTGTGCCAAATTAAGGCGTGAAAAGTTAACAGATGGGCTGAGTTACTTTCGCATTTACAATATTAGTAAGTATGGATGTTTATTTTTCAGGGTCCTGGTGTGTGGCAAGTGAACTACATAACGAAGTGTGAGACCGAGGAACATAAGTTCAAGTTCGACGTTCACCAGAAGAAATTAAACAGGACACACGACTGCTTCAACGCAGATTTAAATTTGGAAGAACCCTTTACTGATGATTTTGGAGTAGGTTTTATAATCTTTTTAATATTAAAAACATATTAAAGTATGACTTTTCCAACCGGATTCTCTCCAACCTCCTGTAGGTTGAAGAGAAGCCGGTTCTACGTTCGAAGCAAGCACATCAAAAAAATCGAATCATGATTTCCCAACCGATTTAAACAATGCAGTTTTTCACAGAAACTTTTTGAGCACCCCAATCGCGCGAAGTTTTTATCGCCATGTATGCTAACACCATGTACGGTATCATATATGTAGATACATGCTCTTAGGTAGATACATGCGCATGAAAATAAATCGTAGCGACTGATCTACTAGGCGAACGAAAGTGATGCAATTACTTTTGAAACGCAAAAGAAGAGAGATGGCTATAATGTGCGTGCGCTCAGAATAAAGCGACGTGTGTGCCAAAACGAATTTACTCCTTTTTTAACAAAATAAAATTAATTAAATTTGAAACTACTTTGAATAAACTTTCATATGATAATTCTCTATGTTTTAAAGTAAATTCCATTGAATAACTCTTAAGCGTTACGCCGTGATGTCGAAAAAAGTAAAAAAATAGATAACACATTGCAATTTTTTTTTGTATCGAGAAAAAATCATTGAATCGTGTATTCCTTTTACATGATACTAGACCAAAGAGTCAAAAAACATAATATACCAAAATGTTAAATCCCTATTCCAGATACTTATTAAGTTACACGAAATAGAAAAAACACATTTTTGTTCTATATATATTATATTACCTTATGTGCGCGCGCGAATTTTAATTCAGTGCGGGATCTACTCGCTGTGAGTTTAAAGCTCAAATCACACCGAGATGGAAGCGAAGCGGAGCGCAGTTTCAGTGTCATAAAATTTTAAACTTTATTTTCATTACTATTAATACTTATTATCGCATGAGAAATTTGAGTCATCGGAGTGCACGCGGCGCCGCGGGCGGCCGCGCGACCTTTCAAGTTTCTCAAGCGATACTATGTATTATAGTAATGAAGATAAAGTTTAAAATTTTATGACACTGAAACTGCGCTCCTTTCGGTGTGATTTGAGCCTAATAAAACTCTCGGTTGTTCTAACGTCCATCGTGAATGCCCTTTCTAAAAAAGCCATCCAATTTTCCAGATCCGCATAGATATATGCAAATACGTCGACGGAGGATGTAAGCAGTACCAGGTGCTATCCGACGACTGCTTCGTCAACTTTGCCAATAAGTACGCCGAGAACAACGTCAAGACTTGCTTGAAAATCGCTGGCGTTGACCCGCCTGAATTTCCTGTGGCAGAGGTATTGCTTTCTTCTAAACACTTTGGAACAATACAGTTTTGAACTGTTAACAATGCTAAAAACAATAAGTGACCTAGAACTGTATCAAGCACCATATCAGGCATTTATAGGCCATTTGATGCTTCTGTACCAACTTGCATCAGATGACGTAAATTCAGTCTATGGTATAGCAAAAAGGTTTTTATGGTCATCCGGACATCCTTCGCTTTCACCTTTACATTGCCACATTCACCTTTGTTTTAAAAGGTTGGAAATCAAAGTTAGAGCTCATACGTAATGTGTACTGCGTGGGGTCCTGGGTTCGATTCCCATGTCGGGCAAAATTTTATTAGGTTTTTCAGTTGGGAATTTCTTAGTAACAGCCCGGAGTTTGGATGTTGGCGGTGTATTACACCCGTGCCTCGGCAAGCACGCAAAGCAGTTGTTCTTGTGCCCGATCTTTCTCCGGTCGTGTCAGATTGCCGTCCCATCGTGAGGGAAGAAAGACTGCACCTGTGTCTGCGCACACACTTGTGTACTATAATATCTCCCGTTCCGAAGGCTAGTCTCCGCTGAGATTGGCCGCCATGGCCGAAATACGGTCTGGAGGACTATATCCTTTAGATAAAAGTTTCTGACGATAGTAGATTTAGACCAAGTGATATTGATCCTAATATCATTCTTTCTCGTCCCCAGGGAAAGTACCATATAAGCAACTATGTATTCGACTACAACGAACTACCCGACGATGGCCTATACGGCGTCTACTGCGCTAAAGCCATCATACTGAAAGGAACCGAGGTGGTTGCATGCCTGGAGATCCATGTGGAGTTCAAGGAAGCTGAGGAAGAAGACGATGATGATTGTGATGATGAATAGAAAGAAGAAGCAAAGATTTGTTCAAAATTAAAGGAAATTTTCTGTAGTAATAGCATTTACAGAAATTAAATGGTTGGTTCAAAGAGATATTTTTTTGTATCTTCCTCAGGATGTTTTCCTTCACCGTTTTGAGTGCAGTAGTGTAGCGGTATCTACAACGCCACATGCAAACAACGCGGCATACTGACGTCACGTAAAATCCTGCATCTCGCAAGGAGAGTTTACCGCGCAACTAGCCTAGATACAATGGCCCGACATGAATATTCGGGCAGTTGCCCGCCAGACACAACACCCTCTCAGAGGATCCTCCCTTTTCTATAGAGCATGAGTGAACTTTACACCCTGTTCATCATACCTCTATAGTAGTGATGAATTAATTTACACAAATTAAAGCGCCTGACTGGGTTCGAACCTACGGCCTACCCAGAAATAAAACGTTTACATGTATTCTAAAAGTTGCATGGTATTGAATTCCCGTTTTTTTAATACAGCAACTTACTTATTTCATAATTGTCAATGTTATTTTATTTACTGACTTTGACGGAACTTACAATATTTGCTGCCACTGGAGCTTTTTTTTACACAACAAAACCAAGCCAAGCATCACTATACCCGAAACTAATTTTAAATCACTTTAAAGGCGTTTTTCATTTGACAATTGAGGTTAATTTTATAACGTAAATTTTGGTCCATGATTTTTCAATCACAATTTTATCATTGTTACTCAAACAATAAAGCTTCGGCCAAACCTGCGCGTCAAGTAAACGGGACGCGAGACGCGAAGCGGGAGGTCACCAACGCGAAACTAAACGACTACAGAGCGCAAGAGCTCGTGTTTATCTATGGCGCCTTGCACTCGTGTAGGTGTGCAAGGCATCATAGATAAACACGAGCAACGTCCGCCGCGCGACTTGGTATCCCGCATAAGTAGGATTCGCCGACCGAGGCATACCCTTACCATCCCCGGCGAGGCCACGACCCTCCTACAGGAGAGTAGTAAGGCCACCGGTACTCTCAGAAACTGTAAGACCCGACAGCCGTCCTTTCGTCCCCGGCGTCGAGGCCCGTCGCGGCGCCCCATACCATGTCCGCCCCGAACCTTGCTCGAGCCAGCCCGCGCCGCTGATCCCCTTAGTTTTAAATTCGTCCTTAAATAATTCCGATCCTGCCTGTCCCTTGCTGCCCTCTCCCAGCGACGCCCTAAGCCGAGGTCCGTACACCCACATGGGGTGCTCTTAGCGTGTAGTCGCTTAGTTTTTAAGCCCTGGCTAGAGGCCTTAACTTATTGAGGCATCCACAGGCTGGCCCGGTTAAGCAGACGACAACCTTACCCACACAACACACACACCCCAACACACTCACAACACACACACACACACAGACACGCACTCACACAAACACATAATATATATGAATTACACCTCTAGTTGTCATTCATAAATAATTGTACCAACTTACTCGCCCCGGGTGGAAGACCTGGAGTCCTGAAATACAGGGCTGCCCTAGTTTAGGGTCCAGTCCACTCCATTTAAAATAATGTCTGTACTGTGTTTGATTAGTGTGGAAAATAAATACATTTTTACTTTACTTACATAAAGTGGCACCGGTAACTGAGAAGCTGTGTGCAAATCAGTTGTCATGGTATGGGCATATGATGCGGAGGAATGAGGAAAATGTCGTGAGGACATTTTTGAGTATGAATGTCGATGGCTATAAGAGTAGGGGAAGATCAAAGAAACGATAGATGGACTGTGTGAATGATGATATGGTTAGAAAGGGGGTGACTACTACTAATAGAGAAGTATGGAAGTAAAATACATTTTGCGCCGACTACAACTACATTGGGATGGGCAGGCCAGGAGAATGATGATCTGTAAAAACATATTAGTGGAGTGTTAGTTGACAAACAGGAACCTACATTCCATCGACTTCAAAAGAAGAAAAAGATACCTAATACATACATGTAAAAGAGACGCGGTGGTTTGAAACCTCTGGACAACTATGACCTAAGACTACTTCGTACAGTCCTGAGTTCCTGATACAACTAAAAACAGTTTCAGGCCTGAAAAAATATTTCCATTTATATAATTTTTCGATGGCGTGAAGAAATGGACATCAAACATATAATCAAAATCTAATGTCTACAAAATGCTATTAATTTACTCAGTGATACGATCAAAATGTGCATATGACATGGCATGAGATATCATTGTACGAATGTATTTAAAGCCGTGCCAATCCATCATTTTGTAGTTTCGTGCGAAGTAAAATGTTGAAATTTTACTTGTTTTTGGTGGCCTGTGTCTTTGTACCGTTCGTCACAAGTTGGCGTGGTCTTTTGCTTGTAAGTTTTCTCTTTGAACTTATAGTGCGCTTTTACAATTTCTAATGTGGATGATATTATCGTGGACGGAATTTTAAAAACGTCTTCATATACTCGTATCTCCATACAATTTACTACCCTGCTGTTCGTGACCCCGTGGAAGTCTACGATAATATCGTCACATTATAAATAACAAAAGCGCACATTCGGTCTTATAATCTTATTACAAAACAAGGACGCCAGATACTTAATGTTACAAAGACAAAAAATCAAAGACCCGGGTTTTTTTTTTTTTCCGCGTGGGAAATCATCAAATGACCCCTCCCGCTCTGGGTGGAGCGGAAGGGAGTGTCAGACTCTTACTGACTAAAGCCCACCCGTGTTCCTTCCTTAGCCCTTTATGTTCCGGGCCAGCGGTAACCCTTTCGGACATTCCCGCTGACACGGCAGGCTTCGGTCCTATGGGGCCCCTGGCCCTATGGGGCCCCTCCTCGATGCTGACATCTCTTTGAGGCGCGCGTGGTCGGACGTCGGTCGCCTGATCGGACCGTGAGCTACCCATTACTCTCCGCCCGCAGGCCCGCGCCTACGGTTGCTGTCCGGACACGGTTGCTTCGGATCGTACCTGCACCGTATCGGGCGGGAGGAGACGCCGTCGTGTCACGACTGTGGCGCGGCGGAGGACACGGCGCAGCACACTCTCGAGGTGTGCCCGTCGTGGTCCGAGCAGCGCCGCAGTCTCACCGCGGCGATCGGAACGGACCTCTCGCTCCCCGGCTTGGTCAACGCCATGCTAGGGGATGAGGGGTCCTGGGCGGCAGTCGCCTCCTTCTGCGAACACGTCATGTCCCAGAAGGAGGCGGCGGAGCGCGTGCGGGAGGAAGACCCTCTCGCGGCGCCGCTCCGAAGGCGGAGGAGGGGTCGAAGAAGACGTCAGTATGACAGTCATCTCCGACTCCTCCCAGGTGGAAGCCAGCAGGCGACGGGTGCGGGGGCACCCTCGCCTGTATTGCACAGGCTTCCACCAGTGCCGAACGGGAATGGCCAGGTGTTCCCGGCCATTCCCGTAGCCCCCCCCCCCCCCCCCAGACGGGGGGACATGCGGGGCCCGCCAGCTAGGCGGGCATGCGCCGGGGGGGTTGTGGATGCAAAAGCTGAGCCGGATTCCCATGACCTCCCCATCAAGGCGATGAGGGAACACCGCTGAGTTTTAGTGGGTATACTGCCACCCTGGCAGGGAGTCCCACATACTCCGTCTCTTCCCCCGACGAGCGGAGATGCGTAACCTCATATCTCAGCGAAAAAAAAAAAAACAAGGCCCGCGCCTTCGGTGGCCGGGAGTCGTCACGCGGCTCCCGACGCCCGGAGCGGCTGGGACGAGAGGCTCTCTCCCTGAGCCGTCCCGCCACCTCCTTCGCTAGCATGACTGCTTCGCAGAAGGAGGTGACTGCCTCCCACTCCCTCTTGCCCCGGACCATGGCTTGCATCAGGGCCGGACGCGAGAGGTCGCCGCCGCTGCCGATCGCCTCTACGAGGACACCGGTGCTCCGCCCAAGCGGGGCAGACCTCCACCGTGTGCTCTACCGTGTCCTCTGGGCGATCCTGGCAATGGTGACACCCGGGCGTTTCCTCCCGCCTGATGATGTGCAGGAACCTTCCGAAACTTCCGTGTCCGGTGAGGACCTGCGTCAGGCGGTAGGTGAGGGCGCCGTGGCGCCTCTCTAGCCACTCCTGAAAGAGGGGTCTTATCGCCGCTATCGCGGCGTGCCCTGCGCTGGGTTGCGACAGTCGAGACATGAGATCGCGCCGGAGCTCCGTCCGCTCCGCAGCGATTTGCCGCGGAAGCGGAACTTCCTCCCGGCGTAGTGCCTCCGCGCGCCACTCATATACGCGCGCGAGGACTATCGCCTCCAGATCCTATGGCGGCAGTCCGGCAATGAGGCTTGCCGCCTCGCCAGAGATCGTGCGGTAACCCCGGATGAGCCTTATGGCTACCACCTTCTGGGGCGCTGTAGTGGGCGGCTCGCCGCCGCAATGAACGCGCCCACACCGGGGCCCCGTATAGGGCCATGGACTGCACGACCCCCGCGTAAAGCCTCCGGCGGGAGGCGTTTGGCCCCCTCAGGTTGGGCAAGAGCCGCTTGAAGGCGGCCCCAGCCCGTTCCAGTTTGGGGGCCAAACGTCGGAAGTGCTCGAAGTTCCACCGGCTGTCGAGGACGAGACCCAGGTACTTCATCGTTGTCTCGACGCCGATGTGAACCCCTCCTACCGTTGTCAGTTGAAGTTCTCAATTGAAGGATTGAAGGAAGTTGTCAATTTCATATTAAGAACTTTACTTCAGTCGAGAGAAGGTTTGCGCTTGGAGTAAAGTTAGAACGCGTTTTTGTAATGAGGCGGATAGCGTCTTCCGCTGCCTGCCCTGGTCTTATGTTATGTTATTAGGGGTTTGGCGCAATACGCTCTTCTCTTACAAACCTCGCCTGTGAGCCATCACACTATCATTCACTCCCTTTTCATTCATATCATTTTTCCCACAATTTATTCATCTTTTTAGCGTTCCGTACGACCGAATGAAAAAAAGTGAACCCTTATAGGATCCCTCATGTGTCTGTTTGGCCGTCTGTCACCGTCAATTTGCTCCGAATCTACTGGACCAGTTGAAAGATACGTGTAACGTAAATAAATTAATTGAAAAAATTAATTCATTTTAATTTTGAATATGGGGTCACTTTGGAATGCATAATTAAAAAAAAAAGTTGTGCAGACTGTATACCGTATGACATATCAAATAATAGGGCGTGTTGTGACAGTCTCTATTTTTTACAATTTTAAAATGAATCCAATCATTTAAGCCTCATTTTTTTTCAAAAATACTGGTTTTGGTTTATTAGTTATAGATTAAAGGTAAGAAGTCTATGGTCTTATAATAACGGTAAATCTCTCAATTTTGTGCGACCAAACTAACATTTGTAGTTGGAATATTTGGAATGTATGGAAAAACATGTTTTTGAACTACAATGTTAAGTTTCTTGTTGGGATGAAAAATATGGAAGATAACATATTCATCGTACGGAACCCTCATCACGAGACTTTAACTCGCACTTGTCCGTTTTTTTCTCTAACGAATTAAATGATACATTTTTCAGGGACCAGGGCGATGGTTGGTCCTGAACGTAGTGCTCTGCGAAAACCCGGACCAGTACGAATTTGTCTATGAGATCAGCCGCAAGAAGATCAACCGGACCCATGACGGTTTCGATGGAAGCGGAACTCTCCTTAGGGAATTCAATTACTCATTCCCTGTAAGTTAAAATTAAATTCAAATTAATAATAATAGCCTCCCCGACCGTTTTTCGGTCACGGTGGCCAATCTCAATGGAGACTAGCCAGGTACGCAGGAGATATTATAGTGCGCAAGTGTGTGCGCAAACACAGGTGCACTCTCTGTTCCTTTACTCTCATAGTCCGATGGGACGGCAGTCCGACACGACCGGGGAGAGTTCAGGCGCAGGACCAACGGCTTTTACGTGCTTTCCGAGGCACGGGGGTATTAAACCGCCAACTTCCAAACTCCGGACTGTTACTAAGAAATTCCTAATGGAAAACCCAATAACACTTTGTCCGATGCAGGGACGTTAATTGTTGAGGAGTTCTCCTGGTATTCCACCATCAGCTCCATTTCACCATTCGCATTGTGACGAGCATAACTTGCTTAGCAACCATATTAAAGTAAGTAATCGAATCGCAAACCGGGAAATACTTATTATTGAGTAGTTCCGGTGGCCATCTGTGGTCTTCATCATCAGTTCCACTTCACCAAATGATGCTTTCCGAGAGCAAATGCACGAGTTACTACAAAAAATACCCAAATCGCTATAGGTGTGCCTATAATACTTGAAGAGTTCCTTCGATTTCTCCAGGATCCCATCATCAGATCCTGACCTGATGACAATGGGACCACCTGGAAAGTATACCCTTTCAAACAAAAAAATAATTTTTGAAATCGGTCTAGCCGTCTCCGAGTAATCGGGGAACATACATAAAAAAAAAATAAAAAAAAAAAGGTTCCGACGAATTGAGAACCTCCTCCTTTTTGAAGTCGGTTAAAAAACCGGCCAAGTGAGTGTCGGGCCACGCACAGTGTAGGGTTCCGTAGTAGCCCGTTATCACAATGTAGTACGATTCTGTTGTTCTTTATTCTGAATATAATAAAATAAAAATGTTCATATTTTGTTTTTCAATGCAAGACTTTCCCGTTATAAACAAGCAACTACTTCATCTTAGTCACTTTAAAGGATCAATGCTAAGGATTTTGTATTTGGTACAAAATTATCCAACACCCAAGTTCAATGACTATTACTGCTAAACTAATAAAGTTATCTTAACCACTATAATTTTCCTTTAAAGTTCATGAAATGCACTATCATCATGATTTTTCCAGATTTTTCAAGCCAGCAGTTTAGATTTTAGAGGGGGGGGGGGGGGGACGCCCTACTGGAACAAAAAATTGCACTTTAAAGTTTAATATTTCGTAAATGGAGCATTAAATCGAAAAATAATTGTAACAAACCCGAAGTCATTTTAGAAGACCTATTCAACGATACCCCACACGATGGGGTAGACGACGAAAAAAATATTCATCCCCACTTCACATGTAGGGGAGCTACCCAAAAAAAACAATTTTTCAAAATTTTATTTTACCAATTTGTAGGCGTAATTGATATACACATTCCTACAAAATTACAGCTTTCTAGTACTAACGGTCTCTTAGCAAAATCTCGGACAGACAGACGGACGGACATGACGAAACTACAAGGGTTCCTTGTAGGAACTACGGAACCCTAAAAAAAGACTAATTTCTCCCTCCCCATACTGTGTGAAACATAGTTGAATAAAAATAAATGTAACGTTTTTATATGATTCCAGATCAAAATAGATATTTCTAAAAAAATGGACGGCGGTTTTAAGTATTTCCAGACAATGTCAGACAATTCCGCCTGCAAATTCCTCATGAAGCATGCGGAAAAAAATATGAAACGTGCTCTTACTATGGCCAAATATGATCCTCCGAATTGCCCTATAAAACCTGTGAGTAATTAATATCATTTAGTACCTCATCATCATTATTATCATTTCAGTCGAAAGACGTCCACTGCTGGACATAGAATTCCCCAAGCACAGCCACATCGCAGGAATCCGCTGGATGCGAAAAGCATAGGACCGTATGCTTTTCGCATCCAGCGGATTCCTGCGGCCTTCACAAGGTCATTGTTCCTCCTTGTGGGAGGCTTTCCAAAGCCTTTCGGTACGCGGTCGCCACTCTAAGAATATTTCGGCCCCATTGACCATCCGTTGTGCGTGCAATGTTCCCTGCCCACTGCCACTTAAGACTACTTACCTATTTAGAACCTACGAACTCGTAATCATATTGTTTGGCTTTAATTGCAACAATCGCAATAGAACAAACTTCTATTCTTTGGGATTTTTAATGATAATAAATTGCCAATTTAGTATGTTTCAAGACTTATGTTGAGTGTATTATAAAGCGAGAGTAACTCTGTCTATCTGTTACTTTTTCACGCCTTAAAGGCTGAATGGATTTCGATGAAGTTTGGCACACAGGCAGACCGTGGCCTGGATTAGGACATAGGATACTTTTTATCCCACTAATAGTACGTTCTCGTAGAATACTAAGCTATTCTATAAAATATCTTTGATTTGATCTATTTTACGTAAAAAATTGCAGGGTTATTTCGAAATCCGGAACTTCGTGATGGACTACAGGGAGCTGCCGACAATCGGTGTTTACGGAACGTTCGAGGTCTACGTATACGCTTTGTTTCACGGAAGGAAAGTTGCTTGTTTGAAAATTATTCTCAACTTTGATCAACGAACTGATGACAGCGATGAGGATGAATTAGGTTTATTGTTGAGATGATAATTATCATTCTGGTTACAAAGGAACGAGGATCTTTTGGCGCGTGGTTCAAATCGGAACTAACGTCGCCATCTTGTTTTTCAATACAATTTCACAATTCTTTACAAACAACACCCTCCTGTCAATGTCATTTAGACGCCATAAGATCCTTGTAGCATTGTAGATGATAATGATAACTGCTCTGTTTAGTTAATCTAATGTCAAATTTCGCGTTAGCCGCTGTGATCTGATATTTGAAAGACCAATCAAGTGTTTTGACACTGGATTTGACAAGAGAAAAATTAAAAAAAAATATTAGATTTCGAAAACTTCGCGGACTCGTCTAATTTTTAGTAAAGACTCAACCCTGTAGCCTAATTAATATCCTATCTTGTATCCTAATTTGTTTAGTAACTAGTAGGTAGGTATCCTAACTTGTATTCTTCCTTGTATTTTATTATTGAGCATGATTGTATTGAGTTAAGTCTAGATTTACATCTATAATAAAGTATCTAAATAAAATTGTTTTATTTACTTTTTCCCTTTGAACAGACACAAATGCTCATTTCTGATTCGATCGCCCCTTCCGTGAATCTCAGTCAGTCCTCTGATTAGGCCCATTTTATAAGAGATCACTGGTAACACATACTGGCTGTCGACACTGCGGTATTTGAGACGAGAAGGTAGTCTTGCCTAGCTTTCCGATTGCTACCCAGCCGAGTCGGATTCGACGATTGACCTCTTCTTCGAGACTAGATCTACACAATTAGACCATAATTATTCACTTTATTTGTGTGTTTGTGTCGATGCCAAGCACTTTTCTGAAATTACGAGAACTATTGCGCCTATTTTGAAAAATATCAAAATGGCGGACAGGTAGGTATGCCATGCTCCACACAAAAATCTACAATTCCCGTTAATATTATTTAATAAAATCATGCCGATTTTTGAAGTGAAAACTTCTTGAGGCGCGTTGGGCATTTTTTAAGGTGGGAAAAATCCATTGAACTCGTGACACTGTTACCGTAACCGACACCGCGCGTGTTTTGTTTATCAGATGATTAAAAATACACACGTAATTGTTCAAGTTTTCACTTCTGTCGGCATTCCCGGAGTGCCACTGTTTTTTTTTTTAAAAAAAAACAGTGGCACCTCACCTCATGTACCTACCCATATTCAAGCAAATAAATGATTTGATTTGATTTGATTTGATTTAATATTAGTGCAGTGTTACAGTCACGAACTATAAATTCCATCGACTCCTAAAGAAGAAAGAGATGCCTAATACCTAAGCACTAAGTATGCATCTTATAAACAGGGTGAATTTTTCAAGTGGGTGTGGATGGCCAAATCCGAAATTATGAGAAATAGCGAAAAGTACTCAAAGGAGTCTCGAGCTCGATTTTGATGAAAACTAAAACTGCATCATTGGATTTTTGAAAAATCAATATTTATAGCCAGGAATCGAACCAGTAGATTTTGAAAAAAAAAAAACTGTATTATTACACCATTCGATAGTATCGCTAAAAAGGATCGAATTCTGGAAAGTAATGACATACAGCAGCATACGCTGTTAGAAAAATTCGAAATTTAACTGATATAGAGACTGCTCGTTTAGTGTACTTTAGCTATTTTCATAGTGTAATGTCGTACGGTATTCTATTGTGGGGAAATGCCGCCGATATTCAGACTATCTTTGTTTTGCAGAAGCGAGCTGTTCGATCAATTTATAAATTAAGTCCGAGACACTCTCTCAGAGACAAATTTAAAGAGATTAATGTAATGACTGTGCCTTCTCAGTACATTTATGAAAATCTTTTATATGCCCATAAAAATATAAAACTGTTTAAAAAATACAGTGATATCCATAATATAAATACTAGAAACAAACACAAATATGTTGTACCTACAACCAGGCTCAAGAAAATAGGTGGCTCGTTCAGATGCCAATGTATACGCTTTTGCAATAAACTACCAAGCCACGTTCAAGATCTAAGCCTTAATAAATTCAAATCTTTCATTAAACGTAAGTTGTGCCAGAAAGCCTTTTATACCGTTCAAGATTATATTGAGGACAAAAAGGCTTGGGATTGAGCTGCTTCCAATTTCTGCATTTTGAATGATTTTTTTCTTTTTTATATACACATTGACATTGATGAATATTTTTTTTTTTTTAAACAATGACATTTGCTTACTTTGTAAAGTATTATATTATTTTTTCATTGTGAATGTGAAGACGATGTGGGTCATTTTACATATATATATTTTTTTATTATTCTCTCTGTTCTGTTAGTTTTTTTTTCCGGGTCTGGCAGTTTGAGTAATTTATGTGGCCTACCCAAATGTCCTTTCTTTGGTATTGTTCGTCGAATCGTTGAGCTCCTTAAGTCTTGAGTTGAGCTGCACGATTTTTGACAAATGCGTGCACTGACTGGACAGGTCTTCTCAATCTGTGTGGTTCTTTCCTCAAAAGACCACCTCAGACATCGATCTACATGGTCTTCATATAACCTGACCAAGATTATGTCTGGACTTTAAAAGAGACTGTGACCTCTGAGTTTGTTTCGGAATATAGAAGTTATAGGAAACGCCGACTTCATCTAGTTTAAAAAAAAAACATGATTGACGTGTAAAAGTGTTTGTACAAACCTACTTACAAAATAAAATCATTTCATTTCATTTCAAACTAAATAAAAGAGCTCATTTTTTTTTTCTCACAATTTACCTATTAAACCTTAACTGATTATTTATTGTTCAAAATGGTGATCAATACATAGCTGGATTCGGCGTCTCAAGGATTGTACTGCATTTAGCATTTACAATATTATTGATTCCATTTACAATATTTTCCAAAGATCGCTTCAAATCATCAATTGCATTATACGTGTTTTTGTTTGTTTTGTTCCCACTGCTGGGACATAGGCCTTCTCTCAGTAAAAGGTAGTGGGCCGTAGTCCAGCACGCAGGCCCAGTGCGGGTTGGTAGATGACACATGACTTCGAATTCTTGGTTCTAGGACATGCCGGTTTCCTCAGGATGATTTCCTTCACCGTTTTGAGTGCAGTACTGTAGCGGTATCTACTACGTCATATGCAAACAACGCGGCATACTGACGTCACGCAAAATCCTGCATCGCGCAAGCAGAGTTTATCGCGAAACTAGCATAGATACAACGGCCCGACATGAATCATCAACACCCGTCTGGTCGGAGGATCCTCCTTTTTCTATAGAGTATGAGTGAACTTTACACCCTGTTCATCATACCTCTACAGTAGCGATGAATTAATTTGCTCGATATCAATAACGGCAACAGGTAGGAACTTGAAATATTCACAAAATACTCAGCTGTATTTTTACTTTAATAATAAATAATAAAATAAATATTTAAGGGGAGCTCCCATACAACAAACGTGTTTTTTTTCAGCGTTTTTGCCTTGTGGTACGGAACCCTTCGTGTGCGAGTCCGACTCGCACTTGGCCAGTTTTTTTAATACAGCAATGTACTTATTTCATCATTGTCAATGTTATTTTATTTACTGACTTTGACGGACCTTACAATATTTGCTGCCACTGGAGCTTTTTTACACAACAAAACCAAGCCAAACATCACTATACCAAATACCCGAAACTAATTTAAAACCGCTATAAAGACGTTTTTATTTGACAATTAAGGTTCATTTTATAACGTAAATTTTGGTCCACAATTTTTCCATTACAATTTTATCATTGTTACTCAAACAATAAAGCTCCGGCCAAACCTGCGCGTCAAGTAAACGGGACGCGGGACGCGAAGCGGGAGGTCACCAACGCGAAACTAAACGACTACAGAGCGCAAGGCTCGTGTTTATCTATGGCGCCTTGCACTCGCGTAGGTGTGCAAGGCATCATAGATAAACACGAGCAACGTCCGCCGCGCGACTTGGGATCCCGCATAATTAGGATTCGCCGACCGAGGCATACCCTTACCATCCCCGGCGAGGCCACGACCCTCCTACAGGAGAATAGTAAGGCCACCAGTACTCTTAGAAAGTACAAGTCCCGACAGCCGTCCTTTCCTCCTCGGCGTCGAGGCCCGTCGCGGCGCCCCATACCATGTCCGCCCCGATCCTTGCTTGAACCAGCCCGCGCCGCTGAGCCTTATTTTTAAATTCGTCCATAAATAATTCCGATCCTGCCTGCTGCCCTCTCCCAGCGACGCCCTAAGCAGAGGTCCGTACACCCACAGGGGGTGCCCTTAGCGTGTAGTCGCTTAGTTTTTAAGCCCTGGCTGGAGGCCTTAATTTATTGAGGCATCTACAGGCAAGCCCGGCTAAACAGACGACAACCTTACCCATGTGTGAACACACTCACAAAACACACACACACACACACACCCCCACTCACCCCAACACACATAATATATATGAATTACACCTCTAGTTGTCATTCATTAATAATTGTACCAACTTACTCGCCCCGGGTGGAAGACCTGGAGTCCTGAAATACAGGGCTGCCCTAGTTTAGGCTCCAGAACACTCCATTTATTTTAATTAGTGTGGAAAATAATCACAGTTTTACTTTACTTTACTTATAGGATGAAATGCGAGATGACATTCCAAAAAAAAAAAAACGCCGCGCGTCTGATGCTTCCGCTTCGCAGTCGCTTTGATCGCGCAGGTTTGTAGTGAGTAGTAAGATATAAAGTTGCAGTGGTACCCCAACACACAACGTACACTTTACTTTGTGTATTTAATTTCATAATTTCATCACCACTGTTTACGCAATTGGCGACTTTTTTTTTTCTATCTGCAAGAAATTAGTACTTACATAAGTGGAAGTCTGAAAGTGGCACCGGTAACTGAAAAGCTGTGTGCAAATCGGTTGTCATGGTATGGGCATGTGATGCGGAGGAACGAGGAAAATGTCGTGAGGACATTTTTGAGTATGAATGTCGATGGCTATAAGAGTAGGGGAAGACCAAAGAAACGATAGATGGACTGTGTGAATGATGATATGGTTAGAAAGGGGGTGACTACTACTAATAAAGAAGTATGGAAGAAAAAGGCATGTTGCGCCGACTACAAATACATTGGGATGGGCAGGGCAGGAGAATGATGATCTGTAAATACATATTAGTGGAGTGTAGTTGAAGAACGGGAACCTACATTCCATCGACTTCAAAAGAAGAAAAAGATACCTAATACATGGGAGCCTGCCGTTTTGCCGAAAAGATTTTGCCAAAATTTCACTACCCAAACAAATTTTCGCAACCTTTTATTATACCAATGCAATGTTTGGAATAATTTTAGTATGCACATTTTCATTTGGTCGAATTTTTACTTGGCAGAATATTATTAAGGATAATGTCATTTAGGCATTTGGTCTTTAATCAAATGATTTATTACGGCAAACAATCTTTAGACAATAAACGTTTGGTCAAACGATTTGTTATAACAAAAAGTATAAAGGCATACCTAAATAAGATTTTTTGAGAATTTTTTTTTTTGTTAATTAAATAATTAAAAAATGCAATTTTATTTTAAAATAATCATTTATTTAATACAAAATATTTGTAACTTACTATTTTAATTTTTTGCAATGGACATTATCGAGAACCGAATTAGTAACGAGGTTAATTATAAAAAAAAATGCTTAGGTTAGGTTAGGTTAAAACTGTGACCTCCTACGCACGAGCCGAGCGAGCGAAGCGAGCGGTGCCGCGGCAGCGGCCGGCGAGTGCCAGAAACGACTAAATTATATAGAAAAAAATATGGAAAAAAGAGATTATTTTTAACAGGCTATCGAGAACCGAATTAGTTAGACGAGGTTAATTATTTTTAAAAAATGCTTAGGTTAGGTTAGGTTAAAACTGTCACAGTTTATTAATTAAAAAATGCAATTTTATTTTAAAATAATCATTTATTTAATACAAAATATTTGTAACTTACTATTTTAATTTTTTGCAATGGACATTATCGAGAACCGAATTAGTTACGAGGTTAATTATAAAAAAAAAAAAATGCTTAGGTTAGGTTAAAACTGTGACCTCCTACGCACGAGCCGAGCGAGCGAAGCGAGCGGTGCCGCGGCAGCGGCCGGCGAGTGCCAGAAACGACTAGATTATATAGAAAAAAAAATATGGAAAAAAGAGATTATTTTTAGCAGGCTATCGAGAACCGAATAAGTTAGACGAGGTTAATTATTAAAAAAAAATGCTTAGGTTAGGTTAAAACTGTGACCTCCTACGCACGAGCCGAGCGAGCGAAGCGAGCGGTGCCGCGGCAGCGGCCGGCGAGTGCCAGAAACGACTAGATTATATAGAAAAAAAAAATTGAAAAAAAGTCTACCCGAAACTGAACTAGTTAGACGAGATTAATTGTTTCAAAAAATACTACCAGAATACTTAATATTATTATTACCTGTTTAGAATTTGTCCCAAGTGGAAAAAACACCCTTGTAATAAAACGTCTTCAAAGTTAGATCTTATGCTTGAAATGGCTGCCTTAAAACTGCGAAAACTGACGATACTAAATATTTGGCAAATGTAATTTTGCGTAAAATGAGTTATTCCAACTGAAATATTTGACTAAATAAAAATTGGTAAAAGTACTAGTTGGTAAACAAGTTATTGTTTAAACGTTCACTTGCCAAACATTAGGTTTGGGTTACAATTATTTGTGAAGAGATTTTTTGCTTAGTAATAATTTGGCAAATGAAATTATGCGGAAAATTGTTTGGGAAGTGATAATTTGGCAAAATCTTTTCGGCAAAACAAGGGAGACCCCTAATACATACATGTAAAAGAGACGCGGTGGTTTGAAACCTCTGGACAACTATGACCTAAGACTACTTCGTACAGTCCTGAGTTCCTGATACAACTAAAAACAGTTTCAGGCCTGAAAAATTATTTCCATATAAAATTTTTCGATGGCGTGAAGAATTGAACAATGGAAAACATCAAACATATAATCAAATTCTAATGTCTACAAAATGCTAATAATTTACTCAGTGATACGATCAAAATGTGCATATGACATGGCATGAGATATCATTGTACGAATGTATTTAAAGCCGTGCCAATCCATCATTTTGTAGTTTCGCGCGAAGTGAAATGTTGAAATTTTACTTGTTTTTGGGGGCCTGTGTCTTTGTACCGTTCGTCACAAGTTGGCGTGGTCTTTTGCTTGTAAGTTGTCTCTTTGAACTTATAGTGCGCTTTTACAGTTTCTAATGTGATGATATTATCGTGGACGGAATTTTAAAAACGTCTTCATAATACAAGGTGTTGATTTGCATCCTAGTCAAATTCAAGGACGTAATTATGCTAATGATTCTCGACCCAAATCAACAATAAAATGGGTAGGTATTTTTTTTTTCTTATTTACGGAAATCCGTAAGTGTGCACCAGCCGTATTTAAACGCGGCCCGTCTGTTACTAGCCCTATAACCGCGCTTTCACACACAAACAAACGCAAATAATACATACACAACGATCATTCGATAAATTCGTAGGTAATCAATCCCACACCAATCACGGTGCGGGTAGCGGGTACTCTCCCGCGCACGCTCCTAGCCACACCCCCGCGGCCCCGGAAGTAACAGTGTGTTTGATGTCGCCGAAGCGTGCGGTGCGCTTTGCGAATTCCGCTTCGCGGCACATCGTTGAGACGTAGACGCCATCCGGATGTTCACGGAAATGTTTCCCGATCGGGAACCCCCATCACAGAGCGTCATGCTGGCTGCTACGCAGAGACTGCGGGATCATCGGCAGTTTGACGTTCCCCGGCATGCTCAAGCTCGCGGCAGCGTTGGCCTGCCTGTCGCCTTGCAGGAAGACATCCTGGAATACTTCCAGCGAGCGAATATGTTAGTGTTACGTAAGCTGAAGGAAAACCAGCTACGTCGTGCTCGATTGTGCGAAGTGCGGATTGTGTGAGTGGTGTTGTGGTGTGTGTTGAAGGATAAAGCAAAAATAACATTTTATTAATCATCTGTTATCAGGTCAGTGAACTTTTCTTTGGCGCACTAGTATTACTGTCATTAGTAAGATTTCCGTTTAACTCAAAAATGAGTTAATTATCAAGCGAAATTTATGACAATAATGTAGGTGATTTTCGAAATAAAATTAGGTAAAATTATTGGTACCGGCGCCGGCGGTCATTGCTCGGCCGCGCTCGCGCGCGCTAGCATTTCGTAGGTAAGACGACGTCGACAGTCGACACTCGGCTGACGCAAACAGCTGCATGTCGCTGTGTGCGTCGGTGTCCCCGAGTCGGGTGATTCTGTTTTATTTGAATTGAATTAAGGCCGATTCACACATATCAGTGAAGCCACAGTTCCGTCAAAGTGTTCGCTCAGTTCAGTATCAGTGCTACAGTGTTGCGTCAGTGATTCAATTCATACATGTCAGTACTCAGTTCACAGAGCTTCAGTGAAAACGTGTTCGTCGTCAAGTATCGAGATTATGGCGTTCAGTACTACGGAGCTAGCAATGATAGCTATTGCTTTGGACGAAGAAGAAGAGCAGCATCAAAGAGAAAATGGGTGCATGAAGCATGGCGATCAAGAGAGACAGAAGGAGAATTCATGACATTATACAAAGAATTGATTAAAGATGAAAGTAAATATTTTAAAATGTCAGAGAGCTGTTTCAATATTCTTGTTCAGAAACTAGGAAGTAAGTTATTGAAGAAAGATACTCGTTGGAGGAAGGCTATATCTCCAAGAGAGAGACTAGCAATATGTCTAAGGTCCTCCATTTTCTTTTTGATGCCGCGGCGGCGTCCGTGATCCGACAAAAAATATCGTCGTCAACGAATACGTCCGTGATTGCCGGTGTCGGCACCATAGATAAAATACTAACACTGAGAGCACTGTGTCGTCACTGACACTGACAAGTGGGGATGCGTTCATAGAAACTGTATGAAAGAATATTTCGCACTGTGCCGGTTACTGTGTCTGAACTTTGACTTCACTGATATGTGTGAATCGGCCTTTAAGGGTTTAATTCTGAAATACTGTTAAATTTCAACAACAATAAAATGCAGCGCTTATTAGTTATTTCCCGCTACCGTACTTCAATTGATTTTATTTATGTCTTTTATGACAACCTCCTGAAATTTGACGAGGATGCAAATCAACACCTTGTATATCTCCATACAATTTACTACCCTGCTGTTCGTGACCCCGTGGACGTCTACGATAATATCGTCACATTAGAAATAACAAAAGCGCACATTGGGTCTTATAATCTTATTACAAAACAAGGACGCCAGATACTTAATGTTACAAAGACAATCAATGGGCCACATAGTCCTAATGTCAAAATGTATGTTCAGACCCCGGTTTAAACCATTGACGAACTTTCTTGATACAAAAACTGGGTTTAAACCCGAATCTAAGTTGTCAATTTCATATTAAGAACTTTACTTCAGTCGGGAGAAGGTTTGCGCTTGGAGTAAAGTTAGAACGCGTTTTTGTAATGAGGCGGATAGCGTCTTCCGCTGCCTGCCCTGGTCTTATGTTATGTTATTAGGGGTTTGGCGCAATACGCTCTTCTCTTTCAACCTCGCCTGTCAGCCATCACACTATCATTCACTCCCTTTTCATTAATAATTATAATTTTTCATACAATCTATTCATCTTTTTAGGGTTCCGTTCGTCCGAATGAAAAAAACTGAACCCATATAGGATCACTCATGTGTTTGTCTTGCCGTCTGTCACCGTCAATTTGCTCCGAATCTACTGGACCTACGTGTAACGTAAATAAATGAATTTTGAATATGGGGTCACTTTGGGAGGCATAATTTAAAAAAAAAAGTTGTGCAGACTGTATACCGTGTGACGGTCTCTTTAACAATTTTAAAATGAATCCAATCCTAAAAGCCTAAAACGTTGTCATAAATACTGGTTCTGGTTCATTAGTTACAGATTATAAATGATAAATGATTTTATTTCTGTAAGTAGGTTTGTACAAACACTTTTACACGTCAATCATATTTTTTTTAAAACTAGATGAGGTCGGCGTTTCCTAACTGACTATTCTGAGAAGAAAGGCCGAATATACAGAATATATTTAAGAAGTCTATGGTGTTCATTTTGGTGGTAAACGAACTCCCTGATATGGTTGCGAATGCCAGATCCCTCTTATATGCTGATGACTTAAAACTATTTTATGAAATCAAATCTGAGCACGATTGCCAAGCTCTGCAATCAGACATTGACTCAGTATTTAAGTGGAGCGTAGAAAATAAAATGGAATTTAATAAGTCAAAGTGCTTCGTGATGTCTTTCGGTCGAATGCGGCGCCCAATCAACTTTCTATACAAACTGAATGGAGAAACAATCACAAGAACTGATTCCATGAAAGACCTGGGAGTCACATTCGACCGTAAGCTCACTTTTCGCGACCACATCGTATCCACAGCCGCGATCAAAGGCCCTGCTAAAATCAGTATATATTACGTCTACTTGTTTCGCAGCGTCAATGGCAGTCGTTAGGGTCTCCATGAAAGTCACTAGGTTTGTGCATGTAGATCTGGAACTCACAAACCCATGCTGGGAATTACTAAGGTAAAGCTTCAAATGAGACTGCATGTAGGGGCAAATCAAGGACTCAAAAACTTTGGCGAGGGTAGATAAAATTGAAATCGGCCTATAGTTACCTACATAATTACGATCACTGCCTTTATGAATTGGTACTACCTTTGCTATCTTCCAAATATTTGGAAAAATGCCGGACGCAAGTGATCGATTAAATATTTGTAATAAGGGCGCTACCAGAGGCGAAGCACACATAGAGACAAAATAAGGAGGGATTCCGTCGGGCCCAGCGCCTTTTCGACGATCCAGTGATTTCAATTTATTGAGCAAGGCATCACTTTCAATCGTGGGTGTTGTCAAAGGTAAACTATAAGCCAACATGTCTTGCATATATTTTGAGGAAGGTAAATGATGAGTCACGTTTTGTTGACTGTACATGGAAGAGAAGTGCTCAGCGAACATTTCTGAGATATTGATGCCATCCGATGCAGTATGCGTTAGCTTTAGAGAAAGTGCAAAAAGCGTTCCTCAGATACCTTTACAAGCATATGTACGGGTCTTATCCCTTCTTGTATCCCACTAAATTCCTGTTGGGCTGTTTGGGTTTCAATTCTCTAGAAGTAAGACGGTCGCGCGATCAGATGATAATGATATTAAAAGCTTTTCGGGGGATTATCGATGACCCTGAGTTGCATAATGTAATCTGCAATCTATTTGTCCCAGACAATTACTGTCGCGGCAGGAAACACCGCTTATTGGCTGTTCCAACTTCCCGCACAGTTGCGCACTCCAAGTCACCCATCCCTCGGGCATTAGGCGCTATTAACGCTCTGCTGGACTCAAACACAGATCTTGATATGTTTGCGGATGAATGGAAGATGATACTATCGGAATGTTTGAAGTTTTGTGAGAAGAATGCATGACTGAGTTGAATCAATTATACTTTATGTCAAATTATAGGCCGTTCTATTTAAATAAATAAAAATGGTCTTAAAATAACGGTAAATCTCTCAATATTTTGCGACCAAACTTACATTTGCAGTTGGAATATAATATTTGGAGTGTATGGGAGAACATGTTTTTGAAATACAATATCAAGTTTCTTGTTGGGATAAAAAATATGGAAGATAATATGTTTATCGTATGGAACCCTTATCACGAGACTTTAACTCGTACTTGTCCGTGTTTTTTTTCTCTAACGAATTAAATAATACATTTTTCAGGGGCCAGGGCGATGGCTGGTCTTGAACATAGTGCACTGCGAAAACCAGGACCAGTACAAATTTTACCTCGAGATCAGCCGCAAGAAGATCAACCGGACCCACGACTGTTTCGATATAAGCGGAACTCTCGATAGGGAATTCAATTCCACGTACGCTGTAAGTTAAAATTAAATTTAAATTATTGGCTAGCTTTCGCGCAGAGGGTAAGTTGTCACAGCCGAGTGTTGACATTTGTAATATCAGAGGCATCGCAAGTAGCGTGTCTAACTGCGTAAGTCTTCGAGGGCACCGGCCAAAGGGAGTTGAAGAACACGTTTGGTTTTAGTCAGTAAGATTCTGACCTGACAGACCCCTTCGCTCTGTCAGAATCTTACTGACTAAAACCAAACGTGACCACCACCACCACTCACCGGACACGGAAGCTTCGGGAGGTTCCTGCACATCATCAGGCAGGAGGTGACGCCCGGGTGTCACCATTGCCAGGATCGCCCAGAGAACACGGTGGAGGTCTGACCCGCTTGGGCGGAGCACCGCCGTCTCCTCGTAGAGGCGATCGGCAGCGACGGCGACCTCTCGCGTCCGGCCCTGGTCCGGGGCGAGAGGGAGTGGGAGGCAGTCGCCTCCTTCTGCGAAGTCATGCTAGCGAAGGAGGTGGCGGGACGGATGAGGGAGAGAGCCTCCCGTCCCAGCCGCCGCGGGAGACGCTCCGGGCGTCGGGAGCCACGGGACGACTCCCGGCCACAGTAGGCGCGGGCCTGCGGGCGGAGAGTAATGGGTAGCTCACCGTCCGATCAGGACCAGGCCCGTGCCGGGCGGCGCGTACGTGTTCCACGCGCGCCTCAAAGAGATGTCAGCATCGAGGAGGGGCCCCATAGGGCCGAAGCCTGCTGGGTCAGCGGGATTGTCCGAAAGGGTTACCGCTGGCCCGGAACATAAAGGGCTAAGGAAGGAACACGGGTGGGTTTTAGTCAGTAAGAGTCTGACACTCCCTTCCGCTCCACCCAGAGCGGGAGGGGTCATTTGATGATTCCCAACGACAAAAAAAAAAACCCTTCACTCAACCTAGATTTGGAAACCAAAAAAAAGGGAGGTGTCGACGGACACCCCGGGCCCGTTGCAACGAAGTTCTTTTCGCTGTATATTACGTATAAAAAAACTGGCACAATGAACTAAATTAAGAGTGTTTGAGAGTAACTAAATTAAGAAAACAAAGCATTCCATGCACAGCAAGTGTCGTGAAACTCAACATTTTACACTTTTTCAATAAATGTAACGTTGTAATTTATATGATTCCAGATCGAAATTGTTATTTTTAAAGAAGTGGACGGCGGTCTTAAGTATTTCCAGACAATGTCAGACAATTCCGCCTGCAAATTAGTCATGAAGTATGGGGAAGAAAATTTTCAACGTGCTCTTACTATGGCCAAATTTGATCCTCCCGATTGCCCTTTAAAACCTGTGAGTAATGTCATTTAGTACCTCATCATCATTATTATATTTATTATCATTTCAGTCGAAACACGTCCACTGCTGGACATATACCTCCCCAAGCACAGCCAGATGCGAAAAGCATAGGACCGTATGCTTTTCACATCCAGCGGATTCCTGCGGCCTTCACAAGGTCATTGGTCTTCCTTGTGGGAGGCTTTCCAAAGCCTTTCGGTACGCGGTCGCCACTCTAAGAATCTTTCGGCCCCGTTGACCATCCGTTGTGCGTGCAATGTTCCCTGCCCACTGCCACTTAAGACTACTTACCTACGAACTCGTAATCATATTGTTTGGCTTTAATTGCAACAATCGCAATAGAACAAACTTCTATTCTTTGGGATTTTTAATGATAATAATAAATTGCCAATTTAGTATGTTTCAAGACTAATGTTGAGTGTATTATAAAGCGAGAGTAACTCTGTCTATCTGTTACTTTTTCACGCCTTAAAGGCTGAATGGATTTCGATGAAGTTTGTCACACAGGCAGACCGTGGCCTGGATTAGGACATAGGATACTTTTTATCCCACTAATAGTACGTTCTCGTAGAATACTAAGCTATTCTATAAAATATCTTTGATTTGATCTATTTTACGTAAAAAATTGCAGGGTTATTTCGAAATCCGGAACTTCGTGATGGACTACAGGGAGCTGCGGACAACCGGTATTTACGGAACGTTCGAGGTCTACGTATACGCTTTGTTTGACGGAAGAAAAGTTGGTTGTGTGAAAATTATTCTCAACTTTGATCAACGAACTGATGACAGCGATGAGGATGAATTAGGTTTATTGTAGAGACGATAATTATCATTCTGGTTACAAAGGCACGAGGATATCTTGGCGCGTGGTTCAAATCGGAACTAACGTCGCTATTTTGTTTTTCAATACCTTTACAAACAACGCCCTCCTGTCAATGTCATTCAGACGCCAAAAGATCCTTGTAGCATTGTAGATGATAATTATAACCATGGACGTAATATATAGAAGTAACAGGACCGAGTTATACAGCATCATATTGTAGTCTTTGGGACCGAGCACTCGTTCCAGAAAAACGAGCAGACAGAGAGGTGACCATTGGACCCGTTTGTCCCTTTCTAATAGGGTGACCAAACATTTTTTACACACAGGAAAATTCAAGGACTGACATTCAATATATTGGTACAAATAAATAATAAAATAATTGTTCTGTCTGACCTAGCATGAATAAATTTTAACGTTAAGTATCGATAATGTATGTAAATTTTGAATCTAAAATACAGCAGTCCTTTAACACGTTGGTGAAATTGAATGCAATATGCGCACTTTGTACGACTATCATACAGAGATAATAATAGTCCTCAGTTTAATTAAATACTATATTTCAAAGTAATATTTTCGATTCATAATTCAATTACGTGAACGATGCGTACCTTCCCGTCTTCATCAGTGCTAGGGATAATGGTGTAGGATAAAATTCGTGATTTCGAGTTACGATATCGCTAGCTAGTGTCATATGAATAGCTCACGAGAGCCGCCGGTCGATTCTGTAAAAATCTCACCGTGAAAACTTAGGTGAAGTGAGTTTGTTTTTTGCTGGGAATTGACAGCTCACTCCACGCTCACTTCACCTAAGTTTTTAATTCGGAATAGAAATTTTTGAGATTTTTAAAGAATAGCGTCGTAGCACCCTAATTGCATTAAAATCTCTGAATGACAATCCCTTTCACTTTGGCAATACAACACAATCTGTGGTGCTTCTTAGGATTGAAAAAAAATTCGTAACAATGAGTATTGTTGAATAAGTTGTGGAGATTAGTGGTGCATCCAGGGTTTTCTCCTTCCAGCGCACGCCCTTGGGAGCAGGTGAGGCATATAAATGAAGACAAAATGGAAATAAAACCAAGTCATATAATTATAATATATTTATCTTTACATAGTATAAAACAAAGTCGCTCCCGCTGTCCGTAACCTTAGATCTTTAAAACTACGCAACGGATTTTGATGCGGTAGATGAAGTGATTCAAGAGGAAGGTTTATATGTATAATACATGCATATTATAGTCAGTGCCGTAATTAGCCTTTTATGCGCCCGGTGCGAGCTGCTATAACCGCGCCCTTTTTTTTTTTTGCTGATGGGAAATCATCAAAGGATCCTCTGGCTCTGGGTGGAGCGGCAGGGAGTGTCAGACTCTTACTGACTAAAACCCACCCGTGTTCCTTCCTTAGCCCTTTATGTTCCGGGCCAGCGGTAACCCTTTGGGACAATCCTGCTGACCCGGCAGGCTTCGGTCCTAAGGGGCTTCGGTCCCTTCCTCGATGCTGACATCTCTTTGAGGCGCGCGTTGAACACGTACGCGCCGTCCGACACGGGCCTGGTCCTGATCGGACGGTGAGCTACCCATTACTCTCCGCCCGCAGGCCCGCGCCTACGGAGGCCGGGAGTCGTCACGCGACTCCCGACGCCCGGATGTCTCCCGCGGCGGCTAGGACGGGAGGCTCTCTCCCTGAGCCTTTCCGCTACCTCCCTCTCGCCCCGGACCATGGCTTGCACCAGGGCCGGACGCGAGAGGTCGCCGCCGCTGCCGATCGCCTCTACGAGGACACGGCGGTGCTCCGCCCAAGCGGGGCAGACCTACACCATGTCCTCTGGGCGATTCTGGCTATGGTGACACCCGGCCGTTTTCTCCCGCCTGATGTTGTGCAGGAACCTCCCGAAACTTCCGTGTCCGGTGAGGAGCTGCGTCAGGCGGTAGGTGAAGGCGCCGTGGCGCCTCTCTAGCCACTCCTCAAAGAGGGGTCTTATCGCCGCTATCGTGGCGTGCCCTGCCCTGGGTTGCGACAGTCGCTCTTTCCATGTCGCCATGAGATCACGCCGGAGCGTTTTTTTTTGCCGCGGAAGCGGATTTTCCCCCCGGCGTAGTGCCTCCGCGTGCCACTCATATAGGCGCCCGAGGACTATCGCCTCCAGATCCCATGGCGGCAGTCCGGCAAGGAGGCTTGCCGCCTCGCCCGAGATCGTGCGGTAGCCCCAGATAATCCTTACGGCTACCACCTTCTGGGGCGCGTTCAGGTAGTGGGCGGCTCACCGGCGCAGTGAACGCGCCCACAGCGGGGCCTCGTATAGGGCCATGGATCGCACGACCCCCGCGTAAAGCCTCCGGCAGGAGGCGTTTGGCCCCCTCAAGTTGGGCAAGAGCCGCTTGAAGCCGGCCCCGGCCCTTTCCAGTTTAGGGGCCAAACGTCGGAAGTGCTCGACGAAGTTCCACCGGCTGTCGAGGACGAGACCCAGGTATTTCATCGTCGTCTTGACGCCGATGTAAACCCCTCCTACCGTTAATTGGGATCCAGAGAGAGAGATGGTAGATAGTGGCGCGTTCCGGGGCCCATAAAACGACATGGCCTCGGACTTGTGCAATGCCACCTCGAGACCCAACTGCCGGATCCTCTCCACTACTATCGCAACCCCGCGTGTCACTGTCATCGCGTCGGCCGCCGCCTGATGCGACCTCCCCTGCGCCAGGACCAGCGTGTCGTCAGCGTAGCAAACCACGCTGACGCCACATCAGGGAGGTCGGCCCGCAGCACCCAGTCGTAGCCGATGTCCCACAGGAACGGCCCCAGAACCGATCCCTGCGAGACACCGCACGACATCTCTCGCCGGTTCCACTCCCCATCGCGACCAGGGTAGATGACGGCTCTATCCGTCAAATACGCCTCGACTATTCGACGGAGGTAGGTCGGCACCCGGTGATACCGGAGTGCCTCCACAATGCAGCTTCAGGGCAGGGTGTTAAACGCGTTGGCAATGTCTAGTGACACCGCCACGACGACCCCACCCCGGGACACCGCGTCCCCTGTCGTGAGGGCTCCCACGCGCATGATGGCGTCCACCGTCGAGCGCCCCTTGCGGAAGCCAAACTGGCTGTCCGCAAGAACCGGCCTCGTCCTAACCAGGTACATGACGAGGCGGCCCGCAATCACTCTCCCAAAGAGCTTGCCGACCTCGTCGAGCAGCACGATGGGCCGGTATGCGGACGGAGAGACCGCAGGGCGCCCTGGTTTCCGAATGTAGACCAGCTTCCCCGTCTTCCAACAGAGTGGAAACT
Organism: Oligia latruncula; assembly: GCA_948474745.1. NCBI lineage: Eukaryota > Metazoa > Arthropoda > Insecta > Lepidoptera > Noctuidae > Oligia > Oligia latruncula. Next base: position 13,365,885 of record OX419700.1, read on the forward strand.
GGCCTCTCTCCAAACACGCGGTTAAGAGCGCCTCCAGTCAAGGCCCGAGAGCCCTCGAGGCCAGGACCCGGGCTTTACCTGGCAAGCCGTCGGGTCCTGGGGTAACCGCGCCCTTGAAATATTTTCTAATCATAACCGGTTCTGACAATAAAAAGGATTGTGTATAAAAATAAATCTATCATACAAAAACTAAGTTTATGTAAACTTAATTTTAAGTACTTGGTAAAGTTTTGATTAAGGAAGTTCAAATAAATTGCATTTATAAATTAGGTGAAAAAACGTTTATTCGAAAATTCGAATTCAGAAATTATTTTATCAATTGTTTCATTTATATGAATTTTAAAGTTGTGTTGTGGTGGGGTAAGATCGTAGATGGCGTCTGAACTTTCTCTCAAGTCGTGTCTCTTTACTCGCTTTTTTTTACGCTTTTCAGGAAAATCGTCTTCGATATCACATTTTTCATAAACTTTTACGATTATTATTACGATCTCATCGTCTTTAATATTGATAATATTATAAATTTGTAAGAAGAATATACGCGGACGACGCGAATCTACACGTATAAATAAATAATAGATATGGTTAGTGGCCCAGGTCTGGTCATTTCTGCGCCCCTCCAAGATCTGCGCCCTGTGCCTGGGCACCGCTGGCACCGCCCTAGTTACGGCACTGATTATAGTAGAGAATAACCGAGAAATTCAAAGATTTGTAATGTGATGTCGTAACAAACATATTACGTATATTTACGTCCTCCGAATATCGTACACCTCTATTACTTTTACTTTCGTGCGTTTCCAATATATAAGTGCCGGACTAAAGTGAAGGCTGCAGACCGTTGAGTTTTTTGTATTTTTTTGTGACACGAGAATTTCATCCAACCATTTTTGGCTAATTTCTTCAATCTTCGGAAAGCTGATATAACAGAAAAATATTGCTCTTTTAATCATACGATACGAAGTACAAAATATAATTATTACATACATAATATTAGTAGATACTTTTATTCACAAATAAACGAAGCCAATAATAATGTCTTCTGTTTACAAAACGCCTGCGGCATGGTCCCTCTAGCCATGTTAGTAAACAAAATCTTTATTATTGCTTACCTGTGAAAGGATATGCCGCATTCACCATAGGATTCGCTTTTGCACGATTTTACGCAACACTTTTTGATCATTTTCACAAAAAAATACCGTCGATTTATCTGTTCATGCGCCCATGGTTCAAAACAACAACAAGAAAAAATCGCCATGACAATGACACACATGACAATGACACATTTCAGGGTTACCACAGTAGTTTTTACGAAAATTATTTAGAGCCGTCATTCTGAAGTTGGTTAGTTATTAAATAAATAAAATTAAGAGAGTTCGCTGGTCTTGTAACCAAGCATAAATATTTACAAAAGTAATTATTTTCTTAGTTGCTACCTTCATGACTTAGAAGTTAAATATTTGACTGTTCGGTCAATTAAATATTTTTTACCATATTTAACATTTTTATCTCCTGGCAATTGAGAAAAAGGGACAGACGGCTCTTTTAGGGCTCTCTCTTTCGGCACGTTTTGCCTCGGTTACGACAATGTATCTAAAATAAACTCAAGACCCAACTAATATGGTTCATTTTTGAATGACGCGATTTATCGAGTGCTCGGTCCTGTTACTTCTATATATTACGTCCATGATTATAACTGCTCCGTTTAGTTAATCTAATGTCAATGTCACATTGGATTTGACAACAGAAAAATTAAAAAAATTGATTAGATTTCGAAAACTTCGCGGACTCGTCTAATTTTTAGTAAAGATTCAACCCTGTACCCTAATTAATATCCTATCTTGTATCCTAATTTGTTTAGTAACTAGTACTTAGTAGGTATCCTAACTTGTATTCTTCCTTGTATTTTATTATTGAGCATGATTGTATTGAGTTAAGTCTAGATTTACATCTATAATAAAGTATCTAAATAAAATTGTTTTATTTACTTTTACCCTTTGAACAGACACAAATGCTAATTTTTTTTTTTTTTTAATTGGAATGGGTTTGCTCTTGACTCTAGTCTAGGTCACAGTCTAGGTGACAGAGACAAAGTCGACGATGGAGTGAGCTTACCCAGAGGAAGCCTGTTACTCTTACTTTGAAGAGATTCGGCTCATTTCAGATTCGATCGCCCCTTCCGTGAATCTCAGTCAGTCCTCTGATTAGGCCCATTTTATAAGAGATACCTGTACTGTATCGAGCACGAGACTCCTTTGAGTACTTTCCGCTATTCCTCATAATTTCGAATTTGGCAATCCAGCCCACTTGAAAAATTCACCCTGTGTATGTTGTATGTACAGACGCCAGCACATCAAGTTACTACAATCTGTCAGATTTCTTTAATAGATTTTCGACTTTATTGCTAAAGCATAAGGTTTAAGGTTGATTGGGAAAATCTGACAGTTTCGGGTAGGTTGACCTGCTGGCGTCTGTACAAACGTAGTGGTTTGAAACTTCTGGACAACCATGACCTAAGACCCCGTCGTACAGTTCTGACACAACTAAAAACAGTTTCGAGACCTGCAAAATTATTTCCATAAATCAACTTTCGATGGCGTGAAGGAATTAACAATATCAAACATACTATCAAATTCTTATGTCTACAGAAATGCTATTAATGTACTCAGTGATACGATCAAAATGTGCATTTGACATGTCATGAGATATCATTGTGCGAATGTATTTAAAGCCGAGCAAATTCGTCATTCGTTGTTCCGTCCGATCGGATGTAAAAATGTTGAAATCTTCCTTGTTTTTAGTGGCCTGTGTGTGTATACCGTTCGTGACAAGTTTTCATGATCTTATGCTTGTAAGTTGTCTCTTTGAACCTATAGCTCGCTTTTATAATTGATAGCTTGATGATATTATCATGGTCGTCCACGTTCATAAAATGTATGCACATACACGTTATCGTGGACGGAAAAAGCGTCTTCATATACCGGCTGACTTGTTTTACAGTCTAGACAAAAACAGGGTATAAAAAAGGTGAATGCAGTCTATGGCAATCTTTTTTTAAATTCAGACGCGATGGCTTCAAGCAAAGGATTGAATGTCGCTATGAATTCATTGATAACTTCTGCACGTAGAGAAAGGTGAACTAAGCTGATTTAAAACAAAAAAAAACGAATAAATCGACTTATTCTTTTTTTTGTGTAAGTATTCCGTTCACGTTTTATACCCGGTTTTTGTCTAGACGGTAAAAAAAGTCAGCCGGTATTTCCATACATTTTACTGCCCTGTGTTATAATGATGCCGTGGACGTCCACGATAATATCGTCACGTTTAAAATTATAAAAAACGCACATTTGGTCGTATTACAAATAAGAATTATCTTTAGACCCATGGAGCAAGTTAAGAACTTTACTTCAGTTGGGAGAAAGTTCGAAATACGAAAACTGGCGCGAAGGTTTGAGCTTGGAATAAAGTTAGAACTCGTTTTTTGATGAAGTCGATAGTATCTTCTTCTGCCTGCCCTAGTCTTACCTATTTATTAGGGGTTTCGCGCAATACGTTCTTCTCTTTCAACCTCGCCTGTCAGCCGTCTACTCTCATTCACTCCTTTTTCATTCATATCATGCCTCACACAATCCATTCATCTTTTTTCTCTAACGAAGTAAATGACACATTTTTCAGGGTCCAGGACGATGGTTGGTCCTGAACATAATGCTCTGCGACAACCCGGACCAGTACGAATTTATCTACGAGATCAGCCGCAAGAAGATCAACCGGACCCATGACTGTTTCGATATAATCGCAGATCTCAATAAGGAGTTCAACTTCACGTACGCTGTATGTTAAATTAAATTCAAATCGTCGTTGATAGTCCAATACCGCGTAACTAACATTATTCAAAACCGCGAATGTACAAAAAAAAAAAATGACGTATATACGGGTTAACGCCAATCACAATCAAGTTACCTACCTACAGCCGCGAAATATCATTTTTGCTTTTTTTTTTTTGTACATTCGCGGTTTTGAATAATGTTAGTTGCGCGGTATTGGACTATCAACGACGAAATGTCATCTGCCTAGCCTTTTTCCAATATGTTGGGGTCGGCTTCCAGTCTAACCGGATGCAGCTGAATACCAGTACTTTACATGGAGCGACTGACTATCTGACCTCCACAACCCAGTTAGTGGGTTATACGATAACCCTTCGAGCTTCGTAAGACTTGGTTTTCAGACTTTCGTGCTTCTGATGACACGTAACGACTATCAAAGATCCACGAATGACAGCCGGGACCAACGGCTTAACATGCTTTCCGAGGCGCGGAGAGGTCTTAGTATGTGTAGATGGTAACCCATCCACGAAACAACCGCGGCAAGCGTAGCTTAAACTGATCGATCGACCCGTGCGACTGGTGTTACTTAGGCAAATACAACTGGACTTTTAAAAATTATTAGCTAGCTTTCGGTCAGATGGTAAGTTGTCACAGTCGCGTGTTGACATCTGCAAGACCAGAGACATCGCGAGGAGCGTGGCTAACAGCGTAAGGCGCGTCGCTCACTGGTAAGTCGAGGCGGGGTCGCGACGGCGTCGAGGCGTAGTCTCTATGTAGAGCCGAGGCGCGGGTGGCTATGCTTAACATAGTTGAACTAAAATGAATGTATGTCCTGACGTAATTTATATGATTTCAGACAACAATAGATGTTTATCAAAAAGTGGACGGTGGTTTTAAGTATTTCCAGACAATGTCAGACGATTCCGCCTGCAAATTCGTCATGAAGCATGGGGAAGAAAATTTTAAACGTGCTCTTACTATGGCCAAAATTGATCCTCCCGATTGCCCTTTAAGACCTGTGAGTAATATCATTTATTACCTCATCATCATTGTTATCATTTCAGCCGAAAGACGACTACTGCTGGACATAGGCCTCCCCCAAGTGTCGCCAAATCGTCCTACGCTTTCCGCTACGCTCTCAGGATTCCTGCGGCCTTCACAAGATCATCGGTCCACCTTGTGAGATGCCTTACAACACCTTCCAGTATGCGGTCGCCACTCGAGAACCTCGGCCCCGTCGGTCATTCGTTCTGTAACTCTGTCTGTGTTACTTTTTCCCGCCGTAAAGGCTGAACGGACTTCGATGAAATTTGCCACACAGGCAGACCGTGACAAGGATTAAGACATAGGATATTTCTTATCCCACTAGTACGTGCCCGTAGAATATTAGGCTATTCTATAAAATATCTTTGATTTGATCTATTTCACGTACAAAATTGCAGGGTCTAATAGAAATCCGGAACTTCGTGATGGACTACAGGGAGCTGCCGACACAAGGTATTTACGGAACGTTCGAGGCTTACGTATACGCTTTGTTTGACGGAAGGAAAGTTGGCTGTCTGAAAATTATTCTCAACTTCGATAAACGTACTGGTGAGGACAGCGACGAGGATGAAGATGATTAATTGTAGAGACATATTAGATTATAGTTTTCATTTTGGTTACAAAGTTACGAGGATATTTTGACGTGTGGTCCAAATCGGAACTAACGTCGCCATCTTGTTTTCAAAACAATTTCTGTGACAATTTGAGAAATGTTTACAGTCCCACAAACTTATCTGGCCCGGTCGCTGATATCGCATTTGGTTGGCATTACAGCAGGCGGGCAGATTGACATCTCAAAATGGCGTCGTTAGTTCCTCTTTTTGCCACCGGGCCAGATAAGTTTGTGGCACTTTAATAACAACGCCCTCCTGTCCATGTCATTCAAGCGTCAAAAAATACATGTAGCATTGTAGGTGATAATGATAACTGCTCTGTTTAGTTAATATAACGTCGAATTTGGCGTTACCCGCTGTGATTGGTTATTTGAAAGACTAACAACCAATCAAATAACTTATTGGATTTGACGACAGATAATTTAATACCAGTATTTTTAATACCGTTCACAATCTACTCTCATGTTCTGTCAAAATGTTGTCTAGCTTTTCCCTACATTTTTAACCACTGGCTAATATTGCGATAAGATTTCGATTGTTTTTAATTACGGAATTAGCTTTCTTATAAAATTAATCAGATTTCGAAAACCTCACGGACTCATCTAATTTTTAGAAATGACACGACTCTGTATCCTAACTTGTATTTTTCCTTGTATTTTATTATTGAGCATGATTTTATTGAGTTAAGTCCAGATTTACATCTACAATAAAATAATAGGATATTAATAGGATACACTATTAGTATCCTATCTTGTATGCTTAAAGCACACAAACATGTATTCTTCCTTGTATTTTATTAATGAGTATAATTTTAGACGAGTTTAGACGAGTGATATTGAGTTTAGCCATCAAGCCTTTGTTTTATGTAAATTTAAACTCGAACAATAAAAAATCTAAATAAAATTGTTATATTTTTTTACCCTTAGAACAGATAAATAGTTATTATAAAAACTCCTACCAATACCCATTGTAAAAGAAATACTAATGTAAATAGTTAAGTCTCACTTTGGCGTGCTCCATCGGCGACCACATCATCAGTTACCCCCGGGTACAATACGACAGACGTAACTTGACGGGCCTGAACTTTGCGCAGAAGGCTGCGCAGTAAGCTTTTTTAGGAACCAAATGGTGATATGAGGCGAGTGCGAGTGAGAGAACATGCGCGAAAGTTCTTAGTGCCTATGTTCAGGCGCGCCAAGTTACGTCGGTCGTATTGTAAGTTAGTGTGTGGGCTAGTAATCTGTGTTATCCCACAGATTTCCTAGTGCAGATAATGGTCTCCCACGAAGGATTTATCAGATGTTGCAATCTTCATATTTTTAGGGCGACTACCTTTGTAGCAGATAATTAAATGTTCATTTATTATTATCTCCTTTATTTTACTTTTAACATAAAAATTATATTTTTAAATATCTATATATATAAAATGGTAAACTGACTGACTGACTGATTGTTGATATATCAACGCAGTCTAAACCGCTGCTCCTAGAGACATGAAATTTGGAGGGTGTGTTCTTTGTGAAGAGTAGGTATCCACTAAGAAAGGGTTTTTCGAAATTCCACCCCTAAGAGGGTGAAATTTCACGCGGACGAAGTCGCGGGCAGAAGCTAGTTAGAATATACAAATAAAAAAACATTTAAAAATATAAAAAATAGTAGCCCACCGGTATCGGGAACAGGGTCCAACCTACCGGCGGTCAGGGGTCCAGAGAAAGGAACCTCCTAACAATGCGGGCCGTGCCCAGAAGTACTGCTCTCTGAATCAAGCCCTTTATCCAGCTGCCCAACGAGAGCCTCTTCAGGTGTTGATCGAGGCTCTTGGCTATTAGCCCATTGGCTGTTACGATTATCGACACAATGATTGCTGAGTCAACATCGCACATGTTTATTATTATTATTTCTCTGTATAGAAATGGGTACTGCAGTCGATTAATTAAAATGCTAGAGAAACGTTGCTGTATATTGCAACATAGTTACAAGCATGTGACTGGCTTCAATAAACAATTATCATCGATCAATCCTGATCACATGAAAAATAGTTAACTATCGAAAAATCTAAATAATTACAAACACGTTACGAGCTAGTCGTTTCTAAACATACTTAAAGATACGATCATTACGATCTTTTGACATGTCATATAGACTTTATTTAACGCTGCGCAAACAAGGCATTGTATCGTAGGTATAGTTAGCAAAACAACGATGTGGATTGTGTTATTTTTTGTAAGCTGTACTTGTTTGTTGGTGAAAGGTTTTGGAAATGAAGAGATGCTGGTATGTTTTTTTTATGTATTTATTAAAACTTTATGCACAAGTGAAAGAAATACTGTACAAAGGCGGACTTAATGCCTGAGGCATTTTCTACCAGTCATCCTTAGGGTGATGCAGAGACAAAACATGGCAGGTGCAACAAAAGGGATAAATAGCTAGGAAATGACTATAAAATACAAGAATAAATACTAATACATAGATAGATACATACATACATACATATAAACAAAATCTTTGAGGAGACACAAATTATCAGTAGAGGAGAAAACGAATCCAGCAAATCAGCGCTGAGATGTTACGGCCAACTTTTGACGGATATGTTCACGTGCCTTCCCTTTTGTATGTATTTAGTGTTAATATTTTTGGCTACCACAAGTTGGGTCTGATAGCAATAAGCTAGCTTGCATCACCAATCACTAAATTTATTTAGCGCTTAACGTGTTTATATCATCATCTCTGTCAGCTTCAAACGATTGACAGAAACAGAACTGTGTTTTAAATTCGCTTTTATGTGCCTATTTGAAAAATAAATGATTTGACTTAGACTTAGCACTAAATGTATTTTCAGAGCACCTGCTCGACAATATCAATTTATACGGCCATGCAAACCTTCCCTATAATAGTAAGATATTATCGCCCAAGTGTTTACCAGGGTAATAATATACCCGCTGGCTTCGATCAATAATAGTACTAGATGCCCGATAAGCGCTTCAAAAACGGCCCGAAAAATACGAGCACGAATACTTATGTGTGTGCAAACGTTGCCACTTTAGCGACTTATTTTTGTTCCTAATCATTCATCTAGTACTATTATTGATCGAAGCCCGCTGGTCAATAAAGTGATTTGGATTTAAAACCTCATCTAAAAATTCGACTGAAAACTATTACAAAACAAGTATATTCGAGAATCGAATTGCTTTTTATTCTCCTTGGGAACAAAGGTGTCTTCGACTTTGGTAAGCTTGGATCCCTCACTGCACTCAGGACTCTAAACTCATTCGTTACACTCCGGATTCAATATAGTGACACAAGACACTACTTTATCCCTTTGGTAAATAATCTACTATTAGTGATTTGTGTTGCAAGTGGACTAAAATGTGTGAATGAAAAACATCCGAACATAGTACCTCCTCCTTTTTGTGAAGTCGGTAAAAATGTCAACAAACGGTTTATTTTTCTTTTTTACTTCTAGGGCAAAGGACGATGGTCAGTGCTAAACGTCTTGCAGTGCGAGGAGCCGGAGCAGTATGACGTTAAATTCGAGATGACTCGGAAGAAGATCAACCGAACCCACGATGCTTACAGCATTTATGCTGACTTCCATAGTGGCATCAATGACACATACGGTGTAAGTTTTAAGCCAGAGACAGACCTGGGGCAGTATAGAATATAGAATACCGCCCCAAGTAAAATTTTGTCCGAAAATGTGACAGCCGCTTAGAAATTTCTGACCATTAAATTTGGGCGAGTGAGTGAAAGGTAAAAATGAACAAAAAGTGAAGCTTTTGTTAGCGGCTTAAACCTGGCGTAGGTTTCTGCACCACGTTGCGGACTAGCAAATATTCTTACCATGATATTTATGAAATTCTTATTGTTATAGGAAGTGGCAATACGAGATAATCGATAATTCTTTGGTATTGTTCGTCGAATCGTTGAGCTCCTTAAGTTTTGATTTGAGCTCCACGATTATTGACAAATGCGTGCAGTTTCTGCACAGGTCCACTCAATCTGTGTGGTTTTTTCTTCAAAAGGCAATTTCAGACACCAATCTACATGGTCAGACCATGATTATATGTGGACTTTAAAAGAGACTGTGACCTCTTTGTTTCGGCCTTTCTTCTCAGAGTAGTCAGTTAGGAAACGCCGACCTCATCTAGTTATTAAAATATGATTGAAGTGTAAAAGTCTTTGTACAGACGCCAGCACATCAAGCTACTACAATCTGTCAAATTTCTTTAATAGATTTTCAACTCTATGGCTAAAGCATTAGGTTCAAAGTTGATTGGGAAAATTTGAGTTTCGGGTAGCTTGTACAAATCTACTTAAATAAATAAAATATTTATAATTTAATAATTTGGCAGAAATCACATCACATGCAACGATTCGTTAAGGGGCTTACAGGACCTAAACGTAAAAAACGCAAGTTTTAGAAACAATAAAAGTATATGATCGACTACATTAAACAAAATCAGAAAAATATATGATATTCTTCAGGATATATGCTAGGTAGATAGTGTGTTGAAAACAAAATACAACTAATTTGATACGATAGAAAAAAATCATAAAGATACCTCTAAAAACTTTCTTTTTACAATAAAAACCATACTAATATACTCGTACATACAATCATTCACATTTTTTGTCAAATTATTCTACAAACAACTCACTAAACCGTTTTATTTTTTTAATCCAAACAATAGACTTATTGTAATTAACACTTTGCGGGACACTTAACGCCTCTCGACGTAATAACAATAAAACTTCTATTGTGTCTCGGTCAGTGTCCCGCAAAGTGTTAAATAATTGCTTTATATTTCGCAATAAATTACTAGCGTTGTGTCATCGCGCTTCTCTTTCTTTTCTATGCAGTCCGACAGTGACCGCGCTGTCATGTAAGCCCCTTAAAATAAAATGGTTATAAATGTTTTCAGGTAGAAGTAGTTGCAAACAAGGAGGTGGATGGCGGTTTCAAATTTCATTCAAGGATAACGGACGACAGTATGTGTAAAAACGCCAAATCCTATATGGGCAACACCTGGCAAGAAGTCCTCGTAAAGGCAAACATAGATCCTCCAGAATGCCCTATACCAGTGGTAATAATAATCAATTCGACTACGGAACCCTTCATTGTGCGTGGTCCGTCACGCACTTGGCCGTTTTATTATGATAAACCGAATTAAACTCAGAATAACTTTTAATCTGTCAAAAATGTCTCTAAGTTCTCTACATTTTTGACGAGTTTTTGACTTTGTCGCTGAAATGAGATTGCGACTAGATTTTGAACCTTTTTGATTACGAATTGGCCTTCAGACTGTGAACGTTTATGAAATTACGAGAATTTCCTATCTGTTTACACAGATTAGCTACTACCAAACATTGTAAAATTTGTTTTTAGGGAGAATTCATCGTCGATGACTACGTCATAGATTATAGGGAGTTTAAAGACACGGGTGTCTACGGTAAGTTCGACGCTTGTGCTTACATTACATACATGGGCCGGAGAGTCGCTTGCGCCCGTTGGCTCATGGAATTTGAGAAGCAACGCGAAGAGGACGACGACGATGATGATGATGATGATTATTAATGATAGAGTGAAAGATAAATCGTTTATTTTTGGCACACAAACAAATTTATGGCAACATTGTAAGCCTACAAACGTGTCCTCTGATCCTGATATTTTGTTTTAAACTTATTAAAATGACGTCAATATATAATTGTACCTAAGTACTTTAAATAATAAAAACATATATGTACCCATGTTTGCAAAGTTATAAATGATGTTGGTTGTTTTACTTTTATTACATTTTATACACAATCTAGCAGAAACGGCGAACTTCGTGCCGCCTCAGAATCAATAAGAACGAATGTAAGTATGAGAAAATGAATTATCTTCATTTTTTTTGTGATTTTTTCCGTTTTTTTGATAGTTATTCTGCTATTCGGGGCGGAGACAAGTCCAACAAAACAAAGATCATAAAAATCGGTCCAGCCGTTCTTGAGTTATAAATGGTATAGCTAACCAGACTTTTAAAAAAAAAAAAGTTTATTTGACCCAGGTAACCCCAAAGGGAAAAAACGGGACCTATTCCTAAGACTCCACTTTCCGTCTGTCTGTCACCAGGCTGTATCTCATGAAGCGTAATAGCTATATACATATATATAGCTAAAAAACAGAATAAAATAAATATTTAATAGGGGGCTCCCATACAACACAGTTTTTTTCGGCGTTTTTGCCTTGTGGTACGGAACGGAACCCTTCATGTGCGAGTCCGACTAGCACTTGGCCAGTTTTAAATATTAATATAAATGTTTTACTCACGCCGTCTTCTCACGTTTTTTTCAATATTTAGCACAAAAGACCACCATAACAAATATTTTATCTGTTAAAGAAAACTGGAACTGGAAACACACTTCCGTACGCAAGGAACGTTTGAACAAAATTAAAAATATAGAGTAGACAAAAGGGGCTCGTGGCTAAATAATAACAGCCGCACGGGTTGATCTTCAAGGGTAAGCAAAGCTTGCCGAGGTCAGTCCCTGGAAGGGTGACTAAATCAATAACATACCGAGTTCCCCCGTACCTCGGAAAACACGTTAAGCTGTTGGTCCCAGCTGTCATTCGTAGATCTTTGACAGTCGTTACGGGTAGTCAGAAGCCTGAAAGTCTGAGACGTGGCAGTAAGGGTGACCTTACACGTTGTACAGTCAACAAAAGAGATAAATATACAGGACCGTCGGATATAAAAAGAAAGAAAGAAAATACATTTATTTAGCACACACTAAAAGACACACAATACACCAGATAGTCAGATAATAATCGTACATCAGCTAAAAACAAAAAAAAGAGATAAAAATAAAAAGTGCAAAGTTCGATGTAAGAAATTAGCAGGAATGTGTACATGTGAACATGTGTGTGTGTGTGTAGGTGTGTGTAGTTGAAGTATACAGGGTGGAATTTTGTAATGCCACCTGAAGGGAAAGTACTCTTAATAGTGTAGATAGAACATTTTACTCAAAGAAAACATTACTTTATTTTTGAATAGAAAGAAAACTGCATTCAAAGATTTTAGAAAATTCGCTTGCCACACCCGGGAATCGAACCGATTAAAATCTGTAAAAATTACACCCTGTACTTTTATTGCATTGATCGTTAGGATCAATTATAAGGATGAAATCTCTCTAACAAAGTTGATAAATTAAATGATAGGAAAACCTGACTTTTTTACATTTTTGCTCGGTTCCTAAAAATCACGCCTAAAAACACTTATCATCAGAAGTCCAATTCCCGTAATTAAAAACGTTCAAAATCTGATCGCAATCTCATCTCAGCGACAATCAATATCAATATCAAAAACTTGTCAAAATTGTAGGGAAGTTGAGGTATTTTGACAGTTTGACACTGAGATCAGAGTGAACGTTCATAAAATTGCGGGAATTTGCCCTTTTTTTTTCGGATGGGAAATCATCAAATGACCCCTCCCGCTCTGGGTGGAGCAGAAGGGAGTGTCAGACTCTTACTGACTAAAACCCACCCGTATTCCTTCCTTAGCCCTTTATGTTCCGGGCCAACGGTAACCCTTTCGGACAATCCCGCTGCGGGAATTAGCCCTCAGTTAGCCTATAACCTTCTTCAAGAATTGGACTTTCAAACGCAAAAAGATTATTTTTAATCCTACTGCTAGTTCCAGAGATTAGCAGAGGTTTCCAGAGGTTAGATTTGGTCTCGGCTGTCATTCGTGGATCTTTGATAGTCGTTACGGGTAGTCAGAAGCCCGAAAGTCTGACAACCAGTCATACCAAGGGGTATCGTATTACCCAGTAACTGGGTTGTGGAGGTCAGATAGGCAGTCGCTCCATGTAAAATACTGGTATTCAGCCGCATCCAATTAGACTGGAAGCTGACCCCAACATAGTTGGGAAAAGGCTAGGCAGATGATAATGATGAGTTCCAGAGATTAGTGCGAAACTTCGATCAATAATAGTACTAGATGCCCGATAAGCGCTTCAAAAACGGCCCGAAAAATACGAGCACCGTAACACCAAGATTTTGGAAGGAATATCTTTTTCGGCAAGTTTTTATCATCAAATATTTTTCATAAAATAGTAACACAATTAAATAGTAAATATAAATCAATTAGCAAATATTATGATTGTTTGGCCAATGTTTGCGACAACGCGCCAACTATTGTAACAAAAATTGAAGCATTGAAATGTAATTCCAAGAACTACGTCTAGTTCCAAATTCGAGTAAGTACGAAATTGTCAACAAAATGTTTTTAACCTTATTGCTTAGAAGTTAAGTTTCATTTTTGAATAAATATTTTTGTACTTATTATAAAAATGACTTTATTTTCAAGTGACATTTTAAATTTATTGCTTCGATGACAGAAGGACTTAAATATTAATCATTTGCAAACGTAATTAAACTTTATGTTAGTGTGTTAAGGTTTATAATAATCTGAAGTTGTTAATATTATGAAACTTTTTTCTATAGTTCGTAGTATGAAATATAAATGTTTATGTGTGTTTAAACGTGGTCACTTTAGCGACTTATTTTTGTCCCTAATCATTCATCTAGTACTATTATTGATCGAAGGTGCGAAATAAAAAAAACTACAGCTTTATCATATTAGTACAGATAGACTGGCCAGTACAGCATAGCAGTATATTTCCACAGAATTATGTGAATTGCTTCAACAAACAATTTATCATCGATCAATTGTGAACAGATGAACAATAGTTAACTATTGAAAAATCTAAATAATTACAGACACGTTACGAGCTAGGCGTTTCTAAACATATCTACTTAAAGATACGATCATTATGGTCTTTTGACATGTCATATAGGCTTTATTTAACGCTGGGCAAACAAGCCTTGTTGAATTGTATCGTAGGTATAGTTAGCAAAACAACTATGTGGATTGTGTTTTTTTTTGTAAGCTGTACCAGTTTGTTGGTGAATGGTTTTGGAAATGAAGAGATTCTGGTACGTTTTTTTTATAAAAAAAATAAATAGTTTTGACTACCACAAGTTTGGTAATAACCTTATTGAATAAATTTATTTAGCGCTGAAAGTACTTAAATCATCGTTTCTGTTATCTTCAAACGATTGACAGAAACAGACCTGAGTTTTAAATTCATTCATTTTCATTTTAATTTAATTTCCATGAATTGCTCAATAATGCCAAGCAAGTCATTATAGCTTAACCCCCTTACTGATAAACGTATTATATCAGATGAATAGTTACACACCGATTTCTCTCTTTCAGTCGTCCGTAATTAGACTTTCGAAAGAACAAGACAAAGCGTTGTGTAACTATACAGACGCTATACAACGTTTATTAGTAAGGGGGCTAGTGTCTAGCCGGGTAATAATATGCTGGTCAATAATGTGATTTGAATTTGGAAACAACAAAAACTTTTAGTAAAAAAAATGGAGTACCTAGGTATCGTATTTTTTTATTATCCTTGGGAATAAAGTTGTTGTCATCGTCTTTGGTGAGCTTGAATCGTAGCACTGAGCGCTAGAATTTTTCGTTACTATCCGGATTCAATATAGTGTCATAAGACACTACTTTATCCTTTTGGTGAATAATCTACTATTAGTGATTTGTGTTGCAAGTGGACTCAAATGGATGAATGAAAAATGTAAACAAATGATTTTTTTTTTTCTAATACATTTTTTTTTCTTTTTTACTTCTAGGGTAAAGGACAATGGTTAGTGCTAACCATTTTGCAGTGCGAGGACCCAGAGCAGTATGAGGTACAATTCGAGATGACTCGGAAGAAGATCAACCGAACCCACGACGCTTTCAGCTTTCATGCTGACCTTGATAGAGAACTCAATGACACGTACGGTGTAAGTTTTAAGCCAGAGACAAACCTGGGGCAGTATTATATGAAGTAGAATTTAGCCCAAAAAAAAAATGTGACATTCGCCTGCCGCCTGGCAGGAATGACAGGATGTGCTAAGTAAGGTAGACCACGAAATTCAAATTATCTTACGTTTTTTTGCAATTTGCAGGTCAGTGTCAGGTAAGTAGTGTGTTTATTAAAAAATGATTCGCGACCGAAACCAATATGACTTCAGATAATTATAATATCATTAGAATCAGTAATACAACTCCTTGAGTTACAATTGGCGTCAAATGTCATGATTTTCATGAAATAGTCATTCAATATGGTAATATGAGTTGAATTGATGATTTTTATGATTATAATTCTTTATATAAATATTTGTTACGGCCGAGAATCATATTTAGATCAACATACAACTTGATACTGGCCTGCAGAAAACGTAAAAAAAAATTGAATTTCGTGGGCTATCCTGACACTCGGCTTAAATTAAAATGGTTGTTAATGTTTTCAGATAGACATAATTGCAAACAAGGAGGTGGATGGCGGCTTCAAATTTTATCAACAGTTAACTGACGAGAGTTTCTGTAACATGGCTAAAAAATATGTAGGCTCCAACTGGCCAGAAATCCTCACAAAGGCAAAAATCGATCCTCCAGATTGCCCTGTGCCTGCGGTAATAATATGAATTTATCTATCTACATATACAATATGACGGACGTAACTTGGCTGGCCTGAGTGCCTATGCGAACTTTCGCGCATGTTCTCTCACTCACACTCGCCTCATGCCACCATTTGGTTCCTAAAAAACGTACGTGCGCAGCCTTCTGCGCGAAGTTCAGGCCCGTCAAGTTACGTCGGTCGTATTGTACTAATCAATACTAATAATAAAGCTGATGAGTTTGTTTGTTTGCACGCCCTAATCTCTGGAACCACAAGTCGGATTTGAAAAATTATTTTTGCATTTGATACCCCAATTCTCGAGGAAGGTTATTGGCTAATATCTTTACCACCCTGCTACGACCCTTAAGAGCCCAGCAATAACAAAAAAAAAGTCAGAAAGAACGTTAAGCGAAAACGAAGTAATAGCGCGGACGGGCGATGCGATGCGACGTGGTGGTCGAAATTTCACGCGGACGAAGTCGCGAGCAGTAGCTAGTATCTATAGTAAAAAAACAAAATCGCTTTTCGTGCTTGTGTAACTGCTTAGTTCTACTAAACAGCACAATGGATTTTGTTTTCACCACTATTTAGAGCGTCCAGTTTCATTGGTGAAATTCAACCTTATTGTAAAACATGACAAAGTTCAAATTCCATAGCACCTAAAATTTATTTAGGACCTTTTTTAACAAACTAGCTGTGTACAACTCTACAATGATCTGTCTCCACAGATTATCTACTAAAATATTGTACTATTTATTTTTAGGGAAGTTTCAAAATCGAAGACTACGTCATAGATTATCGGGAGTTGGAAGAGACGGGTATGTATGGGAAGTACGACACTTATGTATACATTACGTACATGGGCCAGAGAATCTCTTGCATTCGTGTGCTCGTACAATTTGAGAAGAAACGCGAAGACGATGACGATGATGATTATTAAATCTAGAAGCCCTATCATATTCTGACTCCTGAGATACAAGTATCTTTTAACTTAGTTAACGAGCCAGCTGTTCAATCTGCGCTTGAGCAAAACTACAATCACGTTTAGTGTATGACTAACTTTAAGTACAGAAGCCAGCATATCAAGCTACCCGAAACTGTTAAATTTTCCCATTCAACTTTGGACCTTATAATTTAGCGATAAAGTGGAAAATCTATTAAAGAAATTTGACAGATTGTATACAATAAACTTATTATTTATTTATATTAACCAAATCATACATCAATTTGACGTCTAACAATAAAAGTATTTTTTAATACAGTTGCTCAAAAAGTGGTGTATTGCAGGGACGTATAGCGTTCGGGATGTGGGCTATTACATACTAGTGCTTTTTTTTTACCTTTCCCGAACTCGTGCGTTCTCTTTCCCAACTGTCAAAATAATGTCTATTAAAAAGAAAAACCAACCATGAAGTTTTTACTAAAGAGTTTTTGTGATTCATACAAATACGTATATTTCTAAAAAGAAGCTACTAATTTATTTCAATATCAGATTTAATGATTTAATTGAATGAGTTAGGTTAGGTTTCATTTCATTTCATCTCATTAAATTTCATTTTTATTTCATATCAATAAAAAAAATATACTGAAGACTAAGCTGTATGGATAGTTCCCTTTGCCTACCAAAATGGGTGAAGAAAAAAAAACTCTGCATATATTCTACGGTTGGCGCCATTTTCCAGAAAAAAATATTAGTTAGTTGAGTTTGTTGTGTTTTTATTATTTTATTAAATTGCTTCATTTTTTCGCAACTGTATTAAAAATAGTCGTTCAGTACACCTGCGGAACCGTCATTGCAACTTGTTCCGACTGTCAACCCTCGCCTTCGGCTGCGCCTCGGCTCGGGTAGACATTTGTCGGAACTCTTTGCAATGACAGCCTTTCCGCACTTGTAATGAAATATACTATTACGCTATAATATCTAGTATTTTTAGTATTTTTGTTTAAATTAACCCTTTAACCGCCATCACCGTAATATTACGTGTTGTAAGAATAATACCTCAGTCGCCACGTCGGAATATTACGTAAAACTCCTGTCATTTAAAAATTGTTCAAAAGATATTGAATTTGCTTACTAAATCTTAGTATACTTCGTGTTAATACTTTATTTTAAACAGTACTAGATACATATTTTAGCTAATTAAATGAAATAATTAATAGTTCTCAATTCGTGACACGTCTAAATATCAACCTACTTCGCCGAACCCGTGATTTCACGTAGACTAGTGTTGTACCACATATGAAACTCCTGATGCTAAATTAATAACAAACATCCTGTTTTTTATCAAACTATCAACTAAACATTCATTCAAATTTCATAGTTTATTAACGATTTAATTATTTATTAAAAACCAAATAAGCTTAAGCACAAAATCGTAATAAAAAAGTGTAGAAATCAACAAAGAAATATAAATTACCGACTTATGCCAGTACGTCACTAGTGCAGACGATCCGCGAACGCCGTCGCCGTAATTGTACGTGCGGCTCAAGGTCAACTATAGTCATATTTTGAATAAACGTCAGTTGCGCTAGCGCCATCGCCGTGATAACACGTGCTCTCTTTATTATTATTTCTAAACTAGTGTCGAGAAGTTGTCGATAATGTTATACGACGACGAAGAACTATTAAATATATTGCAGCAATCAATTAATGATATTAGTAGTAGTGGCAGTTCAACGGATAGTGATAATGAATCGGTAAATCACTTATTTGTTTTTCTAGTCTGTTTATTTATCCTACAGTCAAAAAGACAGCTAGATAATAATAATATGTATATTTACCTATTTATTTTGTTTTAAAGAAAAAATAAAGTTGATTTAGTTATTTTATTTGTTGTTAATATTATGTCCCAATATTTTAACACTTTATACATTAATCGTAATAAACAGATCAAATTTTTACATTTATGTCATTTTTAAATGTCATGCTGTCATTTTTGTCCGCAGGATAATAGACTAGATAACGTATGTTTGAAAAAAGAAAAGAAATAAACCTTTGATTAAAAATAAGTAAGTTTTATTTATTTCATTAGTTTGTTTATCGATAACTATATTTTACAACACTATGCAAAATTGTACCTAAAGGTTGCTGGCGCTAGATGCACTCCACGCGAATTATGACATGGCGGTTAAAGGGTTAACTACTAATGCAATATAAAAGCAAAAAATAAGAAACAAATTATTTTATTGAACATTAGAAATGGGGGCCTAATCATACGGAAAATGGCACAAAACTTAAAACCTCTCATTTCGAAAGGAAATAAAAACATATCGTTTATTTGAAACAACGCACACAAACAAATGTTAAACAAACATTAGTTTACGAACGTTTCCTGAGACCCACTGAAAGTAGGAATTATAATTTTTCCTACTTTTTAAATAATATAAACATATCTGTACCAATCACTCATGTTTGCAAAGAAATAAATTATTTGATTTGATTTTACACTTTTATTTCTTTTTATACAAAAAATCCGCTGTCGAATCGATTTTTTTTACCGACTTTAAAAAAGGAGGTGCCTAATTCGGTTATTTTTTTATTTAATTTAATGTTTTACTCTCGCCGCCTCCTCACGTTTTTTGCTAATATTTTGCACTGAACGTTTATCTATGAAGAAAAAACCACATAGCATAATCAGCGAAGTGTTCCAGTCCAGTAACAAAATTATAGTCTTCAAAGACAGGATACATCGTCTGTCTAAGATATATTTTTATTGAGATGTGGTAGATAGATAGATAAACCATTGATTGTGTGTACAAAGTCCAAAATGTTACGGAAGAAATCTCTATAAGGTCAAATTTTATTAGCTAGTGAAACTCCACCGTTGCGATGGGTATTGATATCTAAATCTAAAACTGATAAAACAGAAAAAAAAAGATGTTTCGTTTCTTGGGGATTGCCCTACTACAGCCTGCAGGGTAATTGCGTAACACACTGCCAATTACAATGCCTTTCTTGAATGTTTAAGATTTTGTGCGAAGATAAATAAAAGAAATGTAATTAGATAAGTATAAATTATAAAAAATTTGTTCACTTCACCACATTTTGTTTATTTTTTCAATTAAGGGCTGATTTTTCAATAGTCAGATAACTTTTATCTGAAGTATAAATCTGACAAATTGACATAATTATCTATTCTCTATACAAAAGCTGTTAAACCGCAATATTTATTCCTCAGATGAAAGTAGTTAAATTTGCTTTTACTAGTTAAATTTTCGTATTTACCTGTCTTTTTTTGTATTTTTTACTTTAAAAGTAACGAAAAACATAACGAATGTATGTTACAACAAAAGTAAGTATGTTACATTTTAGTTTGTAAATTTCACCGTACAACGCCTTGGGTTTTTTAACCCTAATGTTTTGCATGAACACTTAAATAAATAAATGACTTACCTGACGACCAGCTCGAACTGATGATGATGTAAGAGATGCTTGTTGCTAGGCAGCCGCGCAGCCAAGTCGCGCACGAGGGCGGCGCGCGCGCCGGCCGCTCGTAGCGCGCGCACTACGCCCGGGAGAGACTTGCGCGCGTCTGCGTAGCGACACTCGAATATCGCTGCGATGCAGGAGCGTAGGACCTACGGAAAAATAAATCAATCATATTTCTTTTGTTTTCATTTTTAGGGTTCCGTACCCAAAGGGTAAAAACGGAGCCCTATTACTAAAACTTCGCTGTCTGTCCGTCTGTCTGTCACCAGGCTGTATCTCAAGAAACGCGATAGCTAGACAGTTGAAATTTTCACAAATTATGTATTTCTGTTGCCGCTATAACAACAAATATTAAAAACAACATACAACAAACGCGATTTTTTTTGCCCTTTTTTGCTCGATAATAATAATGGCAACAGGTAGGCACTTGAAATATTCACAAAATACTCAGTTGTATTTTTACTTTAATAATAAATAATAAAATGAAATAAATATTTGAGGGGGGCTCCCATACAACAAACGTGGAAAAGTGCTTGGTCTTCCATGAAACGTACCTCTAGTCTCCTAGCTGAGTTGGTAAGCAGTAGATGTCCGTAGTCCGCAGCGCCTGTGGGCGGCGCGGCCGGCGGGACTATGCGGGCCTGAGGTGGACGGAGCGCTGTCAACCTGGAAAACATCGTTCATTACGTAGGACATTCACGATCGTTGTAAAACCATAGTGTCAAAGCAATGTAACTTTTATCACAGTAAGATAAAGTAGCTATCATTGCGCGTTTGTACGTTATCTCTGTCGAATTACGGACTCCGGTCGCAGACCGCCATCTGTCACTCAAAAGTTTTGAAAAGTGTTTTGGAATTGCATAGGGTTTATATACACATACATACATAATCAGCCTATAATGTTCCCACTGCTGGGACACAGGCCTCCTCTCGGTGAGAGGGAGAGTTTATATATAATGTTGTAATCATGGTAATAGAAAATAGGCAACTATTTATATGGTTATAACAGCTCTATATTAGATCTCATGTTCATGATCGTATTTCCGAATATACAAGGTTATTGGTAAAACATTAACAACCTCTTAAGAGGTCATTGTACTCATCATTATGAACAACTTTTTCTATGGGATCAAACTTGAAATCGCCAAAAAAAAAATTTGCTGTTCCCTACATTTTGACTATGTAGTTAGACAAAATGTAGGGAACAGCAGTTTTTTTTTTTTCGCAATTTCAGGATTGGTCCCTTAGTAAAAGTAGGGTGGATAGGGAGATTAGTGATTATAATGGTGTTTTTGATAGGGTGTTTGTACGTACTTCGGATTGGTAGTGCTTCTTTGCGCCACTTCTCTCATGACATCTCTGACTCGTGCGGCATCTAAGGGCGGGAGTGGAGGCTGGTGGATACGAGAGGACGCGCCCTCTGGCGGCCGTAAAATACGTTGCTGGAATGCCTGCAATTCAAACAAATATTACTATGACATTACTAAAAATATATATGAATATGGTTGAGCTGGATGGTTCTGATCCACGCGTCATGTTCGTGAACGGGCGCCGCCCGTCGGCTGAGACTGGTCATCTCTTAACTGCCAAGGCTTATTTTTATTTAATCTTATATTTTGAATTGTTTCTTCATTTGTTCTCACATAGAAGCAACAAGAATAATGTACCCAGGATTTTGTAATATCTTGAGTTAAAAGAGTGTCCATGGAGTTTCTTGCCCGTTCTTCTCCATAGAGATCCACTTTTTGGAATGGGCAACTAGCTTCAACTTTCTGACTAACTGACAGACTATTTAATTTTGAAAATTCAAAAGTGATGCTTTGAGTTTGAGTTTATCTTTATAATATACAAGGTGTTACCATGATCAAACTATTACCAAGAATTTCAGCAGAACCCGAAATATCAAAATAATTTTTATAAGCGTGTAGAAAGATACTGTTCAAGTGTTCATCCTTTGAAAATCTTGAGTGCATTTATAGCAAGTTTATTCTATGCAAGCATGAAAATTGATAAATTACGTTTTTATTAACCTGTGGATTAGGATTTTCGTTAAGGTGTAACTGCATCGCTAAATCTTGTAAATGCTGCAGCTCCAGTTCTGGATTCAGAGACTCAAGTCGATTTTGTTCCGGAAGGTTTCTGAAAAAGAAAGATACAATTTCAAGTTTAAATCAAGGATGTTAACCTAGGGGTGGTATTTGCAATACCAGAAGTGTCGCAGTTGCCATTATATCTGTAGCTAGCTTCTGCCCGCGACTTCATCCGCGTGGAATTTCACATTCACCCTCTTACGGGTGGAATTTCGAAAAACCCTTTCTTAGTGGATACCTACTCTTCACAAAGAACACACCCTCCAAATTTCATGTCTCTAGGGCCAGAGGTTTAGGTTGTGCGTTGATATATCAGTCAGTCAGGACTTTGAATTTTATGTATATAGATAGATTTATATGGTGTACTTAATAAAGAGTATTCTATTCTATTCTACGACCTCGTAATTGCTTTACCACCTTAAAGTTGAATGTCACTTGCACGTCGTAAAACGTTGAGGTCTATTTTTACTTTAAGACCAATGTGACAATAAGATTAAATCTTAGTGTGCATTACACACGAGCGAAACGCGCGAAATGAGAACGGTGCTCAAATACACGAGCGGCATGTTGACGGTAGCCGTCGACGCGTCGCCGACTGCCGCAGACACGCGTTGACGACAGCTGTCGACACTCATCGACGGCTGCAGTTGTCTCTGCCGTCGACGCGTGTCGCTCGTGTGAGTGTCTGTCAAAAATGGCAAAGGTCGACTATTTTTTCCCGAAAGAGTTTCTTCCATTCCTATCTATTATATCTTCTGGACAGACTAAAATAACGTCTACATACTGCCCAAGGTCATCCCATATATCAGAGGCTCTCCAACCAATATTAAATTAAACGTTTTACCCAGTAACTGAGTTGTGGAAGTCGGAAAGGCAGCCGCTCCATGTCAAATACTGGTATCAGCTGCATCCGGCAAGACTGCAAACCGACTCCAACAAAGTTGGGAAAAGACTAGGTTGATGATGAAAATGACTTACTGCACAAGCTCGTCCCATATATCGGTGGCTCTCCAAGGCGGGCCTCTTTCAGCGACCAGTCCGTTAAAGAACATGGAGTCGAGTAGTCTCAGTGCGAACTGACACTGCGAGAGTCCGCGGGCTCCTAGGAAACCCATCTTGTGGAAGGTCAGGACTGGAGACGGGTGGATGCGGATTATTGTGAGGCAATGTCTGAAATGAAGACAGGTTTGGTTATCAAGTAAGTATTAGTAACAAATACGTGATTATGGTTGTAAGGTCGTCACAGGAAAAGACATTGCACACTAAAACGACATTTTCCTGGATTCATAGAGGGTCAACATACAGCCAGGACAGTAAAATAAAGATACCATGATAGATACTTTTAAATTACAGATTTCTTCCACTATTTTTCGATTCGAAAACCGGGATGACACTAGATGGAACGACGAAAATATGATAATATTATAATTATTTCATATTATTATATGTTGCTTGGTCCTTCGGGACAAAAAACTATGTTCATGATAAGTTGCGGTTTAATTTCAAAAGTTTCGAAATCCCCATTTCGAGTTTCATGCTTTTGAAAATTCTTTTTACGTGTTAAAAAAAAAATGTGCCATGTATACCAAATAACTCTTTAAACACCAAAAAATCATCCTACCTATATCCCTGCAGCAGCTTCGCTAAAGTCCTCATAAACACAGCCCTGATCTCCTTATCCATCATATGAGGTGGTGACGACGCCGGTGGCGGAGGGGCGAAGGCCGAGTCTGCAGACCGAAGCTCCGGCTGCAGTACTAACGCTAAGGCTTCTTGGAGAGACGAGAGGAGCTTGCCTTCCGGACGGGGGATGTTCACTCCAGCTGGTATGTGGAGGGAGCCCACGTCTAAGTCTGCTACTATTACGTCCAGCTGGAATGGTAAGATGAAATGATGTATACTTAAATTACGCAGACAAAACACAGGCAACGCCCACAGCTTTGATCTTTCTCTCGACTGTCTTGGAGAAGAATTTGGCCTTAACTATGATGGTCTGTTTGGTGAGCTTGCCTATGCCTAGCAACTTGTTGCAACCAGCCTTGTTGACAACGGGTACTTTGCTATGATGAGTTGGTTACGATAAAATTATGAGGTAAAAAAAAATTCTCAAAAGAGGTAAATCTTTTTTCCTTCGTTCAGTCTCTGGCCGACTGCTGGAAATATAGCAAAGACAGGTATACAAAATGTAGCAAGACCTCGCAGCTTAAATAAGACATTGTCACAAAAACCAGTCTCTTTTTTACGAACCTTAAGCAGAGGCTCGACTATATTCGCAGCTTCTTGCCGATTTCTAGACTCACCTTTCTACTTCAAATCATGGTCATGAATTATTGTTTGCTAATTCCAGAACATTTGTCAGTCCAGTCAGAAACAGAAGACATACTTTAAAACCTTTCGCTAACTCACCAGTTCCGAAACCTCCTCCTTCAAGCTGGAATGCACTCCGATCAGGAACGGTGTTGGAGTAGCCAACACTTCTGCTAACCCCGCTGGTAGTAAGGGTATGTATACGTGAGCATATCTGAAGGGGAACATGAGAGCCGCTAGGGCTCTGCATGCGGCCGCTAAACGGGCTGCTGCTAAGGAGACCAGCAGAACTTTGTGTTCGCTCATGACGGCGCACCATAGGGTCACCGAGTTGTGGATACCTGGAATAAAGAAGTTCTGGATGAAAATCAGAATAAAAAGTCGTTATTACATAGAAGATTAAAGTTTGATCAAGTATTAAAAAATGTCAACGTCATGTTTACTTTATTAAAAACAAAAGATCGATCTAACTTATCCAAAAAAGTATTGTCAAATAAAGTCCCTCAGACTGAATTTCGACCATGCCGATCAATCTCAGCGGACACCAGTCTTCGGTGCGGGAGATATTATAGTGCACAAGTGTGTGCGCAGACACAGGTGCACTTTCTCTTCCCTCTATCTCATAGTCCGATGGGACGGCAATCCGACACGACCGGGGAGAGATTAACGTACTTTCCGAGAGTACCACACCGCGAACTTCCAAACTCCGGGCTGTTACTAAGAAATTTCCAATGGAAAAACCCCAATACCCACGAGACCAACGGGGCAGTACCTACTTGGTTACTTCAATAGTGCAAGATTCTGTTTTTGCTAAGATAGTAATATTCTGCATGCGTATCGCCAATTACCGATCATCATCATAATCAAGCCGATAGACGCCCATTGCTGGTTATGAGCTCAAGCATTAACAACGACCGGTCCTGTGCTTCCCCCTCATCTAGTGGATTCCTGTGACCTTCACCAGGATGTCGGACCAACAACAATAGAGATCCGTCAAGAGCAAACAAATCACCTGGCAGATACATAAACACAAACACTTTGGTTAAGGATATCAAACTACATTCTTATGTCAGTCTACGTACCAAGCAACCTCAGCAGCATATAGACGGCAGTGTGTGTAACAGGCATGGGCGGCGCGGCGGGCGGCTGCAGCGCCTGGCGGTCGCCGGCGCCGATGCTGAAGCGCACCTGCGGCCCGCCCGCGCCCGGCACCAGCACGCCGCCCACCAGGTTACCGACTAACGTCTCTAGAGGCACTCCTAGGTTCTCCACCCATACTGTGTAGATTATACCGAGGCAGTTCTGGAATGGATGAATTTTGGGTTTTATAACTTTTCAACCATTTACATAAGAAGAATAACAGTGAAAGATCAGCAGACATTCCAACATCTAAGGGATAGCACGTATGATATCCCTACTACGACTAAACTTTTACACCGTTATAAGTTTCAACATAGAACAGTGTAACTTAGTCATTCTCATTACATTTTTGGTTTTCATTTTGATTTGATGCACAAGTACCGAATGCATGCCGTATGACCTTCCAGTTATCATGCAGAAAGAGCTGAAGAAACATTAAGCTGGCAAGAACTGAGGCGTTTGTTCAATAATAAAGGCTGCATTAATTTAATGCTGAAGTATTTCATGCATCCTAAATGACCTTCAAAGCAAACAAAAATTTAGAAGGACAGGACTAAGGGATTTGTTTAACAATGCAAGCTACTTAAAATTTTAACAAACGGTAGGCACCTTATCAAAGACCAAGAAGGACTTTCGTCTGGCTGTTTTATAATCAGCCATTTTAACTATTCCAGGTCAAAGACACACAGAACAGTCTTAGTACTTACTCTGAAGGTATCGATGTAGTCCTGTCTCGACACGATGACGAGGCATTTGGGAGCGTACATGATGCTGTGGTGGGTGATGTTTGGTACCGGTCGCGCTGATTCTAAAGATTCTTCGTCCTGTGGACAAGCGAAAGAGACATTTAAAGACAGAAGAAGAATGAGAAATAAAGATTGTAGGTTTTGTTTCTGAAATATCACAGAGCGAACAGCGAGCTGTCATTGTACCGAACGTAAAGTCATGTTCCGTTGAAATATTTGCAAAAATGTATAGTTATGTATCTTCAATACTCATAGTTCTAATTCCTATATACCAACAGTTATTTATCGTAGACCTGAAAATAACAATTAATTCATAATGATTTAATACAAATGAAGCAAAAGGAGTATGTACGGATAGTAGCAGGTCGCGTTCTGAAGATTCTGTCTACCCACATGGGAAGGAGGCGTTAGTTTATGTACTTATGTATGTTTTTTTTTTATTAGCCGTCGCTGTCCCACTGCTGGGCAAAGGCCTCCCTACTCTCCTTCCACCTCTCTCTGTCCCGAGCTGCCAAGGACCAATCTTTAATAGAGGAGTCCAGCGCATCCCACCATATCCGTCTGACCCTGCCGCGATGTCGTTTGCCATTAAGCGGGACCCACTGGGCCGTAAGTTTCAACATGCGGCAGATATGTCCAGCCCAATTCCATTTAAGCATGGCAGCTTTCACAGTATGATAATATCCTAAAATAATTGAAAAACTAAACCTCATGAAAGAACTCCTATGTCAACGGTCAAGACATTCAAACTGCGATAAAAAGGCGCATAAACTGTGCGATAGCCGTCACAGCCAGGATAATGGCAAAAATAACGTGATATGAGACTGCAAAATGAGTATTTTTTATGGCGCCCTACGCCCGCCTCCCTCAAATCATAATAGGGTGGATGGTGGGGTCGTAGACGGAATCTCATGTTGCTGTATGATAGCTGCCGACAGCTAGTAAACAAGATTTTCGATAAACACTTCAATTTCAATTTAACTTGATTCTGGCTAAGTGATTATGGAATAATCGTTAAGAAATTACAGGAGTGGGATGCTATTAATAATTTAAAAATCGTCCTAGCTAGATGATAATAACAAAAACAGCTAGCTGATAAAGATATTGAGTTTTTTTTTTCATTTAGGTACAGCCATACAGATATTGGTAAGGCAGTTGTGCAAAGAAACCACAAAACTGTCAAACAACATTGACCCTCATAAGTCATAACATAAACAATAAAAAAGACTTCTTGTAAGTATTTATTTATTAATCAGGCTCTTCAACAAAGAGTACACTATTACTTTACAATTTGCACATAGCAAACTTAAGACTAATTGCCTAATTACTTAAATAAAAGAACAGCATGCACTTACATTACGCGCAGATAATAACATGCAAGGTTCTTCTTAAAGATACCTCCATATCTCAATATCTTAATTGGTATGCAAACGTAGCTGTAGGTCGCAGTGCCTATCGATAACTCGAGCACAATCGATTCTTCGACCCTCGTCGCTTATCTCACTTGACGACGAAGATGCGAACCATTGGCATAAAGATCTACAGAAGGCTCCACACAATGAGCAAAAACTTTAACTGTAACGTGCACGTATTGTGATCTCAGTAATTCCAGTCGTGGGTGCGCTTGCATTCGCTGTATGTGAAACGTGTCTATGTGTTTCGATCAATAATATAGTCTTGCCCCCTTACTAATAAACGTTGTATAGCGTCTGTATAGTTACACAACGCTTTGTCTTCTTCTTTCGAAAGTCAAATTACAAAGAGAGACAGAGAGAAATCGGTGTGTAACTATTCATCTGATATAATACGTTTACTAGTAAGGGTGTAAGTATGTGTGCGCGCGTTTTCCTAGTTGTATGGTTCTGATCTTTTGCACTGTTCTGTGCTTTTATTACCAGCAAAACGCATTCAATCAATCTACTGCCTAGCCTTTTCCCAAATATGTTGGGGTCGGCTTCCTGTCTAACCGGATGCAGCTGAATACCAATACTTTCCATGGAGCGACTGCTTATCTGAGCTCCACAACCCAGTTACTGGGTAATACGACTGGTTGTTAGACTTTCGGGCTTCTGACTACCTGTAACGACTGTCAAAGATCCACGAATGACAGCCGCCTAGTCGGGACCAACGCCTTAACGTGCTTTCCGAGACACGGAGGGGTCTTGGTATGTAAAGATGGTCACCCATTCACAGAGCAACCGCGGCAAGAGTAGCTTAACCTGATCGATCGCCCCGTACGGCTGTAATTATTTAGCCACAAACTAATGCACAAAATGGTTGAAATTGAACAGGGGGCCTAAAAAGGCCACTTTGGCAGAATCATAAAAGGATAACATTATGAATCATAATATGGCGAAGACAGTCCCCGTTTTTCTTTTTTTCGCTGCACTACGTAGGTATAATCAAAGAGATTAAGGCGATTGGCACACTGCCACGCACCACGCTGCATGTTGCGTGTCGACGCACCTACGCGCGTTCCTGCGGGAGTGCAGATCTGCATCATCGTGCGGGTTTTTTGCGCACTCACGCGCGTAGGTGCGTCTTGTAGATTCACGCACGGCGGCTCTCATTTATCTGTGGTGGTCGTCGTCGTGGTCAAAATCACGCGCGGCACTGCGGGATTCGGTGTGCCATACCTTGCGTCTCGCCCCGCACCTACGCGCGGGGGTGCATGTTTCTCCGCGTGTATGCGCGTGATCCGCATGAACGCGCGTGGTTGCGTTTTCAGTGTGTTGGACTGTGCGTGTTTTCTATACAAACGGAGATACTTACAAGTAACGTTACAACACGCAGTCACGCAACATGCAGCGTGGTGCGTGGCAGTGTGCCAATCGCCTTAGATTGGATTGATTGGTATTTTAGCACAGACAAAAAAAAAAACTAAAAACTCCTTCACCAATGGGATTTGATATGATTAACTTAACAGTTAACTGTCCATTACGATTCATAATGTTATCCTTTTACGATTCTGCCAAAGTGGCCTTTTTAGGCCCCCAGAACCATTGTATATATACTTGCACC
The DNA here is from genome assembly GCA_948474745.1 of Oligia latruncula. Classification (NCBI taxonomy): domain Eukaryota; kingdom Metazoa; phylum Arthropoda; class Insecta; order Lepidoptera; family Noctuidae; genus Oligia; species Oligia latruncula. The sequence goes on from OX419700.1 coordinate 13,395,603, forward strand.
GGTTTCTTACAAAGACGTTTCGCAGAAGTAATGCTATAAGGGTTTGAGGAATCATGCCCATTATTGGTTTTCTCGTTATTTAGCTTCGAAGTAATGGTTCTATGGAAGGCACGTAGTTGAGGGTAGCTAAAAAAAGGAATTCGCTAAATGCGAACAATTCGAGCAATACCGGAAATAGAACAGCGATTTGATAAAGAAAATAAACTGGAAACTCAGCGTATTAACCAGCATCTCAATTGCGAAACACGGTTTTAATAACAAAACAATCTGAATCATTTTGAAGGATATTGCTAATCCATTGCTTCTTTTAATATGTTCGTAAAATTAGTCTGCTCAACAACCTAAGGGGGAAGCGCTAAGGTAGCCCGCGAAATTCAAATTTTCTTACATTTTTTGCAATTTGCTGGCCAGTTTTCAGAATCAGAATCAGAAATCAGTTTTCAGAATCAGAATCAGTTTGAGATGGTACAGAATACAATGTTTCCGCTACATTCTACCTTACGGCGTGCAAAAATAAAAGTTAACATTACATTGATATTAAAATTAACCAGACATCAAAAATTAATACACATAAATAAATTGTCACATAAAAAGTTAAGTTGTACGTTGATTAAAATATGATTCGCGACCGTAAAAATATGTATTTACAGAATTATAATCATTAAAGTCATCAACACAACTCCCTAAGACCAGCAAATTGCAAAAAACGTAAAAAAAAAATGAATTTCGCGGGCTACCCTGGCGCTTTCGCCTTAAATAACGCAATTAATGTTGTTGAACGGTCAAAATGAAAGCCATTACTACTCGTAGTGTGTTACGCGATTACCCCGCTGATAAGGAACAACTGGTTTTATTTTTCGCGATTTCAGTGTTTTTTTCCCATTATCCAATAGTAGTTGTTCATAATGATAAGTACAATGACTCTCTCTCTCAACTCTTTAACCTTTTGAACGCCAGAGCATAAACGCACGCGCGTGCCCTCCACGCCAAGCCACAATTTGAAATATTTAAGGTATACAAATAAAAACACACAAAAGTAATGATGGTCTGGGGTAAAGATTGTGGTGGTTGAACATGGACTAAACCGATTTAATTGTTTATTTCGTGATAAAGTGCACCGCATTTTTTGTCACATATTTATGTCGCTCGTAATAGGATAGGCGACACACGACTTGCGTACAGGGCACGCGCTTGCTTGTCACGTATATGTGACAATGGCGTTCAAAGGGTTAAGAGGTTGTTGATATTTTTCCATATCTAATGATCTTTTTGCATTTGACAGCCCAATTCTTGAGGATGGATCCTTGGGAGCCGAGCACGAAAGTCAGAAAGACCACTAAGTGAAAACGAAGTTATAGTGCGGACGGGCGATGCCGATGCGATGCTACGGGGTGGGTCGGGGACAGAAGGTCTAGGTTTCCTCACGATGTTTTTTTTCTACAGATGTCAGTCATGTCCAAGATACACTCAGAAAGTACATAATACACCTTTTATTCTTCCAAAAGCATAGCTTCTGAAAGCATTCTTATTCCCTTGACAACAAACAACGGTGTGTAACATATTCCAATATATCCAACAGATAATCCCGGCTGTTGACATTCGACAAGATTAATTAATCCCCACACATAATCAAGATGTATTCAACTACTAATTACATGCACGAACAGATTAGCCTCATACATAGGGCTGCCATCACCTAAATTAGTGACCCCGGATAAAAACTTCAAAAACCCCGGACTCCCTCGAAATAAAAATTACAATAAAATAAAAACATATTTTTTGTCATAAATATAGAATATCAAATTAAACCTCAACAATACAAAAAAATAAATGAAACGCTTAATTTATTAAATTATTAATCAATTATACACTCTTCTCTATGTGAAAGGTATTCTGGTAACAAAAATAATTAGGAACACTCTTCTTTTTGGAATCATTGAAAATTAAAAAAAAAAAGTAAATCAAAAGCAAATTATGAATTGTCACGAGCGCACAGATTTGCCGCGCGGCTAATTTTTAACTATGATTTATGCTTTAATTTATTGCAAATCATTCAAAGTCGGATTTTCCCTAACACAGAAAGTGTCCGGGACACTTTTTCAGTACCCCGAACGGCGCCCGGGCGCTCCCCGGACGCCCACCAAACTAGGACAAATCCGGGGAAACCCGGACGGATGGCAGCCCTACTCATACATAGCCTGGAATACAGACACGTTAGTATAGTCCGTAATACCACCGAGACTCGACGCTTCCGCCGGCGACGCGGAAGCAACGCAATCGTAATAATGAAGACTTTGATTGTGTACTGCGACTTTTAGTCGCAGGAGGTTGTGCTGTATGGTATATGGGAATTTGACGGAGTTTTGATGAGTGTGAGACTTTTTCGAAGGTTGGGGATGATGAACCGACGAATGAGGTAAGGAAACTTCGATCCAGAATCGTAGAAAGAAAAGCATTCCCCCAATTCGAAAACTAATGGTTTACATATAAGGTATAATGGGCCAAGACAGTGGTTAATCAATTTGGACTTCATCTGCAGCCTTGACAGTCTGAACAACACCTCGGACGCCGCAATAAACGTGGCCACCTCCTGGGCTGAATCAGTATAAAATAAGCAACATATATGTACCGTCAAAACGAAATGAAGAAGAAGACTCGGTGTCTAACACCTATACGATATACGATTTTTTACTCCTAATTATCAACAAACTTCATTCTGACTACCAGTCTTATAAAATTAAAACCGCTCAAAAGAAGAATTACCTACTTTAAATAAACGTTTCCCAGAAAATCTATCCCAACCCTGGTATACGTTTAGATGGCTTACCTAATACAAACTTTGAATCAAAGTTTTCCCATAAATTCTAAACCAAACTGTTTTTTGGCTTCACTTGCTTACTTAGTTAATGATCAACAGCATGGTTTATATACCAACTACATATACATAATTCCACAGTAAATATTACCTATATAAGGCCCGACCACACATGCGGAATCGTCGGTACTACTGTGGACTGTGAAGTTATTTGAACACATGCCTGTCGGCAAATATTAGGCAGCTGTAAATTACGCCATTTTAGAATAATGGTAGTCAAATATCAACAAATAGAAAAAGGTGAATTATAGTAGAAATAATAATATACAGAGTGGATTTTTGAGACGAGGCAAACAGGGCAGGTTCCTTATGCTTAACCGTTGTACCTAAAGGAAAACGGTTTTAAAAGGTCCCTTAGCTTTTGATCTGCTTTTAGGTACAGAATAAAAAAAATACACTTAGAACATGTGTAATTGTGCAATTTTCCCAAAAACTTTTTTTTGTTATGGCAATTGATCCTGTCTATAAGGATCAAAAAACTCTATGAGACGAACAAATCAGAAATTGCAACAAAACTTTTCCCATACATTTTGTATAGCTACAAGGGTCAAGGTACCCTTTACTGTCACATCTCAAAAATCCAACCTGTATTGTGCTACAAGCCCGTACTTTCGGGCTCGATCGAAGCTCCGAAACTCCAAAAATTCCAAATGCACCAAAATCGTACCCCTTTAAACGATTCCTTTAAACGACAATCTAGGTACTCCAAAAGCGAAATTTCAGCGGTGATCGAATAAGACAGGTAGAAAATTGAGTTTTCCACCTCGATGGAAATTGACATGTGTATCAAATATGAATATTGCATCGGAATCGAATCGTAGATATTTTATAGCGTGAAGGGTGTAAAGTTTTATCAAAAGTCCCTTCCCAGTTTCTGCCGGCGGCTTCGACCGCGTAGATGTCGGTAATTATCCCACGGGAACGTGCTACCGGGATAAAAAGTAGCCACTTAGCCAGAAAACCTTCCCCAGGATGCCATCTATCTCCTTGCCAAATTTTATCGAAATCCGTTCAGTGGTTTAGGCGTGAAAACGTAACATACAGACGGGATTACTTTCGAATTATAATATTAGTATGGATTACAAAAGACAGCCCCCAAAACACCAACCCTTCACCACTCCCTAGTACTTTAGCCTGGTAGAAGAAGTAGCGCAACAAACTTCCCAGTAGCACAGCTGTCTGTAAAGTTGGAAGAACTTGTAGAACAATCTGAACGAGTCAACTAGAAACAAATTGTAGCCAGGAAAGATTTTCCGTTTGTTTCAAGAGTATCACTTGTGTAGCGTTACATTGTTATAGAATATTATCTCCATAAGGCTTTCAAACAAATCTTCTATCCTCCAAAACTTCCTAAATCCTACATCGTCCCCTTTTTTGATTCCATTGTTGTTGCAATTATGACAATTGGTTCATTAAGACTTACAGCCAAATAAACAAACTGATTAAAAAAATCAGGACCCTTTTTATGTTAAGCCTCCTACACACTTACGGGACGGGAGTATCCAGCGGTTCAAAGCCGTATCAGACTTGCTTGGCTTATATTACATCACGCCTGTAATCCGAAGTTAGGCAAAGGTGAACCTTAGCATATACACCCATATTTTGCCATAATTGCAAGCCCATTGCCATCAACCGAACACAAATCCAGACTCCGGGCTTGATAGTAAAACACTTGCTTGGCATATTCGAGGTTTATTCTGTGCTATTTCGAAACGTATTTACTACATACTGGAATCTAGCCCTTTCTAGCATATGGTTGCAATCTCTTAAAAGATTACTTGCTTCTTCCACTATAAAGATTTTATGCAACGACCATTTTTAGGTTAACAGCAAACAATATTCATCTTCACCAGTACAGAAGGCGTTGCTCCCTTTTTGTATTATGTGTGTGTACTTGGCAAGGAATATTCGCATTGCTTTGTCTTTTATTTAAGGCTTTGTCTCCCTTTGAGTTTTGACCCGGATTCCGTCTTGGGAGTATTGTTTATAAATGTGAAATCAGGAAACCGTGTGTCCTATTTCCGAGGATTCAGTTTTCCGTCGCTTTGTTTTTCCTTACTTTGAAGAAAGCGGATGTTTGTAGGTTTCGGGCAGAGAAAAGTATAAAAACTTTAGTAGGTACTAAATGTTTTAATATCTTGATTTTTTTATTTAATAGTTAGTATTTTTTGGTTCCTTTCATCTTGTCTGTTTATATGTGCTGCTTATGGGTATAATCTGTTATCTAAATAAATATCTATCCAAATAAACACAATTTATTTAAGTGTTTGTTTGTAATCTCAAAATATACTTACGGTACCTACTTATAACAAAAATAACAATTTTTAACATTTTTATGTCTGTCTGTGTGTTTATCCGTTTTTTCCGGCTGGGCCGATTTTGACAGGACTTTCAGACAGATATTGGCAGACAGCCGATATTATTATTTTCCGACATCCACGCGAAGTCGCGGGCACAGCAACTTTGGAATAAATTGTCATGTTAGACTCTTGCCCAGAAGGACTAAATGCGAAGCTAAAAGGTGCCCCAAAATCTAAAAGTAACATCAGTTTACCAACAGTGCCTCTATTTTACCTACATAGCTGTAATATTATAAGAAGGGTTTAACTCAGTACAGCCTGTACGGCAACACTCCATTTCAGTTCAGTACGAGATGTGAACTGACCTTTAGACGATCAGGGGCGGCCACTCATCCGTGCTCCGGGATTCGACGTAGTTAGAATCTTTCAAGCGTATTAACGTCTTAAATATTTCCTTTTAAATCTCTCGCTGTTTCCGCTTCAAATTGTTGTTTCATCTTGAGATAATGAATTAATTGTTTGAAGCGCGAAGTCTTTCATTTTGTTTTTGATAAGCTTTTGTTCTTGAATGAAATTTAAAAATTCAACCAGGAACAACTTTGTTTGCAATGACGCCTTATTAATTCGTCATCGTCATCGCTTTCTTTATTGATACTTAACCAATCAGCAGATTCCCCTTGAGACACAGATTACTTACTTATAAGTTCAATTTATTGCAGTTCTCAGTTGAACTGAAGCATCCTTCTTCCGCTGTCTGCATCTAGGTTGCGTTTAGCGAATCCTGAATTAGTAGTGTAAGCTTAAGCCTATAGAGGTATGAGGAACAGGGTGTAAAGTTCACTCATCCTCCATAAAAAAGGGAGGATCCTCCAACCAGACGTGTGTTGTGTCTGGTGTGCAACTGCCCGATGATTCACGTCGGGCCGTTGTATCTATGCTAGTTGCGCGGTAAACTCTGATTGCGAGATGCAGGTTTTTGCGTGACGTCAGTAAGACGCGTTGCTCGCATGTGGCGTTGTAGATACCGCTACAAGCCTTCCTAGACCATCGACCTGGGGCCAGTTTAGCCTGCAACCAAAAGCCCTTCTACCGCTATAACCAGTGCTATACCCATCCGCGCCATTTCTTTTTCTTTGTCCTACTCGTTTAATCGGTGAAGGAAACCTGGGAAATATATCTATACATATAAAATTAAAAGTCCTGACTGACTGACTGATATTTCAACGCACAGCCTAAATCGCTGGTCCTAGAGACATGAAACCCCTAAGAGGGTGAATGGGGGGAGGGGGTAATTTCACGCGGGCAGAAGCTATAGCTAATATAAGTCTGAAATCGCCAACCCGTATGGAGCAAGCGCAGTGATTAATGCTCGAGCCTTCTTTGTATGACAAGAGGCATTTTCCCTGCAGTGGTACAGTAATAGGCTGATATTATTTTTAGTCATTTTTACTCCTTTTTGAATGATCGGCCTTTCTGCTAATATTTAGCCAGTTCCCTGCTCAGCTTGGATTTTTTGCTCTTTACTACTACAAGGAGCAGTGGTGGCTGGAGGAGTGGTGGTCCAGTGGTAACAAGCGCGACTTACGAGTTGTAGGTCGTAGTTTCGAACCCTGACAGGCGCTTTACTTTATGTAAATTATTTCATCACCACTGCTCTCAAAACGGTAAAGGAAAACATCGTGAGTCCTAGAACCAAAAATTCGAAGACATGTGACATCTACCAACCCGCACTGGGCCCGCGTGGTGGATTACGGCCCACTCTCTCTCACAGAGAGGAGGCCTGTGTCCCAGCAGTGGGAACATTATAGGCTAATTATGTATGTTATGTATACAGCTACAACATTACATAAATCCATACGTATATTAGGACAAACAAACAAATCCCCAATACACACGGTGGTGTTATGTGGTAACAATGTGCTAATGAACAAACAGACAGTATTGATTGCCTAATTAACAGCATTCATTCGACAAATGTGCAAATAAAGCGGACGTTGTTTTAGTGCAACTGTGGCAGAATTTGTAATTTTGTATTTAAATACGCACTTTATATCCTGTTACGTGTTGTATACATACATACACATATACAGGACTAGCAACGCCCCACGGTTTCACCCGCATAATTGTCAATCCCGTGGGAATATCGGGATAAAAACTATACTATGTCCTTCCCCGGGATGCAATCTATCTCTCTGTAAAATTTTATCGAAATCCGTTCAGTGGTTTAGCCGTGAAAAGGTAACATACATACAGACAGAAAGACACAGAGTTACTTTCGAATTTATAATATTAGTATGGATGGCAGGGACATCGACGCCTAAACTGCACATGAATTCAGCACATGACTGTAGACCTCTAGCGTAGATATTTTTCGTCGGTTATCAAAAACCATCTGCTGTTTCATAGAAAAGAGCAATACCTACGCGGTCAAAGTGGCCCAGCAATTTTTTTTTTAATAACCAACGATACTTTTCAGAATTTTGTTCAGTATCATGCACTGAATCCATGGTAGCAGGTGGCGCGTCGATGTTCCTACCACCCTACACGCCTTTTTCCCCATGGGAGCTATGGCAATAAACCCCCAAGCCCTCTGTTTAGGGGTTTACTGCCAAGGTAAGCCAAATGGTAAGTAGGCAGTGCAAAATACAAGAATATCTCTCTTCTTCACCTTGTGATTTCATTCGCTGGTACCAGCCTTCAGCTTAAGGGTGTTTTAAACTGACCAACGTAATCCTTCCAGCAGTCAGCAGAACAGTCGGACCCCAAATGCATTCGCGTATTTTATTTTATTACTGACACTCTACTGTCCGTCTGTCTGTCACCAGGCTGTATCTCGTCGTGAACCGTGATAGCTAGACAGTTGAAATTTTCACAGATGATGTATTTCTGTTGCCGCTATAACAACAAATGCTAAAAACAAAATAAAATAAAAAAATAAGGGGGACTCCCATACAACAAACGTGGTTTTTCGGCGTTTTTTGCCTTATGGTACGGAACCCTTCGTGTGCGAGTCCGACTCGCACTTGGCCAGTTTTTTTTTGTTTGTAGCTTTGTTTCTTCTTCTTGTTAGCGTATCTATGGCAAAAATGTCAAAACTGGCCCAAAATTCAGCTACGCGAACTCCACTAACTAACGTTTTTTCCTTCAATCATTTTCGAAAACGTTGCACATTTCCGAATAGTCCGTATCAGGATACACTCATACGTTCGAACCAACTTATTCCAGACACAAGCTTACAACTGACACCATAAGCTCTGTATATTAGGTAAGAGATTAAAGTAATCCCCGAGTGAATCCGGAAGTAGTCGAACATAGCCGAACATTTCGCGGAGTTAAGCCTTATACATGGTGTAATATTTAAGTCTTACGCACTACTTCTGGACTTTGTATCTTTGCCAAGTTTTACTTAATTTTGTTATTCTGTTAGTACACTTCATATTTCTGGCGGTACTTGTACACAAGTAGTGCTAGATGAGACTACGAGATCGGTTTCCATTTTATTCAAATAATGAATTAGTCAAAATCAATATGCCTTTCGCCAAATATGTTGTTCCTGTCTAACTGATTGCAGCTGAATATGGGGTATCATGATGATACCCCTTGGTAAGACTAGTTTTTAAGACTTTCGGGCTTCTGACTACCCGTAACGACTGTCAAAGATCTACAAGTCGCAGCTGGGACCAACGGCTTAACGTACTTTCCGAGGCACGGGGTGGTCTCGATAGGTAATGGATGGTCACCCATCCACGAACCGAGCGCGGCAAGTGTAGCTTAACCTTCGATCGAAACTTGCGGCTGTTATTATTTAGCCACGAGATTAATATTATCAGTATTTTAGACGATGAATTCTATGATTGAATGAAATCAATCAACCTTAGTTTAAGCAAGAAAGCAAACATTCTACTATATTTACGTTGGATTTATTATTGTGAGTGATAACTAGCAGAAATCATACTGTTGTTTTCTTAATATTGTAGTCAAATATGTTGTAAAACAAATTCTAGAATAATTGATTCGCATCAGAAGAATGCATGATTAATTAAAAGGAATATCTCATACAAAAAAACTTATTTTTTTTTTAGCTTTATTATAAAAAGATAAGTGTGGACACAGCAAACATCACTCAATCCCGTAACAAAAACGCAAACGTAAATCAGTCCGTTAAGCAATCGAAATCTCGACGGAAAGAGTTAATCACAAAACCAATCCCGTATCGTGTTTCCTTGCTTCAAATGCGGGTACACGAACTATTCTCAATACAGCTTCATTCCATGTTCAACTCTCTATCCTCACACAAATGGTTTGCAATCGTTTGACGAGCAAGACTGTTAAGTTTTCTAGCCTGCACAATTTCGAACTTTAAAACTTTTGGACCGAAGCTCTAAATGCAATAAAGCGTCTCATTTATATCTCTATACTTTATTAAGGACTGTAAAGCTGAGACATAAAGTTAAAAGTTGCTAAGCAGCACGAGATTCGGCCAGTGCCAGCCGGTGGCGCTTCCTGCTATCAAAGCATAGTTTACTTACTCGGTTCTGCATGTAAACAAACTTTTCAGGGCGGTAATTAATATAGTGCTGGATGTGGGTAATTGTAGCTATGAAATAGGTTGACCGGTAATTGGTCGAACCGTTTACAAAAAGAAAAATTAAGATAAAACTTTTATGGAAAACCGTAGGAGCGTATTTAAAATTTCGACGATTCCCTATTTTTAAAAATCTTCGAGGCCAGTTGATTCTACAGCGTGCTACGAGCCCTACGACCTACGAACGGACATACAAAATTCATTTATTCAAATTATGCTAAGAATCAACACTTTTTGAATGTCCCCCAAAACTCCCACCCTTCACCACTTACAGTAGTACAATAGGACGGAAAGCAAAACCCTCGTCATCTAAATTAAATATGCTTCTGACAATCATAGCTACTAGGTCGTGAAGGTCGCTTAATCACTTAAAGGCCTATCTTCAACTGCGAACTAATATAACGTCTACTTCCTAGATCTTGAAGGTCTCCTAACTTCCAAATTAGCATCGAAAGAACTGTCGTAACTCCGACATTGCAGTTCTGTCACCAGACTCATAAGAACGTAAACACTCAGTTTGTAGAACAATGAACATTTTTACGTCTGGTCTAGACTGTCGCATCGGGGGCGACCGGCGACCCAATTATTTTAATACCTACCATTGTGCTTGTGAGTTGTGACATACAAATAACCAGCGACCGTTTTATTAAATGGCGTATGTATTTGTACATACGACTTTATGTCCCTCAATTTTTCATTTGGAAATATTGTGAAGTGTCTCGAAGTAACGAAGGAAAAGACAAGGATAGGAAGGATAAGGGCAAGAGAATGATGATGAATCTATACTAATATTATAAAGCTGAAGAGTTTGTTTGTTTGAACGCGCTAATCTCAGGAACTGCTGGTTCGAATTGAAAAATTAGTTTTGTGTTGGATATTCCATTTATCGAGGAAGGCTATAGGCTATATAACATCACGCTACGACCCTTAGGAGCCGCGCAGCGTGTGACACCGCGGGGAACAGCTAGTTCGGGATGAGGGCAGGATGAGGCCCGTAATCCACCAAAGCGGAGAGGAGAGGAGATGTCTCATTTTTGTATAGAATTTCGTGCGAGCAAGCGGGCAAGCGGCACGAAATTCTATAGAAAAATGAGACATCTCCTCTCCTCTCCGCTTTGGTGGATTACGGGCCTGACGATGCTGATAATAATGATGCTAGCCTAATTTCAACACAAAGAGAAATCGTCACAGACAACTATAGGCCCATTCTTGTACTTAAAACTACCAAAAAGTCGCAATCTCATCTCAGTGACAATCAATGTCAAATACTTGTCGAAAATGTAGGAGGAAAATAGAAGTATTTTTGACAGATTGAGACTGTGATTATCATAGCAAATATTTTTAAAAATACGAGAAGTATACCTCTGTAGTGTGGTCTACATTAAATACCGATTCCCACCACATCTGTGAAGTTTGGCCAGTTAATTAAATTTGACCTTTTATACACAGGACATCAGGCATTCAGGCACCAGGAAAAATTTACAGCTAATTCCCTCTAAAAAATTACTTCCCATAGTCTCAGTAACATTACAAGTAGATTAAACTAACCTAACAATTATATCTATACTCCGACATTTAACTTCCTACACCCGTAGAATGAAGAGGGCCTCACAAAGATCAGTTCAATTAAATCTATGGTTAATAAAAACTGGGAGCTATTACACATTACATGCCGTAAATGGAGGAGGCTTTGCAGTTGTGTTCATTGTATGGTGTATAAAAAGTAATTGCTGTGTTCATAACAACGTCGATTCATAGACTACGTTAATTGTAGACTTCCCGTAACTTCCCATGAACGTCATAAAGCGTTATTAAGTATGATTAAGTTGGTAAGCAGCATAATGCACCTATACCTATATAACTTTGAATTACGTCTACTTATGTACAGTCAACAAAAGAGATAAGTATGCAGGATCGTCGGATATAGTTGAAGTTTAGTGAGAAACCGATGGATGTTATCGACTGAAATTTAATTTGATAAATGTGCTGTTTGTTTTCTATTAATAAAATTAAATTTTATTCGAGAACATCCATCGGTTTCTTACTAAACTTCAACTATATCCGACGACCCTGCATACTTATCTCTTTTGTTGACTGTACATAATGGAAACAACAGCCAATAAGAGTCTGCTAAAATTGTAGTGCGTACAAAACATACAGGCATGTTTATTTAAAACCAGATTAATGTTTGGTCAAATGACTTCCTATCCCAATTTCTAATTTGATGTTCGAAAGTACCCCGATTGAACCTCTCAGAGAAAAAAGCCGCATATTCCGCAGTCTCGAAGGTGTCATTGCTAACAAAATGGATTGGACTATCTTGCACTATTTAAGCCAGCTACATGCCAGCTACATTCTCCTTTATTTTTGAATGAAATTTTATATTAGTAGGAACATACTATTTTCGAACCCATAGGTACCCGTATTTCAACGTTGCATTCGTTATTTCGTGAAAAAATCGCAATTTAAAGTTGCCAAGTGTGACATATTGATGCTCGTGACTGTACCTGCTAATAAATGTGGTGTAGCAGTCATATTTTTTTGTAACTACTTCTAACATAGTTTGTAAGCAAATTGTTACTAACGCTATGGGCCCATGTTACTATAAAATAAATATGTTATTATACGATTGAGCAAAAGCCATTTTCTAAACCCTAGCAATAAGTCTCAACACATTACACAAACGTCTAGTAGGTAATCTTAATAAAGACACATCTTCAAAACCATTGCCAAGTACGCGACTCACACAATGGGCCACAATACGCGACCTACATACCGCATCCATCACATTACTGATGTTACGCGCTCCGCACATTTGTCGAACGATTCCGTCTTAGGCGCAAGGTCGTTGAACCCATCTGTCGAACTACGCACACTTGTCGCACCCTCAGTGGAATAAAGTCGTATGTGCTCTTATGATTAATTAATAAAATTGCAGATTTCTTGATGAATAAAATCTATAGCAGGAGGGGAGGGCAGGAGGGTTATGTTTTGGGGAGAGAGACCCATGTCCAACAGCAGTGGAGGATAATGACGTGAAAATTATTATGACGGATCTATAATACATATAGTCTTTACAGTTCGACCCTGTGTTAAAAAATACTTTCTGTAGTCACAATTTTTTTCTTTTCTCTTAATTCAACTCAAGCTCAAAGCATTTATTTCAATTAAACCTTGTACAGGCACTTTTCAATTGTCAAAATTAAATAGTCTGTCAGTTAGTCAGAAAGTTGAAGCTAGTTTGCCCATTCCAAAACGTAGATCTGTATGGAGAAGAACGAGCGAGAAACTCCATGGACACTCTTTTAAATCAAGATTTTACAAAATCCTGGGTACATTATTCTTGTTGCTTCTATATGTGAGAACAAATATTATTATAATATTTTGATGTTAGTTTTTTTCTTAATTATGCCTCTTTTAAAATCTTAGAAGAGCATAATGTTTCGCTGCAAACTGGAAGAATCTCCGATTCCGATAGTACAGGTTCACCTAGTTTCGTTCGGTATCAAGGGTAAAACTTCACAGTGTCCCAACTTACTCTTGTAATTATTATATCTCGGTAACTTGTGCATTCTAATAAAGTAATATACTTCTAACGATAACTCCGTCTAGCATTTTTCCAACTAACGTTAGGGTCGGCTTCCAGTCTCACCGGATGCAGCTGAATACCAGTATGTATCTGACCTCCACAACCCATTTAATGGGTAATACGATACCCCTTGGTAAGACTGGTTGTCAGACCCTATTGTATTATACTTCTAAAAAAAAATTGGGCACAGAATTTCGCAAAAAACCTAATAGAACAAAATCCTTTGACAAAATTCATTCCTCGATGTTAAAGCGATAGCCGGGCTAGGTGCACTTACGACTATACTGCTCTAAAGGTTAAACAGATGCGCCGATGTGTTTCTCGCTATCTACCCGCCACCTACCAACAAAACACATGTGCATGTCTACGAGCGAACACCGGATGTGAACGACAGAGAAATTGTTTCTGATCGAATTACACAACTCAAGATCATCATCATCATCTTCCTGCCCTTATCCCATGTTTACTTGGGGTCGGCGCAACACGTTTTCTTCTTCCATTCGCCCCTGTCAACCGTCACGCTATCATTCACTCCCTTCTCTTTCATATCATTCCTCACACAATCCATCCATCTTTTCTTCGGCCTTCCTCTCCCTCTCCATCCATCAACATGTACACAACTCAAGATGTTTGCGGATAGTTTTATCAGTTTATTTAAACAAATGTAAAGCTTCCCCTGCGGCTGCGACGATCTTCGCAGGATGGCTGGTAGCACCTAGATGAGAGTTGCCGAATGGCATGCAATAGGAAGAGCCTATGTCCAGCAATGGACTGCTATAGGCTGATGATGAAAGCTTCCACGAGAGAATTTTACGTAGAGCAAACTCTATGGGCGATACGCTTTGTAGGTATACGGGAGCACTCTAGCTATAATAGCCATCTCTACAGTCTAGTTGCCCCATAGCTTTAATGGAGTTCAGGGGCCAAGCGTTTTGCATTGATAACCCTGGAACATTTATATGATTCGCGACCGTAAGTACGTACATTTTTACAGAATAATAATTATCAATACAACCCTCTAAGTTCTTAGAAACCTATTGTATTATTATTACTTTATATTTTACTAGCAGCGCCCCGCGGTTTCACCCGCATAAGTGTTGGATAAGTCTGTGGGTAGAATACTGCGTATTGCATCTAAAAAGTTCTTTATTTCTTCCAAAGAGACCTTGGCAATGAACCCTAAACACGCTTGAATGACAGATGCTTGCCCAAGTGTCAATGTCAACAGTGTTACCTCACAGCTCAATAACCTGACTTTTCATTTACACGACAAATTAGTAGAAGGCCGCTAAACGATACCCTCGGAACAACTGTTGAATTTGAATGATGTTATTTCTATGTAACTTTTCCAAGTCAATATACGTTGCAGCTCTATCGGACGATACATGTCCAAACTACACAGTATGTATGTGTGATCCGATAGAAGATTACAGTTACTTATTATTCATTTTTGTCCTCGTTCTTCTTCCCTGCTTGATCTAGTGGTCGCAAACACTACTGCTAAGCACGAGGTCATGGGTTCGATTCCAAGGTCAGGCAAAGGGTTATGGGTTTTACCATCAGACATTTCACAGTAGCAGCCTAGTATAGATTTGTGTTCGGTTGATGGAAAAAGGCTCGCATCCTATTACATACATAGAAGAAGAGGAAGAAGAAAATACGTATTTTTTTTACATGGGATTTAAACATAACTGGCAAAATAAAATAAAAATTAATTAATTAAATTTAGTAAAATAAATAATTACTTATTTAAAAAAAAAAAAACAAATGTGGGTGTAATAGGTACACCCTCGCCTGAACCTTCGAGGATTACAGACAGGCGTGATGTTATGTGTTCTCCTTCAACATGATGTACTTGATCTAAGCTTTGAGCCTCCAAAGGTCCTGAATACCTTACACAAAACCTTTTATGTGTTGATATCGTAAGCTTAAGTTCCAAAAAGGATGTAACGTGAACCATAATTAGCTAAGCCATCCATTAGAGAACAAGGGCCCTTCATCACATCTGACAGTTGAACACTAGAGCCCCTTGCGCAACAATAGGAGGGTAAGCTAGGGGGCGCGAAAAGTGGAGATGAAAAATATATCCGTGTAATAATTATCTTGGTAGCTCCTGTCTTGGCTAAGGGTGGCAGCAATATTTCAAATATTACTTTGATATCTCCAGTATAAAATATGCACAGCTTTAGATGTTTTTGCGCCAGGCTTTACAAGGTACGAGGGCAAGGTGAAAATTCTCGGCCTCACGCAAAAATGGCATTCCAATCAGCAAAAATGTATTTTTCCCGCCTGGGTGCACGTGTCATTAGTTCGTATAACAAGTCTCAACTTTTTCTCGCAAGTAGTTTGCTTTCACGAATTTTTGCAGTAATGTCTTGCGCGTTTTTGTTCAAATGTATAAACTTGAATATCGTGCGGTCATAAAATTCTTCGTTTTGGATGGATAATGGATAACCTCTAAGGAACCTCATCCAAAGTTGACAAAAATTTACGGAGACTCTGCTCCTTCCATGACAATTGTTAAAAAGCGGGCAGCTGAATTTTAAAGTGGTCACACGTCCATCCACGGATCAACCACGTCAAGCGTAGCTACAAGCCCCTCTCGGGTAAAAACACATCGAGAGTAGAAACATCTGTCAAATCGTGTTGTCATTTATTCTTAGTTCGGACTCCGAACTATTCTCAAGTCCGTAGGTGATACGGAGTAGGAAACATTTCGGCCGAAGTCAGGGGATTTCAGCCGCAACTACAGATTTCGTACTTAGGGAATAGATAGACCTTGAGGTTTGTATTCAAACACTTCACAATTCGCCGGCATAGCTGTATAAACACGATATTTACATCGAACATTATGTAAATTGACGTCGGATTCAGTGGGGAGCGACGCGTATCTCCGGCCCTTGCATGTGCAGACTATTGTCGTACAACAAGGAGGGACAGAAGGCCGTAATGCTCTAGTCCGGAGTTTTGAACAATATAAGGAACGTGGTGAACTTGTGGTCAAGTAGTACATTGCATTGTGTTATAGAGTATGAGGAACAGGGTGTAAAGTCTCTTCCTCCATATAAAAGGGAGGATTCTTCGACCAGACGGGTGTCTTGTCTGGTGGGCTACTGCCCGACGATTGATGTCTGGACGTTGTATATACGAGTATGCTAGTTGCGCAGTAAACTCTGCTTGCGCGATGCAGCATTTTGCGTGACGTCAGTGTAATGCGTAGTTCGCATGTGGCGATGTAGATGCCGCCAAAATGTAAAGTCCGTCAGCAACTCTGTCGTAATGGCACGAATTTGAGAGTAGGTAACGCCATAGTAAAAATGCTAGCCAATCGGCAAGGTGGAAAGCGGGGCTACCCAGGGTTTGTCAGACATGAAGGTATTTGGGTATCGATTCTAGTGGTACCGGACACTGCGGGGTATTTCAAATTTTCAAGGGCTGATGAGTCTCGAACTACTGCAATATTTTTCCATTATGGTTTAGCATCACGTGACGTCTGCGAGCTTGTTACAGGGCATTCTTCAGACTGGTCCTACTGCACCAACCTCCTCTACGCTACTATTATGTCATCACCGTACATCTTTTATGGTAAGTAGGTATTGGTAAACGCTGTAATGGTCGTTTCTACAATATAAATTCAGTCAAGATATGTGGTTTTGTAATACTTCGCGAAAACTTCCAATGCTTTACATAAACACTGCTTAAAGGCTCCTCGCAGAAGTGGTAAAACAATTTTAATGAAATTTTAAGTAATAGAAATTGATCTACTAGAGTCGCGTCGCGTCTATTTGACCCTATTATGTATAAGATTAACGACATTTCCTTTCGAATACTACGCGATGTTGAAACTCACAACAATTTGTCGAGAACTCCGCACATCACTCAAACGGATCACTTAAGATTTTGTACGACTTGGATCTCAGCCAACCCCATAAAAGCAGAAAAAGAAATAACATACCTAAGGGCTACTATACCATAAATATTTTATGAAAATATAAGTATACGATGAGTAAATCAACAGCGTAGTGCTGTAGGTAGGTGATGTGATGTAGTATGAAAAGGCTATTTCAAATAGATTCGGTTTTTTCCTGATGTTAGGGAGTTTAAAGAAAATAAATGAATAATGAATGTCGTGCAATAGGAGAGGCCTGTGTCCAGCAGTAGAATGCTATAGGCCAGTATAGGCTGATGATGATAATGATTAAAAATAAAAGAAGTAGCTACACAAATACCACCTCAAAGTTATTAACAGTAGAGACGTTTGTCTAACTTACGAAACCAAAGGAACATAAGGAATAAGATACCTTGTGAATAAAAGGAATAAGATAACCCAAAATAAAAGTATACAAATAAAGCCAAAGAAAACGGTGATCTGCGAAAAGTGCCTCTATAATAACCTAAATTACTCTATTCTGAAACTATCATCTCAGAAATTCAATTATCCATGTCTAAAGCCTCGAACATTGTACATAAGGGAATGCTCAATGCACCAAGACACGTATCTGTTCTAGCTCCACGTTTTGGGGTGGGCATTGGGAAATTGATTTATCAGTGCAAATAGCTCTGATAGTTCGTTGTTGTTTACATCTTCACCTATCTATACCTTTATTGTAAGAACACATCAAGCAATGTAATCACTTGGCTGATTGGCTCAAATATAAATGTACGAGCATAATCAATCATCATCATCATCATCATTTCAGCCGAAAGACGTCCACTGCTGGACATAGGCCTCCCCAAAGCACCTCCACATCGACCGGTTCTGTGTGCTTCTCGCATCCAACGGGTTCCTACGGCATAATATCTATACTTAATTTATTATAAAGTGGTAAAATTTTTGAGTTTGTATATGTATATGGGGTTAATCTTCGGAACTACTGATCCGATTCCGAAAATCCTTTCACTAATTGGAATCTACATTATCCCTGGGTGATGATGATGGGTGTCATTGGATATGATAAACGTAAATAAACGTACTAAATGTTATAACGAGAATCCTTACTTCGAACGAAGTTGCGGGCAGAAGCTATCTATCATATTGTTAGATAAGGATCAAAAGTTAGTAAATTTAGAAGTACTGTTTATCTTTATCTCCTATAATATATTCTGTTACTACAGACAGATATCTTATCTATATCTTTTTTTATCAGATTTATTTCCTTAACATTTTCCTCGTTCTCTTCCTTCACGTTTATCGTTTACTAGCTTCTGCCCGCGACTTCGTCCGCGTGAAATTTCTTGTCTTCACCCCGTCGCAACACTTCGTATTCGCTTAGCGTTCATTCTGACTTTTTTCTTTTTGCTCGGCTCCTAAGGGTCATAGTGTGATATTAAATAGCCTATAGCCTTCCTCAAGAATTGGGCTATATCAAATGCAAATCTGACCGGTAGTTCCAGAGATTATCGCGTTCAAACAAACAAACTCTTCAGCTTTATTATTGGTATAGATTACCCTTTCCTGCTATTAGCCGTTAACATGTACAGTAATCACAAGCCTCGTAAATTTTATTGCAAGGAAGTGCACAATCTCTCTCATAAATAGTATACTATCATCACAATTTCTTAACGTTACGTTTTACAACTTGAGTGTGTCTATATTTGGTCAGCGGGATTGTCCGAAAGGGTTACCGCTGGCCCGGAACATAAAGGGCTAAGGAAGGAACATGGGTGGGTTTTAGTCAGTAAGAGTCTAACACTCCCTTCCGCTCCACCCAGAGCGGGAGGGGTCATTTGATGATTTAGCATCCGGAAAAAAAAACAAAAAATAAGTGTATAGGTCTATATTTATTTATTGTAGTGTATGTAGTTTGAGTCTCAATAACAACTCAGATTTAGACAAGGCTACAAAATCGGTAGTAAAGTAACTGATATTTTCTGTTTTGGCAACGTTGGTATAAGCTACACTTGACCATCCAAAACTATAAACCTATCTTCACCCGTTGTAGAGATTTGAAGGAGAGAGGTAGCAGGACCTTAGGGATCCCTTGTTTTACAAAACCTCCATGAAACTGTAGCAAATCGTACACACTTAATCCTATAACGCAAGGAACGAATGGTACTAGTGACGTGATAGATTTTACAGCACGAATCCATACTATATAGGGTGACTGGTAATTAGTGACCGACACTTAAACACGTGATTTTACTCATCATTATGGACAACTTTTACTATGGGACCAAACCTGAAATCGCGAAAGTTGTTCATAATGATGAGTAAAATCATGTGTTTAAGTATCGGTCACTAATTACCAGTCACCCTATATATAGCTCAAAAATTTCAGTCAGTGCCGAAATAGGTCCACGGTAAAACTAAAGTTTTTAAGATCTAACTACATGAGACTATATATTTTTAGCAGAAGATGCATCGCAAAGTTCCTTAATTCACACACTGGTCCACATCAAATTATCACAAGGTGTACAAATTGATGGTAAAAAGCAAGAAAGTTACAGTGTTAAGCAATCAAACCTCCCACAGCATATACACTTAAACACGTACAAAGTTACAAAATCTATTCAAAACTTCTCCTAACCTAACAAACACTCGTATACAAAAGTTACAAGTTTCCCCTAACAAAATAGCGCACGCACCTGCCTACCTTGATTATTCCCTTCCGCCCTATCGAGCCAGAAGGTAAAAAAATGTACTCCAACGTCCCCTGCATGCATGCGTGCGTGACCGGTAATAAGAAACTATGGCTCAAGTGGTCTGTTGTTATAAGGTAGAGAAGGTGGAATAGGTTCAGTCTTTGCAATTTGTGGGGAAAATAATGCATGAAGGAGCAATGGTGGTCCAGGGGTATCGAAAATTCGAAGACGTGGCATCCACCAACCCGCACTGGGCCCGTGTGGTGGATTACTCACTCCCTCTCACAGAGGAGGCCTGTGTCCTAGCAGTGGGAACATTATTTGCTGATTATGTAATGCATGATGTGGTATTTGCAAGGCACAGTGCTACAGGATCCCTTCCAAATTGTATGTTGTACTACGTAGTTCAAGGAAATCTTCTTCTTCGAGTCGCTGGCAGGCAGGACAGTATTTCAGATCTTGTTGGCTCATAATTTCGTTACTTCCACGACGTCGTCGGTGGCAGCGCAGAGGTCACTTTGGCTGCATGTTTTGGGATACAGAGGGGAGATAGGAATTCGAGCATAGTTTGGGCACAGCTCAAAGTAATAATTTTAATCTGTTTGGAATACTTGTAAGGCTACAGGAAGTCAGGAAGTTCATTGATAGAAATAAGGGCATTGGAAAGCAAGGATCTCTTTCACTGGGTTTTGTTAAAGGGTACTTGGGATTGTGCCTCGAAAATCATGAAAAACCGAAAAACAAACCGGTAATCGGTATCATCTGTTTACAGGAATCCTTTTAGGGACAAAAACATCTAACGTTTAAAGGCTGTCTTGATGCTAGATGGTCGTATATAGGTAATACTTAAACGAAACTATATAAATAAGAGCTATATAATATATATGGCGTTTTGTATTAAGATGTGGGCCTTCTGTAAGTAAAATGTAATTGTACTCCGTCTAAGTCTGAAATAGCGAGGTGCACCGTGCAAGGAAGCCAGAAATTGATGAATATGTAATGTGTTTTGTGTGCTTATTCATTATTTATAGTAAAATGTCTGTAAAGCTGTGAGTTGAAAGAAGTGAGAGTCTGGGTAAAAGACTGTATAAGTAAAAAGTCAAATCATTATGTTTAAGTATCGTTTGTTTATATAAATATTAAGTCATCAAAAACATTTACCCCCTTACTAATAAACGTATTATATCATATGAATAGTTTACACACCGATTTCTCTATTTCAGTAGTCAGTAATTTGACTTTAGAAAGAAGAAAACAAAGCGTTGTGTAACTACACAGACGCTATACAACGTTTATTAGTAAGGGTGTTATAATAAAGCTTTCATCAAACCCAGTTTCAACCCGAAATTACATTATATCACCGACTTCCTCTATAGGTTCCTCGCCATTAACAATACCTCTTTTCATCTCATCACTAGAAAAAGTAAAAACATACTTCCAAGTTCCAACGAGTCTACCCTTCATGGTCTAATAATTTCACCAGTTATTAATAACCGTGGATCAGTGAATGGTTTCCGTAGCGTCGTATTATTTATAAGTCATTTTTATGATCAGGGGCGGTCTGGTACCGGGAACCGGGGAAGAGAACGCTGCTGTTAAATGTATTCCCAATATAGGCAAGTAGACGAATGGCTGACTGGCTACTGGACAAATGTTAATTCGTAAATTATGATAATGGGATGGGTTGATGGATTCCTTGAATGGTCATGAATATGGCAATTATCCTTCGTAATATCGGCTGAACGGATAAGGTATGCAGGGCCAATATATTTTCATTAACGGCTGAACGGATAAGGTATGCAGGGCCAATATGGCCAGAGATCACACAAACATAGGTTTGGAAGGGAAAAGGGGAGGCGTTTGTCCAGCAGTGGGACACGGAATAGGCAAACAAAAAAAACATATATATTTTCATACATCGATCGTATGTAACTACTTATCAGCTTTCTTTTTCAATTTTCTTCACTTCTTCTTACTCATAATCTAATAATTATGTTCTCTCATTCACCATTTAGTGCTATTTCTTTATTTTTCCGAAAACCCTAAAAATTGCTTAGCAAATATGCTCTCTATTATATAAAAAGAGGAATAACAAGTTCCAACTCGAATGAAACTTCGTTCACTTATTTTCTTTACACTTAAGTTATTTCTTGAACCATCCTAACCGTACCAACTGTAACTTAGTTTCGCTTTGAGTATATTCCTGAATCCCCAAAGTTTCGGTGGCAAGTTATCTTGGCTTTACACCTTGTAAAGTACAACTTGTCGTGTATTAGGGTTCAGTATCCAAAGGGTGCCGGGAGGGACCCTATTAAAAAATTTGTAGTATATTTAAATTATTTTTCGCTGCTGTGACCCCTGTGTAAACAATCGCCCCTCAATTGAGAATTATGGTTTTTTTTTTAACAAAAATCTGATATTTTTTCTTCAATTTTTACAATAATTGTAAAATTACTCAATAAAAGCCCCGATTACCTACCCTTTTTTATTACTTTAAATTATTCTCCATCGTATCAGATTTCTAAACGTAAAAATACCATGTTTATAACTCAATCACAACATTTCCTATCAACTGTTAAAGAAAGGCCTTGCAATCACCATACTTTAGCAGGTAAAGATCCTTTTAAATATTTTTTTATTTTTTTCAAATATTTTTTCCGTCGATAAAATTAAGTTATGCTTCCCTCATTTCGTTATGTGCACATTATGAAGACTCACACTGTATAGCTTCTAACACAGATTGGCTTCTAACTTCGTAAGATGCATGAAATCAGGCCTGGCCTTGTCCATTTTAGGGGCTGCTGACTAGACTTGATAGGATTGCACCCATAGATATCCGTGATTGCACCGGAGACATTGTACGTCCTTGTGGTACTCCTTAAAATTAAACAACTGCACTAACACAATGTGTTTTGTATAACCTAATGTCTCACAAAACGAATTACCACTTAACAACCACACTCGATCATATTAAAGTCCAACAATAAACATTCATGAGCGAACGCATTCTGCCCACGCTAATGACTCGAAGCCCAGGGGCTGTTCAAACGAAAAAAGGGGGGAATTTTCATCGGCAAGAAATGGAACTCAGTCACGATATTGTGACATTTTGAAGACATTGACTATTCAAGGAATACATAAAAGAAAAATACTAAAGCACGGAAAACAATAACTACTAATGTTTCACAGTGTGACGACTACCGTTCGCTATATTAAATTTCCTGGAGCAAATTCTAGATCAACACAGTCTAACGCCACTTCACACACATAACATAACATCACGCCTGTTGTCTCAGGAAGGTTAGGCACACGTTCTATAGAACACCCACATTTCGCCAGTTATGTTTCCCAAGTAATATCAACCGGGCACAAATTCGGGCTCTTTCAGATCCATTCCACTTCAGATTCATTTATTGTAATCGATTCAGTAGGTTATGATTCGTAATCATTGTTTTTATCTGTACCGTAGTCGGGTAACTCGCGTATATATCATGAACAATTTCCACCATACACACCGATTAGTCCACCAACGATTCACTTTTAATTTTCGTCTGTAGCATGACTAAAACATTAAGGGGTTTATTTATAAACGATGATTAAAATTAGGTGACGTTCAAACGTCAGAAATGTATTGAATTACTACTTAACTTTAAGCAAAGTTTATGAATAAAGGGGTGTAAAGTGCAACTGAACTTTTAATCTCGTGAAGTATGTGTGATATAAGCTTTTATTTCCTATTTGAAAGTTTCTATCTTTAAATCCTTGTGGATTCTCTCGTTTGTGTTGTGAATTCCTAGTATAAGAAATGTATTCAGGTCTCTCATATTTTATTGTCAATTCCCTAGTGTTTTATGAATCCATAAAATCGCAATATTATCATAAGGAAAATCGTGAATCGGGTCGAAATGGCGCGGTAAGTCATCATACACATTCCTATTCTTGTCTCTTCGGTTCATTTAGGAAAGTATATCAATGTAATATTTTTCTTTTTGTATTTTTTTTTTTCGTTTGTAGAACAGAATACTCTTTATTATGTATGCCATACGAATTACAGATAAAAACGTAGAAATGTTACACAGGGTGATAGGGTTTGTTACGTACGGTTTTCATAAATATTCAAGTTTTGTCAGACACAGTTGTAATAATTTGGGTTATCTAACCACCTTGACGATGTCGCTGATGCGTTACGGCTTCCGAACAATAATGTATGTCCCTGTACCCATTGTTGGGAAACATGGTCGGAGATGGAACGATATTCATTTATTTAGATGATAATAATGGTAAAACGTCTTTGTAGAATCTATTTTTTTTTGCTTTACTAGGAAGCAAAAAAAAAAAACAGCAGTTAAATACTTTGAAGAAATGTATCACCCAAAAAAAACACCCGTTCTGAAAACATATTCAGAACCACAAGGCCAGTACCTAGACATAAAAGATGACTCACCACCAGGCCCAGGGCCTGATTGCCCGCCTTGACGAGAATGGGTTCCACAGGCGTCATTAGTGACCACATCTTTAATTTTAGTCTTTAAATCAAGAATCCCAAGGTCGATAATGGAATACACGAATCATAGAGGCAATTAGGGTCGTTATCATCATAAGCAAGATTGGCAGATGGTCGTTTTGTGTTGTATGACGATTTTCTTTTTGAGATTGCGTAAGTCGTTACTTTAGGTAATTATGTTCCGAATGAGAAATTACATTTTGTAAGAATATTTTGCTTAGTTCGAAGAATATTAAAACCCGAAAAGCGTACTTGCGGAGTCATCTTAGCTGAATTGCAATTCCAATTTTACTTATCTTGGCGAAAACGTGTAGGGACTACCAAATGCTGAATTAGTTCCAAATGTTTCCATTTACATAATTTGTGTAGGCATGAAGGCTTTTTAGTTTCCACCTTTGGTTACGAATCTGGATCTAATTGCAATTATCGTGAAAACTTGGTTCAATTCCTTTTTCCCAAAAGTCACAAACCAATTTAAGCCTGGCTTTCTTGCTTTATACGGTATACAAAGTTTAAAATGCCTCGTAATTAGGTAGGGCCGCCATGCACCTGCTTTTAACATTACAGCAGCTGAGTATGACATGATTTACACTAATGGCTCTAAACATTTGAAACCGTTACTAGCCTACATATCAGTAACACAAATGAACGAGCCCTACCCACAGGCAACGGCATAGAATTGGAACAATCTTAATACACCTGTCCATTTACCTGAGCTGATACATTCCTATTGAGGTTAAAGCTATCATAGTTTATGCGCTATAAATTACTTGCTTAAGGACGTTTAAATCATTGCTTAATAATAAATAAGTTTATGTAAATGCAGTCTGATTTAAATTGGTTTTCAAAGCCATCGATAATATTGTCGAATCTTTGCAAGATCTAGATCGTTTACTAGTTGATGTCAGTACAATGTGCAAAAAATAACGTAAAAAAAATGGACGGAAAATTATAAAAAATCTTCAGGGCCATTTTCTAGAAAAAACACTCATTAATAATGCTAATGCCGAAATATTGCAAAGGAATATTAAATCCTAACAATCTAAGTAGTGTTCAATAGAATGATAAAGTAAAATCATGTGCAGAAGATGCTCGCAGGTACAATACAAAGTCAGTGTTCGGTTAACCGCAACGCGTCAAAGGTAATCTTATACCGTTGACACTGGCTTTAGTTACGTAAATAACGCTTCTGTATAAAAAATATTCATTAAACTGGCGGATTTTGGTCAAAGCCAGGTTTGATAACCATCTAAACGATATAATAATAATCTGAGGGGCTTGTGGCTAAGTAATAACAGCCGCAAGGGTCGATTGAAAAGGTTAAGCTTTGCTTGCCGCGGTTAGTCCGTGGATGGATGACCATATTTACATACCAAGACTCCTTCGTGCTTCGAAAAGTACCCTAAGCCGTTGCCGCGTTGGTCCCGGGTTTGACAGTCGTTACGGGTCGTCAGAGGCCTGAAAGTCTGACAACCAGTCTTACGAAGGGGTATCGTATTATCCAGTATTGTGAAGGTCAGATAGGCAGTCGCTCCATGTAAAATACTGGTATTCAGCTGCATCCGGTTAGACTAGAAGTCGACCCCAACATAGTTGGGAAAAGGCAGATGATGATCTTTTTATTTGGGACCACATCGATAAAATATTAGTATTTTATGTAACATCTTATTTTCTCTAGACTGTCCTTACCTGTCAAAAAGAGTAAACCTAGATAATATGGATAAGACAGAGATTAAAACAGAAGACGTACTAGAAGGGGGTCGAGGAGGGGGTGGAGGGCAGGAGGGATGGAGGGGGGGTGGAGGAGGGGAGTGGAGGGGTGGTTCAGGGGATCAGACCGGAATAAATAATTTAAATAATAAATAAAATCTCAGGAGCATCTCTTTGCCTAACACAGGAATGACTCATTAGGTTCTTAGGGCAACACGGTCCACGTGCCACCAAAAAGTTCGCCGATCCACTACAGTAAACTACATTAAGCAGTAATTACCCGTACCACAAACCACTAAAGCTGCCACAGTATAAATTATAGCTTCAAACAGAACGCAACAAACGCCGGAAACGCGCCATAAAAATAAACTGAGACCACATTCAAAGAAAGCAATGCCGTGGACCGAATGCACTCGTCAATCACGTACGTGTAAACATTTGAAGAGTAAGTCTGTTAAAGAGTTATTACGTCTTTTACTCTTCATCCGTTACTTGGTTCAAAGTTTAAATGCATTTCATTTTAGAGATTGGACTTATTTTCTGAAAACCCTGACTCGCATTGGAAGAACTACATTCTTCAGAAGACATTGTACGTCCTTTACCTTTTTGCACAAATATTTCTCCATGTATTAATATCATTCACTTAGTAGTACCACCATTAAGACATTTTGAGATTATTTAGGGTAGACACGTGGCAGCGTCAAAGGGGTTATTACTTATTAAGCCCTTTGCCTCATTTTCCCATCATACAAGATCATTCTGGCGGAATGGCGGGTCCGGGATCTACTAAGGACTTGTTAATGAATGATAGTACATTAACCATAATAGTCGGAAAGGTACCTATTACTTTATCGATCCCTTGGTTAAGTAGTTATCAGCACGATGTAATATCTATAATACCTTGTAAATTGTTTTGGGTCGGGCCAGTACTTTGGTTACAATCAGTTTATTATTTTTTAATTCATAACTTCCTCTCATTGATGTCCTCTCAAGGACTTCGTTCACGAACTGTTCTAGACTTTCATTGCTTTTCATGATGCCAGCTTACTAATCATTCCCCCTCATATCAGTTACTATTCGAGTCAAACTGTATAATAACCTTATCGGTAGATTTATCGGACAATATTATTGTTTTACGACAAATAGTAATGGTTAATAGCTATTAGCTAATGTATTATTATAGTGCGACTTCCTACTCGTACCTATATCCGTTCTGTAATCTAGATAGTCAACATACCTTGGTATACCTTTCGGAATAGCTCTCGCATTCCTCGGAGTCCGGTCGTGATGTTATTATGGGTTTATTTGTTCCAGGAATATTAGCTTAGATGCTTTAATCGTAGGTTGGATTTTATAGCCTACACAGATTCTAACAGGAAAAATACCCTTATCTCCAAGTATGGAATTCATTCTAGATCTTCTTTTCGTATCGATGTTACTCTTACCCGTTTTTTTTATAGTTTGTGCCGAGTAGGTGGCTACTTTGATTGCGGCATCAGTGGCATTCTTTTGGTCATCCGAGGTGCAGGTGAACAGGGCACTTAAGCATGGTGTGGTCAGAAGCAACGCACTCGCATTGGGTGTTGGATGGGTCTGTAATCCCCCACTTCTACAAATTGTGTCTGGAGCGGCCTTCTTTGTTAGCAATTGATTGAGAGCTATCCATATAAGCCATTGATAAACCCTTTACGTATATTTTGTTGTGTTGTGGATAAGACAGAGATCAAAACAGAAGAAGAACTAGCAGGGGATCGAGAGGGGGGTGGAGGGGGGTTCAGGGGATCTGGGGGCCTAAAAAGGCCACTTTGGAGAATCATAAAAGGCTAACATTATGAATCGTAATATGGCAAAGACAGTCCGTGTTTTTCTTTTTTTCGCTGTACTAGCTACGTAGGTATAATCAAAGAGATTGCAACCGCAATCTCTTTGATCACAGACTCTTTGTATTTTAGCACAGACAAAAAAAAATTACTGAAAAATGCTTCACCAATGGGATTTGATACGATTAACTTAACGGTTAACTGTCCATTATGATATCCATTTATGATTCTGCCAAAGTGGCCTTTTTAGGTCCCCTGACCGGAATAACTCGCAGATTCATTCTAGATGAATTCTTTCTTGGAAACCATCTACTATTATCCTGATTTAACACATGTTTTACATGATTGTGCTAAGGGCGTCAGATGTTTAATACTTCCCGCAGTTATATTGACCACATCAGTATCAGCAACGGAAACGTCTAGCGTTGGCGTGGACCAATGTCACCCGGTCAGTCAGATACCACGATTAATGTGGGCTCAGATTGGGTCATTGTCATTTATAGAAAGGGAAGTCCCTAGTCCTTAGAAATATGTACTTAGATGAAGTGAGCGGTGGAATCTTATCTTTATCGCTTTATTGAAAACCTCCACAAACAACCATCTTCAGTGCTCTTATTTTATCTACTCTCCTGTCGAAAGTATGATGAAAGAGATTTCTTTATAAGCATTTTTTTTTAAGCATTACCTTTGTACGTATTTTTCTGATCATTTCTTCTTGTCTGTTTATGTGTGTTCATAAATGGTTAAATAAATAAATAGAATAAGTAGGTGTTATCTCAAATCTGAGCTTGGAAATGTATACAGTGCCTTTCTGGAGCACACAAGAAAGTCGCAGGGACTGTTATATCTAACCTTTTTTAATTCTAATCTACTTTTCTTACG
This sequence comes from Oligia latruncula, assembly GCA_948474745.1. Taxonomy (NCBI): domain Eukaryota; kingdom Metazoa; phylum Arthropoda; class Insecta; order Lepidoptera; family Noctuidae; genus Oligia; species Oligia latruncula. Next base: position 13,424,450 of record OX419700.1, read on the forward strand.
GACTTTAGCTACCATATAATTCGTAGACGAATAAACGAGAATTGAGTCATAATAGTAATTGCTTTATCACAACTACACAAGGTTTTCAATACAATCGAAGCGAACAGAGTAGAACATCCCAAGTTGCCAATGCCATGGCGAACCTTCATCGACACCTCTTTTCTTTCAAGGCCTATTTTTAACGTATGTTTTAGCGTATTTACATGATAGCAGCACTTTTACGCTTTCTTAACAATTACTTTACTTAAAATAAAGTCACATACCTCGTCTGCAGGCTTGGTGGGTGTGATGGCGACGGTCTCGTTGAAGCAGAGACAGGCGCAGTAATGGCGGTTGGCGTCCACGTCTGTCAGCACGGACACGTAGAACCGAGGCTCTATACGCTCCGTCGAGAGAGACCATCCTTGGGGCTGGCAGAACTGCGGCAGAAAATGTTAACATTAGTGATTTGGTGAAGTCAAAGTAGGTCAAGTCTTTGTAGCGAAGATCCTGACTTTCTAATCCAATTTAACAAGCCTGTATTGTCCTATTTGTCCTGCAGTAGGGCAAAGCCCTCTCCCTTGTCCACACAATTCTGTCTTTTGATAGTGCCAGCCAGTCCTTTCGGTAGGTGTCAAGCTCGTCCGTCCATCGTCGCCTTGGTATGTCAAGATGTCGTCGTGTGTTAATTGGAACCCAATCGGTGATCGGTTTCATTCCATTGAAAAACTAGCAGCAGTAAACACTAAAGACAGAACACTATATTTTATTAAAGGAAGCAAGTGACAGAACGAAATGACAGGCAACTACCCACTCTACATTTATCGCTTTGTGTTTGCATAATCTGTCAATTATAGGCGTTTAGATGTGCTGATCTCAGTTTCATTCGTGAAATTCGCCCTTATTCAACTTTTAGAACCACCGCGCGATGCAATGGCAGTCAAGACAAAAAATACTACAAAAAATTTAATAGAATCTTCATCACAAAACATTGAAGGACACTCCATCGATTCTTCTCTGAAGTTGCCCCAGGCTTTGTTACAAACTGTAACGTACATACAGCCTGAAAGGTCTCTATTTATTTAAGGTTCAACAATCAATCAAAGAGGGATCCTTCGGTTCAATTACTGCAGTGAACTTTGGTCCTTCCGTCATGGAAGGACTAAAGTTCATATTTGTTGAACTGGAATTATTGATGGAACGTTCTACGAACTTGTCTTGCGTATGCAGACGTGTCTTCATTGTAATCGATTCCGATGGCCGATGTTTAATGAATGGTTTAATGGTATTGCGATTTGAATGGGTTCCAGTAATGAAATGTCGCAGAATGTGCGATATTGACGTATGTAGACACCCATATGAATTGATAATGAAATGGAAAAGGCAAGTCAGGGCAATGGTTCGAAAGAGATAATTTAAAATAAATATTTTAGTTAGTCGATACATGGTAAATTACCGCCCAAATAAAACAAATCGAATGCTCCCGGTGTGGGAGCGCCTTTAGATTTATATCTAGCTCTTTTTATACCAAATCTGATTTGCTCTATAGAAACTAGTTTTCCCTCGATAAATCTTCCGACAACTGAAGAAAACCTTTTACTATTTCTATTGAACCTGTCTAAAATACCTATTTTTCTCGTCTTTTACAACTATAGCGTCCTCAATAAAGGCGTTATTGGCGAAAAGGGTATTTCTTCGTAAAAGCTGTAACAATTGAGAGTGTCTAGTAACAGTTTCTTTGAGCCTTTCAGCGAATATGGTTACTCTTCCACTTACATTCGTCTTGGTTGAGGACCGTGCTATTTGTTGGAATGGTTCGGATTTCGGAGTAACATTTATTAGAGGACTTGAGACTGGTAAAAGTCGTTTTATTTTTTTAATAATATTAAATTGAGTCCTTCCAATTCGTACCCAATGTTAAAGAGGTGTCACCCGCGCCAGTTGCAAACACTACGCACCTGATTGCGGCATCAGTACCATTCTTTAGGTCATCTGCGGGAACTTACGACACTCCAGCAAGTGAAGCCAAAAGGCACTGATAGTCCTATAATTGCAGCTGCCTACGATTACATTATAACGAGCCTTGAACATGTAAAACCGATACAAGTAGAAACAGAATTTGACTACAAACGCTACGTAATCCAACAGGATACTGTTGTCTGTTATGTTGAGTACACTCCCAAGAGCTCTACGAGTACGCTGTGAAGTTAAAAGGAAACCTATTGTTTCTACAAACGCTAATCTCGAGTACTAGTGACTATTATATAGTTGCTATTACAAAGCAGTATAGAAAACGTCCTTGACTGTTATTGCTACGTGCTGATAACGTACGTAAAGTGTTAATATATGTAAATACAGGTGTAACATTAAATTAGTCTAGACTAGTCATATCTGTGTAACGTGACTTTGCATCCTGAAGTGGTAGTGGGTCGGATGCGCCGCGCGAATGCACCTGGAGGATGGGCAAAGATCGTCACTAACTGGACACCTGAGGGAAGACATCGCCGAGAACTCGAGAACTCGAGATAGACCACAGCGAAGGTGGTGTGACGATCTCATAAGGTTTGCAGGGGCCAACATGGTAGGGCACGCCACGATAGTGGCGATAAGATCCCTCTTTGAGGAGTGGCTAGAGAGGCGTCACGGCGTCCACACCTACCGCAGGTACTCACCGGACACGGATGTTTCTGAGGTTCCTGCAAATCATCAGGCGGGAGGAAACGGCCGGGTGTCACCATTGCGAGGATCGCCCAGAGGACACGGTGGAGCATACGGTAGAGGTCTGCCCCGCTTGGGCGGAGCACCGCCGCGTCCTCGTAGAGGCGATCGGCTGCGGCGGCGACCTCTCGCGTCCGGCCCTGGTTCAAGCCATGGTCCGGAGCAAGAGAGAGGGGTAGGCAGTCAAATCCTTCTGCGAAGCAGTCATAGGCTAGCGAAGGAGGTGGCGGGATGGTTGAGGGTCAGAGCCTCACGTCCCAGCCGCCGCGAAAGGGGCCCGTTAGGGCCGAAGCCTGCCGGGTCAGCGGAATTGTCCGAAAGGGTTACCGCTACCCCGGAACATAAAGGGCTAAGGAAGGAACATGGATGGGTTTTAGTCAGTAAGAGTCTGACACTCCCTTCCACTGCACCCAGACCGGGAGGGGTCATTTGATGATTTCCCATCCTCAAAAAAAAGGGCCAACATAGCCAGAGATCACACAAGACAGGGAGGTTTGGAAGGAAAAAGGGGAGGCCTTTGCCCAGCAGTGGAACACAATACAGGCAACCAAAAAAAAAAAAGAAAAGTGTTCTTTTACTAAAATTTTTCTACTCATCCATACTATTAATATTATAAATTCGAAAGTAACTCTGTCTGTATGTTACCTTTTCACGCCTAATCCACTGAACGGATTTCGATAAAATTTGGCAGAGAGATAAATTGCATCCCGTGGAAGGACAGGATAGTTTTTAACAACATACCTCGCGTGTGGAGCCGCGGGCGGAAGCTAGTATAAAATATGTTAAATATTGTACAGTGGTACGAAACCCTTCGTGTGCGAATCCGACTCGCACTTAGCCGGTTTTTTATTTCCCGTTGATATTTCAGACTTCATTTCCTTCAAATCAAGATAGGAGACTAGATTTAAATATCACAGCGGCGCAGTGCAGACAGTGATAGATTCTTTCCTGTTTCTTTATAATGAAAAGCAACGACATTATCAGATTTTTATCGTATAAAACCTAGGAGCTAAAGAACCCTAACGATAACTGGAAATCGTTCGTCAATAGTATGGGCATTGAATAGTATTAGTAGGTATATTTTCGGTCATAGAAATAAAACTAAGAGATTCGGCTTTACTCCGTGACTGTACTAATGATGAAATTTGGCAGTGGGTCCAGTCGACGTATTCAAAATGTGATTACGTCAACTGGACCCGCGGGTCCAGTTCGAGTGGGTCCAGTTGACCAAAGACCCCATGTGATGCGGAGGAAAGAAGGACACGTAAGGAAAGTTATGAGTAATGCCCATGGAGTTTCTTACCCGTTGTTCTCCATAGGAACATACTACGATTTGGAATGGGGAACTAGCTTTATTTTACTGAATAACCTGACTCTTTTGACAATTTAAAACTGCCTGTTTTTTTAATTGTTTAATATTGAAATAAATGCTTTGACTTTAAGCATGGATAAAGCTTATAAGTGGATTGCATGGAAAATGGCCATTGCTAGAAAGTGAATAAAAATTGAGATAAGAGCAGGAAGACAGGTATCGTGTTAGCCAGTAACTGGGTTGTGACGGTCAGATACGAAGTCGCCCCATGTAAAATACTGGTATTCAGCTGCACCCGGTAAGACTGGAAGCAGACCCCAACAAAGTTGGCAAAAGGCTAGGAAGATTGATTGAAGAGCAGGAACATCATGAAGTACAGAAAATTAACATAAAATAAATATCAAGCATTTTCAGTCTACAAAAATGCTAACACGTTTAAGCCAGACAACTTTTTCTTACAGACCGTAGACGCGGTCAGTTAACAGCTGGATATGTGAAAAATCTAGACAACTATCTAAAACAGAAGCCAGACGTGTTTAATAATTCATGACGTTGTGTGTTGTGTTGATAAGGCATGAGCGTAATTCGTGGGATATTGGTTTGTGAGGACGATATTGTCTTTGATTGAATGTGAACCATTCTTTCAATTCAACCAAAGACTTTATGTTTGAGCCGTTTGGGGTTGAATTGAAACACTAGGGCCATGGGGCCCGAGTGCCCACTTAGTATTTCGAGACATCGCTAAGCGGTTGGTCGACTCTTCACGTGACCAGAGGGCCCGCCTATTTTTCGGCCAAAGAATCAGCATTGCCATACAACGTGGCAATGCTGCCAGCCTTTTTCGGCACGTTTCCTGTTGACAGCGATGCGGATGAATTTTTTATTGCCCTTTGATTATTTCCCCTCCTTTTTATATACTTCTACAATTATTATTTTAAGACTGTTAGTTTTTTAAATTAAGTTAATAAACAGTTGAATATAGAAATGTACGAAGGGTAAGACTTTATCATGTTTAAACAGGTTACTGCCGGTCGATTCTGTAAAAATCTCACCGTGAAAACTTAGGTGAAGTGAGTTTGTTTTTGCTAGGAATTGACACTATTGACAGCTCACTCGATTCTGTAAAAATCTCACCGTGAAAACTTAGGTGAAGTGAGTTTGTTTTTGCTAGGAATTGACACTATTGACAGCTCACTCCACCTTCACTTCACCTAAGTTTTCACGGTGAGATTTTTACAGAATTGCAGCGCTGGAGTTACTGCCAAAATCAAAAGTCATTTATTCAAACTAGGCTGAGGATCAGCACTTTTCGAACGTCAAAATTACAAAGACAGTCCCGCAAAACGCCCACTCTTCACCAGTTCCTAGTGCTTTAGCTGGGGAGACGTGGCGCAACAAACTCTCCAGCAGCACAGATGTCTGTACACTTAGAACTTGATTTTATACGTAATTAGGAAACACAAAACGTTAAATTTAATTATTTGCCATATGTCAGCTAGCACACGCTAATATACCAACAAAATCATCAAACACTATACTCGAGAGCAGAACTAAATAACGAACATCGGAGGAAACCGGCATGTCCTAGAACCAAAATTTCGAAGACATCTAAGTATGACATCTACCAACCCGCACTGGGCCCGCGTGGTAGATTACAGCCCACTCCCTCTCGACTAGAGGAGGCCTGTGTGTGGGAATATTGTAGGCTGATTATACAAAGTTCACGAATAGGGTAACTGAATGTATGCAGTACATTACTCACTAGTGACCAGCATTCTTCTCCCTAGCCATTCCGTTACATAAAATAGGCTCATAGGAGGTATAAAATTACGGGCAAAATATGGGTATAATACCGCCTTCCCTTCGGGTCTACAGGGTGTTGAATTTATTTGTACATTTTGTACATGCTCCCCTTTGCACAGCAACAGACGTGTCTTATAATTAATGAAGTGTTAACAATGACAAGCGCTGACAAACAATAGCGTGATATAATCAAAGTGTAGTGTAGTATACAGATATTAGCTGTCGAGTGTTTTGTCTATGATAGCACAATGTCGGTGATTGTGATTACATTGTTCGATAAATGCTTTCACACTTTTTCTTAGTTTAACAGCGCATTCACTGATGGCAATTTGATAATTGGAAATTCGATTGTTTTATTTAATTGACTTTATAATGGGTTTCGGTTCCATAAATCAGAGAATTGGGGGCTTTAACCGTTAGTAATTTATACGGAACGTGGATCCACGCGAGACACAATGGTACTTACATATTTTAATTGTTTCTGTCATTGTGGCATTCAACCGGTTAATTATTACGAAAGATCTTTTGCCTGCGACTTCGTTTGCATATAAACTTCAAGTGCCAATAAACACTAGGGCCATGGGGGTCCGAGTGCCCACTTGTTGTTGGGTTTTCGAGATATCGCCAAGCGGTTAGTGGACTCTTCACATGACCAGAGGGCTGGCTATTTCTTAGCCAAAGAATTAGCATCGCCATACAACGTGGCAATGCTGCCAGCCGTCTGGACACTGTCCCTGTTGACAGCGATGCGGACGAATTTTTAGATGCACTATGATTCTTTTGCTTATTAAAAAAAAAAAATGTAAGTACAGTCAACAAAGGAGTTAAGTAAACAGGAGCGTCGGATATAGTTGAAGTTTACTAAGAAACCGATGGATGTTCTGGACTGAAATTTAATTTAATAAATGAGCTGTTTGTTTTCTATTAATAAACTAAAATTTTATTCGAGAATATCCATCGGTTTCTTAGTATACTTCAACAATATCCGACGCTCCTGTATACTTAACTCCTTTGTTGACTGTACATAATTATTATTATTTTAAATGTTAGCTTATATTATGTAAATATTGTCACGATATGAATAAATTGAGAGTCCCAACTATACCCGCTACTACTACTACGCAACTATACGCGCGATGCACAAAGGGCTAATTTCACCAATGATCAATGGTTCTAGAGCTGTCAATGTCATAATTGTTGTGGAATATTGATACTGACAGTTTTTGAACACGGCTTAGATCATTAAGATGTGCTGATCGCGTTCAGTTTTATTGCTGCAATTGGCCGATTTCCTCTTACTACGAGTATTTACAGTGAACTTGTCGTTCGTTGTCTGACTGTCAGTCACGGAAACGTTTTACATGTTGCATATTGATTTTTTTTTTTTTTTTTTTTTATTGTTGTTGCAAAATTGAATTTGTTTACATACCCATCCTATTCCGTCGTGGAAGGGTGTGTCTTCCCAATTGATCTCAGGAAATCGCTGAAGGACAACGCCGCTGTTCAGACCGCCCCCTGAAACAATACAATGCTTAGGTCAGTTTACGCAAAAAAAAACAACTGCACTTCTTGAATAAATGTGTCGTAAACACGGTACACGGTATAGTCGTAAATGAAAAAAATCGTATTTTTTTTTACAATGTTTCTTAATTTTGAGCGTAAAGCACTGTTGAAGTAACTCTTTTTGGAGTACAACGAGATTTTCAGTGACTAATATGCGCTTTTATAATTTCGAACGTAACGATATTATGGTGGACGTCCCCGTCCATGTTACGGCATAACACGGGGAAGTAAAATGTATGAAAACATATAAAAATTCTTTTAAATTTCCGTCCACGATAACGTTATAACGTGACCGTATTTCTATATGAGTACCATGTACAGACACCAGCACATGAAGCTATCCGAAACTGCCAAATTTTCCCAATCAACCTTATGATTTAGCCATAAAGTTGAAAATCTATTAAAGAAATTGGACAGATTGTAGTAGCTTGATGTGCTGGCGCATCTGTACGTACACGATAATATCGTCACTTTAGAAATTATAAAAGCGCACAATGACGCCATTATGCCTCGGCCACGAAAATAACGCCACGCTTGAGGCGTCAATACGCTACAAGCGTCAAAAGCAAGGCCACGAACTTCAAATATTCGCCTGTAGCGTGTACGTCGGTGGGGGAATGCATCAGCTACAGCCGGCGACCGCTACCGCCGGGTACCGCTTCTATCGGAGCGCGTGGAGCGACTGTTTCGTGCACACTGTGGAATTTTCTCATACAATTGTTTTCGACCCTCGTAAAAAACGCCCGTCGGATCATCCAACGCTCGTGCAAATTCGCTCGTAGCAAATTTCGCTTCTGCTTGCAGCGCTACTTTGTGGCCTTGTAGATAATAGACTATACATTTGTTTTTGACGCTCGACGCTCACGCTTGCAGCGCAAGGCGAATTCGCTTGGAGCGTCGGATTTCGTGGCCCTCGGGTTATGGTTCAAAGTAAAATTATGTACATAGTAATGTGCTATATGAAGGTAGGTGCAACAATAAGAAGTCAATTTAATCCCTTTGATCTATTGCAACACAAATCATTCAATCAGTCTAGCTTTTTCCCAAGTACGTTGGGATCGGCTTCCAGTCTAACCGGATACAGCTGCTTACCAGTATTTACATGGAGCGTCTGCCCATGTGACCTCCACAACCCAGTTGCTGGATAACATGATACCTCTTGGTAAGACTGGTTGTCAGACTTTTGGGCTTCTAACTACCCGTAAACACTTCGATCAATAATAGTACATCATTGATCGAAGCGTAAACACAACGAAGATGATGATTGTGTCATTTCTATTGCAACACAAAATGTCACAATGAATATTCAGAAACACAATGCTATTGTTGTAACATCGTATAATCTACTTGCGTAAATAGAAAAACTGCTTCGTTGGCCTAGTGGTCGCAAGCGCTACTTCTGAGCATGAAGTCCTGGATTCGATTCCCAGGTCGGATGAAGTAGGTTTTACCATCGGGAATTTCTCGGTAGCAGCCCAGAGTCTGGATCTGTGCCCATATGGCCATAGACTAACCCCCGTTACCTGGGACTTAAACATAACTGGCGAAATGTGGGTGTGGGTGACACCTCTGCCTAACCCTTCTGGGATAACAGTCGTGCAGTTATGTTAGGTAAATACACACATAACACATCGCCATTATTACTTAATACATCTTTTCTATCGTATGTTTCGTAGAAAGGGGTTCCGGCTCTTAGCCCTAAGAACAATGTAATCGCTGTTATATTTATGCAAAATAACGGTTCGCCACACATATTGTGTTGTTGTGTAGTAGGAGGTCGAGCATGTGGTGGTGATGGTGAAGTAACGAGCCAGCGGTGTATCGATAGTTGAGTAATCAAACTATTTAAATACTTGCACGAATCTCTGGAACTACTGGTCCGATTTGAATGATTCTTTTAGTGTTGGGTAGTCCATTTATCGAGGAAGGCTATAGGCTATAGGTATCATCACGCTACGACACTTAGGAGCCGCGCAGCGTGTGACACCGCGGGGAACAGCTAGTAGTTAATAATGGAATAATACTTCGTTCATTTATTCAGCCCTCTAATTGCATAATACACTTTCAATTACAATCTGAATAATTTTGAAGGATATTGCTAATCCATTGCTACATATGTTCGTAAAAATTGTCTGCTCTGCAACATAAATAACGCAATGAATGTTGTTGTACTGTCAAAATAAAACCCATTGCTACTGACAGGATGTTACGGAATTACGCCGCAGGTTAACGAAGACCACCAAAATTTAACTGAAGAGAAAAGTTTAAAATATTTTGTTTTTAGGGGAAACTGTTAATCAGAAGACTACCATCAGCATAATTGGCGGAAACCTTCAGTGGAAAGCAAAAAGTAGTTCCCATATCAGACGAACAAATCATAACTTTACACTTTTCTGGGTTTAAAATAATAGCCATCATTTATTTTGAGCCCAGAAACATCGATAGTCGATAGCTATACATTGACGATTAATAATAATATCGATATTTATAGACTCATTATGGCATCCACGTCCAACACTAGTTGTCGTGCGTTCAGCAGATCAACACTGATTGTGTGTCGTCGGGACAATGAATGTGGAACGGTCATACTTACAATACAAGCACAATATACTGGCTAGTATTTCTATAACAAATGTCAATACTCTAGATACCATAGAATGTCACTTCACTTTTTGAGAAACTAGGTTTGTTTTTAATGACAAGGAAGTGTATGTTAATTTCGTTATTGTGAATTGAAGGCGTTGATACAGAGAACATAATATTTAGCCCAAACATTTGGAGTGGTGAAAGGCATAGTAGGGGCTGTCATTTCAAATGGTAAAAAGGTAAAAATGACTCATTTGTAACTTCGACGCCGATTCATGATGTTTTCCTTCATCGTTAATGCTTTTTAAAAATAAATTTAATGCCAAGTTACGGAATGCTACTCCACTTTCACCCATTTTTCTTTCTATCCTCGTTTGCGAAACGTAAAACATAACACATCAGCTGCTTAACATGCTGTTTAAGTCAAAAAGCCTCCTGAGAGAAAGTTCTACTATCATAGTTGACTGACAAGCCTGGTAGCTTGTCACGGTTACAAGTTTATCAAGTTCACCAACCGCACTATGTCAAAAACAAGTCATTGTGTAGTAGTCAGAACACGAGCTCATGCTGAGGCGTTGTCGTGTTGATCAATCAATCTGCAAGAATGGTGATTACAGTCCGATTCAAACTTTATGGCGGCTCTGAAGTGCGCAACTCGCTGCGCAGTACCTCACCCCTCACCCCCGCCGACATGTGAATTTGTTACTGCGCAGCGACTCGCCTCATGTTCCGAGCAGTTTGAATCTGAGCTTTCCCGCATTCAGTTATTGACATCCACCCTTGACACTGACAGTTCTGAAGTAACGAGGTTTCTCTCGTTTATATACTGGGTCAAGCCTTCCACCATTTGGAAGGCATAAAAAACCCTAACACAGCATGTAGGTACCTAATTCATCTCTCACGACAAAAACTGTAATCAAGATCCCTAGGAGATACGAATCCATTCAATATACTGTCAGGGTTTTACGTGCCAAAGTGAATGTCAGATTGATCACAACGAGGTATTACATCCTTATGAATTTAATTGAGTAGCCAGATATTTATAACGCAAGACACACATGTCCGATATTATTACATACTAAGAGCTGAAAAATGTTTTTGATGGCTCTGCAGCATCATATATTATGGCGTCGCTTGTCTCATCAGATAGTTTCGGATTTAGATGTCACATAATTGTGCGGTCACTTGTATATAAGCCTTTCACATCATATTTGCATTGCAGTCTATTTGGCTCCAGTGGGTGATATCTGATTTCATCAGATATTATTGCCGAGCTGTCCATAGTATTTAATTAATATTGTACGAACTGCACCCTAATTGTGTAACACACTATCAATCATAATCTGAATCTCTTTGAAGGATATTGCTAATACACTGCTTCATATGTTCGAAAAATTTGTCTGCTCACCAACGTAAATACCGCAATGAATGTTGTTGAACTGTCATACGGAAAGCCATTCCTACTGTTAGTGTGGTATGCAATTACCCGTCTGCATAGCTGTTCACAGCCATTCGACAGGCTATCGCATAGAAAATGACACATTTAGATAAAACCTGATTTGCCTTGCTCCCGACAGCAAACAACTATTTCATTTAAACTGATAATATTATACGAGTTTTAGACATGTGAACAGCGTTTAGAGGACTTCTACGATAACATTGATTGATATTCGATACGGTACGGAAGCGTATCAAGTAGTTGTGAATAGCTATGCTGATCTAAGTAACTAGGAGTAGGGTGGAGGGAGCTTCGATTTTTATTTTACTGTGTTTAGTTTAGTTTGTGATCTTCCTGTACGAGTCGCAATAAATACTTTTTCTTTCTTTCTTAATCTAATGAGGTATTTATTGAGTTGTTAAAAAAGCTTCGCCTAACAACCATTGCCTAGGGACCGGTCTTTTGTCTCCTATTATGCGTAGGCTAAATATAGAAGCCTGTTCGTTGCCGACTCGCCTCAGCTGGGTCAAGGTCGCGGTCAAATGAGACCATCAGTTCTAATTAGGCAAGCCTTCCTGGAAAACTGGAGATTGTGTTACTTTATTGTTTGTTCTGAATTGCAAAGCTAGTGGTAGAAGTGCTTACAATAAATTGAAAAACTTAAGAGGTAGATGGGACTTAAGAGACATAAGGGTGGACCTCTCCAGAATTAAAAAAAAAAAACTGGAGGGTCACCTTTATCACCTAGGGTATAAAAAATAGCCTACGACCTATTCTCAGACCTACAAATATACACAAAAAATTTCATTAAAATCGTTCAAGCCGTTTCGGAGGACTTCGATAACAAGCACTGTGCCACGAGACTTTTAATAAGATATAATAAAAAGGCGTGACTTTATGTATTTATGAGTATGTTACATATAATTAAGAAATCGATGTTTTGCCAAGTCGTAAAACCGTACGAAGCAGGGACATGCCACTGGTGTACAAAACTATTCCAAATTTCCTGAAAGCTCCGGAATCCATGTAACACTTCAGTGAACGCGACTGCTTTCCACTCAACCGAGTAACGAATAGCTTCTCAATTTAGTAGTCGTTTCAGTATAAAAATTCCCGTTGTAATATTCAAGTGGTATTTAGCAGGTTTTTCGAGACTTATGAATAAAAGATGGTTTATTTCAGGCTTTTTCGTCAGGTTCTTCTAATTTGCATTAGAAATAAAATATGTTGTATGCTAGGTATTGTATTTTTATTGACTATACTGCTGGGGAGTTTGTTGCGCCACTTCTTGTTCCCAGCTAAGCACTAGAAAGGAAGTGGTGAATGGCAGGCATTTTGGGGGACTGTCTTATTGTAATTTTTACGTCCAAACAGAGCTGACTCTCAGCCTAATTTGAATAACTTACTTTTGATCGCAAGTTATTTAGTAGATTGACGCTAAAGTGATTCCCTGAAACCCCTAATTTTTGGTCTTTCGAGACCTTTTTTGCAAACAAGTCCCTTAGGCGAAAGCGCCAGGGTAGCCCGCGAAATTCATTTTTTTTACGTTTTTTGCAATTTGCTGGTCCGTATTAAGTTGTACGTTGATTAAAATATGATTCGCGACCGTAACAAATATGTATTTACAGAATTATAATCATTAAAGTCATCAACACAACTCTCTAAGGCCAAGTAATAATACTGAATGACTATTTCATGAAATCTTGGCATTTTAGGATTATACTAACTTAACAAGTTGTATTAGGTACTGATTCTAATAATTATAATATTACTAGCTGCGCCCCGCGGTTTTGCCCGCGTAAATGTCGATCCCGTGGGAATATCGGGATAAAAAGTAGCCTATATGTTAATCCAGGGTGTCAGCTACCTTCATACAAAATTTCATCAAAATTGGTCCAGCCGTTTGAGCGTGAAGAAGTAACAAACATATAAACACACCCCCACACACACACTCTCACAAACTTTCGCCTTTTATTAGTGTGATATTTATCTAAAAGTAATATTAATATATTCCAGAGACTTAAGGGGGAAGCGCTAAGGTAGCTTAGCGCTTCCCCCTTAAGTCTCTGGAATATTTAACGTGTTTCACATCCGAGGAACCCTTGAATATTTATTGCTACTTTTGTCGGAATAAGCCCAATTGGAAGCATTGATCAAACATTCACAAATAACTGAAATTCTGACGAAAAAAATGTACGGCGAAGTTCATTCCGTATTCATTGCGAGTTCGGGGGATTCGAGGACGCCATTTGTAATGCTCGTCACGTTTTTAGCAGGCGGTTTTCAAATTATTTAACCATATTACTAACGTGCTTTTGAGTGGCTTTTTGCTAAGTTAGGGCCTTTTATGTGGCTACCTGTTACGCAGTTACATAATGTAATTTGTTGGAAAGTACATAATATATAAACAGATGTAGGCAGATGTACAGTCAACAAAAGAGATAAGTATGCAGGATCGTCGAATATAGTTGAAGTTTAGTAAGAAACCGATGGATGTTGTCGACTGAAATTTAATTTGATAAATGAGCTGTTTGTTTTCTATTAATTAAATTAAATTTTATTCGAGAACATCCATCGGTTTCATACTAAACTTGAACTATATCCGACGATCCTGCATATTATCTCTTTTGTTGACTGTACGTGGAAACATCGGAAGGGGACGCCTTAGGACATATTATAATGACATTATTAGTGATGTTATTCAGAAAGGTCAGGTGCGTAGTACTCGCAACCAGAAAATACCGTTTATCTTGTACACGCTTATTTTATACTAGCTGCGCCCCGCGGTTTCACCAGCATAAGTTTCCATCCCGTGGGAATATCGGAATAAAAATGTCCTTTCCCGGAACTCAAACTTTCTCTATACCAAATTTCATCTAAATCGGTTCAGCGGTTTAAGCGTAAAGACGTAACAGACAGACAGACACACTTTCGCATTTATAATATTAGTATGGATTCTGATTTAATTCATACATTCTAAAACACGAAATAGAGCGCTTTCGCACTAATCATACCGGTTTGATACCGCAATCACACATTACATGTAACATGGTCACTTAAAAAAAAAAACGAAACATAGATCGATATCAAAGCACGTTATTATGCAAGGTGTTTTTTTTATATAAATACATACATGCATAAAATCACGACTTCCTCCCATAGGGTTAAGCAGAAACTACAGAACGGCTTCTGCTACGATCCTTAAGGCTCGATTCCACCAGTGTGCGGCACAGTGTACGACACAAATGTTTATTCTGGTCGACTCACTCAAGCAAACAATAACAAATTGTGCGCGAACACTAGAAATGTTCGCGCACATCTGCATACTTTTGTGCGCGCACATATGCAAGCAGTGGACTCGCGTCGACGCGTACACATTTTTGTTGTTCGCGAACTCAGTCTTGCTTCCGCTACCGAGTGAAAAAAAAAAATTGTCCTGTTTCATCATGTTCGCGCACAAGTGTGGTACACTGTTCGCGTACAAAAGTTAGGCACAGCTTTGCCGGTGGAAACAGAGACTATCGGATCTGCAGCTCAGTACGTGCACTGTTGGAGTTCTGCACAAAATGTTTGTGAACAAATGTGATGCACACTATTTTGGTGGAATCGTACCTTTACGTATACTCTTTATGCTTCGTTTACGTTCATACAAATACCGTTGTACTCTGTAAAAATCTCACCTTAAAATACTTAGGTGAAGTGAACTTGAAGTGAGCTGTCATTCCACCTGATGCTAGGAATTGACACTATTGACAGCTCACTTCACCTAAGTTTTCGCGGTGAGATTTTTACAGAATAAACCGGCTGGTCAGACACGCACACCGGTTGCGAGTACACCTGAACTTTCTGAAGAACATCTATATATACGACATTATTTTTAGTAAGTATATGCGAAACTCGAAACACGTGTCTAGTATTTTTATGTAAAGAATCTATGTACCAAATTTCAAAACTGTATCATGAAAAATCACAAGTTATAAGCTTGTTAAGTTACCTGTTTGAGATTGGATAACCTATGTAGTGTCGGTGTGTAACTTTTAACTTTTTTTAAATATTTTTGGGACAAAATATAACATGGGGTAAAAATTATTGGAATCGATTCGGTTACTTATTCTGAACAAGCTAATTCAGGTTTCGCATTATATACTAAAAATAACGTTGTATAAGGTCACTCCGCCCGGCATTTCCACTCGGTATCTGCCTTGTGATAGTCGCCTTTTCATCTCTCAACATGACTAAACCAACTAAGCATTCTCTTTTAAATTTTTGACACTTATAGTGTAGTGTTACGAATTTCTAATAATAAAACGCCTATTGTAGAACTGCGCAGGCTAATCAAGATAGCTGGCAAAAAGTTTTAAACAATTTAATAAAGAATTTATTACTGTTAAGGCCTTCCTTACAAGCTTAATTAAAATGCACGCGTCTAGACGGATTTAAAGCGGGCGTTGTTTTGTTGCATTACGTCATCCGCCATCATAACTGCGAACTGTGATGTCATTTTATGTCATTTATTGATTTTGCTGTTTTGTATTTTGTAGTGGTTCAAGAACGCGGTATTTCTGGACTATTTTCTTAGTTTGTAAGCGAAGGAACAGTTCAAGGAAGGAAGGACGAGTCATTGTGGTGATGCTTCGGGACGCTGCACGCTGGGGAGTTTGTTGCGCCACTTCTTCAAAGCCAAACCACTAGGAAGTTGTGAAGGGCATACGGTTTTGGTGGACTGTCTTATGTAATTTTTAACGTTCAAAAGTGCTGATTCTCAACCTAATTTGTATGAATGACTTTTGATCATTTAAATTTTGATTTACGATGAAACGTTGCTAGGTTTAACAAAATGGACAACGACTGTGTCGGTAAAAGTAGACAAAGTAAACATTCGCAATCAATAACAAACGATAACGTCAAATTGTTTATTTATTGATTAAAGTTCCCTAGCACGATTTAATTTGTTGTATGTCAACAACATTTACAAGTCAACCGTTTTATCGGATACAATACAAACTACTACAATAATTTACATTAGAACAGCACACAATCGCCTGGCATTTGAACCGCAAGTTGACTTATGAGCTCTTCACAAGTATAGTTCAGTTCAGCTGGTTCCGAGCCAAAAGTTCAAGCCATTATCGCAGGTGCCTGTGAGACATTAAATTGCAATAACGTGAAACCTAACATTTTTACCTTAATAATTCTTGAAGGTTCAATTTAACTGCGATTGTAAATTTTTCCCCATCGAAAGTACTTGTTCGTCTTTGCTTCTAGTCATGTTCGCCTTTGTCGTGACAAGTCACGCTTCAAGCTGAATTTCTGCCGTGCATGACAAATGTATGTCTCCTGCCCTTATCCCAATTAACTTGGGATCGTCACAGCACGACCTCTGCTTCCATGCAAAGATCTTGTAGCAATTGTTTCATAAATTTGACGGGAATTAGAGTTTCATATGATTCCCGTCACCTGCAGCCAATTTTTCCACATATTAGCAAATTAGGAAATAGCTAATATTGCTGTTGTAATTCCCATAGCTGCTTAAATAGTTCATCATTAAAGACGGGGTTTTCTTCTATTGTCGATGGCACGGCAGATGTTTTAATTTTCTGTTGGCCTAAAACTTCGCCAGCGGCATCGTTGGTGGCAGCGCAGAGGTCGCTATTAAAGTGAATGGATAGTGGTAGACCGCGAAATTCAAATTTTCTTACGTTTTTTGCGATTTGCAGGTCAGTGTCAGAGTGTATCAAATATGATTCGCGACAATAACAGGTACATATTTAGAGAATTATAATCATTAGAATCATTAATATATCTTTCTAAGTTAGATTTCTACCACCAAACACTAATCTCTTATGGAAACGTGTTAATGGTAGCACCCATTCACCTTAAATCAAGTCAAACATTTCATCATCATCATCATCTGCCTAGCCTTTTCCCAACTATGTTGGGGTCGGCTTCCAGTCTAACCGGCTGCAGCTGAATACCAGTATTTAACATGGAGCGACTGCCTGTCTGACCTCCACAACCCAGTTACTGGGTAATACGACATACGATACCTATTGGTAAGACTGGTTGAATCAAGTCAAACATTTATTTGCTAGAAATACATTGTTTTGGTAAAGGTAAGATGGCCCCCTTTTTTGGGGTACTAAGGGCAGGATAGGAGGTAGGACATGGTTTGCGCTACAGAAATAGCTCCATTGTACCTACTAGGTTGTAGTTGCATCTTCCCAATTGGGTTCGGAGGTAATCTGTGCTCATCACACATCACTCTTGATCCTGGCCTGGCCTGTTGGTCTAGTGGTCAGTGACTATGACTGCTATGCCGGAGGTCGTGGGTTCGATTCCCACCCAGGACAAATGTTTGTGTGATGAGCATGATCATTTGTTCTGTGTCTGGGTGTAATTTATCTATATATGTATGTATTTAGAAATATATAAGTATGTTTATCAGTTGTCTAGTACTCATAACACAAGCTCTGCTTAGCTTGAGACTAGACGGCGGCGTTGTGTGATAGTTGTGGAATATTATTATTATTATTATTTCTACCAACTCTTGATCATATCTACCAACCGTTTTCTCAAACGATCCATAAACCAACGGCCATCCGTTTCTTCGCATCATTTTGTACTTTAGTGTCATACCACGCTACACGCTCAGATTACGTGTAACGAACGTTGTTTTTTTATCACAATTGCTCCACTGAACATCATTGTGCTCACTTGTACAAAGGCAAAAGACAAAAACTGCGCTGACTAAAGCGATGAAATTGCTTTACGTGGATAACACACGAGTTTAACGACAAGAAAGGAGATTTGGCTTAAAAAGGTTTAAGTTATCGCGATGTTTTGTGAAAAAAATGTCGTTTGTACTTATCAAAAAATAAATAAAAACTTTTCGGGGAAATAGGGACAGGTTTATCAACACATTTTCTAAGCTTTATTTTCTGATAAGTTATTCATACCGTGCCCTTAGCAGTTCTTATGCCGCGGTACAGCACCAATCTTACTTGCGAAGCACGGCACTTCCATTTCATATCCAAATCGCAAATAGGAAATTTAAGTAATGAAAGTTTCCGATTTTATGTGCGCTTTTATAGTTTCTAACTTGAAGAAATCATCGTGTGCATCCACGGCGTCACGATAACACAGGAAGTAAAACATATGGAAAAAAAAAAAAGAAATAGTGTTTATTCACAAAAATATTTTTTTACAAGATATATTTACCGCCGCCAAACTGCAAAGCAGTTTGTTGGCAGACGTAGCTCCTTTTTTTTGTAACAAATTAACATATACACCGTGTTCCGGACGATATACATAAACTTCGACCAGATGTTCAGAGTCAGACCATGGAAATAAGCATTTTTTATTATGGACACATTAATGAATATGGAAATATATGAAGACGCTTTAAACCGTCCACGATTACTTTCTAACGTGCACATAATATTTCCATATATTTTATGGATGTGGACGTCCTGCATCGCGGAAGCAGAGTTTACCGCGCAACTAGCATTTTTATACAACGTCCCGACATTAATCGTCGGGCTGTAGCTTACCACCCACCAGACACAGAGGATGAGTGACCTCTACACCCTGTATCTCATACCTCTATACTTTAACCCTTTGAACGCCATTGTCACATATACGTGACAAGCAAGCGCGTGCCCTGTACGCCAGTCGTGTGTCGCCTATCCTATTACGAGTGACAAAAAAAAGCGACAAAAAATGCGGTGCACTTTATCACGAAAAAAACAATTAAATCATTACTTTTGTGTGTTTTTATTTGTATACCTTAAATATTTAAAATTGTGGCTTGGCGTGGAAAGCACGTGCGTGCGTTTATGCTCTGGCGTTCAAAAGGTTAAACTACGTTAGAAATTATAAAAGCACACAGTACAAAGTAATGCCTATATTTGTGAAAGCATAGAACTGCACAGACTCCTAACTGTAGATACTGAACGTATCACGTTTCAACATTGCATAACTGGAAGGCTAACTGGTCTCTTTATGCTTAGAGGCCGCGCAGCCGGTTCTGTGTGTTAAGGTGTTGTGCACCATCTCTTTACTACTACGCAGTTGAAGGAGGTAGGAGAAATTGATTTTAGTAATATAGAACAGAATTGAATACTCTTTATTATGTACACCATATAAATCTTTATTTATATAATTCTTCTGTACGTGTGGACTAAACTCCTCCTAAACTGCTGGACTGATTTTGATGTTTTTTTTGTGTGTATGGTTTAGATTCACAATTGAACACGGTAGGTGGCGCTGCAATAGAGCTCTAGGAAACAGGACAGCGTCTGTCCGGTCAGCTGGTTACAGATATAAATGTAGAACTTTTACAAAGGGTGACACAATGGAAGGTCTTTATCTTATACAACATAAAAAACCAACCCACCTATTACTCAAACTTTCAAAGCATATCAATGTCAAAACGAATAACCAATTACCAACCGTTATCAATGTTTCACTCGGCCTTCACAATAGTATGCAAATTCACGGGTAATTACATCAATTAACGCTTACTCTAACATGGTGTAATGGCTTAAGGAAACATTGTTAGTACTTACATCGCTTCAGGAAAACGTTTGTAAACAATGCGGAAAAGAACCAGTACAATAGTGATCCGGTTACCCACATTATGTTCAATAGTCGGGGTAAAGTATCGTTTTGGGAGATTTTTTGCCAAACTTGTGCCTATATCGCATCGCCATCGAAATACATCATCATCGTAAGAAAGAATGACAAAACTTTTATAATATAAAGTATTTGTGTACGCAGTAGGTTCCCGATGCTATACTACCGACCAAAAGAGAAGAGGTGGGATAACCAACCAAATAAGACTGAAGATTTATAGACGAATCAGCTCAGACTGCAAATTTTTGGCTGTTCAGCAAAATATGGGACACATAAAATCTCCCCCGGCGTTCCTTGGTACCTGTACGGTAAAGTATTGACTACAGAAATTGGAGAGGCCATGTCCAGCCAAGAATTGCGATCGTGTTCATAGCACATAACAATAAACTCCCCAACGTTACACGAAACAAAGGAACCTGCGTGCGCGCAATAGAGCGCACTGTGCTGATTAAAACATTGCAATTGAATGTGAATAGAATTCCTGTGGTCACACTATTTTGCTAACTACACAAACACAAGTACTTATTTTACATAGTATACGAAACAGGAAAACGTATAGAATGACAAATCGAGGATTCAATTCATGCCACAGACATAACAATAGCGTACATAAAGATGAAAGTGATATCAAAACAAAATGAATCACTCCTTAAATTAATAATTGACATTGAAATGAGACTGCAATAATATCGCTTGTCGATGTTGGACATTAGTCACTCGGTTCATGGAAAAAGAAGTTCAGAAGGTTACTATGCTAATAGGTATCTAAAGGATTATTAAATCCAGTTCTTCTAACTTAAAAAAAGTAATTTAAAAAAATTAAACCGACTTCAAAAAGAAATTAACTCAAAATTATGAAATAACTTTAATTTCGGAAGTCGGTGTCTTGGGATCTGTATTTTAGTTTTATGCCACCGACTTCCGAAATTAAAGTTATTTCATAATTTTGAGTTAATTTCTTTTTGAAGTCGGTTTAATTTTTTTAAATTACTTTTTATTTCGTAATTTTTAGTTTTTGCACTAGTATTTGACCAAGGTTTTGAGATGTTTTCCCTTTGACACTACACCCGTAGCTCTTATCAATAAGCCAGGCCGTCACACTTACACGTATTAGTCCATATCTTGAAAATTACTGAATCGATCTTGATGAAACTTGCACTGTTCCCTAAGTTGAAGAAAATGTAAGCCAATAAAAAAAAAATGGTCACGATCCGATTAATAGTTCCGGAGATATGCGTGGACAAACATACATACATACATACATACATACATGCATACATACATACATACATACATACGTCTATGAAATTTTTTATATTTGTTTGGAAGCCCTAATAGATCATCATATGTGAATTTAATGCAATTCCAATAATATTACATACATACGTATCGAATTGATAACCTCCTTTTTTTTGAAGTCGGTAATAAAAGACAGCTGTGCTGCTGGGAAACTTCCAAACTTACATAACCCAAAACGCTCGGCCTACAACAAACTTGTTGTAGGCCGAGCGTTTTGGGTTATGTAAGTTTGACGTTCAAATGGTGCTGGTTCTCAATCTATGTATTTGAAAATTTGCTGATAGTTCAGCGGCTGAAAAGTTTTTGGGCTGTCTGTTCGGATTTGGGATAGTATTTCACCAGACTGCCACCGGTCTAAAATTCGTCACTAATCAGAAGTCAGCAACCAAGCAACCAATCTTGTAATATTTTGAGGGTTCCTGGATCTCGTCCGAACGCCATCATTTTAAGACATCTAGACAACCATGGCAAGATAGAGACAGCCTCAGGAAAATCAAAAGCAATGAAATGTGGAACAGCGCAGTCAGAAAACAGAGAGACCATTTCCGTAAATTTAAGAACGTTCGTATTTCATTCTCAGTCTCAATCTGTCAAAAAAGTCTAATTTACCTTAATTTTTTAACAATCTTTAGATATTGATTATCGCTTCTTCTTAGTGTGTCGATAGATCATTCTAAATGGACTCGGCCCAGATTCGGCTACGTGTTTGGCGCCATCACTAGCGTCCATCAGTACCTGTAACGTGCAGCTGACAGGACACATAAGACATGATATTAAGTGTCCCGTCGTTTGTGGAACAGCACCACATTTTACTCTCCACGGCGGGGTAGGCTATGAATCTCCACCTGAACTGGTTTTCCTTGCTTCGACCAACCTGGATCAGGGAGTCTGTTAAATACAGGCAACTCATGTCCAGGCGGGAGTTCTTCAGTGGGTGGAACGAATGGTTTGGGTAAGGAAGCACGGTCTCGCCACAGCTTCAAACTTTTTTTTTTTATCGTTCGCCATTGATTATTTATTGCTAAGACGAAATCACGTTTAAATTTTGAACGTTTATAAATACGAATGGCATTTAGGTCCGTCCGCAAACAACACTATTTTCGGCTGGAATAGTGTGTTTTTCGCAAGAGCAACAGCAAATTCACTTTTACATGCTACAGTTGTTTTTCTGCACATCATTTTGTGGAATGACTCACACGAGCAGTCGTGCGAACGGTGACGTAATACTGATGTCAGATAGCAACTAGGAAATGGGCAAAAAATGCACTATTGTTGAACTTGTTGTGGTATTTAAAATGGTAAAGGTTGCGTGACTGGCGTCCATGAATCGTACATTGATTTTAGTGTTCTCTAGTTTATTTGGGAAAATTAGTTTTAGCGTTCTTACATTATTTAAATGTGTTTTGAATTCGACCACATGTGCCAGAGTGTCTGCTGTTTCGAGTTCGGACATGTTTATGTTCAAGACATGAATCACAACACCGAATCCTAGTCGTTTTGGGGTATGACTATTTGGGAGATGACGGCTATGCCTTACTCACGGAAAACACAATTACATGAAATACTTCATTTTAATCATAGATTTATAAGAACCAGATTGAGTGTACCGTACAAAACGCAACGTTCAAATTGAATGCATTTTGTAATGCGCGTGTGCGTGCGGACCGCCCACCACAAGTGTATTATTATCGTTTCTGCGTTTGCGTGCGTGACATTTTCTAATACCAGCGCAAAATGATTACCCCAAAATATGGGAAAATTCGGGTAGTTTTCTTATTCATATTGACATAGGTAATTATGTAGTTAATATATGTGTACAAAATGAAACCCGCCTTTTACATTCATACAGAGTGCCTATTATGATAGTTTTTGGAGATTGTTATAATTTTATTTTATAACATGGTTTTCGTAAACATGTGTGAATGAACAAAAAACTTTTAATATCATACTAACATTATAAAGAACTAGAACTATGCTATCTTAAATCTATTGTTCCTAATATACTATATTAGACTCAAAAACACCAATCAGCTACATAAAACATACACCGATAACGTAAATAAAATATCTTTCAAAATAGTTAACAAACAAATTTACATTTTCGCTAAAATAAAGTTACTTATCCTATTTTGAACCTTCTGAATAATAAAACTATTTATCAAATGTTTCATTTAATTTGTTTTCACCTATTGTGACAACCCTACCAAAATAGGTAACAATATTACACGTTCTTAGTAAGCTTTCCCTCTGTACGGTTTATCTACTCATGTGGCCGGGACTTCGATTGAAACACGAAAATCGGTTACTGCGCATTCAAAGTCGACCGTCATGATGGTTCAACTTATTTGCCGCGTACTGTACTGCTTTGAGAGTTATCACTACACAAACATACGTACGTTAACGTAACAAACATACCTGAAATATTGTTTTACTCCAAGTCCAAATCCGTTTGTTGACTCAATAATATCGCAATATTTTAAGAGATGATAAAAGTATTTCATACCCTTGGCAACCATTGATATCATTTCTTTTTTTTTTTGTTAATAATAATGTTGATTTCGTAACATTTTACAATATTAAAATATCGCAGCACAAAAAAGGGGTAAAAATATTTCACACTGTACCTTGGCAATACTCAAATATTATGGAGTCGTTTTGTTTTTATTTAGTTTTCGTAATATTTTCAAAGAAATTCATCATAAAATTGCAAACTTACCTGTGAAAAGTAATGTTCGTATCCTTATCTTTTTTTGGAGTGTAGTTTTTACACGATTTCACCGCACAAACAGTAATTTTTTCAATATATTTAACAGCGTAGACGCGCTTTGAACGTCTGTCGCGTAATGGCGGCCTGTGGGCGGGGCTTACGAACGAAGACGCTATTTTGGTGTGTTTGAATTCGAAGCATTTGGACAGCGCGTACTAGGCATCTGGACGTTCTTATAAATCTATGATTTTAATATTCATTAGAAGCTCTCTTTACAAGGAACCTATTTTAAAAGTTCATCTGTGGATCTTTTGCACCCCTAAATGTTTATGGTTCTGTCGACCTGTAAAGCGAAAATGGACCAATCCTATCTATACTAATATTATAAAGCTGCAGAGTTTGTTTGTTTGTTTGAACGCGCTAATCTCTGGAACTACTGGTCCGATTTGAATGATTCTTTTAGTGTTGGGTAGTCCATTTATCGAGGAAGGCTATAGGCTATATAACATCACGCTACGACCCTTAGGAGCCGCGCAGCGTGTAACACCGCGGGGAACAGCTAGTAATAAATATTGCTCAAACTACCAGGTAGTCTGGCCGTATTCGTATTAGGTACATGCATTATAATCTACAAGCATCCCGCTTCGTACGGGTGCAAAAAAGTAGTGAAGTGACGACATGTAAAAATATTGAGATTTCTGTCTGTACTAAATCTAAATTAAATATTAATGTTATACACATAAACCTTCCGGAATAAACGCTCTAAATGACAGGGAAACCCGCATTAAAATCCACTGTTTATTAGTTTAGCGGTCACACAGACTGATGCGAAAAGCGACTTCATTTTATACTAGCTTTTGCCCGCGACTTCTTCTGCGATCCGGAATGAAAAGACGCCTTGGTCCTTCTCCAGGACATGGTCTACCCATGTGCGCAATTTCATCCCAATCCGTTCAGCAGTTTTATCGTAAAAGTGTAACAAACAAACACAAAAATTCGAATCTATCCACTTTATAATATTAGTTTAGATTTTGTATAGATGCTGGAAGCTTTATGGCAACATAAAACTCCCAATTTCCCGTTCCCTCCCGGGCTAACTCCCAATTTCTCATTCCCTCCCGGGCTAAATCAGAAGGAACATGGAAAAATAAATCAGCTGATTCATAGCTAAAACAGCATTGTAATGGAATTGGTTAGTAGTAACTGCGCACATAGTTTCAGTACTACATACTTCATCAATTACTTTTAGCGCTGGTCGTAAAATGGTGGCAGGGGCAACTACTGGGAGTAGATGAATGAAATTCTTTAGTTACAGGCAGTTGGCAGACAATATGTTTATTTCTAGATTTTGTTGTTGGGAGTCGTTTTGTTTTTCCAGCCAGACTTTAAGCCAAATTCGTGGATTTGGTGCTAAAAAAAACTGCCTGTATTGTCCAACTGCAGGGCAAAGGCTTCCCTTTCCTTTTTAGGGTTCCGTAGCCAAATGGCAAAAACGGAACCCTTATGGATTCGTCATGTCTGTCTGTCTGTTCGTCCGTATGTCACAGACACTTTTTTCCGAAAGTATAAGAACTACACTGTTAAAACTTGGTAAGTAGATGTATTCTGTGAACCGCATTAATTTTCAGCAAACCCATACCTGTGGGGTATCTATGGATAGGTCTTCAAAAATGATATTGAGGTTTCCTTATCATTTTTTTCTAAACTAAATAGTTTGCGCGAGAGACACTTCCAAAGTGGTAAAATGTGTGTGTCCCCCCTGTAACTTTTAAAATAAGAGAATGATAAAACTAAAAAAAATATATGATGTACATTATCATGTAAACTTCCACCGAAAATTAGTTTGAACGAGATCTAGTAAGTAGCTCGCCGGTGAAAATTTAAAAACATATGATGGTACGGAACCCTCGGTGCGCGAGTCCGACTCGCTCTTGCCCGGTTTTTTTTTCAACTCAACTCCATTCTGAGCCAATATGGATTGTTCTAAGTGTTACTTTATCATCGAAATTCTATGAAACATTTGAGTTTTATCGTTATTCATAATAGTTCTGGATATATGCCATGTAGTTCATTGCTCTATGACTATGTCACACAATAAAAGCCAAAGTTGCTAGGCAATCAATCAATTTGCACACTCATGCGCTGCTAGTACTGGCGCACCGTGGACGTCCTACAGAAGCCATAAAATGGTGTAGGTATTTTCATTACCCTTGCTGACTCAGACAAGTTCAGCAAAAACAATTGATTCATAGGGAAAGTAGCAAGAAAATTAAAAGGTGAGCCAAGACATTTGGGTCACTCAAATTAACTCTTCGACATAATCAGCCTATAATGTTCCCACTGCTGGGACACAGGCCTCTTCTCCGTCAGAGGGCGTGGACCGTAATCCACCACGCGGGCTAAGTGCGGGTAGGTATATGTCACATGCCTTCGAATGTTTGGTTCTAGGACATGCCGGTTTCTTCACGACGTTTTCCTTCACCGTTTTGAGAGCAGTGGTGCCGAAATAATTTACACAAAGTAAAGTGCTTGTCCGGGTTCGAATCTACGACCTACAACTCGTAAATCGCGATCGTTACCACTGGGCCACCACTGCTCCACGAATGACGATAGTCTGCAAATGGACGTCAAGATTCGCACCCCAAGCAGCAGGCCCAGAAATAATTTTGCTATATGTGTTACCACGACAAACTTAACTTGCGGTATAAGTTACTCAGTTCGAGCCGAGTGCCGATGCGAGGGACAACAAGAGTACGGCCTACGTTCTAAGCACCGACCGACAGTAGATTTTTAGTATTCGACATAATTTAAATTGGTTAAATCCGGTATTACAGGAATAAATCAACTAAATTCCTCAGTTCATCAAAGTCTACAACATAAACAACCAACACACCGTATCAAAGCAGTTCTTGACCTTTCAGAATCGTGTAAAAATAATAACGACTGATAGTTTTAATTTATAGCTTCACAGTTGTTGCATGATAACGAGGTGAGGAGAATTTGAAGCATCTCTAAAGTTGATTGCGTTCCCTGTAAAACCACGTTTAACGGAGTTTTGACGTCTGAATCCATTGTAATATTACAAATGCAAAAGTAACTCTGTCGTGTGTCTGTAACTCTTCGCGCCTTAACGGCTGGACATATTTCGATAAAATTTGGCACAAAGGTAGACCATGCCCTGGGTTTAGGACATGATATATTTTAAAGACAACCTTTGAATGTATTAAGGAAGAAGGAGATACGATACTGCAGGTAGTCTGTGGTCATTCACACAATAACAATAAATACATATATATACATAAAACAAATAGTTAAAAAAGGTTTGCGGGCTAGTGAGGTTTTAAATATTGCCGAGGGGCAGGTTACTCTTCACAAAAACATCCTCTCAGAATAAAACCTAGTCATTTCTTTTACGAAATCGTTGTTTACATTACAAATTTACAACCCACTTCAAAGCTAAGTGTTGTCATAGTGTCCTACATTTAATAACGCGTACCGTTTCCCAGTATCTTACAGTTACGAATGTCTAATTGTGAATCGGATGAATAATGCAAAACCATTTGCAAAGTTCACCTACTGACACAGTCTAACAATATCAGTAATAGCACTGATGTACCGAAAATCAATAAAATATTTTTAGTCTGCGATTCGGTCTAGCTAAACGAAGCCAATCACAATACGCCTAGAACTTTCGTGGGTAGACATTGTAGACAAAAATTGTCTGTTTTGTACATTTATATGATTTATAGCTATGAGGAAATGAATGAATTTAGAATACAAAAGATGAAGGACAACAAGAAATAGGTTCCTTATATATTATATAAATAGGTACATGTTTACAGTGTTTATAGCATTATGTATTAAAAAAGGTTGCCAAGTGTTTACATGAGAGACTTGAAATTACAACGACATAATATAATTATTTTAACCAACCACCATTCGAACCATTCGTGTGCGAGTCCGACTCGCACTTGGCCAGTTTGTTTTTATTTACACCATACCAACAAAATAAGCTTTAGGATTAATCCAAAGTTAATGAAGAATCGTGATTATAATTTTAACTTTTAATGCCCACGTTTCGTTCGCTGTAACAAAATCCCTACAGGAAGCCCTGAAATGGATGTTCGTTCCTCTCATTTACATGACAATAATTTTATAATGAACTTCGAGCTGCCCCTTGTTTCTAACTCGCCGTTTTGATATTGATGTTAATTTAATTGGGTTACAAACTCTATTCAAGCCTAGTGACCCCAAGTGTCCTGAATAAATAATGTAATACCACAGTATTATGAATTTATGACCGACTCTCGGTATTTATAAACCTGTTACAGTTTGATGTCTGTTGTGGTTGGATGTCAAAAATAACGATAAGTAATGAATTGCATACCGTGAGCCGTGGTGGTCCAGTGATAACGGTTACGACTTACAAGTTCTAGATCGTAGGACTCGTATTCTAACCCAGACAGGTACTTTATTCTGTTTAAATTATTTTATCACCACTACTCTCAAAAAGTTGAAGCAAAACTTCGTGAAGAAACTGGTATGTCCTAGAACCAAAAATTCGAAGACATGTGAAATCTACCCGCACTGGACCCGCGTGGTGGCCTTTGTCCCAGCAGTGGGAACATTATAGGCTGATTATGCTTATGCTACTAGAAAATACAACAGAGTACAATGAGGGTTTCTACAAAATGGATGTTATCAAAAGTCATTCATTCAAATTAGGCCGAGAATCAGCAATTTTTGAACGGTAAAACTACAGGACAGTCCCACAAAACGCCCACCCTTTACCACTTCCTAATACTTTAGCAGGGAAGAAGTGGCGCAACTAACTTCTCAGCAGCACAGCTGCGGAAAACTTGATTCTATACAATAGTATCTTTGAAAATATGTCGCTGCCAACTGACTGGATTTTTATCAAGGCAGCGCTATTCTTCCAGTTCATGCCTATCAGAGAAACACCTCGTATACTCTGATTACTATAGGTACTTTAGAGTCTGTGTAGTCCTACCTTTAGCAGCAGGTACTGGCTGGTCATAATTGCCGGTGTGTTCCAATCGAACGTTCAAGCAAGTGTCAAATATTTTGATAAGGTATTTTTGGTTTAGTAGAAGGAGTGCTAGAAATAACGTGAAACTGTAAAGTCTTCTTATAAATATATTAGATCCAAGACAAAGTCCTTTTAATTATAGATATTTGGGAGGTCTCGTCTGGACCTCTATAGTACAGTTCTACATAACATCACGCCTGTAATCCCCGAAAGCTTAGGCAGAGCCGCAGAGATGTGCCTATAGTACACCCACATTTCGCCGTCCCATGTAATAGGGGGCCACGGGCCAGCCACTAAGCCAAAATCATCGTCTTGCTGCCTAAATCCCCAATTATTTTTATACGACGCGGCATGGCTCTATAATTCAGTACCACCCCAAAATATTACAAAAAAATAAGGGAGATAAGACGTCTACTGAACAAGGGCGTTCGATACTTCGTAAACATAATCACATATTTTGGGGTGCCGCCGGCCCGTGGAATAAATAGGTCAATCACGTCAATTACTGGCGGTCGAAGTTCATTAGTGTACTATTTTAGGAGCCCTCAACGACTCTATGATTCGTGTGTTCAAACGAGCAACAGGCACTTGCCGGGAAAAAAATATACCAGGTTATTGGAAAAACACCAACAACCTCATAGGAGGTCATTGTACTCATAAAAAAAACATCTTTTTTTCGCGATTTTAGGTTTGGTCCTATAGTAAAAGTTGTTCATAATGATGAGTACAATAACCTCTTAAGAGGTTGTTGGTGTTTTTCCAATAACCCTGTATACAACTAGCAGCACCCCGCGGTTTCTCCCGCACAAACAGCTGTACGGATTTAGATGAAATTTGGCACATAGATAGTTTATAACCAGGATTAACACATAGGATACTTTTTATCCCGATATTCCCATGGGATCGACACTTATGCGGGTGAAACCACGGGGCGCAGGTAGTTGCTAAATCATAATATGTTCGAAGAATCTATCTGCTCCACAACGTAAATAACGCAATTAATGTTGTTGAACTGTCAAAATGAAAACCATTGCTACTGTTAGTGTGTTACGCAACTACCCCGCAGTTGTATGAACTTAAACGAATCAAAAGGAGTATGTATGGATCGTAGCAGGTGGGGTTCTGTAGATTCTGCCTACCCCCATGGGAAGAAGGCGTAAGTTTATGTATGTGTGTGTATTGTAGACGGATTCGTGATGGTATCTTCTTCTGTAGTATTTTTTTTTTTTAAATGGGTTTGCTCTGACTCTAGTCTAGGTCAGAGGTGACAGAGACAAAATCTACGATGGAGTGAGCTTACCCAGAAGAAGCCTGTTCACTCTTACTTTGTAGAGAGAACAGGCTTTTTTTTGAGTATCGGCCTCATCTAAGACCTCATCATCATCTGCCTAGGTAGCTCTACCCAAGAATTTGCGGAAGAGATTCCTATAGAAATTAGAAGAAAACAACGGTAACGCAGTATAAAGATTTTGAAAGAAAACCAGAGCTAGAAAATCCTTGTATGTGGGTTACTTTTAAACATTACAACGGACAATTTATATGGAGTAAGTAGAATTTAACGCAGGGCGGTGCGTAATAAAACACGATGTTAGCAGTTAAACGCAAGCGGGTATTCTGCCAGCGCTATGTTACCCATCCTCACATGTGGGGGGGGATTGCACTACATTGTGTGTATTTATTAGACTTTGTATCCTTTTATCCTCAGTTTCCACTTACTGTGGAAACTGAGGATAAAAGTGTGTAACTGTGTGCACAACTACACCAAAAAGGTTTTAAGTTTAACGAATCTGTAGATATTATAAATTAAAGTATATTTTCGTGTCTGTCTGTGTGAACGCGTTGTTCTTATAAACATCGTAACGGATTTTGATACGACTTTCACTATTAGAGAATTTATTTCGGAAGGTTTATGTGTATAATAGAGTAATAATAAACTTACATATAATCAAAAAATCAAGTCTATAAGATGAAATATCTATGTTTTGTCAAGTCGTAAAAATATCTATGTTTTGTCAAGTCGTAAAAATATCTATGTTTTGTCAAGTCGTAAAAATATCTATGTTTTGTCAAGTCGTAAAAATATCTATGTTTTGTCAAGTCGTAAAAATATCTATGTTTTGTCAAGTCGTAAAAATATCTATGTTTTGTCAAGTCGTAAAAATCGTGCGAGACACGCGCTAGGGGCGCTCTAGATATTTATATCAACCTGCACCCTAATTGCGTAAAACATTTTCAGTAACAATCTGAATCATGTTGAAGGATATTGCTAATCCATTGCTTCATATGTTCGAAAAATTTTCTGCTCAACAACAAAAATAACGCAATGAATGTTGTTGACCTGTCAAAATGACAGAACAAAAAGCCCCTTTTCATCACACAGAACAAACGAGTTATGAATAAAAAATTACTTTCGATGTAAAAGTACCATTCCACAGAGTTTCATTACATACAAAAGGTACCGTAGTTACAATATTTAACAGGTATTCAAAACTCAAACATCGGAGTTACTGTAAAGGTATGGAATTTTCATTGCATAAGTTCCACCAATGAATACGCCATGAACCATTGTAGTTAAAACAATGAAAATATACCACAGCGTATGACAATATCATAGGTACCTACTTTACAAAAATATACAAAATTAAAATAAAACCCTTTGAAAGTGAAGTAGGTATACGGGTGCGTGCCAATTCGTTATTTTAAATTGTATCGCTGGTTGCAGATTCAGAAGGAAAACATGACAATATAATAATAATAACAACAAATGGTCAGATGACTTCATTACTACGTAATAACTAGTGTTATCCCAATAAATTGTTATAATATTACGTAGAGTCCATTGGCACGTTAGTACAACTGCAAACGATGAGCGATTTTGTAATTTCTAACGTGACAATGTTATCGACGACATCAACTTCCATAATGCATAATGTGCAAACACTCGAGCGACACGCGTCGACGACACAGGCAACTGAAACCAGCGTTTGGTGGCTGGTGGCATGCCGCTCGTGTATTTGAGCACTGTACTCAAATACACGAGCCCTCGGGCCCTTGGCTAAATAATAACAGCCGCACAGGTCGATCGATCAGGTTAAGCTACGCTTGCCCAGATTGGTCTGTGGATGGGTGACCATCTTTACATACCGAGACCCCTCCGTGCCGGCTGTCAATCGTGGATCTTTGACAGTTGTTACGGGTAGTCAGAAGCCCGAAAGTCGGACAACAAGTCTTATCAAGGAGTATCGTATTACTCAGTAACTGGGTTGTGGAGGTCAGATAGGCAGTCGCTTCATGTAAAATACAGATGTCCAAAGGCAGACCAAGGTCGTTTTTTGGGGCGATATACGGATGCCTGCAAGGATTGTTTCCAATATACAAGATTTCTATTGTTCTTTGCTTTCGGCACCAGCTAAACGAGAATATTAGCTCAAGTCGTGGTGAAAAACTTCAAGAGTAATATATTTCGTTGACTTGGCGCCAGATCATTACAATTTAATAACTTAGAAGTGGTTCCAAGTGACTGAACGAGCCGCGTCATAGCCCAATAAATAAATCAATACAATAAGATCAGTTCTGACTATTTAACATAAACGTAGCCCAAGGCCGAATGAATTAGGTATCAATGCAGACGCGCGCTCAAGAAAAGGCTCTTACACACAGGCGCGACGCGACAGTGCGACGCGATTCTGCGATATATAGAACAAATTCTATGGAAACGCGCGCGACACTTCACACAGGGGCGGAGTAGCGCTACACCGTGTAGCCGCGATATCTCCGCGACACCATACTAAATGAACATTTAGTATGGTGTCGCGGCGATATCGCGTCGCGCTTGTGTGTAAGGTGTTGCGGCGCGATAATATCGCAGAATCGCCAGGCGACACGTCGCGCGACAAGTCGCGCCGGTGTGTAAGAGCCTAAATATATTAACGCTCCCGCGGACAGGCGCGACACGACGGTACGACGCGGCGACGCGCGAGGACGCGATTCTGGTAGAACAATTTCCGTGAAGTTTTCATAGAAATTGTTTTACTAGAGTCGCGTCGTCGCGCCAGTTTGCGGGAGCCTTTATTGTTAGGCGCCTACGTAGTTTACAAATGTACAATTTTTTTTTTGAACTTTGGTTGGCTGAAGTGCCAGTGTTGCTCGCAAAACTCAAATGTCCATACGTTTTTTGCAATTTGCAGGTCAGTGTCAGATTTTATGTTGATTACAATATTATTATGATCTGCTACCATTTTGTGTATCTTACGACTTTTACACAAACAAAGTCGTGGGCAGAAGCTTGTATTAAAAATGCGAAAGTAACTCCATTTATCCGTTACCTTTTCACACCTAAACCACAGAACTGATCGTTATTTGACAAATCGGTAGCCTGGGACCTAGAGAAGGACATAGGCTACTTTTCATCCAGGACATTTGTATTAAGTATAAAATACAAGCAGATGAAATCGCGGGCAACAGCTACTAGTACTATTCCATACTAATTATTTTTTTCTCTTTTAAATATGATTTGGGGTTTTTATCTAAACAGATATTATGTCAACCCAATCTGGTGCCTTTTATCACTGTAACATTAACACTTATAATAATTATAATGCATAAACTATACTAAACAGTACAACAATCTATGAAACAGTTTGTGATAAAAGATAAGTCACCAATGAAGGTCTGTTATTAATGTATTAATCCCACATTAAGCCTATTTAAGTCTAATTCTCTCAAAAGTAACTCCCTCTCGCGCCATCAATCGCCAAAATCCATCAGCAAATGCTGCAGGTCCTCAATCTGATTTAATAATATTATAATTACAAAAGTAACTGTCTGTCTAGTAGATTTTCACGCCTTAACGGTTGAACAGATCCCAATGAAATTTGCCACACAGGTAGACCATGACCTGGGACATAGGATACTTTTTATCTCCGCAGTACATCTAGTACCTTATTTAATAAAACAGAGCACAGATAAGTATGTACTGTCAATGAACTTGATGACTCATGTTTATATTATAACTATAGTTAATTGTTGAATATGGGTCCAGTATCAGTTGGCAGTCTTCATTCAATGTTAAGTAATGGTAGGTATATGAATTAAATAATGCATAATTATTATAAGTATCATGTATACCTAATATAAAATAATACCAGCCTATTATTGTCCCACTGCGTAAATAAATAAATTATTATTTAACGCAACTTTGACATAACTGTTCCAGACAGTTATAGATACACCTAGATAACGCAAGAGCAAGTACTTTGCATGCTAAAAATCGTAAGCCGCCACTTTCGCGCTCAGTCCTGTGTACTGCTGGCTGGGTGAGCGCTGGCGCTAAGCCCTGGGATGGGACGAGACGGGTGCCGCACGCGGCGGTGTCTTTGGATCGATTTGATTTTCCCATCACTAAATAGTGCTTGTGACGTCATAGTAGGTAGTCAAAAAATGGTAAACTTGATTTTCATACAGATCATGATACTAGCTATCTAGGTCTATCTATATCTGTGAGGCGGACCTATTGCCATCAACCAAGCTTCAATCCAGACATGGAGCAAAAATACATAATATTGTTTGTTCTATAGAGATCACAATGTAAGTACAAGAGTGAGACTCATCATCTGCCTAGCCTTTTCCCAAACATGTTGGGGTCAGCTTCCAGTCTAACCGGATGCAGCTGAATACCAGTATTTAACATGGAGTGACTGCCTATCTGACCTCCACAACCCAATTACTGGGTAATACAATACCCCTTGATAAGGCTGGTTGTCAGACTTTCGGGCTTCTGACTACCTACCCGTAACAACTGTCAAAGATCCACGAATGACAGCCGGTACCAATGGCTTAACATGCTTTCCAACTAACAGAACAAAATAATAAAAAAGAAATATTTAAACATTATGACCACTTATCATTTTACTAATTAGAAACAATATTTATGGTAAATGGTAATGAGATTTACAATCTAAGAATAAGAATGAAAAGATGAAAACTTTGCTTATAGTTTTGTTAATTTATTCAGATAGTAAAGTACTAAAATTATTATTGAGTTGTGTGGAGATAATTACAGTTTCTATTTGCCTAAAGCATTACGTTTCATTGGCTGAACCTAATTAATAAAACATGTAAAACTAGCTTATTTAATTGTGTAATAATAAGTCATTGTTTTAATTAACAAAAACAAATAAATGGTGAAAAATCTGATAAGAATTTAAATATTGCGTAACACAAGATGCTAAAATAATAATTGTAGGGTCAGTGGGTCGTCCTATGGGAATAAATTCTTAGCTATCTTGATAACTTAATTAATAATTAACACCAATTTTAGGCAAAGGTCATTATGTATTCAGCCTGTTGCTTTACCTGTTAGTTTTTTCGCGCCACCTATGTCCGTAGATAGTACGTGATCGGAATAATTAAATACGTAGGTACTTATAAGAAGTTTTTACTTACTCTCCTTCTCGTGGTCGAAGCCCACGATAACGAAGTAGTCGACGAGCCTGGACATTGCACTCCTACGGCAACATTCCAGCACAAATACAACAAATACACTTTGTAATTAGATTACACGAATTTACACACATTTTAAACACAAAGCTACTCGTTTGCACATTTTCACCGCACTTTACCGATCACCGATAGTTCCGTACACACAATGAGTAGAATTCGCACACCAAACACTTCACGGAATGTAAACAACACTTTCATTTATCGCGAGCCAAAGAATTTTTAGCTTCAATTACGAGAAAGAATATAGATTGTCCTGACGGAGAGGTTATGCACTAATCCTTGCAGCTATACCGGTATTCAACGAAACTTTATTTCGGATAAGGTCATCCAATATAAAACTAATTGTTAATGTAACGAATAACGCCCTAAATTGTATAATTTAGAATAAATTTTGTAACTAAACGTCACTACAGCCGCGAACCATCGCTCGTCCGTCCGACATTTCTAAAAAAACTACTATGAATAAAAAATCTACCGTTAATTATTGCCATGTTCGTTTTAGCAATAACTACTGTATTTTATTCCCATATTTAGTTATTTTATTCCCATATTTTTATAATTATTTTCATAAAAAATGATTTTTTACGACTACCGACATCTCGAAAATAAAACTTTGTTTAAACGTCAATAACTGCGGTAGGAGTTGACTGGAAAAGTTTGTCACGTACAGAAAAGCGTGAAGCCGGATTCACATTTCTGTGTTGTGTCGTATCGTGACGCCTTCTGACGCAGTGTTAGCCAATAAAAACTCGTTGTGATTTGACGTAGTCCAGGGGGCTTACCATCACCTCTTATAGCACGGCAGAAGTTGAACTGCACTACTTTTTTGTATGACGTCTTAGTACAAAAAAGTAGTGCAGTTCAACTTCTGCCCTGCTTTAAGAGGTGATGGTAAGCCCCCAGAACAGATTAGTATGATTGGTGTATCCCGAGTCACGACACAACACGACACAGTAATATGCCGGTGGCTTTAGGCGACTTTCTCTCTCACTGTCTCTTTCTATTGTAATTATATCGTTTATGTGCGAGTACCGCGTAACAAAATTCGTTTCAGATTTATAACAAGTGTTAATTTGACTCGCTTGTAAAAAGCCATGGAACATTCAGCAATTTACAGTTTGCTAAATTGAATTATGTACATACATAGGACACTGCACAACGCTCGATATAAGATGACTCTCGCTGATGTTTTCTAAGTTTGTTTGTTATAAACCATTTACCTAACCGAGGTAGGTGAATGGTATGTATAATACGTACAACAATACGGTTATCTTTATCATCACAATTTGGAGCGAATTTTGTTACTAACAACAGGATTCTTGTTATATTGCGCGAAGGTGCGAAAATGGCACTGCGTATTCGTGCGATGGTCGCGTAGGTACACGTAATTGCATATATTCTACGCTTAGATTATACACCAAAATAAGCAATGCAAGTACCAAGGTACTGAACATTTCGATTTAGAAATTAGAAAGTCTACGTCCACTGCGCCGGTAAAATGGGTGTATGATATTTTGCAATTGCGGGATTTTCGGGTAGCACCTAGATGAATCTAGCACAGTGGATTGTACACCATAGATTAAATAATTTAAGGTTGATGATGATAATGAATCTTACAAGAAAAATCTCACGCGACATGA
Organism: Oligia latruncula; assembly: GCA_948474745.1. NCBI lineage: Eukaryota > Metazoa > Arthropoda > Insecta > Lepidoptera > Noctuidae > Oligia > Oligia latruncula. Next base: position 13,461,680 of record OX419700.1, read on the forward strand.
ATGAACATAACCGCGGGGAGCGGGACGTTTGAGTGGGGTTTGTGTGGGTTTTGGTGGGTTTGTGGAGGGTTCACGTTGGGGTGGCTCAAAAAACATCTGAAATGCGAGTTTTTGCTTACTCAAAGAAGAAGTTCAAGTTTGTTGATTTACATCACATATCTACTTGATTTACATAAACTACCAAAAAACACGAAGCTGGCAACATTTGGTTATTTTAATGTCATAATTTTTATCTGTGCACTTGAAAACCTTGTATATGCTTACTAAATAAAAAAGTTGAAGCGGACTATACCTGTCTCTGTTTGTCACAGAAAAATTGCATAGCAGTGACAGCGAATGAATTACTCTTTAATTTGTTCGCAGTCTATTCACTGATAACGCAAACAATGTATCAAAATATTATTGATGTTTGATTATTACAAGAGATTATTAACCTTATTACCGTAAATTTCCGTTTACCGCCCTCAAAACAATGTCGGATGCCCCAAATAATCAAATACCAGGATTGAAACAGAAGAAAGTGTTTAAAATAATAGTGCTAGGTGATTCAGGCGTTGGCAAAACGTGTTTAACTTATCGCTTTTGCGAAGGCCAGTTTTTAGACAAATCTGAGGCCACAATCGGTGTCGATTTTAGAGAAAGAAACATAAAAATTGGTGGCGAAGATATAAAGGTAACTAACATAAATATAAACTAAATTATGTGCCCATAAATTTCTTGATCAAACAATGAAACTTTGTTCCAATTATTTTTGCCTATTACCGTTATTGTATACAATCTGATGTTAAGCTTTCGATAGAAGCTTTAATTCAGACGTTGAGACAAGGGAAGGTCTGTATCTCAGCTACCCACCTCCCTATTATGGAGTAAATGCCTTACATCTGGATGAATTAATCCAAAAGTTTCATTCTTCCTGAACACTATTTCCAGTGACTAGTTTTAAATAGCTTACCAGTATGGAAATTATAGAAGCACTAAAGATTTTTTTTTGTATTCTTGGGATGTAACAGACTAGGACAGTGGAGGCCCATTGAAAAAATATTGCCACCTCATCTCATTTCATCGGGCTTTATTACCAATATAAAAATAGATCATGATCATCAACTCAATGTATAAAAGAAAAAAAAACCAAAATAGATATTTATTAATTTTTTTCTTGCATCAATAATGAAAATCAATCATCAAATACTTTTTTTGCTTCATTTTACATAGAGGCATGGAAATTAAATTATAATAATGTTCTACTCTTCGCATGACCAGGGGGCTGGCCTATTTTTTGGCCAAATAATCACCTAGCCATACAATGTGGCAACGCTGCCTTTTGGACACTTTTCTTGTTGACAGTGATACGGACAAATTTTGTGATGCCTTTTATTCTTTAACCCCTTTTTTATATACTTCTACATATTATAATTGTTATTCTAAGACTGTTAGCTTTTAAGTTAGTAAATATTATCGTGTAAATTAAAATTATTATCTATTGTATATCTCTTCCAGCTTCAACTATGGGACACTGCAGGTCAGGAGCGGTTCCGAAAATCGATGGTGCAGCATTACTACAGGAATGTCCATGCAGTACTCATTGTTTATGATGTCACCAAACCTGAGACGTTTCATGTGAGAATTTCTTTTAACAATCAAACTATAACCACTTCTTTGAATATATTATGCTGCATAGAGAGCATTGCTGGCCTAGTGGTAACGGCCGCGACTTACGAGTTGTAGGTCGTAGGTTCGAACCCTGACTAAAGCGTCAGGGTTGCATGTAACATGCACACATGTTGACAGACATCACATACCTTACCTTTTGCCAACAACATTGGGGTTGGCTTCATCAAACCAAAAGCAGCTGAATTTCAGTCTTTTACCTGGAGCGACTGCCTATCTGACCTCAACAACCCAGTTTCTGGGTAACACAACACCTCTTGGCACGACTGGTTGTCAGACTTTCGGGCTTCGACTACCCGTGCGTGACGACTGTCAAATATATGCGAAGTACAGCCAAGCTGAACTGCTTAACGTGCTTTCCGGGGCAAGGAGGTCTCGGTATGAAAGGGATAATCACCCATCCACGGATTGACCGCGGCAAGTGTAGCTTAACCTTGATTGATCGAACTGTGCGGCTGTTACTTTGCCCCGAGTCCCTCACTTTTAAACAGACAGTTACTTCAAAATCAGGGATTTCAGTATTGCTACCAGAATTTCTATTTTACATACATAAACTCACACCTTCTTCCCAGTGGGGTAGGCAGGCTTTCGTACATCTGGTTATGCACGTACGCCGGTCTCCTGACCTTTCTTAAGCAAAACAATGAATGAATATTTATTTTATTTACAGTCAATAGCCAGTTGGATGCAAGAGGTGGAGTCACATGGTCTGATGAGGGCTCCAAGAGTGCTGGTCGGTAACAAGTGTGACTGCGGCACGCCGGAGTCTCGACTAGCTACGACGTACGCCCAGAGACTGGCTGATAAGTATGGAATGCCCGTAAGTGTTGATTTCTGGTCAGCGGGATTGTCTGAAAGGGTTATCGCTGGCCCGGAACATAAACGGTTAAGGGTCAGTTCACACCGAGACGCGCGAGTATTTATTGGGACATCACGTCAAAGTAGACTGGAGATAAAATAAACAGGAAAATGTTCATCATTGATGTTATTGAAAAGCTTATCAGTGGCTTTATCAAGGTCGTCGCAGCATACTGGAACACTCATCTAGCAATGACTCACCCTGTCATAGATATGCGAGGTAATTGCGTAATCCACTATCAGTAGCAATGGGTTTCATTTTGACAGTTCAAAAACATTCATTGCGTTATTTACGGTGTTGAGCAAACACATTTTTCGAACATATGAAGCAATAGATTAGCAATATCCTTCAAAATGATTCAGATTGAGATTGATAGTGTGTTACACAATTAGGGTGCAGTTTGATATAATATAGGGTGTTTGGAAGCTACAAAGCCTTAAGGGGGTGATATTTGACACCATTTAGAGCATTTTGAGCCACAGACCAACCGCGGCAAGCGTAGCTTAACCTGATCGATCGATCTATGCGGCTGTTATTATTTAGCCACGGGCCCCTCTAAATAACTAACTATTACTAAATATTAACTTGTATTTTTCATGATTCCAGCTGTTCGAAACATCAGCATTATTAGACTCTGAATGTAACAACGTGGAGTCTATTTTCATGACGTTGGCGCACAAGTTGTATTCGAAACAACCTCTAAGGGTGGTCAGTGTAGAGGTAAGAGTTTTTTTATTTGAGCGCCTTTTTACATCGTTCTCACATTTATACTTGAATTATTTATGATTTTATGTATCTTTTGTCACACGCTGTCGACATATCTCTTTCTACTGTCTTATCGCAGGTATGCTTTAAAAGATTTCTTATGAAATGAGCATCACCTTTATACCTATTTTTCTGTTCTGTTTTTTTTCTTTTCTGTTTATACAGGGTTATTGGTACAACATTAACAACCTCTTAAGAGGTCATTGTACTCATCATTATGAACAACTTTTACTATGGGACCAAACCTGAAATAGCGAAAAAAAAGTCAGCTGTTCACTACATTTTGACGAGTTATACGAACATAAATGTAGGGAACAGCTGATTTTTTTACCTCCATACAAAATTTTATCAAAATTGGTCCAGCCGTTTGAGCGTGAAGAAGTAACAAACATATAAACACACACACACACCCCCACAAACTTTCGCTTTTATAATATTAGTGTGATGACTTCTCATTAACTCAAATAATATTCTATTTTCAGGGAGAACACGGGCCGGGCTTAGTAAATCTTCAGCGGCAGAAGCGGTCCACGAGCTCCAATGACAGCTGTCTGTGCAGCTAAAGTATGCACCTCATAGCCACTGCGCAATGTACTCGATACGAAATAATTCCGTCTAACATCCATGATCAAACTTACCACGACACAGAATTAAGCTATTAAAATTATTAACAGCTATGCACTCATGCCATTTTGTAGCTTTGTACGGTCGCCGCATGGGCTATTTTCGGCCACGCCATCGACATGCTAAGAAGGAGAAACGTTTAACTCAGCACTCAGTAAATCCTCCCTTGTGTAAGAGGTCGTGACGCGCAAAACAATATGTGAGATGATCCATGGTGGAATAAGTGGATTTCGAGTTAAAATCGCAATAGTCCGCTCACAGATAAAAAATTGTCAAAAGAATGAAATTAGAATTCTACAACTCAAAAATGGCAATTTTGAAAAATAATGAGTTTAACATTACACCCCGTCTGTAACCCCAAAGAGTTAGACAGAGGTGTACCCATAGTAACACCCGCATTTAGTTATGTTTTAAGTATTATCGGGATAAAAAGTAGGCTATATGTATGTTAATCCAGGGTGTCAGCTACCTTCATACAAAGTTTCAAGAAGTAACAAACATATAAACACACACACACAAACTTTCGCCTTTATAATTATCAAGCGTTCCATTTTTGGGTTTCCGAAGCCAAATGGCAAAATGGACACAGCCTTTCACTCGGAGACTATTTGCACTATATCGATGAAAATTTGGAAAGGTGTATATTTGTGCACTGCTAAACCATTGTGTACATAGTAGAATATAAAAAATATATTTATGTGATTTAATAAAGAAAGAAAGAAAATACGTATATTTGCTAACGGCTGTCGCTCAGCCAGCATTATGCTGCGAGTCTGCAACCCTATGCAAGACAGAGCCCCAGCGCTGGTTTTCAGCGACAGTCGGCGCAAATAAATACATATTTAATTTTGTAATACATATTTTTTTATTTTACGATGTCTATTAAATATAATTTAGCATCTTTTTTATTACTGTGCTTTTCGAAGATGTGTAAAATTAGATCTCTATCAAATTAAGACCTCATTTCCATCATCCTTGTAAAAAAAAGGAGAATGGGCTAATCTGCCCTAACGCCAATAGCGTTCTCTAAGACAATGAACAGATCTATTGGTCTTTAGGTCAGATACCCGTGGTTCGTTGCCCATTCTCCTTTGATGGCAGCTAATCAAAATCATCATCATAAGCCTACAGGGTCAAATTAAATTAGCAAGCGAAACTTCAGACGATATATCGGCATCGATCAGTAGCGAAGGGTCATTTTTTTTTAAAGAGGTAAGCCGGAGTAGATATCTTTAATATGATTATATTAATTGTTTTTAGAATACTGACTGTGACATTTTTCAAAAGGGAGCCGGTAGGAATCAAGTTGTTGTTTTTTTTTTTCTTAGGGTTCAACGACCGCTGGTAATGTTGTTACTTGAAGTATGAGTTGAGAAAATATGTTTTATCATGTTTAGGTATCAATATCGATAATCACGTCTGTGAAGATTAACAAAAAAAAAAAAGATTTTTGAACTGATATTTCAACACTAATTGCGGTCGATGACCCCACCAAAAAAAAAATCAAATTAAATTATTGTTGTTTTATCATGTTTAGATATCGCTTAGATACCCATCACGTCTGTGGAGTTTCGCTAGTTAATATAATTTGACCCTGTATAGTAATAACTTTTACGGCGTAACACTAATTTGTATAAAATAAAAACTGTCTGCCAAAGTAAATATGCCTGTTTTAAACAAATTTTGTGCCAATATGGTCCATAAATATTGCAATAAAACATCCTAAACTGCATGTAGTGGTGAAATAAGTCAACTTTTAGTAATAATAAAATTTATATTAAATTATGTAATAGTATTTTATCTTCCATATTTTGTCATCTATTAAATAAATATTCAATATTTTTACCTTTATATTCTAATTACATTCAATTATAGTTCATTACGATACGTGTGACTTAGGACTGATTTTTCAATCACCTGATAACTTTATTCAAGGAATAATTTTGAAATTTTGACAGTTATTTCATATAAAAACTGTCATACGTCAATTTTATTCCTCGAATAAAAGTTATCCCTTAAAAAAATCAGTCCTTAGTAGTCCAATTTTGCACCGCGTGAAATTAGCGCCCGAGCGTGCTAAACGTCGTGCATTAGTGACTACTTAAGTCACACGTATCGTATACTCTTTATTTATAGCACGTGTGACCTAAACGTGCACTTAAGTCACGCTTTTTTGTGTAAATATGGCCTACTTAAGGGGCCGGCGAAGCATGCGTAGTTCATACAAACGTAATACCAAAATAATTTGTAAATCAAACATATTCTTAATCATCATCATCATCATTCTTAATGTAGTGTATTTATTCCGATAGGATCACAGAATATCTAGGTCCTCAAATATATATTTTGAAAATATATATTTTATAAAGTCGAGATAATATCTCGACTTTATATTAGTGTCCTTTAATGAGGAATATCAAATTTCTATAGAAAACTTATATTCTGTAATCCAATCGGAATAAATACACATTTGATTTACAAATTATTTTGGTATTACGTTTGTATGAACTACGCATGTTACGCCGGCCCCTTAATTCACAGGAAAGCGTGACTTAAGTGTGGGTTAAGTCACACAGTGCTATAACATTAGTTAAGTATGATAGAATTATAGGATGTGCTGTGGAATAGCAAATGAACAATGTATTTCAGGCCTTATTTAAAAACAGTAGACCTGTTGAAAATGTGAGAATATGCAGAAATGACATTTATTAGATGCCAATGAATTTAAAGGAATTGTGTGGAAATAATGAAATTGTGTAATACTTAATTTATTTTTATATAAGAATAGCACTATACGTATTAGACAGAGTACGTGAAATCATTGAGATATTAAATAAATCGTTTTACGTTGTTATTTTTGACCATTTATTTTTACCTAGTAGCAGGTACCTAAACACTGATGGACGTAGTTCTTTGTGGCAACTCCTGGGGAAGGCTTAATTCGAGCAGTGATCGTCTTTCAGCTGAAATGCTATGATGACGATGACACGGATGTGTCAATGTCCTGTATTTCCAAACCAGATACGATCCAGGGCCAGGGCCAATATAGTTATATTATAGATTGGAGGGCCGCAGAAACAAATACCCTTAACTTCTGAAAGTCTGACAACCAGTCTTACGAAAGGGGTAGGTATCGCATTACCCAGTAACTGCAGGGTTGTGGTGGTCAGATAGGCAGTCATCATCATCATTTCAGCCGAAAGACGTCCACTGCTGGACAGGATAGGCCTCCCCCAAGTACCTCCACTAGGCAGTCGCTCCATGTAAAATACTGGTATTCAGCTGCACCCGCTGAGACTGGAAGCCGACCCCAACATAATTGGGAAAAGGCTAGGCAGATGATGAGTTAGTAAGCGTAACTGCACGCTGAACTGTAAGGCCTTTAGTACAAACGTTTTTCTTGCTGTGAAAAACTAAGGTTTATTCGCCGTGTCTAGGCACGGCGGTCAGTGTTGTGTGGATCACTATGGAAGCTTGTTGACGGACACTTTTTTCTACCGTACCGTACCGTAAAGAAACTGTGCCGCGTACAAAGCAAAAAAGGAGTATAAGGATCGTAGCGGGTGGCGTTCTATAGTTTCTGCCTATGCAAAAAAGGCGTGAGTTTATGTGTGTGTAGGTATTAGGTAATAGCACTTGGCTGGTAGGTAATAGTGGTAATATTTGCTGAAAGACCAGCGCGCAACGGTCGGGTGATACGCTCCCTGAGTTGAAAGACGAGGGTGCAAAACAATATCTTTTGATTTGCAGTCTGTCGTGCTCGTTATTACTAGTATCTATACCGTGATAAGGTTGAGACAACAAAGCAAAGCAATTACCTACCTTATCTTCAAAATTATAATTAATTGATGTTACTGATCTGACTATTGGGTGCAACGAGTCCTGTTGAGTGAGACACATTTAAGAGACCACACTCGATGGGTTTACTAGTTTAGGAGTTCTGTTACCCATCGTTCAGGTCCATCTTCTGACCAGCTCGATGGTACCATATTATTTTATTATCATCGGAATGCTTACATTTGCGAATATTTAGACTAATATCTCTAGAAGTGATTAAATATTCAAGCGTTCCGTTTACACGTGTGCGTCCAACGAAACCTTTTTATAGCACTGTGTGACCTAAACCCGCACTCTTGACTAAATATTACATTTTTACACAGAAAAGCATTAAACGATCCGCCATAGTAGTTACTGCTCTATATTGAAATGCTTAAAGGTCGGATGACAAATGTGTAACTGATATTGGTAGTGGGGACCATTTTGTTCGATCCGTTTTAAAAATTTCAGGTGGTGGGTACAAATAATGAAGAAGGAAACCTTTTGCAGGGAACAGTACCTACCTACATAAGTAAAGCGATTGGTAATTTTAACGACAAACTGCAACGACTCCGTGGCGCAACGGTAGCGCGTCTGACTCCAGATCAGAAGGTTGCGTGTTCAAATCACGTCGGGGTCAAATACCTCTTTTTTAATTTTGTAGTATTTTCACTTTTTTATTGTTTTAATTTTATTTCGTTTTTAATTAATCAGAATAAGTAAGTGCTATAATAAACATATTTTACTATAATTTAGGTTTTTGAACTGCAATCAATAAAGATTGTTTACCCTACCACACGACATCGCCATTTGAAGTAGACAGCGCCAACTTGTAAAATTTGGCCATAGTTATATGCATATTATACAAGGTTATTGGTAAGACATTAACAAACCTCTTAAGAGGTCATTGTACTCATCATTATGATCAACTTTCACTATGGGACCAATCCTGAAATCGCGAAAACAAAATCAGCTGTTCCCTACATTTATGTTCGCTTTAAATCTCGTCAAAATGTAGGGAACAGCTGATTTATTTTTCGCGATTGCAGCTTTGGCCCCTTAGTAAAAGTTGTTCATAATGATGAACTAGTACAATCTCCCATTTCGGTTTGTCGCATTGTTTTCAATTTCAACCTGTATATTTTACGGTCGCAAATCATATTTTGTTCAACAACCTGATACTGAACTGGGGGCCTAAAAAGGCCACTTTGGCAGAATCATAAAAGGATAACAAGTTAATCGTATCAAATCCCATTGGTGAAGTATTTTTTAGTATTTTTTTTTTGTCTGTGCTAAAATACCAATCAATCTGATCCAAATCCAATCCCTTTGATTATACCTACTTAGTGCAGCGAAAAAAAAGAAAAACACACTGTCTTCGCCATATTACGATTCATAATATCTCTCCAAAGTGGCCTTTCAGGCCCTCAGAAAAATGCAAAAAAAAAAACTTAAGAAAATTTGTATTTCGCAGGCTATCCTAACGCTTTCATCTGGCAGTCGAATCAATGTTGAGCAGCTTCGGAAAATCTAATTGTATGCCGTAGCATTATAATATGTTAGTGTCATGTGTTTGTTAGGTAAATAAGTGTAATAAATGAAACCACAAAATAATTTCATCTCAATTATATTAATTTAATTAATAAGAGAACATAGACAGCATTCGCCGTAAGGTACAACCATAGACGGAGCCCCATACATTAGGGAACTAGCCGAAACACTTGTAATACTAGATAATTAACGGATTACAGCAGTGACATCACATAGACTCCAATATATGTCCATATATTGGCGTCAAAAAGAAAAGAAAGAAAATAATAGAATCTTTTTTCTTTCTGTCTTTATTATGTGGAAGTAAAGACTACAATCATATTCGTTGCCAAGAGATCCACATTTTTATTATAAGAAAATGCTTTGGCATAATTATAATAAAAATCGTGTAATTCTCTCACGAGATGACGATCGGCAACAAATATGTCGTGTGTTGATTTGTTACATTAATTAACGCGATTTTAAAATCTCTTCAGTTTTTGCTGACATATTTTTTTGTTTAAAATCTTGAGAAGACGTCATAGAAATACATATACTTACATTAAGTAGATTTATTTTCTACCTACACATATAAAGTTACACAATGCTCAAAGTTATTAATTTTAAAGAGCCATGCTACAAATCAACACACAAAACACCCACAAAAATATATATTATATTGCGCGTTAGTATACAAAAAAATACAAGTCAAATGTGAGAATTTCCAATTAAAACGGCCCATAGGCAGTTACTAGCGTAAACAACAAACCTACAATTCAAAACTTCGCAAAACCACTTTCCGTCATTTCTGACCTACGGGCGACTAATCACATGGATTTAATATATCACATAAATATATACACAAACAGCAAAGCGTCTGTTTTATTCACAGCAAAGTGGAGTTTAATATTTGAAAATTGTTAATACTATTACTTTGATAAACCAGCAGGTTTGTCTCAACATCTTTCGAGTATTTCAATCGAATTGAAATTGTGTTGCAGGGCGTATACTCCCAAAGAAGTTTCAGCAGTAGTTACGGGCCTGATTAGTTCGGGGAGTGTACCAAGAATGAATGACAACACGATTTAACAGTTGTCCCAACTCCCGAAACGTATTTTCCGGTCCGAAAAATGTAATTTGATACTACTTTTCATGGATCATCTACTTTCGGACGGGCCAGCCCCTGATACGAATTCAATTCGATTCAAACTCGAAAATGGTGGGAATTAACCATCAAATTATAATAGTAGCTAGTACATCCATTAATCTCAAAATTGCAGTAACTTGCACATTGCTAAATCTTCCATAGTTAATTCTTTGTTATAGCCTAATTTTTCTAAGAACATTAATCGGTTGAAGGGCACTGAACGACCCTCACAAAAGAAGTTTTTTATTGTTATTACGTCTGGGGGCGTTTAGTGTCCCCACAAAGTGTTAGGAAGTCAGAAATCTAAAAAAAATGTTAGCTATATTTCTGTCCACCTCTGGCGGTTGATGTATTTTATAGATCTTTTAAAAGTGCTTATAAACCAAAGCTGCAACATATCTATGAAGTCTATTGTGTGAGGAATCTCTTTAAAGTAGTAATTTATGAAGAATACTATCTAGAAAGAACATTAAATTTACATAAACATATCTAAAAGTAAGAGAAAACACGGACACACGATTATTTTAATGATTGCACTAAGATTTACACGCGGTTTCTGCGAGGTGACAACCAGCTGTCAACTCTCTTGGCAACTGCTCTGATTGGTCGAAATGGACGACGGCAGCCAATCAGAACACTTGAGATGAGATGTTGCTTCTAGAAACCGGGTGTGAATGTTATACATGTAGTTAATCGGTTGAAGGACACTAAACGAGGCACGTTACAGTCCCTTCACAGTTACAGCAACTTCATTATAACGAGAATAAAGATCAAAATGACTTTGACAGACAGACACTTTGTCAGTGACAGCAACCTTATATGAATGAGAATAAAGATCACTGTGATTTGGACAGTGATACAAAATCAGAGGCTATATAAAATAACTGTGAAAAGACTATAAAAGTTTTATTGTTATAACGTCTGGGGGCGTTTAGTGTCCCCCAAAGTGTAGTTAGGAACTAAATTATGATAATCTTAAGAGTTAATAGTGGGGATATAGAATTAGGTAGGTGCGTATTATTGCCACGTTGTCCCGGCAAAGAAAAGGCTTCGGAAGTCATCCCGTGACATTTTATAGAGCCTAAAAATACAGCATATATCAGAAATATGTGGTCACAATTTGCCGGTTGAATGCCGTAATTACAGTTAAAACGCCATTCGTGTCTCGCGTGGATCCACGTTCGAAGGGTTAAGGGTGGGGACGGGATGGGACCACGAAACTGAACCTTCTCCATGGGACCAACATCGTAATAGCAAAAAAAGTTTGAAGTTCTGTATGAGTCAGTTGATAATTTTTTCGCGATTACGATTTTGATTCCATGTAGAAGTTGCTCAGTTTGATGGTTTGTACCACACCCTTGAATATGACAACACCTTTCTGATATACATGCTGTAGAAGTATAAGAGCCGCGTTTTTCCCGCGGAGACTTTTTTCGCGTAGCGCCGAAAGTTGAAATTCCGACAGTGTGGTGTTTTGACGCTGGGATGGGTTCTTTTCGATTCTCAACACTCGACGATTCGGAGAGTCGAAAATCCAGTGCGCGATAAAATCCCGCCGCGATATTTTTACGTCTCGTGCGAACGAAGGCTAACTATTGTATTCGATTGTTATTTTTTTAGGAATCGGCCGAATAAAATAAGCTAGGTAATAATAAGTGTTAAAGTAGGTATAGTATTTCTCGAAGTCTATACTAGTCTAGCAATCTAGTTAACAAGAATGCCTAGATAGTGCACGTACGTAGTTAAATCCCGTCACTATTTCAGTGCCTTAGTGAAATCTTCAAAAACATTAAATCTAAATTACTTGCTCGGCACTCGACTTACATTTATGTTCATGAAAAAATCTGTTAAAATATAGAGGGTGACTGGTAATTAATAACCGATAGATAAACACACGATTGTACTTGTAGCGGTATCTAAAACGCCACATGCGAACAAGTGGAAGTGGAGGTCCTTGGGGGAGGCCTTTGTCCAGCAATGGCCGTCATTCTCTGAAATGATGATGATGATGAACAACCGTACGACTGCGCGCGGTTCTATTGGGGTAATTGGGGTCACGCGCAAGGTAAATGAAAAAAAAATTGTTTGTTTGGGAAAGTCGTTTAATATGATGAGTACACAGAGCCGTCTTTAACCTAGAGGCCTTGGGCACATAAGGGGCCCCCGTGTAGATAAGAGACAGTAACAGAAACATACTAATATTTCATAACTAGGCTAGAAACTTATTGTAAATCGCACTGCAAATAACTTATTTTGTCATTGAATCGGGTACTAATAATACGTAGAATGGAACGGTGGCTGCAAAGAATGTTTTTTATGAGAGCAGGCCGGGGCCCCCGAAGATTGCGGAGCCCTAGGCACTTGCCCAGAGTGCCCAATGGTAAAGAGGGGCCTGAGTACAATCATGTGTTTATTATCGGCCACTAATTGCCAGTCACCCTCTAAATCTTGATGTTACAGTTTTCTGGTGTTCTTTAGTTGTATTATCGTAATATTGAGCTCCGTTCTATTGCTTATTGAATTGATTAGTCAGTAGGTTGAAGCTTTTTTTTAATATTGCCTCAACACATTCTAAAACTTTATTTGATTTAAAGTTGACAATTATTAGTTAGTGTTGCATGTTTCAAAAAATGATTGAAAACTGTTTCATTAAAACTAAGTTAATGTGCAAATGTATAATCTAAAAATATGTTTATGGTAAGTGGTTTAGCACCTCTCGATTTCTGAAAACCGTATCAATTTTTATGTACCGAAACATTTTCTCAAGAAGTGTGGTGTTTTTGTTATTTTGCTAGTAGATTTGAAATTGACAAGGTTCTCTGAATCCGGAAGTCAGTGATTCTAACTCTATGGATCGGGACATATTATTTTGATTTAAATACCATTCGAAATCATGTACACATCATTTTATTTTCATAACATAACATTATTGGGACCCCTTTATTCATAAAAAAGATCATACTATCTCTGATAGGCGTTTTACAAAATCCTGGGAGTTTTTTTTTATTTTAGATTTTCATCTTAAAAAGCTTAATAAGCTTTCTCAATATATTCTAAGAATTAATTCTTTCAGTTTTCCAATTACATTTAAGTACTACGAATAAAGGGATCAAACAACGCAATTTAATGTCTATGTTAGATCTATAATCATCAAAAATCATTGGTTAGTAATTTAAAACACAAAATATTTAAAAGAAAATCACAGTGATTACAACTAGATTGTCTTTGTGCCAAATTAACACTATTTGATAACACTGTCGGTTATTGGTACCACAGGCCATCTGCAGGCAAAACGGGCCATCTTCGGGCAAAACGGGCCATCTTCGGGCAAAACGAGCCATCTTCGGGCAAAACGTGCTATCTTCGGGCAAAACGTGATATCTTCGGGCAAAACGGGCCATTTCCTGACAAGTTGGGATATTTATGTGACATGTCTCGAGTGTCACATCTGTTGTCTGTGGATTAATATTGGCAGTGCTTTTGCACAATCATTTTCTTTAGATCGAATCGGATTTGATTCGACTTGGTGTCACGTTGATACTTATTCCAATCAAACTCGATTAGATACGGGAATCCAAGATTTTGGGATCTTGTGACCCTTTATTATGTATTACAGAATCGTTTTTTCCTTGCCAAATACATGGTGAGTGTGTTAGTTGCTGTAAGGACCCCTATCTTTCATAATAGCTTGATTATATGTCAAAGGGTCGTCGTGAGATGTGACACACACATAATTTTGTACCTTGTTCGATCGAGTATTTTTCTAACCGCACGCAATCAAAGCCGCGGGATACAGAACATATAGTTGCCAGTTTTATCGTTTTACGCATAAATCGAAGATCAAACTCAGATTTATATTTTCAGAGTTGTGAATAGTTGCCATATATCTTTGAGTTGTTGAGCTTTTCCCTAGTGTCTGTAGCAGTGACAAGTATGCGAGTAAGCACGATAACAAGCTCTAACATGTGGCGATGATGAATGATGGACGAGAGTTATAGTCACAGCTCAACATTGCCATCTATCTCGCGAATTGTTGAGCTACTCCAAATTGACGTGAGTGTCGTGACAAGCCCCGTGGTGGTAACGAGTTAGATTAACGAGGCGTACGTCAGTTCTGCTCAACATATCAGCGAGTTGTTGAGCTATTCCCTACTGTAGCGAGTGTTATTGACGAAAGTCTGTAGCAGTGACAGGTCGGCGAGAATACGCGCGTATCACAAGTTCTGCCAAGTTGTGGTGACGAGAACGTTGGTGTCGAGGGCGCGCGCGATTCGTTCGTGCAAGCCGTGAGATAGCCACTGCATGCGGAGTGTTGAGTAGCGCGATGGGCACAGGTGGAGCGGGTTGCCGCGGCGGAGACCCTGAGGAAACAAATGAACAGTTATTTTAGGTATTAATTTGACAAAGTTGTGTGAGAAATACAGATACTCCCTTTAAATCCAAATAGATCGTTATACACAAGGTGCTATAACGGTCAAGATAATTATATGTTATGCACTTGCAACTTGCTACATATATCCAACGCATTTTTGTGCTCTGATATCACTCACCTGATCAGTCTCCCCATAGGAGTCGAGGTAAGGCGCCGGCAGCTTGGCGCCGCGCGCAGGCGCCGCCAGCAGCAGCAGCTCGCAGTCGCGCACGCGCATGAACACGCCGGCGCCGCCGCCGCGCCCACGCGCTGCTCCTCACGTGTCACTCACCTGATCAGTCTCCCCATAGGAGTCGAGGTAAGGCGCCGGCAGCTTGGCGCCGCGCGCAGGCGCCGCCAGCAGCAGCAGCTCGCAGTCGCGCACGCGCATGAACACGCCGGCGCCGCCGCCGCGCCCACGCGCTGCTCCTCACGTGTCACTCACCTGATCAGTCTCCCCATAGGAGTCGAGGTAAGGCGCCGGCAGCTTGGCGCCGCGCGCAGGCGCCGCCAGCAGCAGCAGCTCGCAGTCGCGCACGCGCATGAACACGCCGGCGCCGCCGCCGCGCCCACGCGCTGCTCCTCACGTGTCACTCACCTGATCAGTCTCCCCATAGGAGTCGAGGTAAGGCGCCGGCAGCTTGGCGCCGCGCGCAGGCGCCGCCAGCAGCAGCAGCTCGCAGTCGCGCACGCGCATGAACACGCCGGCGCCGCCGCCGCGCCCACGCGCTGCTCCTCACGTGTCACTCACCTGATCAGTCTCCCCATAGGAGTCGAGGTAAGGCGCCGGCAGCTTGGCGCCGCGCGCAGGCGCCGCCAGCAGCAGCAGCTCGCAGTCGCGCACGCGCATGAACACGCCGGCGCCGCCGCCGCGCCCACGCGCTGCTCCTCACGTGTCACTCACCTGATCAGTCTCCCCATAGGAGTCGAGGTAAGGCGCCGGCAGCTTGGCGCCGCGCGCAGGCGCCGCCAGCAGCAGCAGCTCGCAGTCGCGCACGCGCATGAACACGCCGGCGCCGCCGCCGCGCCCACGCGCTGCTCCTCACGTGTCACTCACCTGATCAGTCTCCCCATAGGAGTCGAGGTAAGGCGCCGGCAGCTTGGCGCCGCGCGCAGGCGCCGCCAGCAGCAGCAGCTCGCAGTCGCGCACGCGCATGAACACGCCGGCGCCGCCGCCGCGCCCACGCGCTGCTCCTCACGTGTCACTCACCTGATCAGTCTCCCCATAGGAGTCGAGGTAAGGCGCCGGCAGCTTGGCGCCGCGCGCAGGCGCCGCCAGCAGCAGCAGCTCGCAGTCGCGCACGCGCATGAACACGCCGGCGCCGCCGCCGCGCCCACGCGCTGCTCCTCACGTGTCACTCACCTGATCAGTCTCCCCATAGGAGTCGAGGTAAGGCGCCGGCAGCTTGGCGCCGCGCGCAGGCGCCGCCAGCAGCAGCAGCTCGCAGTCGCGCACGCGCATGAACACGCCGGCGCCGCCGCCGCGCCCACGCGCTGCTCCTCACGTGTCACTCACCTGATCAGTCTCCCCATAGGAGTCGAGGTAAGGCGCCGGCAGCTTGGCGCCGCGCGCAGGCGCCGCCAGCAGCAGCAGCTCGCAGTCGCGCACGCGCATGAACACGCCGGCGCCGCCGCCGCACGCCACGCAGTGCGCCACCACCGCGCCCACGCGCTGCACCTCACTGCCGCGTCCCGTCTGGGGATACAATTTACTCAAAGTTAAATAGCCTCTTTAATTTGCTGCAGTCGTAAGCAACCATAAAGGGGTCTCGTTTATAGCACAGTATTCACAGCTTACATAGGAACTCGTGATATTGTTTGAGGGTGTTAATATCAAAACGGTAATTGTTTTAATCGGAATCTAAAGTAAGATTCGCCATAAAAGTACAAGTTAATCGCCATGCATCAGTATTTCTTCCATATGTAAACGTTTGTGGAAGACATATACAAGTGGCAGTACAAATTCGTCGAAGAAACACCGAAACCATCTGACGGGACACGCGACGCCAAAATATTGGAATCGCATCGGTTTCTAAAATATGTGTCAATACAATACTAACGGAGATGTCTTAAATGTCTGCCTATATCGTCAAGAGTATTTATTCTATAGTTTTCATGGATGCCGAAAATAATTAGAGGAATAAAAAAACCGGCCAAATGCGTGTCGGGCCACGCATAGTGTAGGGTTCCGTAGTACTCCGTTATCACAATATAGTACGTTTTTAAATGCAAGTCTTTACCCGTTATAAACAAGCAACTACTGCATCTTAGTCACTTTAAAGGATTAATGCTAAGGATTTTGTATTTGGTATAAAATTATCCAACACCCAAGTTCAACGACTATTACTGCTAAACTAATAAAGTTATCTTAACTGCTATAATTTTCGTCGTGAATTTTTCTAGATTTTTACCGACTTCAAAAAAAGGAGGTTATCAATTCGATACGTATGTATGTAATATTATTGGAATTGCATTATATTCACATATGACAATCTACTAAGGCTTCCAAACAAATATACAAAATTTCATAGACGTATGTATGTATGTATGTATGTATGTTTGTCCACGCATTTCTCAGCAACTATTAATCGGATCGTGACCATTTTTTGTATTAGCTTACATTTACTTCAACTTAGGGAACAGTGTAAGTTTCATCAAAATCGGTTCAGTAATTTTCAAGATATGGACTAATACGTGTAAGTGTGACGGGCTGGCGTATTGATACGAGCTACGGGTGTAGTGTCAAAGGGAAAACATCTCAAAACCTTGGTCAAATTCTAGTGCAAAAACTAAAAATTACGAAATAAAAAGTAATTTAAAAAAATTAAACCGACTTCAAAAAGAAATCAACTCAAAATTATGAAATAACTTTAATTTCGGAAGTCGGTGGCAAAAAACTAAAATACAGATCCCAAGACACCGACTTCCGAAATTAAAGTTATTTCATAATTTTGAGTTGATTTCTTTTTGAAGTCGGTTTAATTTTTTTAAATTACTTTTTTTCAAGCCAGCAGTTTAGCTATAGTGGGGGGGGGGGGACGCCCTACCATACCATAATCAGCCTATAATGTTCCCACTGCTGGGACACAGGCCTCCTCTCGGTGAGAGGGAGTAGACCGTAATCCACCACGCGGGCCCAGTGCGGATTGGCAGATGTCACATGTCTTCGAATTTTTGGTTCTAGGACATGCCGGTTTCCTCACGATGTTTTCCTTCACCGTTTTGAGAGCAGTGGTGATGAAATAATTTACACAAAGTAAAGCGCCTGTCTGGGTTCGAACCTACGACCTACAACTCGTAAGTCGCGGCCGTTACCACTTGGCCACCACTGCTCGGGACGCCCTACTGGAATAAAAGTTTGCACTTTAAAGTTTTATATTTCGTAAATGGAGCATAAAATCGAAAAATAATTTTAGCAACCCCCTTAAGACCTATTAAACGATAGACACGATGGGGTAGAACGACGAAAAAAATATTCATCCCCACTTCATATGTAGGGGAGCTCGAGTTACCCTAAAAAAATATTTTCCAAAATTTTATTTTACCACTTTGTCGGCGTAATTGATATACACAGCATCATCATCATTTCAGCCGAAAGACGTCCACTGTTGGACATAGGCCTCCCCCAAGCACCTCCACTTCGGCCGGTTCTGTGCTTCTCGCATCCAACGGGTTCCTGCGGCCTTCACAAGGTCGTCGGTCCACCTTGTGGGAAGCCTTCCAACGCTTACGTCTTCTGGTATGCGGTCGCCACTCCAGAACCTTTTGGCCCCATCGGCCATCTGTTCTGCGAGCAATGTGCCCTGCCCACTACCACTTAAGTTTGGCAATTCTTCGGGCTATGTCGGTTACCTTGGTTCTCCTGCGGATCTCCTCATTCCTGATTCGATCACGCCTCTCTATTGCCCTTTGGCTGGCTTTTAGCCTTCTTATAAGGCTCATTGTGAGCGACCACGTTTCAGTGCCATAAGTCATCACTGGCAACACGCACTGGTCAGACTTTCGTCTTGATACACTGCGGTATGTGGGACGAGAAGATATTGCGTAGCTTCCCGAACGCTGCCCAGCCGAGTCGGATTCGACGATTGACCTCTTTCTCGAAGTTAGACCTACCTAACTGGACAGTTTGTTCTAGGTAAACATACTCGTCCACGACTTCGAGTGTAGCGTCTCCGATCTTTATGAGAGTGGGTGTTACATGGGCATTTGACATGACCTTCGTTTTGTCCATGTTCATTCTAAGACCCACTCTTTCGGAGGCTCTACTGAGGTCATCAAGCATTGTACTGAGGTCCTCCAGTCTCAGCCATGACTACGATATCGTCGGCAAACCGAAGGTGAGTTATGTACTCGCCATTGATGTTGATGCCAGCCCCTTTCCAGTCCAGAACCTTGAAGACATCCTCCAGTGCAGCGGTGAACAGTTTCGGAGAGATAACGTCTCCCTGTCTCACATCTCGCTGCAGAAGCATAGGTTTCGAGGTCTGATCCTGGAGTCGGACTGACATAGTGGCGTTTTCGTACAGACTACCGATAGTCGATCTGGCACCGTTGAAGAGACTGCAGCACAGCCCATGTCTCGATCGAATCAAAGGCTTTCTCGTAGTCCACAAACGCTAAGCAGAGAGGCAGGTTATATTCTTCGGTCTTCTGTATAACCTGTCGCAGCGTGCAGCATGTATGTGGTCTACGGTGCAAAAGCCTTTACGGAATCCGGCTTGTTCGGGAGGCTGGAAGTCGTCAAACCTGCGCGCGAGACAGTTCGTGATGACTCTCGAAAACAGCTTGTAGACATGGCTCAGGAGTGAGATGGGCCTATAATTCTTAAGAAGGGCATTGTCGCCCTTCTTAAAGAAAAGTATCACCAACCTCTGTTCCATGCCTGTGGTGTTTTGCCCTCGAGTATGACGGAACTAAACAGGTTCTGAAGGGCCTTAAGAACGGGTTTTCCGCCGGCCTTCAGCAACTCGGCCGTAATTCCGTCATCACCCGGCGCCTTGTTGTTTTTGAGCTGCTTCAGAGCCATCCTAATCTCGTACAGGCTGACGTCCGGGATGTCTTCGGTATAGTGCCGGGGTAATCTAGCTCTTGGGTCGTTTGCCAGATTCATAACGGGGTTACTTGTTGACGTGTATAACTGTCCATAGAACCTCTCGATCTCTCTCAACAGCTCAGGTTTGGCGGATACGATCCTGCCATCATCGGTCTTCAGTTTCATAAGCTGGCTCTACCCAATA
Source organism: Oligia latruncula (assembly GCA_948474745.1). Classification (NCBI taxonomy): domain Eukaryota; kingdom Metazoa; phylum Arthropoda; class Insecta; order Lepidoptera; family Noctuidae; genus Oligia; species Oligia latruncula. The sequence continues at coordinate 13,481,737 of OX419700.1, forward strand.
GACAGATCTCTAGCAAATACCTTGGAGCCTTTATTTCGCTCTATTGATATACACACTCCTACAAAATTACAGCTTTCTAGTACTAACGGTCTCTTAGCAAAACCTCGGACAGGCAGACAGACAGACGGACATGACGAAACTATAAGGGTTCCTTGTTAGAACTACGGAACCCTAAGAAGGAACTCGTGTATGAAATCGTAACATGTAAGTCATAAAACAAAATATAAATAAACGACTCACCTTTGGTATATCAGCTTGACAGCAATAACTCTGTGAGCACAGGATCTGTCCACACACCAGACACATAGTAGGCTTCTTACTATCCTCCCGTTCCGAATTAGGACACGAGAACTCGGAAACCAAATTCATCAGTTCCGAAAAATCATCAGGCAAATTGATCAGTTTCGGAGGTTCCTTGGGCTCAGTCACTACATGGACCGGTATCTCACCACTGAACCATTCCGTTGATAGTCCCACCCATTCTGTAATCTTCTTTTTAGCCAACGGAGTATCTACTAGTTCTTTGTAGGTTGTAGGCATGCCTAAGTACCCGCACGTACTTCCCCAAGTGTCTCCATCGACAACTGCCAGTTCTGAAGGTGAACTTATGTCACTCAAAAAGTGAAAGAATAAGCAACAGCAACGGAGGAAAGTGTGGCATTGACTTTGGATTTTCAGCCATACTTCTGCTGGGTTCAAATTGTCTTCTAACACCCCTTTGCGCAGTTCCTTCAAGAACGGTAGTAGGTTTTCTAAATCCGGGTTTTTGAAGTCTTCCTGACCTTCCATTGGTTCGCTCTTGCATGTGGTTACGTCTGTGACCAATAACGCTCTAGCAAGGGTGGCTCTAAAACATTGTAGGGTGATTTGCTTAGCTAGATTCGTCGGTCTCGCTGGAGATGCGATTTTGCAGAATAATGCTGGAGCTGATAGTACTAAAGAAACTAAAGTTCCAAAAGGCTCATGAGTTAGCGGCGACGTACTTTCAAGAGTATTTAAAGTACTTAAGGCGTGGTGTGATAGGTGTTTGGGTGACGCCCAAACGGCTGGTAAGGAGGCCGATAATCGGATCAGCGCTTGTAGCGTGTCCCTATGTCTAGCAGGCAGGTCTCCTAATAACGGCCGTTTTTCTGCATGTAATACGGCGTTGGTGCTGAAGATTGTGTAGGATGTGGCCCGGTAGAGGGCGGCACTTGATACCATGCCTCCGTATTCGGTGATTGGGAGAATCTGTGAAAGAAATTGAATGATGAATAAAGGTAAAATAGAACGATCGGGTACATTCGAATGAACAAAGAAATAAAAGATGTGTTTTTCTGACGACCACTGTTACCTACGTGTTTAAGGTGGAATTCAACATTTCTTACATGTAAATCGTCATATTTTTAAGGGCGTAAGGTGAAACATTTATTTACTGTTCATTACTTTTCTGTTATACAACAGTTCTTGTAGTAACGAAACGGCCAAGCCTCATATTTTGACTAAGGTGTAGAGTTTGTGAAGTTAGGGCGTGTAGAGTTAGAAGCTTGGCTCTACATGAGATCTGATAACTTTTTGGCAGTGCGAGCCATATGTGGTCTCGTCTTGGCAACATTTTACATGAAAATGTTTTTGGTGGGATTAGATTTAGGGCTGATTTTTCAATCTTATTCGTCGTTTAAAATTGACGATTTCGTATGGAAGAACTGTCAAAAATCCAAAATTATTCCTCGGACAAATCAGCCCTTAGTAAATAAAGACTTATTTAGTTATGCTGAGTCAAATAAACACAATTAACCTTTTATTTCTATCATGCGGGTCATTAGCCGCGGATTAAGAAAAAAGTTTATACCAAATATACTCACATTAGCGAAATCCTCAATCAGTGCCTTAGTCATATCATTATAGGGCGGGATCTCCCCTTCAAAGTGTACCAAGAAGTCCTGCTTCAACAAATTCTCAGCGTGAGTAGACACGTACACTTCCGTTTCATCAGCCGACTCACCATCCTCCATGTCTGAAGACATCGCTCCCACACTCCTCGCTCTCGCCTGGCAATGCATTTCTTCACAGAACTCCGTACATATATGCAGGGCTTCTGAGCTAACTTGGTGTTTTAACTTAAGGATCATGTTCACGGATTCGTTGTATGTTTCTTCGGATAGGGGAGGGGGGGTGCCTGAGGGCATGGAGGGCGCGCAGAGAAGAGGGAGTGCGGTGTTGCAAAGACGTTCGCATAATGGACAGAGGTATTCTTTCTTTTCGACGTCGAAAGCTGCTGGTTGGCGGCCACGGTAGGGTCTGTGGAAATATTTGTTATGTAGTGCTCAAAAAAATTTGTGGAAGATTTACGGTTTTGAGCAAATCGTCTAATTGTTTCAGTATTTTAAAACATACAAACGGCAGGTTGTTGAAAAAAGGAACTAAAAATTCCTGAGATTTTTTTAAGAACGTCAAGTCTTAAAAAAATCTCAGGAATTTTTAGTTCCTTTTTTCAACCACTTCCCGTTGATCATGGCAAGTTGCTCCACAATCCTTCACCGAAAAAATGTATTAGTGAAAACACAAAAGTTAAAATCAAGAAAACAATTAAATTATCCAGAAATCACCAATCCAATATCTATCCTGCCTTTCAAGGCCATACTAAAGTTAACTTACCTCCTATTTTCCTTATCCTGCACGTTGTCCACATAGTTCCTCCAGCAGGCCGCGTGTAGCGCGTGCCCACAGCTGGACACGTGCGGCTGGAGGCCTAGGCCTGCGGGCAGCCAGCTGGAGCGCCAGTGCTCCGGTATTCTGCCGCAGCCCCCGCGACGAAGACGGTTCAGTACGCTTGATTGTTGCACGAACGCGACCAGGACTAGGGGTTCGGTTCTGATGTCTACGCGAGCCTGGGAGATAATGTTGGGATCGTTAAAGAAGGCATAATTTTAAGGGAACAGGTAGGCAAAGTTAGCCAAGATACCGACTGTAAGTTCAAAGAATAAGCCGAGCGGAAGCACCATCATCACCATCGTTCAAACTTTTGATGACCTATCAACACACATAAGCTCGATGTTTAAACTCCACTTCGTTCCATTTTCAGCATAAAAGGAGGAGCAGGAATCGAGATGGAAGCATAGACATTGCCGATCGTTCTACTAGAAACCCGCGACTATCCAGCCAGTCAGACAGCAGCTGTTTTCTGGTACCGACCACTAATACACAAATTCAGATTTCTTTTCTAATCATATGAAAAAAAAAACAGAACCTAACAATACTTATTTTAAAAGTTTAACTTTCTCTCAAGTCAAGATACATACCTCTTCCTGGCACATGATACAGACGCGCGGAGGTTCGGGCACTCCTCCGCCCCACACCCCTAGAGCAGCACCGCAGTACAGCGGCCGTAACTCTTCTTCTTCTGCCGTTACCTGTTTATAATAAATAAGTTATGATAATAGTCCAGACTGAATTTCGGACAAGGCGGCCAATCTCATTGACTTCAAAAGTGCCTGTAAATGATTTAATTGAAATAAATGCTTTGAGTTTGAGACTAGCCATCGACGCGAGAGATAATTATAGTGCACTAAGACAACAAGGTATACCATGTCGAGTCGTTGAGCTCTTGAATAATAAGTTGAGCTACACGATTCATGACACATGCGTGCACAGACTGGATAGGCCCACTCAAATCTGCCTGCCTGGTTCCTCAAAAGACGATATCAAACGCTCATCTAGACGATCGTCAAATGATCTGATCAATCTGACAATGTCTGAATTTTAAAAGAGACTTGTCACCTCCATGTTTGTTTCGGTCTTTCGGGTAGTCGGTTAGGAAACATTATCTTAATATTATTTCTTTTGACGTGTAAAAAGTGTTTTTACGGCAAATTTAAGGAAATAAAATATAATTTATCATGTAGGGACGACAATTAATTGAATACTGGCAATACCAGCACATAGGTACTTTTTTTTAGACAAACTTAGAAAGTTTCTTTTTTTTTTACAATCATTCGACATGCTTTTGCTTTGGAATCAAGGAGAAAGTTTATCTTGAACATTATTGACATCGATGAAGGAAACCATAGTGAGGAAATCTGAACTTCCTTCCTACTATCCTACTAATATTATAAACGCGAAAATTTGTGAGGATGGATGGATGGTTGGATGTATGTTACTCTTTCACGCAAAAACTACATATCGGATTTGGATGAAAGGCACATACGTAGATAGTTTATAACCAGGATTAACACATAGGATACTTTTTATCTCGATATTCCCACGGGATCGAAACTTATGCGGGTGAAACCGCGGGGCGCTGCTAGTAATTTTATAAAGTTTGAAATCGCCAAACCGGCTTGAGTAAGCTTGGTGAAAATTATTGAGTGGACCTCTGTACGGCAACAGGTATTATAGACACATGATTAGGCTTATAACTTTTTATTTTTGCATCCGAGGTTTAAAATAAGCTCAGAATTTGGAATGTCAAAAAGCGGCATGCCCTACTTTCATTTACAGTTTTCAGTGATACTTCAAGACTAGAATATTTCATTTGAATCTATAATAGATATAGAAAGAAATAACTAAAAACAATTAAAATAATATTTAAAAAGCAAATCAAAAAAAAAAAATGCATCCAAGATTCAAAAAGAGGCATTTGACCCCGACGTGATTTGAACACGCAACCTTCTGATCTGGAGTCAGACGCGCTACCGTTGCGCCACGGAGTCGATGAAGTATGATGCTAAAATTATCGCTCAGTATACAAGAAACAAGCAAAGTAAACGAAAGAGAAGTCGAGAAGAAAAATAAATACGATACGAAATTTTGCTTTTTAGTTTTTGTTCAATAAGTTGTTTGTCTTATAAGTTGTTTAAATTTTTGATGACTATTATGATTAGATTGATATCTATACAAATAAAAATAAAATGCTGTTCAAAAGCGCATTACTTGAGAACGGCTTGACTGATTTGGTTTAATTTCCTTTTTAAATCTTCGTTATAGTCCGAATAAGGTTTTAAAGAATAAAAAAATTTAAATAGGTACGTGAAAAACTAAAAATGGTGTTTTCTATAGGATTTATGGATGAAAGATTGAAATTTCCACAGGGCAACGTCTAAGAATAAACATTTTCAGTGAGTGAGGTCTGTTATTATTATTTTATTACTAGCTGACCCCAAAGACGTTGTCCTGTTTGTGATTCGAAAGACACGTGACGCCATCTATTATCATAATAACGTTATTGTTGTTTTCCTCGGGAACCGCACTTTTTTTCGGGATGAAAGGTACCCTATGTCCGTTTCTGTACACCTGACAACGTATATGCAAAATTTCAGGATGATCGGTTCAATGGTTTAGGCGTGAAAAAGTAACAAATAAACTTATTTTCGCATTAATAATATTAGTTAGGATAATCTAGCTAACCCGGGCCATCAAACGTAGTCCTGTCAAAAATTCAATATTATAAGTCATCGAAAAATGTGAAACATCTACTTACTTATTTATGTCTCGAAACTAGTTGTCGTAGCGAAACCTCTTACTTTGTGAAAGTCGATTAGAATCAAAACAATTACTATAAGTAAATCCTTGTATTTCTAGAAACGTTATTTACCTCAGTAGTGGTCTCCTTGAACAGCGTAGCATTGTTAGATATAAAGTTGTTCATCTGTGTCTTCATCTGAGCCATCAGTTTAGCGCGCCGTTCTGCCGCTAGTTTCGCACGCCGGGACTTTTCCGCTTCTGAGAAACAATATTTGTATCATGTCATTGCTTTGTCAAATTTTAGTAATTTTTTTTGCGCGGAACCCGACCGCTTTTTCTAAAATAAAAGTAGCTACTCCTTATAACATCACCTAACGGTCAGTGAAAGTCCTGTCAAAATTGGTAAAGCCGTTTCGGAGATTAGCCGGAACAAAAACAAATAAAAATGTTAAAAAAAATTGTTTTGTTATAAGTATCGTAAATACTTTCATTTGCATTTAGTAAAAAGCTGTTATTTTGAAATTAGAAACAGACACTACAATTTTATTAATGAAGTACTAGCTTCCGCCCGCGGCTTTGCCCGCGAGGTATGTCGATAAAAACTATCCTATGTCCTTCCCCGGGATGTAATCTATCTCTCTGCCAAATTTTATCGAAATCCGTTCAGTGGTTTAGGCGTGAAAAGGTAACATACAGACAGACAGAGTTACTTTCGAATTTATAATATTAGTATGGATAATTTAGATTTGGTTACATTAGAATACAGCTAGTAGAATACAAAATATGCTACCCACGAGCAGCCTCATCAGAAGCAGGTTTCTCTTCCTGATCAGTCTCCATATTGTCACCGTCACCGATTTCGTCATTTTGGCCGAGCAGAGTCCTATAGAAAAAGAAATACAAGTATTAGTCGTAGGGAATACGTGTAAAAATTAGGTTAGTTTTTTAAATAAATTATACTCACTTCATTTTATTAAGCACCCATCTGGCAAGGTGTCTGTGTGCGTCCACTCTGGGGCTGGTGACTAACTTCTGCAGTAACGCCAGGATACCGGAGCGCGCGGCGCTTTCGGAGAACTGTAGGAACTCGTAGTGACCGCTCTCTTCGTCACGCAGAGCATAGCCCATTAGGTGTAAGGCCTGGAAGAATAATAATCTCTTATTACTTTGAGAGGCAGAAAGAAAAGACATGTATTTGTCACGAAACAAGACATACTGAATGAGAGACATAATACAAGAGAAAAAAAAGTTATTAAAAAAAATAAAAAACCCGACTGCGGTAAAAAAACAAGTTAAAAGAACTGAAAAGCTAAAAACAAGCCCATTTTAAATTAAATAAAAGTTGGAAGCAGGCGGGACCCATACCATTTTTATTATATTTTCAAATTCAAATGGGTCCCGCCTGCTTCCAACTTATATAAATTCAATAAGGCGACTACTATGTATGTATATACATAGTAGTCGCCTTATTGAATTTTCAGTAACGTCATGTCTTTAGTGACACTCGCCGGACTAAGAGGAATCGATTGACGTGTGAATCATAAAAATCGGCCCAGGCGTTTGGTCTGTATAGTGCTTCAAAGGAACATACAAACATACATACATAGGCTGATGAACACATTACCACTCCTTTGCGTTGCGCAGTCGGGTAAAAAGGCAGATACTTGAATGAAAACTATTATTTGGAGAAAAGATCTTGGACATCGTCTCGAGTGTCTTTTGTTTAAAAGTTATAAAGCAAAAAATAATAATGAGTTTTGCTAAAGGAATGCAAACATTCTAATGTTCTTTACGGTTAGTAACCATTAGTTACTTGTTTTTTAAATGAAATTATTCTACATAGTTATTTAATTTACTTTGAGTAAATATTTTTTTTTTAATGAATAAATTACTAGGACTATTGTGGTCAGATGTGTCATGAGTTCATGACGAACGATTCTTTTGTACCGTCGCGACACAAATAAGAAGGCCATTACCCTAATTAGAAACGTTCAAAATCGAGTCGCATGAATGTCATCTCAGCGACAATCAATGTCAAAACTTGTCAAAAATATAAGGAAATTAGAGGTATTTTTGACGGAATGAGACTGAGATCAGACTGAACGTTCTTATAATAGGCTATTTGACAATGTAAAAAATAAGGTCATAATTATTGACACTCGTATAGATTATCGCTTTTAAAATCGATTTGCATTAATTTTACTACAAAACAATGTATTATTTATAAAAAAATCCCGAAAAAACTTCATCTTTTTAAATCTGGCGCCACGTAATCGAAAACGGTCTGGATTGGCTGAACTTAAGATGACGTCATGATTTAGTAAATATCTGTCTATCGTTGACAGAACAGATGACTTTTGTCTAGTATCTCGACCGTTTCAACGTTTGTTTACGTGAATCGTGACGTCACGACGCCATATTGTTAAAGATAGCGTTTTGGCGGCTTATTTAAACAGTACATTTTTATTTACTATTTTTTAAAAGAAATACATTATGCAATTTGAAGTAATAGGTTTTTGTGGGCTCGTTAGACACCATTAAATAATCTGAGATGTTTATCAGAAACCAGTCAAATAGCCTATTGCGAGAATTGCCACTCTGATGCAAGAGTCGGGTACGTGGCATATACGATCGACACATAAAAGTTGTTTATGAGCAGTAAACCAAAGACAGTAGAACCTTACCTTGTGCACTTGCGTTTCCGAGAACGACCTGGCCCTGAGGTCTAAAGCTCTCTCCAACACAGTCTTCAACACGTGGTGAACCGAGTCACTCTGTAACAGGTTGGCCAGTAGCCGGAATGGAGGCGACAGCTTCGGTAGATTTGGAGGTGGACAGCATTCTGGTAGACCTGGAACATAGATATAGGTGAGAACAGAGTACATATTATGTGGTAAAATGTATAGAAACAAGTGCGAGTCGAACTCGCACACTCCTTACCACAAGGCAAAAACGCCGAAAAAAAACACGTTTTTGTATGGGAGCCCCCCTTAAATATTTATTTTATCTTAATTTTATTATTAAAGTAAAAATACAACTGAGTATTTTGTGAATATTTCAAGTGCCTACCTGTTGCCATTATTGATATCGAGCAAAGGGCAAAAAAAATCGCGTTCGTTGTATGGGAGCCCCGGGAAATATTTATTTTATTGTGTTTTTAGTATTTGTTGTTATAGCGGCAACAGAAATACATAATTTGCGAAAATTTCAACTGTGCTAGACAGTTGAAATTTACTGCGGTTCTTTAGATACAGCCTGGTGACAGAGAGACGGACGGACGGACAGACAGCGAAGTCTTAGTAATAGGGTTCCGTTTTTACCCTTTGGGTACGGAACCCTATAAAGAATGAAAGGCTCCAAAGAAAAAAAAATATGAAGGTCTTACAAGTGGTCTCAGCAAGAAGATAATGGATATACGTAACGTTAAAGGCATGTTTGTCCACACTATATAAGTTTTCGAGATCGGCGTAGCGTGGATACTACTAAAAGTGTGTGCATCGTGCCAATGGTTGGGGAAGATCTATATCCAGCAATATGATGGTACGCGTTTAACTCACCAGCCGCCTTCCTCCTTGTCCTCTGCTCCTCCTCACTCCTGGACAGTTCCTCCCGAGTGTAGTGGTAGAAGAACGTGTCGTATTCGTCGTATAGATGAGGTTTCAACTTGTAAACGCCGCGGTTGTTGCCTCCAGTCGGTTTGATGAAGTCTGCTACTTCATGGATCACGGCTTCTAGACCTGTTTCGTGGAGCTGGTCTTCTGGTAAGGATCTGAAAGGAGATGAAAGAGTTGGTAGGTCAGCTCAAAGTTAGTCGAGAAATGTACCACGCGAACCCAGTGCGGGTTGAGAAATATATAATGTCTCTTAAATTTAAATGGACTCGAGAAATGTTATATTTCTCAAAACTCGACCAACTAATGGAGTGTGGTGTAAACAGCAATATTATATTCGACCGAATGAAACGTAATTTCGTAATTTTTACTTACGTTGGGGGGGGGGGGGGGGGTCCAGAAAGTGATCAAAATAATTGTCTTACGTGTAGCGGAACATCATCATACATCATCCTCACAGATAAATATAGCACGTAGGGTATCTAACAATTATTGTGACCTAACTAATTTTGTGTATGTACCCACTATGTATTAATTTTTTCCATAGATTTGGAATATAAGACACCGACTTTTCGAATACAGGCATTCCGCACTCAACCTGCATTTGCGTCTCATTTTTCATACCCTAACACAGTATAATAATGACAAACCTGTTAAGTTCCGAGTGCGGCATAGGCTTGACGCAGAGCATTTGTATGATTTCCTTCATCGTGCGGTCGTCGTTAGTTACCTCGCCTACACCGGGCATGTAGCGGGAGCCGTAGACTGGAAGCAAGCAATAAATAAACTGTTAATAATCTGCATTCGCGATTTATTTGCCAAAAATGTAAACAAATATGAGTTTATGGAAAAATTACTTTAAATCCTACACAATAAAGTTCAGTTTACGCTACAGCTTAAAGCATTTTTATAACTTTTTAAATAGTGACTAGTCACTCTGAAATCAACTTAGGGTCAGAACAATACAGAAGATAGCAATACAATTATAGACCTTATCTACTACACAAAAAGGTACACAATGCAGTGAGGTTGGCCGCGCGGCGTAGCTCGATGTAGTAGACACCACCACACTGAATTGTGTACCTTTTACTGTAGCAGGTAAAGTCTATAATTGTATTGCTATCTTGAAAACTGCGCGCCGCGTCTTGTCTGGGACAGACTGGATGCGGAAGGCGGAGGAGAGGGTGTTGTGGCGCAGCCTGGGAGAGGCCATGTCCAGCAGTGGACTGCAATAGGCTGAGTTGATAAAAGCTTAGTTTTTTCCCCCTGAACCTACCAAGGTCTTTATGAACAAACTAGCTGCGCCCCGTGGTTTCACCCGCGTAAATGTCGATCCCGTGTGTAGTATCGGGATAAAAAGTAGCCTATATGGTCCAGGATGTCAGCTACCTCCATACAAAATTTTATCAAAATTGAACCAGCCGTTTGAGCTTGAAGAAGTAACAAACATACACACACAAACTTTCGCCTTTATAATATTAGTGTGATGCTATGATTTTAATATTTTACTATAAGAAAACTAAACTTAACTTTTTCTATAAAAAATCAACTGTTCAGTACATTTGTTGTTAGCATAAATCGACAAAATGTATGTGACGGCTAATTTGGAAGTGCAAACTTCTTTAGACGCGTTGGGAATTTTTTGAGATGGGAAAAGACCTTTGAACTCGCGCCACTGTTACCGTAAGCGACACCGTGCGTGTTTTGTTTATAAGACGATTAAAAAATACCCGCTTCGGATGTGTTCGGCTGTCCTCGGTTTTAATGTATATCCAATACGTCAGTGAGTGATGGCAAAGTATTCTGTTTGTGTTTTGTTTTCACTTCTGTCTGAACTCCCGGAGTGTCAGTTTTTTATCACACTAATATTATAAAGGCGAAAGTTTGTGAGTGTGTGGGTGTGTGTTTATATGTTTGTTACTTCTTCACGTTCAAACGGCTGGACCAATTTTGATGAAATTTTGTATGGAGGTAGCTGACACCTTGGAACATATAGGCTTTTTATCCCGATATTCCCACGGGATCGACACTTTTTTTATTTTTATTTTATTTATTTAGGGACAAAAAACAGTTACACGTTACAACTTGAATTTCGGAGCTAATTAGATTTATTTAATAAACGTATAACCCACACTATTGTCCACGGATTCAATTAATAAATATCTAAAAGAGGAAAGGACGGACGGTCACATATTAATTAGTGAATTAAAAGAAAACAGAAAAGCAAGTTATGAAAGGTTGTCAGTAATCAAAGCTATAGCCATTTTTTTAAATTTTGCAGGAGAAAATGCAAAAATATCTGAATCGGTAAAGTGTGTGTTATAAGTTACTACAAGGCGACGGAGAGGTGCCCGCTCACCGGCGTTTGTTTTGCACTTCTCAGTGTAAAACAGACGAGGAACGCGCACCTCTCGCCGTATAATAGTTCTAGGTACTACGTAACATAATTTATTGGTAAGCTCAATACAATCAAACTTATTATTACAAATGCCATGCAGCATCATGGCCATGAGGAGCGTACGTCTGGACTCTAAACTCAAGAGAGTGTGCCGTTTGAGTAGTTCTAAATAAGATATTCTAGAGTGATAAAATTTATACTGCACGTTACGAAGGAATTTTTTCTGAACCATTTCAAGTCTATGTGAGTATTTGTCGTAGAAAGGACTCCAAATAGGAACAGCATATTCTAACTGGGAGCGAATCAGGGTCTTGTATAGAAATAAAAAAGTAGATTTTTTTTTAAAGTCCTTAGACGATCTCATGACGAAACCATACATCCGATAGGCCCTGCTAATAACATTATCAATATGAACATCAAAGTGTAATTTGGAATCCAGCAAGATTCCAAGGTCTCGCGTGGACTCAACCTTTTTCAAGGCAAAACCATGCAGGGTATACGTGAAATGAATTATATTTTTATTTTTGGTAAATGATATAGAGTTACATTTAGGTAAGCTGAGTTGTAACTTGTTATCTAGGCAATATTGAGAGAGTCTATGGAGATCTTCTTGAAGCAGTAGGCAATCATGAATATTCGAACAAGATTTATAAATTTTCATATCATCGGCGTACATTAGGAAGGCTGAGTTAATAAAACAGGATTTAATATCATTAATAAATAGAATAAAGAGGAGTGGGCCCAACACGGAACCCTGGGGTACACCAGATTTCACGACAAAATATTCTGACTCGTAACCGTTAATAACAACTTTCTGAGTTCTGTTAAATATATAAGACGCAAACCACCTAAGCAGACTACCTCTGATGCCGTTGAAGGCAATTTTATCCAAAAGCAATTTATGGTCCACCCTGTCGAAAGCCTTTTGAAAATCCGTGTACACTGCATCAACTTGGATGCGGTTGTCCATCTTCTCAAATAGGTAATTTGTAAAAATCATAAGATTTGTGGTGGTTGACCGACATTTAACAAAACCGTGCTGTTCTGGAATGATAAGATTACGCAGATAGGGAAATAGCGAGCTATGCACAAGACTCTCAAAAAGCTTTGACAAGGTGGACAGTATCGAAATAGGGCGATAGTTTTTGATATCAGTTTTATCACCACTCTTATATATAGGTGTAATGAAGGCTCTCTTCCATGCAGTGGGAAATACTCCTTCGGTTAAACACTTATTAAAAATTATATGTAGTGGTAAGTGGATGGTAGTGGCAGTGTTTTTAAAGCTTACGCGGGTAAAACCGCGGGGCGCAGCTAGTTAATAATAAAATGAACGCCGCATAATTTAGAAAAAATCCGGCATTCATTTTCTCTGTCTCTGTCGGTCTCTGTGACAAAAGTCTCCTCTCTTTCTAAAGCTCGATGTGTCATATTAGCACTTACTAGTAATAAGTAGTCCTAAGAACTCCTCCAGCATGCTTATAGTATGCCGGAGCGTGTCGTCTTCAATGGCACGCTGTTCAAAGTCAGGAGCCGCCCAGTCCAGCAGGTTGAACTTGTTCAGGACGTGGATGATGAACTCGTTGCTCTCGATGAGGGAGGCGCCGATCTGTTGAAGATACATAATTGTAAATTATATGGAAGGTTGCTAAAAACTTTACATGGCTAAAAAAATCACAAAACTTCCTAGTTTTGTGAAACAAAGGGTTTGTATTGATATACGTGTTATTTACACAGTTTGGTTGGCATCTATTAATTAACGTGTTCGGACGTGTTAGCAGTTTTGAAGATCTTTTTTATTGAAGAAAATAATATTCTAGTGTTCTGGTAGCATCCGTACAAATACATATACCAAATAGAGCTTTTATCCTAGGCTCTATTAGTCACTTTAGTCACTTTTCCCTAAAGGTTCATTAGAAAACCAGCGTCAGACAGCATCTGTCTGGCATTAATGCTGAAATGAACCTTTTTGGCGCAGCCGTGAGGCACACACTATTGTTTTTGAAACATTATTTTTATTTAGTTAATTTAGTATTTTGTGTTTCACGAACTGTGTTCAAATAAACTTTTTTCTTTCTCTAACTGACTTTATAGTCACCATCAGGCCAGTTATAAACAAGGATATATTAATTTTTTTGTCACATTCACTTTGTTAAACCGTAACATCTCGGCGTGCACCTGTTCTACCATGTTTGTAATAAAACATCGTGTGTACCTGCAGCATCACAACGTCTCTGTCCAACATCTCGGCGCGGCACTTGACGTTCTGGTAGAAGTACAGCTGGTTGATGAGCGCGAAGCCGTTGCGGCGCCACATGCCAGCGTGCACCTGGCCTATCATGGCCATGGTTTCGAGGACTGGCTCTGTGGACGAAATAATAATTATAATAACGTCTATCGAGGCTCTCGTTAGGCGGTTGGATCAAGGGCCTGATTCAGAAGGCAGTACTCCTCGATACGGCTCGCATTGTGAGGAGGTTCCTGTCTCTGGAGCCCTAACCACCGGTAGCTTGAACCCTGCTCCCGACACCGGTGGACAACTATTTTTTAATGTTTTTTATACTTACTTTTACTTATTAAGAAATATTTAAAACTGTAATAGAATAAGATATCAGAATAAATAACCGAAATAAATTTATTTGCAAATATAAGTGTCACTTTTACATAAAAGCTCTGCGTCCTGAAGTACGTCCCTTCCCCCCCAGTATAGACATAATAGAGACCTGCAAATTTGTTTGTAGGCATCAAGAATTATATAAAAAACGCGGTAAAACACAGTCAAGTTACAAATTCCGACATAAATCAAGATTAAACATTTCAACAACATCATTTCAATTCAATTTCTCGGCTAAAAATGCATTCTACTATAGTCCGCGCGGAACTAGTTGGCCGCGCCTTAGATATGTGAGCGGTGGGACGGAGGGGCGGGGGCGCTTTGTCATGTCTCAGTACGTGCGTTCCCACCCAAGGCGCGGCCAACTAGTTCCACGCGGACTATAGTCCCTATGCACTTTCCATAAAAATATATATCACAGTCTCACCTATAAGTTGCTCGGGCGTGGGTTTGGGTCGGTCCTGTCGGTCGAACTCGCGGCTGTGGTAGGAGAGGCCGTGCGGGTGCAGCAGCAGGTGCAGGCCGGCGATGTACCGCGACAGGGGGCGGTGGATGGAGACCGGCTCCGTGGATACGTCGTAGGGGATGACTGAGGCGATCTGGTTGCCGAGTTCTGGGGGAGAATATAATGATAGCTACAGATTTTTAAAGGTGGAAAACTATGATACTTCAAAGGTTACTAGCAGCGCCCCGCGGTTTCACCCGCATAAGTGTCGATCCCGTGGGAATATCGGGATTAAAACTATCCTATGTCCTTCCGCAGGATGCAATCTATCTCTCTGCCAAATTTTATCGAAATCCGTTCAGTGGTTTAGGCGTAAAAAGGTAACATACACGACAGACAGAGTTAGTTTCAAATTTATAATATTAGTATAGATGTCTTTGCCATCGTATTAAACGTAGTTAGGTAATTTTTTTAATAGCAGTGAAACTCCAAACTGTTCGATGGGCCTCTGATCATATTAATTTAATAAAAGTACACTTTTTTTTCTTCTATTTTAGAAAACTGACCCAGTTTAACATAAAGTGGACGATAGACGTTCGAGCAAGTAAGCGTATTTATAGGTCGACGACTTCTTCACTCATTTTTTTATGCGAAATTTTCCCATACTTTAGGTGAGACATTGGCGTCAGTATGCGTACTTGCTCAAACGTCTATTGCCCCCTCCCGTCATTTTCCCAGATATCTCAGAAACTACTAAAGCTATTGTCAATTTAAAAAAAAAAACATTCTTCTAGAAGACAAAATCAGCAGTTTTTTTTTTAACATTGCCCCACCCTAGTAATTTCTCCTGTATTGTGGTTGCGTTTACAAACATTTAAACTCACATACACCAGACTAGGAACAACTACTTGTAGGTCATACAAATATTTGTTCCGTGCGGGAATCGAACGCGCGACACGCAGCGCAGCAGTCAATCGCTTAACCACTGCGCCAACCGTGCTGTCTTCGTTATTCGTCGTCGGCTTTCGGATCTACTCACCCCTCACAACCTTAGCAGGCGGGGTGTACGTCTCGACATGCTTCCTCAGCGCCATGCGGTACACAGCGGTCGCCAACGCCTTCTCTGCCGCGCACCACTCTAGAGACAGCGTGATGCTATGTGCCAGTTTGACGTGGAGATTGAAGGCGGATTCCCATTCCGGTTCATATTCCATGTGTTGACCGACCTGGTGGGTAAAGAACACGGAAAGTTAAGTCAAATTTTGTGGTAGATTGTATCAAAGTTAAATACTTGGTAACTAGAACTTTCTAAATTAATTATTGAATGTCCATGGAGATTCTTGCCCGCTCTTGTTTGATTTTATACAATACAATTATTCTTACAAAGTCTTAAAGTCGTCTTATTTGTGCTTCCCCCTTATAATACCTTCACTTCAAGAGATCCTCCATTACTGAGGACGTAGTGCAGTATTTGAATGTGAAGACCAACTGGACTCTGAGGGTCGAAAGGTTGGAATAGCGCCACAACATCAACTTTAAGTCATTCGTGGTACGAGTTCCAACCCAACATCTACCCGACGACCTGCCTGAAAGAGGACTTTTGGCCGAAAGGTGTCGTATATCGACGTTTCCGTGGACGGTTACGCGACACCTCGCTGCGAAACACGACGCCGACAACGTTACGTGTATAGTCATAGTTTTAAGGTTTTTAATATGTATTACTTTATTATTGTATAAGAGTATTTTTGTGTATTTTATCTATGGGCCTTAGTTGCCTGATAATAAAATGATTATAATTATTATTACACAAGTTCCTACCTGTCTGACAACAGAGTCCATTCCCTGCATCATCACCAACAAGTTGAGCATCAGAGAGATACCATGCATGAACCCCTTGCGAAGGTCGTCGTCGAAGGTAGCTGGTACTGAGCTCAGAAGATACTTCACATCGTATAAGATGAACTGGGCGCGTTTGAACGCCATTGGAACGTGGGAGCGGTCGAATTCTAGGCGGCCCTGTGGGAGAAAATTAATAATAAAATATGCTATAAGCAATGACCAAAGTTTTAAGTGATGAGGAAATTATCAGTCGAAGTCGGAAAATGCTAAGCTTTTAACTCAATAATCTAATTGGGGTGTATGAGGTCTTGCGTAAATTATGTTGCATATTGTCTATGAAATAGATCCCCGTTATTGGAGAACTACTGCCATAAAAGTCGATTTTTACTCACATTACTACACCGCCTATTACACTCGCTAACAAACGTATTCATGACGACGAACAAGGCGTCATGCTTGGCGATCAGATGATGCGCAAGAGTCGGCGTCGTGTACAGTTGGACAGATAGTGACGAAATGGAGAATGAGTGGTCGTGGTCGTCTCGGATGAAGTCCTTGAGGATTGAACCTGGGAACAAATGGAAAATATTAAGAAAGGAAATATATTTATTTGGCACATGTCATAAGTTCACACAACAACGAAAAATAAAGAAAAGAAAAAGGAAAGATGGACCGTCCCTATTAGTATTACAAGTTACATTATCCTTTTGTGCATTGCACGTATTTAGACGGCATATTTAGTGTACGTTATATAAATATCATGTTACGTTTCCCATGATGTGGAACCACCATTTAGTTCACCCATTTGGCTTCTTCGAAATCAGCCTTTGGCCCAGGTGGGCACGGGCGCGTTTTTTCCGCGGCGGTTTTTTTTTTTCAACGCACTTCTTATCGCCGAGAGTTGAAAATCCAACAGTCACAGTACGCATCCCAGCATGTCAACAGTTTTGACGCACTGGGATGCGTATTGTTGGATTCTCCACGCTCGGCTTAACACCAAAAGTTGCAAATTCAGTGCGCGATAATTATGCAGTCGCGATATTTTTACGTCCGTGCGACCGTGATTACTCGTGAGATCCGCTCGTCACGCCCCCGTAAGGGCGCGTGACGAGCGGTACCGAGGCATAGACCCCCGGCCGCGGAAGGCTATACGGTGGTCTGTAAATACAGGCCTCTCATCAGGTTCGCGACGAGCTAGTGGTCTTTACGCGTCCATGTGGGAGCGAACATGATTGATGTCGGGACGTTGTATATAAATGCTAGTTGCGCGGTAAACTCTGCTTGCGCGATGCAGGATTTTTGCGTGACGTCAGCATAATGCCTAGTTTGCATGTGGCGGTAGATGCCGCTACAGGCTTATAGAACAACAGGAGCTCACCGTAGTTCTTCGTGAACAAGATGGCCATGGTCCGCTTGGTGGTGTAGTCCATGAGCGTGGTGGCGATGAGCAGACGGTGCCAGGCGGTGCGCGCCGCCTTCCACATGCGCGCGTCGTTCTGCATGACGCCGCACGCCACGCCGCCGCCGCCCGGCGCGTTGCTGGCGCTCCACACGTCCTCGCCCAGCGCCACCTGGCTCACGGCCAGGCGGAGACTGGGCTCTTGGCTCACGAAGTTTTGGAGCCTGTCAGATTGGTTAGTGTTACACATGAGAAGGGTTAGTTACGTGTCTCTTTCTGCCAGCCGGTCGATTCTGTAAAAATCTCACCGTGGAAAACTTAGGTGAAGTGAGTATATTTTTGCTAGGAATTGACACTATTGACAGCTCACTCCACGTTCACTTCACCTAAGTTTTCACGGTGAGATTTTTACAGAAAAGGCATCAGCGGTGCTACCGCTGATGCCTTTTTATGGTGCTAGTGCAGTAACACATTAGAAGCCTTATGGTCATTAGCTCTCACTAGCTTACATACTTAAAACATGTTTTTCTTCTTCAAATTGCAGAAAATTTTAAGACATATTGCACCAATATTAAATTTTTAAGCGATACAACTAATATACAAGGTAGCCACTTTTCACGGTATTGTTTCCGGGTATCGCGAACCCAGATTATACCAGTATTCCAGATTATCTATGATCTGCGAGAAAGGTAAAATTCTTTGTTGGTACCAAGAAATTCACTTTTAATTCTGCATTAACCCCTCAAGCGTCGCCGTAACACCATTGGATAATAAGATTTAATGACTCGAAACGTCGGCGTTACACCATTGGATAATAACAACTGTCAACACGCATGGTTGTCATTGGACGGTAATATTTTCTATTTATTGGCACTTGCAACACGATCTAGCTGTATCATTCGATTAGTCGATTCATGCTTGACCTATTTTGGTAACATTTAAACAGGAGCGCCAACAAAACGGAAGAAAAAAAAAGAAAGAAATTAGTGCTTCTGGAAAGTTCTGTGAAACCAAAAACTTAACGCAAATGAAAACAAAAACTTAACGCATCGTTGCTAGATAAGGTCAGTTGTATTTGCATAATGAATGGTATAAATAGTTAGGTAATCTAATAACGAAGCCAGGAAGGTATAACATGTAACGTTTAACTGGCTATGTATTAACGAAATCTGCGTTTTTTCGAAGGCTTGCCCAAAAATCAACAAGTACTACCAAATGTGCCGACGTTTGTGGCACTTGCGCATACAGAGGCCCGACGTTCAAGAGGTTAAAGCGCTGATCAGACGATGGAAATCTTTCCGCGACAATAGAAGAAATCTTGGCAGTCTATTCGGCCTACGTGCGCGTTATTGCATAGATTCCTATACGTTCTATCGTCGAAAACAACTAGGCCGCGGATAATGTCTGCTCAGCGCTTTACTTGACTTTCTACAGTTTGCTGTAATATCAGATGCGTTACTTCTTTTTCATCCCAAACACAAGGAAATAGTGAAGGATGAGCGTTTTGGGCGCTTTTGTAACTTTGAACATTCAAAAAGTAACAGTTTTCAGCCAAATTAGATAATAATTTAAAAGTAAACTCACCAGTGCAACAGCTTCATCGCGAAGGTCTGATGCGCGATGACGTGCGCGTGCATGACCAGCACCTTGAGGCTCGGGCCGTGGCGCGACGTGAACCTTTCGAACATCGCCGTACAGCTGAGCACATACGTTCACATCACCCCACACCAGTGCAAGTAAGGGAGATAGCGGATATTCTGTTAAGCATGTACGTGGTAGCGCGGGAATACATTTAAACAACTGAAGATCGACTTTTTATTGAGGAGATTATAGGAGTACTGACCATTAAAATTTTTATATGGTAAACAATATTTTCTTTTATTTTTACTTAGGGGCGCTTTAGGTTCTGTTTCGGCAAAATCAAAATGCTGTGTGTAGCAAGAGCAAACCTAAAAGTTTTGAAATGCTTTCAATTACAGAAATTACATTGGAAATCCCCGTTTTGCAAAAGAAAGTCAGTCAGTTCGGGCATTTATACTTTTACAATCAAACATGTCTATTTATCATTTAGGGAATTAGCATTAGCTTTATTTTAAATCAAGTTTTTAAAAGCTTAAAAAGAATAATATAGGACAGCCGCGCTGTCACGTAAATACTATGCGAGTGTAGGAGTGGAATATGGGCATAGTTCATCTTAGCAGATAGATTATAATAATTATATTTCACAATGACGATGACGTGTCGTTTGAATCTGACTACTACATAATGTTTAAATTAGAATAGTATACGCGTCATGTTGAAAATGGATGAATATAACAATTAGTGAAAAGCATTATAGTCCGCGCGGAACTATAGTCCGACTTTTAATTTGCTGCAGTAAAATGACACTATTCTTAATAACTAATTTCGGACTGAGTTTAGAGATAATGTCAAATAAGTTTTGTTTGTTCACTATTCTGTACTAGAAAAACAAGATTTAATTGATGCCAATTTCAGTCATTTAAGTAACACATAAGCTGTCATTTTACTGCAGCTAATTAAAAGTCCGACTATAGTTGGCCGCGCCTTATAGGTATGTGAGCGGTGGGATGGCGGGGCGGGGCGCTTGCTGTCATGAATCGAATGTGCATTGCGAACACTAGACAACCCGCCGCCTCACCCCTGTCCCCACCCAAGGCGCGGCCAACTAGTTCCGCGCGGTCTATAGTTACAGTTGGCGTCAAATAACTTTGCCGCTCTGAAGTAGGCAACAAATCACTGCGCAGTTGTTAATCCTATGAATACAACAGCAGCGCGCATGGCGCGGATTGGTGCGGCTAGGAAAGAGCCTAACTACAGAACGGCAAAGTTATTTGACGCGAACTGTACTAGTAGATTGCAATATTTTAAGTTATAACTAAATGTAATTTGCTCTTTCTGCGATGACCCAAAACTACGATATTTAAGAATCATATTTTTTTTTCGGGTTTTTTTCAGGTATTAACAATAGAATTCTACATCAAGTCGTATCTTATAACGTCGTTTTGAATCATTTCGAGACCCTTACTTCCTCAGGCAATGCTACTCGAAACTAATCAGTTACTCATTCGTAATTGGTGAAAGTATCACCAATTACGAATGAGTAACCTTTTAGTACCAGTACCAGCACTTAGTTGCATTGGAGGTCCATACACCAAGGATTAGCAATCGAGCTTCAGACAAATTTTGAGAAAAGCACTGATAATTACCATATTTTAATAATGTTATTCAGCTGCATCGGGGTAGACTGGAAGCTGACCCCAACATAGTTGGGAAAAGATGATGAATTAGCATTGTTTCGAATAGCCTTAAATGAGATACTCATCGGTAGAATATTTCGACCGTAGCAATTAACATCGTCGGATCTACATTTTTGCGATTTTCAGTCTATGCATTTTAGTTAAAAAAACTGGCCAAGTGCGAGTCGGACTCGCACACGAAGGGTTCCGTACCACAAGGCAAAAACGCCGAAAAAACACGTTTGTTGTATGGGAGCCCCCTTAAATATTTATTTTATTTTGTTTTTAGTATTTGTTGTTATAGCGGCAACAGATATACATAATTTGTGAAAATTTCAACTGTCTAGCTATCGCGGTTTTTGAGATACAGCCTGGTGACAGACAGACAGCGAAGTCTTAGTAATAGGGTCCCGTTTTTACCCTTTGGGTACGGAACCCTAAAAAGGAACTTTCTTAAACTTATTGTAAGGCCTTTGCATTAGACTGAAAATCGCTAAAAACGTAAATCCGACAATGTTAATAGCTACGGTCGATTTTATCACAGTATAGAAGCGTTTATTGAACAGTACTGACGCCAGCACATCAAGCTACCCGAAACTGTCAAAATGTTCCAATCAACCTTGAACCTTATGTTTAAGTAATAAAGTTGAAAATGTATTACAGAAATTTGACAGATTGTAGTAGCTTAATGTGCTGGCGTCTGTACATTATTCGGTTTAACATCGATCTTTTCTCGTCTGCTATTTGAATAACAGTTTTCTTTATACAACGTTATTTATTATTTTTATTATATGCAAAACATGAATATAGTTTGTTCAGAATAAGTAACTGAATCGATTCCAATAACTTTTACCCCGTGTTATATTTTGTCCCTAAAATATTTAAAAAAGGTTAAAAGTTGGACAGCGAGCGACACTAAGTAGGTTATCCAATCTCCGCGCCGAACGGTTAGGTACCTAGGTATTATTATCAATGAGCGCTTGCGCGGCGCGGGTGAGCATGTTTGTGTACGGACAAAGAGGTAACTTAACAAGCTTATAACTTTGTGATTTTACATGATACAGTTTTGAAATTTTGTACATAGATTCTCTACATAAAAATACTAGACACGTGTTTCGGGTTTCGTATATACTAAAAATAATGTTGTATACCGCAAGAGTGGGCAGAGGTATACTACCAATTCGTCATA
Source organism: Oligia latruncula (assembly GCA_948474745.1). NCBI lineage: Eukaryota > Metazoa > Arthropoda > Insecta > Lepidoptera > Noctuidae > Oligia > Oligia latruncula. The sequence continues at coordinate 13,503,931 of OX419700.1, forward strand.
TATGGTGTAATAAGTACCACCCATAAATTATAATAAAGGGCGAGCCCATTGCCATTAGCGAGGCAAGAATTATCTAATGGAAAACCCAAAATTACTTTGCTCGATCGAACCCACCACTCCAAAAACTTTTGTATCATTTTATAGAAAATAGCACACGAGTCTAGGTCGATGTCTGGCCAAATCTTACGCCGAGATCTATAGACGTTACGAAAGGCCTAAAAGAAACGTGTTTGGGTCTTTGAATATTTACCTCGATTCCGTTAACCTTTTGACCGCCACAGTTATGACTATAAAAGTATGAGGAACAGGGTGTAAAGATCACTCATCCTCCATAGAAAAGGGAGGATCCTCCGACCAGACGGGTGTTGTGTCTGGCGGGCAACTGCCCAATGATTAATGTCGGGCCGTTGTATCTATGCTAGTTGCGCGGTAAACTCTGCTTGCGCGATGCAGGATTTGCGTGACGTCAGTATGACGCGTTGTTCTCATGTGGCGTTGTAGATACCGCTACAGACAAACCAAAATGTGCCCAGTACACCACAATTCGGCTACATGACAGACTTTGACGCCGAGGGCACGTTTTTGATTTTTTGACGTGTGGCGATCAAAAGGTTAATAAAATACTGAGGGTGGGGCGGTAGTTTCCCTATAACACCATATTGTATTGTACCCATATTTTCAAAATAAAATTATTTATCTTTATCTTAGCGGCTAACTTTGGCTAAGCGTTATTCCTGTCACTGTCACACAGCTGTCAAAATACGAGTGCAAGGTAGCAGTGGCGAAGGGTGAATTTATGACAGACGTAAGTCGGAGCAAAAAAATATGCATGTAGGCGTTTTGCAATGTTTTAATTGTATGGTGTATTAAATACCTACAGTATGATATGATTACATTACAATGATGAATTGACATTATCGTAAATTCATCATCATTCTGAATTTTCGAAGGGAAGCCGGTGGAAATCGAGTTGTATGGTACAGACACCAGCACATCAAGCTACTACAATCTGTCAAATTTCTTTCGTAGATTTTCAACTTTATCACTAAAGCATAAGGTTCAAAGTTGATTAAGAAAATTTTACAGTTTCGGGTAGCTTGATGTGCTTCTGTACCTTCGCCACTGCAAGGTAGAGAGCACATGCTAAGTAACGTTTATAGATCTCGGCCTTTGTCGATGTCAGGCCAAATCTTAGATCAAATACAGTCCCACAAACTTGTCTGGCCCGGTGAGGGAGTCGCTGATATCGCATTGAATTTTCGTATTTTAACCTTTTGAACGCCAGAGCATAAACGCAACATTTAAGGTATACAAATAAAAACACACAAAAGTAATTATTTAATTGTTTATTTCGTGATTTTTTGTCACATATTTGTGTCGCTGGCGTACAGGACACGCGCTTACTTGTCACGTATATGTGACAATGGCGTTCAAAAGGTTAATGACAAATAGATTGACATTTCAAAATGGCGTCGTTAGTTCCTCTTTTTGCCACCGGGCCAGATAAGTATGTGGCACTATACTACATTATATCACACAAGCAAACACTTACATCTCGATATCGGTCTTCAGTTTGTCGCAAACTTGGAACGAGTTACACTTGACGAGCGCTCTTCCTTCGCGGTCGATGAGACTCACTAGCTCCAGCGAGTCACGTTGGTTGCACTTTGTTACTCTTACTAAAGTTGTTATGACCTGCGAAGAAGAAACAATGGTGACTTATTGGTGACTATCTATACATTTATACAAATAAATAAAATTGAAGTGTCTTTTTGTAACGTCATAATAACAGCTTTTTACTGAATGCATATGCAAGTGTATACATACAGTACTTATAACAAAAAAAAAAAACATTTTGAAAATTTTTGTCTGTCTGTGTGTCCGCGTGTTTGACCCGGCTAGATTTATTTTGACGGGACTTTCACTGGCAGAAAGCTTATGTTCTAAGGAGTAACTTAGGCTACTTTTATATTAGAAAAATAATGAATTAGTGAAGAGAGACATTATTGCTTTCCGACATCTACGCGAACGATGTCGCGGGCACAGCTAGTTACATATAAAAAATCAAAACAAGTGCGAGTCGGGCTCGCACACGAACGGTTCCGTACCACAAGGCAAAAACGCCGAAAAAAACACGTTTGTTGCATGGGAGCCTCCCTTAAATATTTTATTTTGTTTTTAGTTTTGTTGTTATAGCGGCAATAGAAGTACATCATCTGTGAAAATTTCAACTGTCTAGCTATCAAGGTTCATGAGATACAGCCTGGTGACAGAGGGACAGTGGAGTCTTAGTAATAGGGTTCCGTTTTTACCCTTTGGGTACGGAACCCTAAAAAATAGCTGTTCCATACATTTTGACCGCATGACCGCACGGGTACTGGCACTTTTCTATGAAACACCAGGTGTATTTTTTTAAAACATTTGAACATTTTGCTATGTTTAGAATCATGTGCTGAATTCATGATTATTGTATTTTTTTTAAATGGCGGCTTCATACCTGATCAAACGTGTGCGTCTCGTCGTTGTACAGAACCGTGCAGTAACAGTCGGGCTGGTCCAGTATCTGCAGTAGATCCCTCTCCGCGTCTTTCAGCCTGGAAGGATTGATCGTACTTTTTCTCTAATTATAACATTTCACTACTATTATTAATATAATTGGAGCAGTGGTGGCCCAGCGGTAGCGACCCCGACTTACGAGTTGTAGGTCGCGGGTTCGAACCCAGCCAGGCGCTTTACTTTGTATAATTTATTTCATCACCACTGCTCTCAAAATGGTGAAGGAAAACATCGTGAGGAAACCGGCATGTCCTAGAACCAAAAACTTCGAAGACATGCGACATCTACCAACCCGCACAGGGCCCGCGTGGTGGATTATGGCCCACTCCCTCTCACAGAGAGGACGCCTGTGTCCTAGCAGTGGGAACATTATAGGTTGATTATGTATACACTGGTCCTCACGCTCGTGCCAATTTTTTTTTTTTATAACAGGCGCACGCCTAGATCGAAGGTTAAGCTACACTTGCCGCGGTCGTATCGTGGATGGGTGAACATCCATTACATATGATCTCGATATCGAGGAAAGTTTTTTGTTCATAATTTGCACCATATACACTGGGTATATGGTGCAAATTATGAGCAAAAAACTTTTTTTTTTGTTGCTATTCATTCCAAATCAAAACATAATACAAGTCTGGTGATGATAAAACTTACCTTAGATCATTAGGTAGCCCAGGAGCATGGTCGTGTGTCAGTAGTCTCAGGCAGTACGACAGGCAGACTGAGGCTACGATCTTCATGCGTTCTACTACTTCCGGTTGGATAGTAGCTTCGGCTTGATTGTCGTCTTCTGAGGCCTGGAAAGAGAAGTTTGTATTTAGAAGTCTGCACGAATGGCATTTGAGCAGATTCTGCATCAACAAAAGGTATATTTTGACTATCTGGTGTAGTGTGTCTTTTAGTCTGTGCTAAATAAATGTATTTTCTTTCTTTCTTTATTTTCTATACTTTTATAACTAATCTTATGAAGAGGTTAAATTGTTTGTTTGTCAAAAATAAACTCTAAAAATACTGGACCGACCATAAAAGATCTTTCATTGATAAAATACTACATCATTTCCGAGTCACATAGAATACTTTTTATAGCAGAAAAATGCACAGTTCCCGTAGGAAACCGCGGGTCGCATTTGGTGAAAGTGTATGGAACAAACATTAATTGTATTAACATCTTTTTATCGAATTATCTAGTATTCGTCATTTTATTAAGCTGAAACATCATTATAATTATAATCTTTCTTGTTTTTTATTTTGAAGCTGAAACTTCTACCATTCTGAGTTGCTAAAAAACACACATTATTTTGTTCTATGGTCGATCAGCTCGGTTTTTCGGTCATATTTAGCCGCCGCCGAACTGGCCATTTTGTACTCGCGCTGGAGGTATTCGCTACGGTCTGTAATGTGTTACTTACGGCGTGCAACTGACAGAAGGGGTCTCTCTTCCACGCCTCCGTGTCGCCGCAGTCGCAGCAGCCTCCGCCGCTGGACTGGCCCATCTTGTACTTGTGGTGCCGATGGGCGGACACCTTGAAGCATTCCACGCAGAGTACGCAAGTGTTGTCCATGCCTGAAGAAATAGGATATAATTATATTAATAGGATCACAGGTTTCTGGTATTTAAATATTCTAGAATCTAGCCGACTGCCCGTGAAGTGATACACAACGGAGTTTGCATAGTCAAAGGCGGGCGATAACAAAAAGTAAGTACATACTAACTTTGATCGCCGTAGATTCATACGTCAAACCTCTTTTTAGGGTTCCGTACGCAAAGGGTAAAAACGGGACCCTATTACTAAGACTTCGCTGTCTGTCCGTCCGTCTGTCTTTCACCAGGCTGTATCTCAAGAACCGCGATAGCTAAACAGTTGAAATTTTCACAGATGATGTATTTCTGTTGCCGCTATAACAACAAATACTAAAAACAGAATAAAATAAATATTTAAGGGGGGCTCTCATACAACAAACGTGTTTTTTCGGTGTTTTTGCCTTGTGGTACGGAACTCTTCGTGTCGGCCAGTTTTTTTTTTTAAACCAGGAGGAACAATAAATCCAAGAATTATATCATCTCTTCAGAAATACTAACCGCACTCTCGACAGCTGTACGCCGGGTCGCCCTGTTTGAACACTCGTCCGCATAGCGTGGACCGGCGCGGGAGCGGCGGCTGTGAGCCATCGCTGTTGCCCCACACAAACTGCTCCAGTGGCTGGATCAGCAGCTTGGCTGCTAGGTCCTCGTCGAATGACCAGTCTGGAATGTGAAGAGGTAATTATAGAGATTTATTTTAAAACTCAATGCTATTTGGCGTAATATCAACACTTAATAGGTTCAATCTACTTCATAGGTTCTCAACATGGGCGATAACGCCCCTCGTGTGTGTTTGTGACTTTCAGGGGGGGCAGTAGAATACCCAGAGAAAATTATACAACATTATTTTTAGTATATGCGAAACCTGAATATACATAGTTTGTTCAGAATAAGTAACTGAATCGATTCCAATCATTTTTACCCCATGTTATATTTTGTCCCAAAAATATTTAAAAAACGGTTAAAAGTTGGACACCGAGCGACACTACGTAGGTTATCCAATCTCCGCGCCGGACGGTTAGGTACCTAGGTACTATTATCAATGAGCGCAAGACGGCGCGGCGCGGGTGAGCATGTTTTTGTACGGACAAACTGGTAACTTAACAATCTTATAACTTTGTGATTTTTCATGAAACAGTTTTGAAATTTTGTACATAAATTCATTACATAAAAATACTAGACACGTGTTTCGAGTTTCGCATATACTAAAAATAATGTTGTATATCAATGACCAGATGGTATTGTCATGGTGGCAGAAAATTCTGCTTCGAAAATTACTGACAAATGTGTTCACTGAATGGACAGGTACACTTAATCCGTGCAAGACCATTTCAGATACCAATCTACACGAAGTTTGCTCTAATTGGCTTTTAAAAGTCTACCCCTAAAGGGATAAAGATTTAATGGAAGTTCGTCATTTTTGTCGATGGGAATCCCATAGGGCCATCTTGTTGAAAAATAAATAATAGGCCCTTAGGACCCTTACTAATAATCAGATGAATAGTTACACACCGATTTCTCTCTTTCAGTCGTCAGTAATTTGACTTTCGAAAGAAGACAAAGCGTTGTGTAACTATACAGACGCTATACAACGTTTTTAGTAAGGGGGTGAGTGAGACTATAAGACTACGGGGTATCGCGTTATCTGGTAATTGGGTTGTGGAGGTCAGATAGGCAGTCGCTCTACATAAAATACTGGTATTCAACTGCATCCGGTTACACTGGAAGCCGACCAATGTAGTTGGGTAAAGTTTAGGCAGATGATGATTCAGACTACAAAAACAAAGATGACATAATGATGAGTTTCAAGTTTTAAACTGTACAGACTAATTGGTAAACGTTTCACTTTACGAGATTAAGACACGACAAATTGAATAGTCAGACTACTTGGTGAAATTGCAAGGACGGTCGAGAGCGTCGATCCATGTTTCATTCTGATTTTATAATTAGCTGCGCCCCGCGGTTACACCCGCATAAGTTTCGACCCCTTGGGAATATCGGGATAAAAACGATCTTATGTCCTTTCCCGGGACTCAAACTATCTCTATACCAAATTTCATCTAAATCGGTTCAGCGGTTTAAGCGTGAAGAGGTAACACAGACAGACACACTTCCGCATTTATAATATTAGTATGGATGTGCTACTTATTCACATAACATCACGCCTGTATTCCCCTAAGGGCCTGTGCACACCACGTTTTTTAAACGCGCCGTTGACGCGCGTTTGTAGCGATACAGACGTGATACGCACGCGATTCAGACGCAGCCTGTAGACCTTCTGTCGGATAAAAACGCGCCGTCGACCCACGTTTCTAAAACGCGCGTCAACGGCGCGTTTAAAAAACGTGGTGTGCACAGGCCCTAAGGATTAGCCAGAGGTGTACCTCTAGTACACCTTCATTTCGTCAAGTATGAATAAGTCCCATGTAATAGGCGTGAGCCTATTGCTATCAACCGGACTGCCGGACAGGAATCCAGACTCCAGGCTGCTGCTGAAAAATTCCAGATAGAAAACCACAGGACCTCAAACTCAGCAGTTAGCGCTTGCGACCACTAGATCAATGATTCGTGCAGAATAAACAATTATTCTTTCTTTCGTCTTTCAAAATCCTGCTTCCTGCTTTTAGGAAAGGAGCAATTTCTTTCAATTCGTTCGATGGAGCAGTAACTCATGAGCTGTGTTAAACTTGAACTGTATGTACACGTACAGTCACTAGCACTAATATGTCAACACCTAGCAACTTTCAATTGCGATATTTTCATGAAATAACTAATGCAACGTTAAAATACGATACTTTACATAAACCTATGGGTTCGAAAATACTATGTTCCTAATAATATAAAATTTCATTCAGAACTAAGGGAGAAAATCGCCTTTGAATAAAGCCAAGTGTACCTATACATACTTACGCTCGTGACTGTACGTTACGAAGTATTCAAATTGAACATATCTCTTAAATATTCTTATCCACATACCTCATTATCTTCGCTTACGATAAAGTGCGTTGACCCCAACACACAAGCAATCATTGTCTACTCTTCCACATTTTATTAAGGGGGAAGCTCTAAGGTGGCCCGCGAAATTCAAATTTCCTTACGTTTTTTGCAATTTGCCGGTCAATATTAAGTTGTACGTTGATTAAAATATGATTCGCGGTCGTAACAAACATGTATTTACAGAATTATAATCATTAAAGTCATCAACACAACTCTCTAAGACCATGTAATCCCCAAATGTCAAGATTTCATGAAATAGTCATTCTTGGGGATTATTACATGGTCTTAGAGAGCTGTGTTGATGACTTTAATGATTATAATTCTGTAAATACATATTTGTTACGATCGCGAATCATATTTTAATCAACGTACAACTTAATACTAACCAGCAAATTGTAAAAAACCTAAAAAAAATTGAATTTCGCGGGCTACCCTGGCGCTTTCGCCTTAAACACATTCTTTACGCAGAAATAACAATTTTATGAGTAAACGGTGGAAACGTGGTCTTAAAGTTTGTGAGTGTGTGTTTGTGTTTATAGGTTTGTTACTTCTTCACGCTCAAACGGCTGGGCCAATTTTGGTAAAATTTTGTATGGAGGTAGCTGACATCCTGGATGAACATATTAGTATGGTCAATGGTTTCATTTAAAGTCGTACTAGCTGCGCCCCGCGGTTTCACCCGCGTAAGTTGCGATCCCGTGGGAATATCGGGATAAAACTATCCTATGTCCTTTCCCGGAACTCAAATTATCTCTATACCAAATTAAATTAAGTAAACCATACAGACAGATAGACACACTTTCGCATTTAGAATATTAGTATAGATTGTCGTCTCTCCCTTGTATTAATTTAAGAAAAAAACATTAAAATAAGTACGCCAAAATAGCAAAAACAAACATGGCAGTGGTAGATCTATACATTAAAATATCGTAAAAAAAAAAAAAGAATGGACTAGTTTCATTAACCAGGGAGAAAACAGAGGAATAATATATTAGTATGGAATGAACGCCGACGACTGACGCCGCGTGACTGCACTTCCTCATAACCTAATACACTGGACGAACTCGTTAACGCAGTAAAAGTAAAGTTGTGTAAAAATGCTGCATTGTTCATACAATTGTTTATTTGGTACACTAGTCTTTCAAATGACAGCTTAGTAGTTACGTAGGTGCGACGTGTACTAGAATCAGTGGAATGAAAATGTATTACATCATTTGTATGAAACTATGAATAGGTAAACTTTTTTGCTAGCGTCTTTGTTCTATAGGATTGATGATTCATTATTTATGATTACATGACTTTCAGTGAAATAGCGCGGTAATGTTATCTACCGTGGAATTTCTATTTATCTAAACTACTAGAGGTAAAATGGTTTGTTTGGAAGAGTTTGAGTATAAATGTCTATAGTATAAGTGTTTTGTATTGTATATAAGAGTATAAGTAGTATACAGGGATATTGGTAAAAGATTAACAACCCCTTAAGAGGTCATTGTACTCATCTTTATGAACAACTTTTACTATGGGACCAAACCTGAAATCTACCCAAAGGTTGAACTTTATCAGCCATTTCATTCACCCCTTCTTTTCTCTTACGGCTCCCGCAGACAAACGCGACAAGACTCTAGTAGAACAATTTCTATGAAGTTTTCATATAAATTGTTCTACTAGCTAGGGTAACCTTTAACCAACACTATCGTAATTCTTATTTATATTTCAAAATAAATCAAAATAAAACTCCGTACTTCCCGATAAAACCTTTGGTCAAGGACAAGCTGCTTGATTGACCGTAACCTACTTTAATAAATTATGTTCCTCCCGTAATTACTTACGTTTAAATTAGATTGGGCTCAAACAACAAAACATAACGCCTGTATCCCCGAAGGGTAAGGCAGAGGTGTACCCACCCACACCGCCAGTTATATTTCAAGTCCCATGCAATACGGGGCCAGCCTATTGCCACCAACCGGGTACAAGTCCAGACAGCAATACAGAATTTGTTTGTTGGAACACGCTCTCTGGAACTACCGCGGTCGGATTTGAAAAAATATTTTATCACTTTGATAGCCCAATTCTATTGAACATCACGTTAAGATCATCAGGAGCCGAGCAAAACAATTCAGATAGAAGACTAAGCGAAAACGAAGTTACAGCACGGGCGGGTGACAATGACAATTTCACGCGAACGAAGCCGCGGGCAAACGCCAGTGGAAAAATAAAACGACCTGGGGATTGAACCTGGATCCCTCAGCAGACCAACGAGGCAGTCTAGTAAACTACTCTATATTAAAATAACCTTAGACATCTCCGAAGTGATACTAGACATTTTAAACAAACGTTTCGCAAACATTTTGAGAGGAAATTATTATAAAAGAAAACATTTGCAGCTCTCTATTAATTTCACCTTTATCGTGTGTCCGTTTATAGTCACATTCTCACATGCACAAACACCAGACGCGGAACAAACTAAACTTCGTAGTAGGCCATACAAATATTTATTCTGTGCGGTAAATGAACCCACAGCTTGCAGCGCAGTAGTTAATCGTTTCGTACATGCAAGAGATTTTGTTCCTTCAAGAGTCTTGATCTTTTGGCAGGCTGTATATCGTACAGTGCTGATACGTGGACGCTCACGCAGGAGGCTGTGGTACAGGCTGAGAACTGCACAGAGAACCATGGAGCGTTCCATGCTTGGCATCAGGTTAATAGACCGAGTTCCAAACGTCGAAATACGAAGACGTACGAAGGTCTTAAAGCGTATTATGGAACTTAAATGGAGTTGGGCAGGACACCTGGCAAGACGCAGTGATGACAGGTGGAGTAAGGCTAGAGTCGCGTCCAAGGACTGGAAGACGAGATGTCGATCGGGAAAAAAATACATGTTGCGCCGTCCTCAAATACATTGGGTCATAAGGTCATGAGGATGATGATGAGCTATGATGATAAATCGGCCATCAGCCAGGTTTGTATAATTAAAACTCATGCGAAGGAAATATTGTTGGATTTATTAGTTTTAAAATGTAAAGGTACAAAAAATGGACTTGCCGGTTGAGCGTGGATGCAGAGAGAGAGAATGTTGCTAGCCATGAAAAAGTGTTAAATTCAATTACAATGTTGCAACTTAAAACGATTTTGTTATCGATTACAATTAAACTAAAATTACTAAATAAAATTAAGTATATTATTATATTTATGTTAAATTTACTTTAACATAGTTGGGGCCGGCAAGTTACTTATACATTTAAGCAATGAAATGTGAACTTAATGAATAAACTAAGTATTTATCTTCTATTTATAAAGGCAATGGACAAATCTTTCTTAAAGAGCGAGTGTAGATGTTATTACCAATTTTACAATCAGCTACCCTGACTTTATCATCAGGGCCGGTGTAAATTTTTACAATTCTGGCCATAGGCCATGATAATGGAGGCACATTATCTTGTTTCACAATTACTAAATCCCCTACATTTAAATTGGGATGTGTTTGATGCCACTTGGGCCTGTTTTGTAACTGTGTTAGATAGTCCCTTGACCAAGCCTTCCAAAAGTCTTGTTTTATTTTTGAACATATGTTCCAGAACTTAAGCCTGTTAATGGGTGTTCCTGTGATATCTAATTCTGGAAAGGAGGTCAAGGAGCTGCCTATTAAAAAATGCCCAGGCGTTAAAAAACTAACATCAGAAATGTCCGAGCTCATAGGCAGCAGGGGCCGGGAGTTTAGCACAGCTTCAATCTCTGTTATGATGGTATATAGACCTTCGAACGTTAAACATAAACTACCTATGACCCTTTTAAAGTGACACTTAAAGCTCTTGACGCCTGCTTCCCACAGCCCTCCGAATTCAGGAGAATAACTCGGAATAAAGTTAAATTTTATCATGTTTGTATTACAAAACTGATCTACAGAATCCTTGTGAGCCTTTGACGAAAACAAATCATACAGACCCTTCAATTGATTAGAGGCTCCTTTAAAAGTTTTTGCATTGTCACAAAAAATCTGAGTAGGCATACCGCGCCTTGCAATAAACCTTTTGAGACATCCCAAAAAGGTCTCAGTAGTGAGGTCACTAACAAGTTCTATATGAACTGCCTTGACAGCAAAACAAACAAACAGCGCGACATAGCATTTAGTTTGCAGAGGTCTTCTAATCCTTGCAGACTTCATATTGAATGGACCACAGAAATCTACCCCTACAACCTCAAACGGTCTTTTTGATGTAAGCCTTTCTTTGGGCAGAGAGCCCATCAGTTGTTTAGCAGTTGCAGCCTTCAAACGTGCGCACTTCATACACTTGTGTACTACCTTCTTAACCTCCCGATGTCCACTGACTAGCCAATAGTTCTGAGATAGAGAACTCAATATTAGCTTGGGTCCCGCATGCAAGAGACGCAAATGTTCCCTTTCAATCAACAATGTTGTGACATGACATGATTTTGGCATAATAATTGGGTGCATCTTGTTATAGGAAATATTATTTGCATTTTGTAAGCGGCCACCAACCCGTAGTATGTTTTCCTTGTCCAAAAATGGATGCAGATTTGATATACCAAACTTCAAATCTTTTTTATTTAAAATTAAAGCTATTTCCTTAGAGAAATATTTTTTCTGGGTACATTTTATAATCACTAATAAGGCCTTTTGTAGTTCCTTGGGAGTTAGTACACCTATAAGTTTTTCATTTGAAATCAAAGAGTTATTTTTAAATCTAAGTATGTATGCTATAACTCTTTGTAATTTATTTAGATTAGAGGAGTTTTTGATGAGATCAAGCAAATCTGACTGGTCAACAATAAGTGGGTTTGCTACAGTAGATACAGACACAGTTGCAGGTGGAATAGGCAATTTGAAATTAGCATAATATGGGTGTACATAGTCCTTATTAGATAGCTCTGTGGGGCCATGCCACCATAGATTGATAAATTGCAATTTTTGTGGCTGAATTCCTCTAGAAAGCAGATCAGCGGGGTTATCTGAAGTTTGCACATATGACCACTCAGCTTCACTTGTCAAATCATGTATTTGTTTGACTCTATTTGCAATATATGTATTGGAATTAATATTGCTTGACTTAATCCATGCCAACACAATTTGTGAGTCACTATACAGGTATACCTTCAATGGAAATCTCGACAGCAACACCTTGTTCACTCTATGAGTTAGTTGGGCTAATAATAGAGCGCCATTAAGCTCAAGCTTGGGAATTGTTAATACTTTATTTAACGGAGCAAGACGAGACTTTGAACATAATAAATTTACAATGACTGACCCGTCTTTATTCAAAATTCTTAGGTATAGACAGCAGCCAAATGCCTTTTGTGATGCATCTGCATAGCCTACCAGTTCTATGGAAACTGTGTCATAAGAACTTACACAACGCGGAACAGTGATAGTACCCATTGTGTTTAAGTTGGATAGAAATGTATGCCAAATGTCCAACAAGCTTTGAGGCAATATAGCATCCCATCCTAAATTGACAGACCATAATTGCTGCATAAAAAGCTTAGCAACTACAATTATGGGCCCTATTAAACCAAGCGGATCAAACATTTTTCCGATAAAGCTAAGTACCTGCCTTTTAGTATACATCCCATCTTTATATGGTGGACTTGTAAAACTAAACTGATCTACAGTATTGTTATATTTTAAGCCCAATGTTTTTACAATGTTATTTTTATCAAATTCAATGTCATCATTAAAATATTTATGTTCAATAGGAACACCTTCCAGCACCTGAGATACATTTGAACACCATTTGTGCAAATTAAAATTTCCCAATTTTAAAAGTTCTACTAATTGGACCTTGAGATCATGCAGGGACTCTATACTGTCAGTGCCACATAGTACATCATCTACGTAAGTATTGTATAACATAGCCTCTGCTGCAAGCGGATACCTCTCACCATACCTATGAGCCAGCTCTATTAGGCATCGGGTGGCCATAAATGTAGATGGTTTTAACCCATATGTAATAGTTTGCAGCTGTAAACAACTGATGGGCTTGTGTGGATGATCTCTCCAGAGTATATTCTGGAGGCAGGCTTGCTTTGGATTTATCTTCACACAGCGAAACATTTTGGCAATGTCACAAATTAAAGTATAAAGGTACGTACGGAATAGGAGGAGGATATCAAATAGCTCTCTTTGTACAACTGGTCCATTCAACATGACATCATTCAGGGAGACTCTACCTTTTGACTTCATACTACCATCGAATACCACTCGCAGTTTGGTTGTTCTGCTGTCTTCATTGATCACAGCATGATGAGCTAAAAAGTAAATATGTCCATTAGTAACTTCATATTCACTAATGTCAACCTTTTTTGCATGTCCCAAGGCAATATATTCTTCAATAAACTGTTTATACTTTTCCAGGTGCAATGGATTTATTTTAAATTTATTTTCCAGTGTCAAAAATCTTTGATGAGCGACTGAAAAGGAATCTCCAAGCTGTAGTTGTTCTAAGTCACAGACAAGTGGCATATCAACTTGAAATACTTTATTTTCAATTTTAACTGAGTTTTGAAAATTAACCTCAGCCTTTTTATACTCACTACACAACCTATCAGTTGATTCAGGAACCTTTTCAGTGAGCCAAAATTGCTCCATTACATTTTCTAGTTTGTTAGATTCACAGATAGCCATATTTGAAACATAATTGTTGTCAACATCGCAGGCATTTATATTTATGGTACCTCCAAGAACATACCCGAACAAAGTTCTTTGCAAAACAGGGCCACTTGGAATTTTCTTATTACCATCTAACAAAATACTGAAGTATATATCGGCACCTAAAAGCAAAGAAATTTCTGCAGGCTGATTAAACTTATCATCAGACAAAATTATATCTTTAGGTAAATTAAATTGTGAAATATCAATAAATTGTTGAGGTAATTTAGTAGTTATAGAATCCACAACATGGCATTTTGCATTTAATTGAGTTTTTGACACTGGGGAATGCAAATTTACATTAACAAAATGATTGATTTTGCTGTTTTTATTTGTAACACCAATAATATGTGTTTCTTTTTGTATGCATGTCAAACCCAAAAACTTCACAAGGGAATTTTTGATGAGTGACACTTGACTACCCGAGTCGAGCAGTGCCCTGACATAGACTTCATGGCCTGCAATATTAAATAATTTTACCTTCACAGTTGGCAATATAACATTGTTACTTAGCACTATACTGGAGTGTAATGTAACAGCCTCCTTTCCCTCAATTTCCTTGCCTACATGCAGAAGTGAATTGTGCCTCTCCTTGCATATTTGACAGGTAAAGTGAAATTTACATTTAGCACTATGTGCATTTAGGCATGTAGTACATAGTTTGTTTATAGAAACAAAATTCTGACGGTCTTTTATTGAAGCCGTTTTAAAGGAAGGACAATTGTAAAGTTTGTGGTAATTATTACCTTTGCAAAATGTACATAATTTTACATTATTTGAGGTAGCAACATTGGTTACCTTATTTGACTTCTTAGAGGCGTCTTCATAGACTCCACAGTCCTCAAGCGCCATAGCACGCTTTTCAAGGAAAGACATAAGTTCTTCCATCGTTGGTAAAACTTCAGAGTTCCTGTCAAGTTGATAGGCTCTGTTGGTAAAGGTATCTAGTTTCCTAGTTAATATTGAAATAAGCAGCATATCCCACTCCTTTGTGGGTTGCTTTAAATTTTTCAAAGCATATAGCTGCTGCTTTATCTCTGAAATGAATGACCTTATAGAGGCCGCAGTGCTCTTCTGCATTGTAGGCAAGTCCAAAAGTATATTTATGTGATTTATTATTAATCTAGCTTTGTTATCAAAGCGTTTCTTTAATAATATCAAGGCTTCTTGATACGACTGATTGACAAGAGGTAAATTAATTATTTCACTAAGAGCATCATCACTTAAATATTTCCTTAAGTAAAATAACTTTTGTACATCAGAAAGTGCCTTGTTGTTGTGTATTACAGCAGTAAATAAATCTATAAAAGGTGTGTATTTTGTAAAGTCTTTTCCGCTAAATACCGGTAAGTCAATGTTTGGCAATTTAGATGAAGATACACTTGTACACTGGGACACCTCTGATGTATTCAAGTTTTTTAGACAATGGTTTATTTTGGAAATAATGGAGAAATATTTTTCTTCTAAAATAGCCACATCTTCGTTATCTTTACTATCTAACGACAAAATATCTAGCTGGACCTTTTCATAGTCTTTTAAAGTTGAAATTAACTTTTCTTTTCGAGCTTGAAGAGCTTCAGCAGTAACACTAGAAATATTCACTGGGTCATTGATAAAGTTTTCAATGCGAGTTACAGTACCTTTGAGTTGACCGCGCTTTAGACGCAAAACCTTAAGATCCTCTTCCATCTTGTTGATTATCAGCACTTTAGGAACACTCCGTCTTAAACGCCCAGTAAACAGTTGTATTTCTTGTTGTTGTTGTTGTCGAAATAAATCAGTTAGATCCGCCGAGCACCGCTTCTTGCAGTTTTGAAATAAAGTGACAACTGCCTGTCACTGTCAGTGTCAATGTCGACTGCGCGTTCCCGCTTTTTCGTTAGTTTGACGTTTGAAGAAAAAATATTTTGTACTTGTAGGTAGGTACTTGTAATGTTCGAACTTTTTCACTTTCACAGCCACCTTCGCATTAATTATAGAAATACGAACCAACACGATGACTGATGAAACTTCTCAAAATGATGCTATGTTCTCGAATCGATGAACCACCTTCCAGTTTCGTGTTCGTAGGTACATATGGAAATACGAACAGACACGATGGATGGATGGAATTTCTTGGGACTGTATCTTGCTTGAGGATATGGGCCGATGGTTTCTTCGTGCTTCTTTATGAGACCAAGTGCAAATATAGGTTCTGCACGTAGACTTGCCCGGGCCGAGTTGTGCACGTGAACTATAGCTCCACGAACAAAATCCCAAACCACGGTGAATACACGATGACCTCGAATTTCCAATCGAAGGACCACTATCGCATGTATAATTAAAACTCATGCGAAGGAAATATTGTTGGATTTATTAGTTTTAAAATGTAAAGGTACAAAAAATGGACTTGCCGGTTGAGCGTGGATGCAGACTAGAGAGAGAGAATGTTGCTAGCCATGAAAAAGTGTTAAATTCAATTACAATGTTGCAACTTAAAACGATTTTGTTATCGATTACAATTAAACTAAAATTACTAAATAAAATTAAGTATATTATTATATTTATGTTAAATTTACTTTAACAAGGTTGTCTCTAAAAGCCTAGACCCTGATGGTCACAAGATATAACGGAAGAAACTACAAGGTCGTAGTCCTATGGGTTCTTCTAACCCTCGATAATAGCATGCATTTGCTACCGAAAACAGACCCGATAATGATGAGGTGATGTGGCGTTACATAGCCAAACAAAAGGAGATCCTTAGAGGTGCTCACGACCTTAATATTATAATAATAATACCAGCCTATTATTGTCCCACTACAGAGTACAGGGCATAGACCTCTTCTCATTCAGAGAAGGCACGATCACCACGCCTGCTCAAGATGGATTGGCGATTTCGCGGTTTCACCCGCGTAAGTTTCGATCCCGTGGGAATATTGGGATAAAAAGTATCCTATGTGTTAATCCAGGAAATGGTCTATCTATGTGCCAATTTTCATCCAAATCTGTTCAACGGTTTACGCGTGATTGAGTCACAAACATCCAAACATCTTCACATTTATAATATTAGTAAGAAGTAGGATAAGTCCAGGTTTCTACAAGATGTTTTTTCTTCACCAATGTCAGATCTAAACTAATATTATAAAGAGAAAATATTTGATATTTTGTATGTTTGTTTTTTATGCTTTCACGCTAAAAACGGCTGAACGGATTTTAATGAAATTTGGTTCATGGGTAGACCAAGACCTGAAGTACTTTTTATCCCGATATTGCCACGGGTTCGAGCCTTATGCGGGTAAAACCGCGAGGCGCAGCTAGTGTCCAAGTTGAACTCAGAAAGTACAAATGAATTGAACGACCTTTAGCATTTTACTACACATAAATATTAATTTACCGGGTCCAGTATTCGCATATTTATTTCTACGACCATGTTTACATGAGTCGACATTTTCGGCTTCAGTAAACAATGTTCCTGTATCCAAGCTTGTGGAAAATTGACGGCCCCGCTCGGGGAAAAGCCGGCGGGGTAATATACCGGTACTATATATTTTTAAACTTATGTTATATTATACGTACTTACCTAAGTAAAATGTATGGGTAGCATTTTCAATTTTACAATAATTCAATGCAAGATTTGTTAAGTATAGTTTAGTCAACTAATAAGATGTTGCACGAACGTTATTATTAGAAAAAAGTAAGTATGGCTTGATATAATTTATCAAGCCGTGAGCAAGATGGTAGAGAACTCAAAACTCAAACTCAAAGCATTTATTTCAATTAAACCTTGTACAGGCACTTTTGAATTGTCAAAATTAAATAGTCTGTCAGTTAGTCAGAAAGTTGAAGCTAGTTGCCCATTCCAAAACGTAGATCTCTATGGAGAAGAACGGGCAGGAATCTCCATGGACACACACTCTTTTAATTTTTCACTTCTTTATTATTGGTTGTAATGGCAATAATCGATATTATTGCCATTACAACCAATAATAAAGAAGTGAAAAATTAGAATTGTCTGTATATAATGTCAAATAATAAAAAGATTATGTCAAAGAAGTATGTAAAAAATAAACATCGTAATTTGAGAGCAGTTAATAGACATTTACGTAGTTATGCCGTTAATGAGGTGCCAGGGAAGCCACATGTGCAGAAGGAATTATTGCCAAACTACCTTGTCTTCAACGTAGTCTTTAATCTTATAATATGCTTTTTTGCTAAAGACACGTTTGATGAGGGTTTTGAACTTTCCATCGCTAAGTTCTGTAACCGGCTTTGGCAACTTGTTATAAAAACGGATGCTGTTTACAAGAAATGACTTGCTAGTTTTGGTTAATCTAAATTTAGGTATACCTAACAATTTCATTTTTACTAGGTACGTGTATTTATATTATGGTAATCGCTTCTTATTTTGAAAAGTCCTAAGTTCGCAAAGAACATACGAAATACTTCCTAAAATATAAAGAGAAGGCAGAGCTAGCATATAAATTTCTGTTTCATATTAATATTATTTCAAGTTAAAGAAATATCAACTTTATTATAATTTGATTGAAGTTAATAAGTTGATTTCAGAGTGACTAGCACTATTGAAAAAGTTAGAAAAATGTTTGAAGTTGTAGTGTAAACTGAACTTTATGGTGTAGGGTTTAACGTTATTTTTCTATAAACTCATATTTGTTTACATTTTTGGCAAATAAATCGCGAATGCAGATTAGTAATGTTTCAGAGCGGAATTCGTATAGCGGTTTCGTATCATTATTTTCCCGTCGGAGGTATGCTAAGGCCTCAAGCCACTGGGTCTACATGAAATTTTGCGCAAAAAGACTTTTTCTTTTCATCCCTTAGGGCCGAACCCAATAACCTGTTGACAGATAGCTACTGATGGTAACCAGTATAATTATAACTGTCCGCTACTGATATAGATTACTAGCTGCACCCCGCGGCTTCATCCGCATAAGTGTCGATCCCGTGGGAATATCGGGATATAAAGTATCCTACTAAACTGAAATCGCAAAAAAAAAAATCAGCTGTTCCCTACATAATTATCTTCGTATAACTCGTCAAAATATAGGGAACAGCAAATTTTTTTTCCCCGATAGGTTTGGTCCCATAGTAAAAGTTGTTCATAATGATGAGTACAATGACCTCTTACGAGGTTGTTAATGTTTTACCAATAACCCTGTATAACAGCAGCTGATATCAGCAGAGGGGCAATTCTCGTATTTTTAAGAACGATCGCATTTTAATGTCTCAATCTGTAAAAAATATAATTTTTGACAATATTTTAAGATTGATTATCGCTACCGATGAGATTGGGACTTAAATTTTAATGGTTTTTAAGCACGAGAATTGGCCTTCAGATGTCCACTGACCATTAGATATTTCATCACCTGATTATTTGTGACAAAATAGCATAGAAAAATAAATCATAATATTGACACTCACCTAGACATGTCCTGTTGGGTTGCGGAGAGTATATCCTGGGAACAGTGACCCTCCAGTGGTCTAGGAAGTGCGCTGGTGCGAGGGCACCTTCCTCCATCCTGGACCTCCATAGCTCCACTACAGCATCAGCTCGCCCGGGCAACGTGAACCTGTCACACATTGTCACTTTGTCACTAATGCACTTTTGTTACATCAATATTTTCAATTAGTTTTTGGTCAATGATTTTAGCGTTATTTGGGGAATATTGCACTTTGGTAAGTCTAAGATTTGCATTAAGAACTAATTTTGAGGGTACAGTTATCATTATCACACATAGTTTTTATA
Source organism: Oligia latruncula (assembly GCA_948474745.1). Classification (NCBI taxonomy): domain Eukaryota; kingdom Metazoa; phylum Arthropoda; class Insecta; order Lepidoptera; family Noctuidae; genus Oligia; species Oligia latruncula. Next base: position 13,523,473 of record OX419700.1, read on the forward strand.
TTAGTAAGTATATTTAATTTAAACGTAACTAAAGCGTCAATTTATCACAAAAACATACGTAAGCACCGCATTTTTTTCCGTCTTCCAAACTCTCGACATTGGTCTCAATTTTTTTTATTGGATTACCATTGACAAAATGCCGAACGAAAGAAAAAACTTAAATTTTAAGAAGAAACACGTAACGACCTTTCGCTACGGCAGTAAACAGTATACTGTCTAAAAACCTGGCAACGCGCCACCACGCGAAACCGTTCTATATATAAAAAATCTAAACAAGAATAAAGATCAAGAACAAATAAAAACAATACAAATGTAAATTTTCAATGTGACGTTTATTTGTTTGTGCATAAAGTTAAAAGTTGCATGAGTCATTTTGCCAAATGAATCGATGCATTCTCATTATTGGGCGATAGAATTTGAGAGGTAATGATTGAATAGATAATTTATAGGGATATTTGTTGCCACGTTGAACACAGAACTTTGAAAAAAAAAAACTTTACGGGGTAATTCTATGCATGTATTATTATTCAAGGATTCACTGCACAATATCGATTGGACAAGGGTTATGAGGGCATCAGCTCGTCGTCCGGTAAGGACCAGTCCTGGGTCGACGGCGCGTTGTGTTCCACGCGCGCCTCAAGGAGATGTCAGCACCAATTGACGGGTCCGCTAGGGCCGATGCCCGCCAGGGTCGCGGGTTGTTCGAAAGAGATACCGTGGCCCTTGGCACAGGCAACTGAAGGAACACGGGTGGGTTTTAGTCAGTAAGAGTCTGACACTCCCTTCCGCTGCGCCCAGAGCGGGAGGGGTCATTTGATGATGATTTCCCACCCAAAAAAAAAAGGCATACAATAAGATTCTTCATTAAACTTTTTAAATTATAAATGCCTTTTAACTAAACGACGGCCGTTCAATTAACGGCCTGAATGATATTCAATTATAGTCTAGGTTGGAACTGTAACCAATCACGCGCGAGCCGAATTGGTCGCAGTAACTAAACAAGGGCACCCTGATCTAATATGTTAGGTTAGGTTAGAACTGTGATCAACCGCGTGCGAGCTGAGAGAGCGAAGCGAGGCGAGCACTACTTCCAAAGGCCATGCGGTTAACTAAACGGCTAATTTAACCAGTTGGCTGCGACATATATACAGAGGCGCTTTTAAATTTCCATTCACCATATAAAGTTATAACGTGCACGATAATATCGCGACGTTCGAATTATAATACTGTAGCTGCATCCACATCGCCACATGCGTACTACGCATCACACTGTGGTCACGCTAAATCCTGCATCGCGCAAGCAGAATTTACCGCGCAACTAGCATATATACAACGTCCCGACATCAATCGTCGGGCAGTACCAGTAGCCCACCAGATACGATACCCGTCTGGTCGGAGGATCCTCCCTTTTCTATGGATGATGAGTAAACTTTACGCCCTATTCCTCATACCCCTATACCTTCCATTGTAATAATAGTTTCTAGATTTATATAGTATAATTGTCTACTTTATTCAATAGATGCTAATGCGGTTAGTTACACGATTAATCATAGCTTATTTACAAAAAATACAACAAAACAATGAACTCGGTTGTTGCCACTGAATAGGTCTAATGACCCCTCCCTCTGCAGCCTAGCCTTTCCCAACTACACCGGACCGCAAAGAAAGCGGGTCGGTTACAAAAACCTCAATAACTTCCAAAATATTGGAGCTAGCTTTACGAAATAAAGACTATTATCACAGCTATTATAGACAATCTTATAATGCCTAAATCAATGTCACAAAAGTTCCAGATTATGAACTTTATTTTTAATAAAAGTAAGTTATATGTAAAAATGATCGCTAGCAGGTTTGGCATGCTTTCCACCAGATTTCTGAGCCGATGCTGAGGAATATTCTTCCATTTCTCTATCAGTGCTTCTTTCAGTTTACAAGTAGATGTTTCGAAACTGCGTCGTTCATAGAATAAATATGTGCAGTATGAAGCACACTGTTATTTTAGTCCACATGAGCTGGACTGACTTATCTAAATAAATCGCAATACTCCAGATTCCAAATAAGCGTGATGACACAAATTCCCTTTAATTCTAGTGTAGTAAAGGCAGGATCCTCACGATGTTTATCTTCACCGTTTTGAGAGCAGTGGTGATGAAATAATTTACACAAAGTAAAGTGCATGTCTGGGTTCGAACCTAAGACCTACATCTCGGAACTCGTAACTCGTGTATCGTCATGGTGGCGTGAGGGAACTGGCATGTCCTAGAACCAAAAATTCAAAGACATGTGACATCTACCAACCCGCACTGGGTCCGCGTGGTGCATTACGGCTCTCACAAAGAGAAGGCCTGTGCCCCAGCAGTGGGAACATTATAGGCAGATTATGCTGTAAAGACAGGGATCCTAGACCTAGGCAAAAAGGCAGCCAAGCTAAAATGAGATTGGGCGAATCCCGTCAGCCGTATGCAACGTTAGACAACAGTCTCCACACGGTGGTTGCGAGGATGGCGGCGTCGAGGCGGGTCCAGGAAGAGGTGGCGACGACCTAGACGCGTACCGTAGGGGAAGGCTCGAGGTGGCTCTAGAAGGAAGGATTTGCGGGAGGCCTTTGCTCAGCAGTGGGACAGGAAGATGAGTGGCTGGGTCATAGCAGCCTGTGGATCTGTTGCAAATTTGCAATGGAACGTGGTCAACCATGCGTTATTTTATAGGCTTAGAACCTTAGAGGCTTGGAATTTTGGTTGATAAAGATCAACCAAAATTCCAAGCCTCCATTAATTGCAATAAACCCAGTTATAAGAATATATTAAGTACTGTATCAGAAACGTTAACGAAACGTAAAGTAGTCTATCTGAAAATGAGAACATTCCCAACGGAAATAATTTTCAGAAGTAGAATGACGTGGGTATGTTGAGATTTAGTCATTTTTATTCTAGATAGGTTTTAGATTACCCCCTGTTTTCGGACCTGTATTTACAAACAATATTGTCTAAGGGCAAATTTTTCAATCGACAGATCATTTTTATTCGTGGAACAAAATTGACGTCTGACAGATTTTGTATGGAAGAACTGTCAAAAATTCAAAATTATTCCTCGGATAAAAAAAAGGTAAAGTAGGAATACAATGCGAAGTAAGGCATTTCACAATGCCTTTCATATGACAAGCCTTTAAATTCATAAACATTATGAGACGCATAGTGCCGATCCCCACTCAAGTATTGTCTATGAATAGGTTTTTTGAACCATGTGTGTCCGCGCGTACTGTGAGACCTCATAGTAATGTTCTCACAGTACGCGCGCGCTTCTATTATACCCGTGTATAATAGTAGCAATGGCTTTCATTTGACAGTTCGACAACATTCATTGCGTTACTTACATTGTGGAGCATACAAATTATTCGAAAATATGAAGCAATGGATTATATCTTTCAAAATGATTCAGATTGTGAATGATAGTGTGTTACGCAATCAGGGCGCAGGTTGGTTCACTTTCCATCTAAATAAGAGTCGCTTTCTATGACACACAGGAAACGTATAGGTGTGCTATTATTATCGTTGGACAACACAAGAGATAAAGCAGGTGCCATAACCAAAATACACTATAGTTCTCGCGTTTTAGCATGGCTATAGCGGTCATTGACCCACCTTCATTTTCCAACCTTTTTTATTTCAAAAACTGAAATGAAGGTCCGCTAAAAACCTTGTTTGTACGCACTAATCTGCGGAACTACCAGTCGGATTGGATTTTTTTTTTTGCATTTGATAGCCCAATTCTTGACGAAGGCTATAGGTTGTATAACATCACGCTAGGACCCTAAGGAGCAGAGTAAAATGAAAAATTGACAGAAATAACGCTAAGCGAAATCGAAGTAATAGCGCGGGCAGGTGATGTGATGCGATGCGACGGGGTGGGTCAGGGGAACAAGAAATTTCACGCGAAGGAAGTCGCGGGCAGAAGCTAGTAAACATATATAACAACTGATTTATCTAAAGATGTCATTAACCTACGAATCGTAAACTTCAGCTCGTCCACAGAATCACGATGAGAAAATCTAAATTTTCGTGATTTTCTTACGTCGCGTCGGTTCTAAAATACACTAAAGTATTTCTCTCTGCTGCTCTTACATGCAATGAATGCGTGTTTTTCAAAACGATAGAATTTGTTGGCTATTATAGATGTTTTTATTTGGTGCGATTGTTTAACTCATTGCACAATGAATAGTGTTTTAACATCATTAAGTAGTTAATTGTCACATCATAAAAATATTTTAGGATTTCGTAATCTGCCTATCTGATCTCCACAACCCAGTTACTGGGTAACACGGTACCCCTTGGTTGTCAAACTTTTGGTCTTCTGAATACTCGTAACGACTGTCAAAGATCTACGAATGACAAGGCTCAATTTCATTGATCTACATAAATAAAAGTGACACAAAATACAAATCATACATTATCTCATCAAAACAACTACTACTAAGAGACTCAATCAATTCATACATCGCAGAATTTGTATCAGCAAATACATACTAGACAACCTCGTGTCAAGATGACTATTAAATCATCTATCGCTAGAATCTAGACTAGATCATTAACCAGAAAAACTCGGTCAACCACCTTCATCAATCCACTTCCAACTCTATCACCTAACACGTAACGTTCATATTCGTACAGGCAAGTAAGACAACGGCTACTGGCATAGTGCCAGCATCCACTTCAGCATCACTACCTGTTCCCTAAGACCTTGGGCCTGACACTGAACTCATTCAGCGAAGGTTGCAGTTCACAGCGGAACGTCTCGTGGTATGTATAATGTTGGCTATTTTATTTGGCTATTCTTGTCGATATGATGATGGCAATTGGCGCTGATGATTAGAATATTATTGATAGAGCCCAAAGACACCTCGGGTGTCGCTGCTTGGGGCTGTATTGTCAACATTGTCCGTACAAACCAAGGGTGTCACCGTTTACTCGCACTACGATACTAAATTATCGCATAGAAACTGACAGCTTAAAGACGGGCCGTGACAAGTTGTGTACTTAACGCACTTTCGGAGTCACGAATTCTATAAGTACGGTTGTTTCTAGAATGCCGGCGGGCGTGGCGAAACCGTGCTCTATGGTTGTATGAGTTTAACTGTTTTTAAAGACGAGAAAGGTAAATAGAGTATGAACCTTGTCAAAGACCGCAAACGATCGTAAACTACCCTCAATCTACGCATAAAAGTATATAGAAACATGTCCACGGAAGCGTATCGAATAGTTGTGAATAGCTATGCTGGTCTTAAAAGCATTCGCTTTAATGCCTGGAAAATCCAGCGGCATATAGTCTACATTTTAGTCTAAGAGACAAAGATAATACCTACCTAGTTATGCTATAACGCTAAGATAACCCACTGACTCACAAATGATGACGTTGGCAAGTGCGGCGTGCCATATTTGAACGTCTGTGAATAGTAGGGTGACGCAACTTGCATGTAGTATTTTAACTAACATGCTTTTAAGATTAGCATGACCAAAATAAACACGTTCCTACAAATGTTCACACTAAAGGGACTGAACGAAGCCTTTCTTAGATATATTGGGGTCAACTTTCATAAAAAAACATACAACATTCATAAGTAGACATTTCTATGAAAGCTGCAGCAAAAGATGAAGCGCTTTTGATTTCATTTTGCCAGACCGTCTCGACGCCCAGGGACATTCATCATCACAGGCGGAGACCTTGTGGCCTAAAATACAGGCTTCGGTTTAGCTTAGGGACCAGTCTCCCACAAGTTTCTTTTCACCCATGATTGAACAATATTGTTCTTTGTTATTATTATAAGGATATTGTGGTGAGAAATAAATAAAAATATTATTATCATCACCATCATCTTGGCAGCCTTGTTCCACCACTGCCGAGTGTAGCCTCCCTGTGCGAGTCTCAACCAGGTCATCCCTGCGATCTTCCACCAACCTAGCCCTTGTTTTGCCAACGCTCCTTCTACCATTCCTCGGGAACCGTTAGGGCTCTGCTCCACCTGCCATCACCTCGTCTAGCCATTCATGTCAAGGGCACACTTTCATAGGTAAACCAAACTAAAAGTGCTTTCCCAATAACATAACACGCTCTCTACAAATTGAGTAAATTTTCTATGTACACCATAAATCATTATCAGCCATTTCACTCGGAACTCATGTTTATATAATGTGGTGCCATTAAAGGCTTAAAGCGTGTAATGGACGTAGATACGTTATCGTTAGTAGCAAGGTGAGTGTAATAAAACATTTCCCAATTCTGGATTAGCTGCGAAAATGCATGAGGCAATAAATTATCGTATACTTAACTTTTTTTATTTTCACAAAAAGCTTCATGTACAATGAATTGTGTTTGGAGCCTTGATATTTATCTTTCATTATCTTCCTGACTTCCATGTTACTTGGGGTCGGCGCAACACGTTTTCTTTTTCCATTCTCCCATAACAACCGTCACGCTATCATTCACTCCTTTCGCTTTCATATCATTCCTTACACCATTCATGCATCTTTTCTTTGGCGTTCCTCTTCCTTTCCATCCATCAACATTTATATTCGACACTCTTTTAGTTACATGCCTTTCCTAATTCCTCATCACATGCCATTAACAACTTAATATTAATCCGATTAAACATAAAATACGTCCTAGAAAGCCTATATCCATTCTGCCAATGAAAGATGGACGTGGACCCCAGCCAAAATTAGTTCTTTCCCAGACCATTGATCACCCAATGTTGAGCGCAGGCTGCCTTTCAGCAATACAGCAACACCCGATGAAGAAGTTTCCAAATATCTGCACCAATAAACTAGTCGGGAGGCTTTAGGAGTGCGAATCATCAGAGGACTAAGATCTATTTAATAAAAATCATAAATGCATTCATTCAAACACTGACAGACACTGGTTAGAAAGAGGACTAATAGAGAAGTATGGAAAACAAAGAGATATTGCGCCGACCCCAAATAAATTAAAGATTGATGATGATTCACTGACAGACTACGCACAGCCTAAACAGCTGAGTATAGTCTCAGTCTGTTGTGTCAGTTGTGTGTCTAGTCTGTAAGCATGAAATTTTGCACCAGGAGTTCCTTATAACACGAAGGTGAACATTAATGAAAGATTTTTGTAAATTCATGCCCCAAAGGGGATAAATGTACTGCAACTTAAAATTCGAAGACATTATGTGACATCCACCAACCCGCACTGGGCCCGCGTGATGGATTACGGCCCGTTCCCTCTCGCAGAGGCCTGTGTCCCAGCAGTGAATACATTATAGGCTGATTATGAAAGGGGATAAAATGAAAGTTTTTGTGGAAGTTCGCCATTTTTGCCGATGGGAATTCCCATCTGGCATCCGACTTGTCGACAATAATTATGGAGTGTACAAAAAAGAATATTCTATCTACTGCCTTAGTAAACGAAACATTCTACCGAAAGACAATAGACTCGGTAAAAAATTAGATTCCATAGAACATCTACAATAGGCATTCTAAGTTCAGCCCCGCTCTACTTTAATCAAATGATTTCCCAACACAATACACGTTGGTGGCGCATGTATAGTATGATAATATATACCATAATATGTAGGTGAGTCTATGGGGAATCTAATAAATGCGAAGGCTGGTTATAAAGCAGTGTTCCTTATACAGTGGAGGTTGCTTTTAATTACTTTGCGGAAATGAGATTGTTGGTTCAAAATGGAGTGGCACTAGGCGGGTTTTAATAAAAGTATTTAGCAAGTTCATACGGGGTGTTTCTCTTGTGATACCTTAGCACGTATTACTTGCAATCATTATGATCGCTTACTTCACATCCATTGCATTTTGACGTGAAACTTTGTCAATAATTTTGAAGTATATTGCTAATCCATAGCTTCATATTTTCTAAAAATTCATCAACAACGCATTGAATGTTGTTAAACTGTGAATGGAAGCCATTGCTACTGTTCTGTGTACGCAATTACTCCGCAGAAGAATCCTACTTAGCTTACAATTAGGATTTAGACCAGACGGACACAACGGTCATTAGCAAAGACATTTAAGGCGTGCTACACAATAATGTCCGGGTCGTCATTATACGGCACAGCAGCCGGACGGGAAAATCAAATATATATATTTAGCACCCCTAAGTCAAATGAAGTAATTCGTAATGCACATGCACAGCATACACTCCACGAGAGAGAGTACTCTAAGAACCACTCGTCAACAATCAGAAAAACCTGAGTCATACCGGTGACTGCGGCAATCTATACTTATATTATAAAGACGTAAAATTTGTTTGTTTCTTTGTAAGTTTGTATGCAGGGGCTTTCTCCAAAACTACCAGTCGGATTTGAAAAAATCTTTCAGTATTTGATAGCCCAATTCTTTGAGGAAGGTTATAGGCTATTTAACATCACGCTACGACCCTTTGGAGCCAAGCAAAAGAAAAAAAAAGTCAGAAAGAACGGTAAGCAAAAACGAAGTAGGTAGTACACAGGCGTTGCGATGGGATGCGACGCGATGGGTCGTGGGCCGAAATTTCACATGGACGAAGCCGCGGGCAGAAGCTAGTTGCTAATAAAATGTATATTCACGTGACGCGACCATGTCTGTTGAAGAACTTATTCAAGTGTTTGCAAAAATAGATTTCATTGTTACTTTAGATCATTGATAGCTACTAATGAAGTGCTAAACTCTACCGGTGATTCTAATAAATCAAACTAATATTATAAAAGCAAGAAACAGCTACTTATTATACAAACTGAAGTAATAAAAGCAAGTTTGGATAATTATAAACAGCTGAATGGGTTAATCCACCCAGGTAGAGATTACCCTAGAATAATATTTAGAACACATGGGGTTGGCATATCCGTGTGGATAAAAACCTCCTTTTGATAACAAAAAAAAAATTACACTTTACTACGGATTTCTTTGCCTTAAGTGAATTTCCATTATGTTGTGATTTGAATGACTTAAAAGATTTAAGAAATAATACAGACTTACGAGACCATAAACAACCATAGACTTTATTCATAGAGTATTATTATTTTATTTATTTGAACTACAACATAATGCGACATTTACGGAAAAAGATCATTCCTAGAACAGAATACTTTTTTATTATTTACAAAATAACAGATATAAATATATTTATGTCTGTAATTTATATGGTGTACATAATAATGAGTATTCTAAACTATTCTATTCTATTGTATAAATGGAAACGATAAATGATTTTATTTCTGTAAGTAGGTTTTTGTACAAATCACATTTTTAAAACTAGATGAGGTCGGCGTTTCCTATCTGACTACTCTGAGAAACCCTCCTTTTGGGCTTCGCCGCAGTCGGGTAAAAAGGCTGAAACAAACAAGTCCAGACATAATTTTGCTCAGATGATATAGATTGGTGAGAGAAAAATTGGTTTAGAGTATTCTATTCTATTCTACTGGTGTCTGAAATGGTCATTTGAGGAAAGAACCACACAGATTGAGTGAAACTGTCCAGTCAGTGCATTTGTCAGTAATCGTGCAGCTCAACTCAGAACATGAGGAGCTCAACGATTCAACAAGCAAACCAAAGAAAAGAAATTTTGGTAGGCCGCATAAATTACTCAAAATGCCAGACCATGAGACCACTAATAAATTTTACATAGGGTGACACAGGCATAATATCGCTCATAGCGTCTAGCATTATGTTCAAGTCAATTTTATCTTGCTGAATAAATTCCAAACAAAAATTATATAATTTCCGTGCAAAGTCTACATCATCTGTAATTGTGAACACACAAATGTCAAGAGATAAGCAAATAGATGTGGGTCAATCAATGCAACGAGGTTCAATATTAACAGCATAGATTAAAAGTAAAATAGTTTGTGACGTCATAAAGGGAATCCTTTGGCTTCGTATGTGATGAGGAGAGAGGAAAGGCATGTGACTAAAAGAGTGATGAATATAAATGCTGCGGGGCTTGTGGCTAAGTAATAACAGCCGCACGGGTCAATCGATCAGGTTAAGCTACGCTTGCCGCGGTTGGTCTGTGAATGAGTGACCATCTTTATATACTGAGACCCCTCCGTGCATCGCAAAGCACGTTAGGCCGTTGGTTCCGGCTGTCATTCGTGGATTTTTGACAGTCGTTGCGTTATAATATTAGTATGGATATCACATGTTTTTTAAATTAGTCTAATTGTAAAAGCTAGTCTAAAGTAATTAGGGCAATTGATTGATGAAAAAGATTTTTTATATTGGAAATGACCTCCTTCATCTCCCTATTTCGTTTGATCCACGACTTTTTGACCATTCTGTATTAGGAAAACCTGTGTTACAGGGGCTACCTGAACTTCTTCTAACCACAGTTCTACCTGAACTGTGGGTCCTTCAGACTACAAGAAAAAATAAAAGAACATCATTGGTTTACAGATGCAAAAAATTTACGGCACTATCGACGATCGAATTTAACACCATAGTGACACATTGACTGACATGACAATGACAAAATAGGTGATACCGTGGCTATTACCGTATCAACACTCATTAATTTATGACATTCCATAAATAATTTTTCTTTATGTCCACTGTAATATGTATTTGTATATTTAGCAAAGGCTATTTTTTTTTCAACACAATTTTTTACGAGTTTTTCAATGTGGCTCTGACTGAATAGGTTCCAAAAATGTTAATAAATGGGAAAAGGTTCTACCTCCCAGTTCACTGAATTTTACATATCTTTGAAGGCCTTTTTCAACGAAAGCGGGTCTCTTTATCTCACAGGAAGGATGAAAGCAGCAGATAAAGTTAAAATAAACGGAATACCTGTCATTCCAGCTCATCAACGCAGCGTCTTGTCTCTTATTATAAAAGAGTGACACTAAACGGAGATACGAACGAGATATCTTACGAAGCCACACAGACCCTGAAGTCGATTCAACTGCTTTATTTTCATCACTTGCACTATACTCGTTTAAATCCATTTCCAAAATAACAACACAATCTCACCGTAATTAATTTATAGAACTTACAAAAATATATTAAGAAAAAAAAATCACAGTATATGTAAACTTAAACACTCTTAGAAGAATACTGAAAAATTATCTTTGTGAAAAAAACGTAAACAAAATACCCATGAAGGCTGCGTTTATCAGAAGCAGGAAACGTTGGAAATCAAAGTTATCTAATCATTCTCATGTTAAATCTTTATCATCTGTTCCTGTTATAATATCCATGAGAAATCAATGTCATCGTGGTCGATTATTTAAATATTCAAGGTGAGATTACGTAGAAAATGCTTTGCGAATTAAGTATTCCGAATCAAAGCAAAACAACTGTTTGGTTTTTGAATGAAAATAAGTAGTTAGCATAAGGATAATCAACCTATTACGTTCCCACTGCTGGGACACAGGCCTCAAGGTTAGGGAGGAGTGGGCCGTAATCCACCACGCGTACCCAATGCGGGAAAATAAGTAGATGCCGAAGGAGAATTTTAATATTCATCATTCTACTGCCGTTATCCCATTTATTTGGGGTGAGCGCAGCATTTTTTTTTCTATACTTACTTCTGTATTAGTCGACATCTGAGTAGCCCCGTTTCTAGCCATATTATCTTTCATACAGTCCAGTCATTGTTGTTATGGTGTTCCCCTACTATAACAGCATTTTCACACATTCATACTCAGAACATTCTTAAAAACTTTCCTAAATACTCATCATCTGCCTAGCCTTTTCCCAACTATGTTGGGGTCGGCTTCCAGTCTATCCGGATGCAGCTGAATACCAGTATTTTACATGGAGCGACTGCCTATGACCTCCACAACCCAGTTACTGGGTAATACGATACCCCTTGGTAAGACTGGTTGTCAGACTTTCGGGCTTCTGACTACCCGTAACAACTATCAAAGATCCACGAATGACAGCCGGGACTTTCCGAGGCACGGAGGGGTCACGGGTATGTAAAGATGGTCACAATTCCACAGAACAACTGCGGCAAGCATAGCCGATCGATCGACCTATGCGGCTGTTATTATTTAGCCACGGGCCCCTCAAAAACTTTCCTAAATACTATAAAATAAAATCAATGAATACAGTAGGTAAGTAACATAATACGGTCATTTATTGATGTCTGACTAATGACTCCATAAATATAGCTTTACTCCATTCATGAAAAACAAATTGGGAATTCTTGAATATTTCTTAGTTATCATTCCGTAAAATATAAAGCAAAAACAGCGGTGGTATTCTGTGAAAATCTCACCGTGAAAACTTAAGTGAAGTGAGCGTGGAGTGAGCTGTCAATAGTGTCAATTCCTAGCAAAAACAAACTCACTTCACCTAAGTTTTCACGGTGAGATTTTTACAGAATCGACCGGCTGTATGAGTGAATGAATTAAGTCGAGGGCAAAAGCTTCTATAGTGACTCTGCAACGACAATGACTTGCGATTCCCTGAAAGGCGTGCCAAGGTGGACACTACAGCACTGCCCCTTTCACTAGAATGATGTCATCCGTGCAGCGAGTATTTATTACTTAGTACTCGCCCTTTTGCTCAAAATGTCAAGTCACCATGACAGAATTGGGAATTCATTCCACTCGAAAAGTTGTATAAAATCGTGATCGTTTTTTTTTTCTTTAGTTCTGGTGTAATCTGTCCGTCTATTGACATTCAGCATCTTTTGTGTTGTTTGTTTTAGTCTTTCTTGGTATGCGCCCTCGGGCTCATCCACATCAATCGTCGGCGTTTGTCGGCTTTCATATCAAGTCTTGGGGGCCAATTTTTTAACCCCAGGAGGGTTAAATGTCTTGGTTTTCATTAAATTTGCTGCTTGTTTATTAGGATGGGTCGTAATCCTATTCATTTAGGCACTGACACTTTGCGTGATTACTTCATTAACCTTTCGCATTTTTTAGTCCCGCAGGGTAATTGCGTAGCACACTAACAGTGACTTTCATTTTGACAGTTCAACGAAATTCATTGCGTTATTTACATTGTTGGGTAGACAATTTTTTTCGAATATATGTGAAGCAATGGATTAGCAATATCCATAAAAATGATTCAGATTGTAAATAGGTGTGTTACGCAATTAGAGTGCTGGTCGTGAATGAAACATTAAAGATTTTATCTAGAACCTTATCGCAGTTTTTTCGATATTCTATATCGTAAAAAAATAATTGCTTTGTTAAAAGTAGACGTTATATTACTTTAATGTTAATTTAATATTTGTAATGCATTTGATATCGCACCTGTTATTAGTGTAAACGATGCATTCGATATTCGCATCATTATCGTCATAACAACATCGTTGCATCACTTGCATCCCTAATTAATGACTTATTAAAACATTTACTGTCAAATCAACAATAATACAGGCACAGAAAAACCCAACGGCGCGTTACATGGGGGGAAGGGAGGGTCAAAAATCTTCAAAAATTGCGTTACGTAATACTTGAACGCTACCCTGAAGGTCGCTCAGCGCGCTATGGAGCGCGCTATGCTCGGAGTTTTCCGGAATCATCCGGAAATGTGGCAGTGGGCTGGCCATGTCTGTCGAAGGACCTATGGCCGGTGGAGCAGACAAGTCCTGGACTGGAGACCGGATATCGGCAAGCGTAGTGCGGGACAACCCCCCCCCCCACCTAGATGGACTGACGGACTTTAAATGGTGGCCAGTATTATTAGTATATGCAAAATAGCACTAAGCACTTACTCATGCTAATATTGCTGTTAAATCCATACAAATATTCTGAATGCTGTTTTGTACCTTTTCACGCCTAAACCACTGACCCGCAGGGTAATTGCGTGACACACTATCAGAGCAATGGGTTTCATTTTGACAGTTTATTAACATTCATTGCGTTATTTGCGTTGTTGAGCAGACACATTTTTCAAACATTATGGACCAATGGATTAGAAATATGCATAAAAATTATTCAAATTGAGAGTAATAGTGTGTTAATCATTAATTAGGAAGTTTGAAAGTGGCGCCAGTGACAGAAAAGTTGAAAGGAAATCGTTTGTCTTGGTATGGGCATGTGATGAGAAGGGACGAAACGCATGTGACTAAAAGAGTGATGAATATACATGTTGATGGATGGAGAGGGAGAGGAAGGCCGAAGAAAAGATGGATGGATTGTGTGAGGAATGATATGAAAGAGAAGGGAGTGAATGATAGCGTGACGGTTGACAGGGGCGAATGGAAGAAGAAAACGTGTTGCGCCGACCCCAAGTAAACATGGGATAAGGGCAGGAAGATGATGATGATGATGAGTGTGTTAATCAAATAGGGTGCTGATCGTTATGAAATTTGACAGCTAGGCTGGTGGTTTGGTCTGGCTTTGGCAGTATGGTACGTGAACATTTCTACAAAAAAAAAAAAAAAAAAACGAAAAGCGATCTTTTTCGAAATGATAATTAATTTGACGTTGCTTTTGTCATCTTCAATGGAGTCGTGTAAGTAAGAGCAATAAAGATTGCATTGAATTCAAGTATTTGTTTCGGGTTAGGTGGAGCGACGATCTTCGCAGGATGGCTGGTAGCAGCTGGATGCGGGTTGCCGAAAATCGAGTTGAATGGCGTGCAATAGGAGAGGCCTATGTCCAGCAGTGGACTGCTGTAGGTTGATGAGGATTTGTCTGACCGATTTAAAAAAAAAACACGTATCTTCACGCCTGTATTGTAGCCAAAGGTTGGGCAAAGGTGCCTAAGTTTAGTGGTAGTTTTTTTTATTAAAGAAAAATAATAACTCTTTGGTATTTTTTATTAAATTTAAAAATACAAATTATTAATATGCTTTCGTAATTTTGCAATTGCATAGGAAACTCAAAGACGTAAACAAATAAATCAGCGCCTTCAGCCAATCAGAAACTATTTCACCTGGCTACACCCGTCACTACTTGCACCACAAATCAAATCTACTCGTATATTTGTGGAATCGGAAAATTCTGTCAACGCGTACCTACTATTTTGTTGATACAGGGGTGTTTGAACTGTAGACACAGCTTTATCCGCGACCCATTTAGATGCTTTGATAGTCTGCCAGAGGACCTGGTTTAATTTATTCAATGATAAGGTATCTTTTACTATTTTTTGACAGGAGAAACATTTGTACTCCGAATTTTATCAAATTGTCTTTTTTTTAAAGCCAGTACCCTATTTGCGTAATACACTTTCAATCACAATGCAAAATATTTTGAAGGAAATTGCTAATCCATTGCTTCATTCGTTTCTAAATTTCCTCAGCTCAACAACGTAAATAAGCCAATGAATGTTGTTGAACTCTATCAAAATAATGAAAGGCATTGTCATTGTAAGCATAATTAGCCTATAATTTTCCCACAGCTGGGACACAGGCCTCCTCTCTACTAGAGGGAGTGGGCAGTAATCTACCACGCGCGCCCAGTGCGGGTCGCTAGATGTCACATGTCTTCGAATTTAAGCCATGGTAAATGTGTTACGCAATTACCCTGCAGGCCAGCTATCCCAATGCATTTGAGAGGTCAAATGAGCCACCAAACCCCTCCTTTGGGTAGCGTAAAATAATGTACGGTCAACTGCATTAACAGGCTGCCAGTTTTCTGTAACTGTAATTTTTATTACATCTGTTTTTTTACACCCCCGACGCGAAAACGACGGGGTGTTATAAGTTTGTCATGCATCAAATTGATATTATCACTTCATCAGTATTTCAGTCTTCTGTCAGCCATATTAAATTCGGAATCTATTCCAACCATTGCATGTCAATATATGCGTAGAATGAATTGGCACACAATTAGATGCAACGTAATGTCTGGCTTTCAGCAGGCAGACAGCATTTGTTCCGCACGAAATATAAAGTTGCTATTGTCATGAATGAATGAGTTTATCTTCAAACAACAGACGTACAACTCGACACGTAATAGAGGCTAAATGATTTTCGAAAATCATCATCAGCCTTTCACCAACTATGTTGGGATCAGCTCTTGTCTAATCGGAGGCAGCAGAATACCAGTATTTTACATGGAGCGACCGCTTATCTGACCTCCACAACCCAGTACCTTAATTGCGTAACACTAGATCAATCTCAATCTGAATTATTTTGAAGGTTAAACCATCGCTTGAATAACCACATTATAAAAAAAACACTATACATAACCCAAAAACTTTATACACACTGTATCCAATCACAGCCTGTCGAACACTGATTAGTTTTTCGGTTTCAGAATGACTATTATTAGACCATATTTTTTACTCTTCTGCCCGCGACTTCATCCGCGTGAAATTTCTTGATCCCCCGACCTAGTCCGTCGCACCCATAGATATAGATATACCTAGATAACGCAAGAGCAACTACTTCGCGTGCCAAAAATCGCACCAGCTTACGATAAAAAATCATAAGCCGCCACTTTCGCGCTCAGTCCTGTGTACTGCTGGCTGGGTAAGCGTGAGCGCGAGCTTTTGACGTCATAGTAGGTAGTCAAAAAATGGCACGCTTGGTTTTCATACAGTTCGTGATACTTGCGTTATCTAGGTATATCTATATCTGTGGTCGCACCGCACTGACTGCCCGCGCTATTCGCTTAGCGTTCTTTCTGACTTATTGCTCGGCTCCTAAGAGTCGTAGCGTGATTTTAAATAGCCTATAGACTTCCTCATGAATTGTGCTATTATAAGCCAAAAGATTTTTCAAATTCGACTGGTAGTTTCAGAGATTAGCGCATTCAAACAAACAAACTCTTCAGGTTTATTATAAGTACTTAAAGACATAGATCCAGGCAGATCTAAACCAGTTTTTTTTAGAAAACATTATAAATAAATCAGAAATTTAAATGTCAAATTGTCTGGTCTTAGAATAACCATTTATTTGTTTGTTAAAATATGGGTTAAATTATCTCAAATCAAATCATTTATTTGCATAACACAGGTTCAGAGGATGTTACAAAAGGTCAAAGATCACAAATCTCGATGTCTGGATACATTAAGAATCCTCATTAGCCAATTATTAATTAGTAGCTTCTGCCCGCGACTGCATCTACCCTTCCCCCCTTACGGGTAGAATTTCGAAAAACCCTTTCTTAGTGGAGGTTCCACTCTTCACAAAGTACACAGTCTCCAAATTTCATGTCTCTGGTACCAGCAGTTTAGGCTGTGCGTTGATATATCAGTCAGGCACGACTTTGAATTTTATATATTTAGATCATTCTTTGTGTCTTGTCTTCTCTGGCCAATCGGTCAGGAATGAGTCCAGCAATCTAATTGCATGACACACTATCAATCACAGTCTGAATAATTTTGAAGTATATGGTTAGTCCATTGCTTCATAATGTTCGAAAAATTTGTCTGCTCAACAACGTAAATAACGCAATGAATGTTGTTGAACTGTCAAAATGAAAGCCATACCTACTGTTAGTGTTGTGCAATTGCCCCACAGTTACGTCAAAGGATAATGTTGTATGAAACATTCCATGTGTTACAAAATTTTGTTTCAGTGCGGTTAGTGGAAATGCTCAGGTTCGTTCTAGTGCGGTTGAAATCAGTGCTCGGAGTGGAATCCCGAAAGGCTACACCTCAAAACAAAAGAATACCGGATAAAGTATATTATTATAGTAGAAGTCCAATAAATCAGTCTGTGAGCCAATGTCAAGATTAGATGCGGAAGACGAAGTACCGGTTTTCGCGACGCGTCTCGAAAAACGCCTATTTATAAATTGTCTTTGTTTAGACAGCTATATCTAGCAGCAAATTAATTACCATAAACGATTTTCCACTTATTTATAAACATATGAAAATACTAATTATCATGGTCTGAAATCACCGACCCGCACTAAGCAAGCATAGTAATGAATGCTCGATCCTTTTCTGTACGAGACAAGGCTATACTTTTTGCAGGGTTGCCATTTCGAGCAAATTGCGATTTTCTTCCCGGAAAATACTATCGTAGAATACCCAGGTAATTGGGGTAGGATTCCTCCGAACAGGCCTTGCCTGCAATGGGACGTTACAGACCGATATCAAAGTAGACTTTCCGAGAATTAGTGGTGAATTTCTCGGAAAATCTGGAGCGGATTCGTTAGCAAATGCTTTTCCCCGCAGCAGGATTACAGGAGGCCTATTTATGTGCTTACCTGTCAGCTGGAATCATGTCAGCAGCGTCGTCCTCCATAGATTCGTCGCCAACCTCCACCTCCAACTGCACGGGGGGCGGGGAGCTCATGTCCGGTGATCACCAATCGCCAACACCCTGAAATATGCGGAAAAATCACTAACTATTGTTGGTAACCTGGTAGTCCTGCACGCGCAGCATGACGACGGTTTTGTCGACGAAAGAATAGACAATATGAGATTGTAGACAAATTTCTAAAAAAAATCTGTTACTTTGTCTATTCTTCCGCCGACAAAACCTGTTTCTATGGTGGTCATCTTACGCGTGCAGAATGACTTGACCACCACCAAAAGAGTCATCCAGATACGGCCTCTTAAAGCCAGGTGACGAAAGTAACATTGTTTTTTTTTTACAAAAACAATATTATTTATCACTTTTCTCGGTCCAAAAATAACTTAACCTTTTTCAAGAGGTTGCGAACAAGTAAACTTTACGTAGGTAATTCAAAAATTACGAGGTAATGCTCTGCGTATGACCTCAAACGGTCATCGCACTGTAGAAATTGCTTTGTATGACACTTAAACAGTAATTTGTGTCAGATTTACATGATAAAATCTATGTGTCGATCGTGTCGATGACCTGGAATTTGTATTAACAATAGCGAATATACACACATCAAAAGTGTCTAGGGATCAAGCATTTTTATGCGGATTTCTTGAGATTGAGATGTGGCTTTGTAATAAATTTATGATTTTATAAATTTATATGGATCCTTTTTGGTGCATTTCATAATTTGAATCAGGAACTGTGAATCAAATTCGAGTAAAAGATGAAAATCAGCTGTCAATATTTTCCCTATAAAAACATACAACGCATTGAAGACATTATTAGTGCTACTGTTTCCCTACTACTGATTAAAACCAACGTTATTATGGAGCGGCGACGTCATTTAAGCAGGGAAGAAATGCTCAGAGCCGTGGGAATGATAGAAGCTGGTTCCCGGCAACGTACTGTGGCTTTAGCTCTGAATACAAGTCAGAGTGTTATCAGTCGACTTTGGACACGTTACCGAAGCACTGGTACCGTGGCTGAGCGCCATGGAGGACGGTATCGCTGCACCACACGGAGACAAGACCGATACATTCAAATCTTAACTCGAAGAGCTCCAACAATAACCGCCATGATGTTAGCCGTGAGGCTTCATCACTCTTCAGGGAACTTAATTAGCGACCAAACAGTCAGAAACCGCTTGCATGAAGTGAACCTTCATTCCCGAAGACCGCTACGGGTACCACCTATAGCAATGCACAATCGTAGGATTCGATATCAATGGGCTCTTGAACACAGAAATTGGGCAGAAGAACAATGGCGTTTCGTGTGCTTTTCTGATGAGTCTCGTTTTGGTATGAGACCGGATACAAGACGTATACGACACTGGAGAACCCCTGGACGCCAACAGCGATTAAAATCCTGCCAGGAAGTCCATCCTTATAGTGGTGGAACCATCATGGTATGGGCGGGTATTTGGATCGGCGGAAGAACTGAGTTGATTTGGATCAGAGGCAACCTCAACGCTCAAATTTATGCTGAGACGATTGTATCAGACGTCATCGTTCCTCTACAAGTGCAAATCGGTCCCTTATTTCAGTTAATGCATGATAATGCACGACCGCACACCGCAAGAGTTGTAAGACAGACTCTCGCCGCAGCTAACATCAATGTCCTGCCCTGGCCTGCTCAGTCGCCAGACTTGAACCCGATTGAGCATGCATGGGATATGCTACAGAGAAGAGCTCTGCCGAATATGGAGGGTATCCAGTCGCAAGAAGACCTTTTTTTGTTGTTGCAACGAACATGGGCGGCCATTCCACAGCGTGATTTGGATGAACTCATTTTGAGTATGCCAAACCGATGTTCTTGTGTTGTTAGTGTTCGCGGTAGAAACACGGATTATTAATTGTTTAAGTTACCCAATAAAATTTTAAAGAAAACTGTTATTTCAGTCTTTTTTTCGAACTTTTGTGTTAGTGGTTCAAATGTCAAAAATCCCTTTATTAGGAAAATGGCAAATTTCTTTATTAATGCAAAGGTGACTTGGTTTATCGTTACTGTGACAAACGAAAACACTTTATTTGATGAATCCTTAAAGAAAATTTTAATTAATATCAATCAGGAGAAAAGTTATTGCAAAAATATATGTTGATCCCTAGACACTTTTGATGTGTGTAGACGTCTGTTTGCTTTTCAGAATTTTATAGACTTGGCAACTCTCTAAGGGTCCCCGCACACGGGCCACCGGCCACAGCCACAAACGCCGCCACAACAAGCTAAAAGCTTTGTAGAAGAAGAAGAAGATTTGTAGCGTGTGGCGGCCACCGGCGTCAACCGTGTGCGGCGAGTCTATATAAAATGTATGAAAACTACAGGAAATATGCCGGTGGCGTCGTTTTGTGGTTGTGGCCGGTGGCCCGTGTGCGGGGACCCTAAGTCGCTTCTAAGTGCGAAGA
The DNA here is from genome assembly GCA_948474745.1 of Oligia latruncula. NCBI lineage: Eukaryota > Metazoa > Arthropoda > Insecta > Lepidoptera > Noctuidae > Oligia > Oligia latruncula. The sequence continues at coordinate 13,544,037 of OX419700.1, forward strand.
ATAGAAATGGATTGTTTACAGACACACGGGAGACAGCAGAAAGCCCGTTTCAATCATGTCTGAGTTTTTACTTAAACCAAGGTTGCTAGATGATCACAATGGACTAAATGCAGAACTCCAAAATGTCCATAGTGTCGTTTTTTGGTTGCCTTTCCTAGTGAGTTTTCTTTTTAACCCCTGGCGTATTAATAGGGCTGTTGATTCTAGATTGTTTCTTTGCTCTAACCTGGGGGGTCTACTCTCTAAGTCCGTCAACGAAGATACGGGCCCGTAAGAAAGTAGTTGATCAGTCAAAACAAGTGTCAGATTAAATATTTCGGACGGGCACGTACATATCGAGAGTACGGACAACTGTCACAAATTGTGTTTTCATTAACTATATACAGGGTGTGTCGTAAATAGTGGTCCAGAGTAAAGGAGTCGATACACTGTATTCTTATGTATCACATACCGAAATAATAACCATTTTCAGTTAACCCTTTGACCGCCAACGACGAAAAAACAAATTAATTTCTTTAAGTACCTGTGACTTCAAAATACAAAAAAGGGTTTGGATATCATAGTACACATATTCAAGAGTTATAATTTAAAAAAAAAACAGAAATAAAAAATATTGATATTTGTGGAAATTACAGCCAAATTCGTACAGAAATTTTAAAAACCAGTTTTTTTCGGACCCTTAACTGAAAATGGTTAAAATTTCGGTATGTGATACATAAGAATACAGTGTATCGACTCCTTTACTCTGGACCACTACTTACGACACACCCTGTATATTATCAACGCACAGCCTAAACCGTTGGTGAAAATGAAATTTGGAGGGTGTTTTTTGTGAAGAGTAGGTAGGTATCCAAGAAAAGGTTTTTCGAAAATCCACCCCTAAGAGGGTGAATGGGGGAGGGTGAAATTTCACGCGGACGAAGTCGCGGGCAGAAGCTAGTTCACTATATTGCGAGGAAATGACTTGATAAAACAAACATCAAGAATCTGAATTTTGAACCTTAAGTCCAAGCTTCAGGGACCTCACCACAGACAGTAGTGGGAGTTAACAACATCCTCTAATGAACGTATCTTCTCAATTTCAGTTCAATTTTTTTATCTCTCTCACAGTTTTACATACGTACCTATTTAAATTTTTTTTTTCATTTTATATCATTTCTTTCCATTTCATTACATTTGTATTTTTTTTATTTATCATTAATCATTGAGCAATATTCTCGATTTATGACCCACCAGACTAGCGTCTGCCGGCGACTTCGCTCGCGTGGATGTCAGTAATTATCCCACGGAAACATGCTACCAGGACAAAAAGTACCTACCTTCCTCAAGATGCCATCTAAGTATCGCCTTGGAAATTTTATCGAAATCCGTTCAGTGGTTTAGGCTTGAAATGGACAGAGTTACTTTCGAATTAATAGTAAACTTAACTGTAAGTATTATTCATATCAACCTACTTATAATGCATGAAATAAACTTGATACCTGATGATATCATATTAGTTCATAAAGTACAGTCATTGTCCTTGTGACCTAACAAACCCCAAAGGCAAAGACGCAAGTTCATTATCACTATACTTGTGAGAAGTATAAAATGCAACTGATTATATACTTAATTACTATATTGATAAGTTGCAAATTCAAACGTATTTAATAATAACAAAGTTAGGTTTCAAGGCTGTATTTCATTGAAATTCAATAGTCTTTCACTTTTGTTATTAAAACTAGCATCTGCCCACGACTTCGACCACGTGAAATTTCTTGTTTCTCCGTCCCAATCGCATCTCATCGCATCGCATTACCCACCCGAGCTTTTACTTCGTTTTTGTTTAGCATTTTTTTTGACTTACCTAGCCTATAACCTTCCTCAAGAATCACACTAATATTATAAAGGCGAAAGTTTGTGTGTTTATATGTTTGTTACTTTTTCACGCTCAAACGACTGGACCAATTTTGATAAAATTTTGTATGGAGGTAGCTGACACCCTGGATTAACATATAGGCTACTTTTTATCCTGACATTCCCACGGAATCGACATTTACGCGGGTGAAACCGCGGTGCTCAGCTAGTTGGGCTATAAAATGCAAAACGATTTTTTTCCAAATTGGACTAGTAGTTCCAAAGATTAGCATGTTCAAACAAACAAACAAAACTTCAGCTTTATTATTAGTACAGATTTTTGTATTATCAAATGACATAACATTAGTGCAGTAATGTATGAATGAAAAGTAAAAGTTTAACCACATAACCACATCATCATCATGTGGGTATCATGTAACCACATTAACCACAAATTAAGATTTTAAGCTCTCAAAAAAGAAAAAAAAGTTATTATTTGTGAGTAAAATTATCATGCAACAAAATAATTTTAAAGTTAGAATAATTTTGCTAATGTACAATTGTTTTAAAACATTGTGCATTTAAGTTATTCAACATCACAATGTTGTGATAATATCACATTTAATCCTATGCTACTAATATACTTTCACACAAAACTACTGAACAGATTTGAATGAAATTTGGCACACAAATAGTTAAATCCAGGATTAACACATTGGATACTTTTTATCCTGATATTCACACGGGATCGAGACTTAAACGGGTGAAACGGCGGGGCGCTGCTAGTATTATAATAGAAACTTGAAATTCCACTTCCTTGAAGATGTTTGAATTATTGTCCTTCATAAAGGATATTTATAAATATGAGGATTTTATCTATGGTAGTATGTTTTTGGGTTCTTTGTCTTCTTCTATAGTGTCTATGGTACATATATCATATTTTGCTAGCCCAGTATTCTGTCGCACAAATGGCACTTTTGATTGTTTTCTTTATTTTCTCATGTGTGCAGGTGTAAGAACATGAAGAAAGAGATCAGAGATGAACCCTGAAGGCCAATTTCTACAGTTGAAATGTTCAAAATCGAAAGTGCAATTTCATCTCGGCTACAATCAACATCAAAAATGCAGGGAAATTAGAGCTATTTTTAACAGATGGAATTACCTCTGCTTTGTAATTAAAAACCGAAATACTGATTTGAAACTCATTAAATATTAGACATGCACAACATAAACTCAATTTGCCTAGCTTTTTCACAACATTGTTGGGGTTGGCTACCAGTCTAACCAGATGCAGCTGAATACCAGTATTTTACATGGAGCTACTGCATATCTGACTACAACATAATATACTAGTACAGAAATCAATATTTGCCATAATATATGTTTTATAATCTAAGAGGAAAATCACGTTTAATATTGCATTTTGCTTATTTGATCACTGCAACTGCCCATGATGTTAATCCATACTAATATTTTAAATGCGAAAGTGTGTCTCTCTGTCCGTTAACTCTTCACGCTTAAACCGCTGAACCGAGTTAGATGAAATTTGGTATAGAGATAGTTTGACTCCAGGGAAAGGACATTGGATAGTTTTTATCCCGAGATTCACAGGGGATCAAAACTTACGCGGGTGAAATCGCGAGGCGCTGCTAGTAGATACAAAAATAGTAAAACAATATAGGTACATAAGTTTACCACAGAAGTAATATTTCATTAGTAATTATTTAAATTCGTTTTTATTCACTTGACGAGCTGGACTCCTTTTTTTTTCGCATTTGATCTGATGTAAACTATTCTGCCAGTGTCGCATATAGACGGCAGCGCAGCGTGGGCCGTCGACTTTGCACTTTGTGGTAATAATAACTTACTACTAATAAGAATTTTCACTTTGATAAATCACCATCATTCTCCTGCCCTAAATACCAAATTTATTTTTGCTTGGTGCAACATATCATCTTCTTCCATATTTCTCTATCTTCTTTGTAGGATATTTACTTTGATATGATACTACAACAAGACCAGTTGATAGTAGTTACTTAGAAAGAAACAAAAAATGGATGGTGAGTAGGGAGGTGTTTGTCCTGCAGTGGAGAAATATTGCTTAAGGGGGAAGCTCTAAGGTGGCCCGCGAATTTCAAATTTTCTTACGTTTTTTGCAATTTGTTGGTCAGTATTAAGTTGTACGTTGATTAAAACACGATTCGCGGTCCTAACAAATATGTATTTACAGAATTATAATCATTAAAGTCATCAACACAACTCTCTAAGACCATGTAATCCCCAAATGTCAAGATTTCATGAAATAGTCATTCTTAGAGAGTTGTGTTGATGACTTTAATGATTATAATTCTGTAAATATATATTTGTTACGACCGCGAATCATATTTTAATCAACGTACAACTTAATACTGACCAGCAAATTGCAAAAAACTTAAAAAAAATTGAATTTCGCGGGCTACCCTGGCGCTTTTGCCTTAAAAAATAATGTATATTGTGCACAGTCAAGAAATTAACAATAATTGTTTGCGTGCATTTGGATAACATGACAAAGCATAATTTTATAGATTATTAACTAGCAATGCGAGTAGTGAAGTCTTTAAAATTAGCAGTACAGTGACTATGGGCAATTATTTCAATAAAAAAAAATACTTTTATGTTTAAGGATGATGTTGATGATAATGATTCGTTAGTTAGTTTATTGTAGTAGTTAATTCTTCAAGGACATTTTGCTTGATTCATGTATAATTATTTCAATAATTACCAGTCCTTGTTGTGTAAATACTTAACTATAAAATATTTTATAGCTTTTACTAAGCTACGGAAAGCAGGTAGACGCCTATATTTGATATACAGAACACAAGTATGTATGCAACATTCCGTGAATTGTGTTTAAGCGAATACGTAATTACGTGTTAAAAATATTTTAATGAATCTTAAACGCTAAAGACCATTGTCTGCAAGATTTTCGTAAATATTTACATTTCTTCGCACGGAACAATGGTGAATGCGCAGATTTGTGAAACCTCTGATGGATTGGATCTCAACGAACTAAAAATCATGCTACGGTTTCGCATGATTAAAAAAACTAACCAATCTCACGATGCTGTGCAATTGATTATGTACAGCCACAACAAAAGAAACGAATCATTACATACCTTCACTTTCTCGAAATGTGTTAAATCATGCAACTGTCACAACCAAGGTACCGCTGTGAAGCGCACAATAACACACCAACTGCTCACAATTCAACAATATCAACAGTTCACAAAAGCACTTTCATCACAAAATTTTCACGGCAGAAAAATTTCATGACCATTGGCACCAATCCACGAAAATTTTTGACATTTCATCACAGTTCGATGAATACACAGTACATAATGAATTGACGAAACAAAGACAAATAACTAATGTTTTGCACCAAATTAATCACTATATATTGAATATATCTAATTAATTACACGGCGATGATTAGAAAATATGATTGAGCCTTTTTTCTAAACAATAAAAATAAAAATATGCGAATCAATCGACGGATGCCCGAACCGAACGAACGAGCGAGATCCGATAGATAACCGATTATCAGCGATTATGATAGTGCGTGAATGCAACAATAACCGGCGATAACCGTCAAGTTTAACTTATCGGTTTTTTACTTTCGGAATTAATTTCTTGCACCAAGACTATGCAATTCATAGCTTTAACGCACCTTAATGCGTACACCCAAAAGTAGTTTATTTAAAATTAAATAAATGGATTATTACATTATCATAGCCCTTTTCCTGGGGCACACGGCGTGGGGTATTACTAATTTGATTTTCGACATAGCTCACCATACCGATTTCGGATGGATAACATTAGAATGCCTAACTAGTAAAGGATTTGTATAAAATTTAATACGAAACCCCACATCAGACCTGTATTATACAGATAGAGGTCAGTGCCCGACATTGACGCCCGTTGCAATGTAGGCGTGGTAGCTCACTTTACTACGTTGCGTTAGTTTCTTTCCTAACACCACCCACTGTTGTTGCTCAGCAGTTGCTGCGAAAACATAGGTGTAGTTCATACTTAATACATAGGTTCATATTCATTAGTCGACAACTCGGCCGATATACAGCAAGCGGGGGCTCCCTGCAGGCTGGGTAATGGATAATGAAAGTCATATGTCGATAACACGTTCGGTACACCAGTTTTTCTATGGGTACACCGTCTGCGGGGAATCCCCGTAGGTCAATGAAAATGACCCCTTCAAAGCACGTGCAGTGCAGGTTCTCCGTATACCGCAATGATTCCATATCGACTAATCAAAACGGTTCCCTTCCCTGCATGCGGGCCGTTTGGCATGCATTACAGGAATATCCCACAACTCGCACACGAGCCTTATCGGTAATTGAAAAGTTTTAAAACTTAGCGTTTTGTTTGACCATAAATCTTGAGAAAAAAAAACGTATACGATTTTAGGAAGGATGAACTGATGACTCTTTTGATGGATTGGGTGACCACTGACCATGGACGTAATATATAGAAACTTCTATATATTACGTCCATGCCACTGACTCACCTATTCACACCATCTGTGAGTAGCTCAAAGACTACAATATGATGGAGTCGCTCTCGTGACATAATATCGGCCAGACTTATAAAAGAAACACTTGCGAAACAAATACTTATATCATTTAATCAATATACTTAGAAAAGTCTAACTACTATGCAAATTCATAATTATAAACATTAAAGTATTTCAAAAAGTGCTAATTAAGACTTAGGAGGAGTTGAAAAACCCAAAGGAGGGTACTTATTTAACATCTCCGCCATTGCTGAAGGATAAAAAGCCATGAACTTGAATCTTTCTCCCATCTTCGCAGGATCAACAAGCATTTCATAGGACTTCTTTATTTTTTCTCGGTCTTCATCTGACTTTGCATTATCCATGAGTACCTGGAAATATAAAATTGCTTTTAGTATGGTCATGTTATATGTATACATTCATTGACAGTTTTAAACTTTGCACAAGAGTCCCATAAACAATGTTATATTACTGGGACAGTATGGGAAAATCTATTCTGAATCCATCAGATATACGGGGAAAGTTACAAGTTGTCCGCAAAGATGAGTAAAAATTCCACATTTTTTTTTAGTTTGGCTTGGTAGGTCTTGGTCTTGGTATGCCAAGATTTATGTAGGCACATTCAGTACCCATTTTGCACTGGATTTGTGCAGGAAATATTAGGATTGATCCATGTGATATATACTAATAATAAAGCTGAAGAGTTTGCTTGAAAGCGTTAGGTAATGTCTGGAACTACCAGTAGGATTTATAAAAATCTTTTTGCGATTGATAGCCTAATTATTGGGTAAGGCTTTATGCTATTTAACATCACGCTAGGAGCCGAGCAAAAATAAAAAAAATAAAGCACGCTAAAATAAAACGCACGCGATGCGATGCGACAGGGTGGGTCGGGCGGCGAACACGAAATTTCACGCGGGCAGAAGCTAGTTGGTTAATATTTTCCTTCCAAGATCACGATAGTTTCTCACCTTAAGCCTAGCCTCAGCTTGACATCTCTCTAGGAAATCTTTCTGCTTGACAGGGCCCATGACCAAGGCATAGTTGTCATTAGATGGAGTCTTAGACGCTGCAACCCTTAGTTGCGAGAAGTCCACATCAGCTGTCAAATCGCATTTGCCAGGATTTTCTAGAGGATTCACCACTTTGTGCTTGTGGAAAGCCTGAAAATAATGATATTTGTTTTGTCAGATTTTATATGTATAAATTAATAAAAAAAAAAAAAATAAGTAATATATTTATTTTTTAGAGTTGATTAGCGTGCAATAGGAAAGGCCTATGTCCAGCAGTGAACTGCTATAGGCTGTTGATGATGATATTTAATAAAATAAAAAAATCAGAAGAAGAGAAACAAAGAAACGCAAATTCACAATCTTATACAGCGTGAAATTTTAATGGTTGTTTTCCCGCGGCAGAACGATTTGTACTCAGTAGTGCTATCGATTCATGGAGTTAAATGTATTTTTTTTTTCAAATAATTAAAAAAAAAATATTATCTCAACTCGAAAGCGTGAGAATCAATAGTAACTCACGTGCGCCCGCCCGCTACCAGGGTTGCCACCTTAGCCCTTTTCGGGCTAGATCTAGCACTTTTTACTGTAGGTGAACTCGTTTTTTCATGCTTTAGCCCGAAAAGAGCAATCTAGCCCTTTTCAAGCGAGACGAAAACTTCGCACCGCGATTACCAAGTTATGAAACAATGCGTGTCATGTAGATAGATTTCGTCAGTTTACACTTTATGATCACTAATTGGGTATATTTTTAGTTTTGCTATGGTAACATTGGTAACCCTACGGCCCTACCTACTCTTTCTGCTTCTTTACTGGGGAATTCCCAAAGTTTGTTTCTAAGAATAAACCTTTGTTTCTAAGAATAACTCTGATTTTTAACAATTTAATAACTTAATTATAATTAGATTTTGGACGTTCTGAAATTAATACGTTTCAAATAAACAATTTTTAACCCTTTGCATTTGTATATATGTTTTTTTCACTTTCTAGCACTTTTCATGGCAAAATTTGCTAAATCTAGCTCTTTCTAGCTTGTCCGACTGCCCCTTTTCAAAAACCGAGGTGGCAACACTGCCCGCTACCTACACTACCCATCTTTGCAGGTAGCAGGACGACCATGCGCAGTCGTCCGTTTGCGCTGTAGCTATACTATCTGCAATTTTTTTATACTTTATTTTTATTTTTTTTATAAATCGATTGTACTATCAAGACAAAATCATTTCGCTTCGGGAAAACAACCATTAAAATTTCACGCTGTATTTTCTTATTTTTTTACTTCAAACCCCAAATTGCATTACTTACCCTAAAAGTATCACCCTTTTCTCCTTCATGTCCATAATCCGCAATTAGGGCTATTCCCCCATACCTATCCACCCGTGTGGCCAGTTGTCTTGCAAGACCCAGACCTCGGGCACTGATCTCAAGCTCCGTTCTGTCACCAGAATCTAATGGTGGCCTAATGAGAGACTTGCAAGAGGTGGTCTCTTCTGCGGTTATTCTATAGTAAAGTTTATCTTGTCCGTCTAAGTCTATTAGGAGTTCTCGCCAGCCTTTATCAGTTTTCTGGAAGGTGAGAAAAAACTTTAAAAAAGAAACAAATCTTTTACAATTCCAGTGAATATTAGATACTTTAGGTACTTTTTGACAGGTGGTATCTCCATAGTCCATGTGCACTTCAATAATAAAATAAGTGAACTTGTATATTATGTATCCTTTTGTTTGCAATACTGTGTACCTAACAATTCGTTTACATCAAATGAAATATATTCAAATTGATCACAACTTACTTCAAACTTATGTATTGGCAGTACATCAAAGAACTCATGTGCAATATACCAAGAGAAGTTATTGGGGACTTTCTTCAGGTCATTGTACCAGTACACCTTAATACCACTCACTGTCTCACCCTAGAAAATAAAATTTTAAATTATAGTATCACATGTGTCTATGACATCAACCAGTATCTTCATCATAGCAGATTTTAGGTGTTATCATAACAAACTGCCACAATATATGGTTAAAAAGTCTAAGTGGAGAGGTCAGAGGGTGGGCTTTGATGTCGGTTAATATGTTAGAGCCCGATTCAAACTTTATGTTGGCTCGGAACATGAGACAAGTCGCTGCGCAATTACAAATCTACGTGTCAGTAGGGGTGAGGTACCGCGCAGCGAGTAGCGCACTTCAGAGACGCCATAAAGTTTGAATGGGGCTGTAATTAGTGGCAGCCCTGAACTAGACTTTGGGCACAGCAAAAGAAAGAGTGCATTGTGTGTTTCATCCAAAATTTTTACACACAGTAACTTGTTTTGGGTTAAACTTGTTACAGATTTTATTTGCACAACAGATTAACGATAACAAAAGAGTCGTCATAATCATCTTTCTCTTGCCCTTATCCGAATTTGGGGTCGGCACAACATGTCATTTTCTTCCAATTCTTCCATACTTGTCTATTAGTCGTCATCTCGGTAGTCACCACCTTTCTAGCCATAATATCGCCTTTCACACAGTCCATCCATCATTACTTTGGTCTTCCCTTAGTCTTATAGGCATCGACATTCATACTCAAAAAGTCAAAACTTTCCTCACAACATTTTCCTCATTCCTCCGCATTACATGCTCATCCCAAGACAACAAATCTTCATACAATTTTTTAGTCACTGGTGCCTCCATTCAGACTTCCACTTATTTAGTCCATCCATCATTTCTTTGGTTGTCCCCTAGTCTTATAGGCATCCACATTCATACTCAACTATAACTAAAAGACTATTTTGATTAAACACAATACAATAACAACAACGTAGAGTTCTCCTTACTTCATTGTGATGTGGTTTTTCAATATCAACTTCCCTATGAGATATGCACAGCCGGTTAGCTTGCACTGATTGCATTGTTGAAGAGATTTCCACCAAGTGTAGACTCAGGTCTGGAGGTTTGTAGCCTAGACGATTGAGTACCTAGAAACAATTTAGAATATTATTATAACTTCATTTTGAGCTAAAATATGTAGCGATAGTTAAATCAATTGAGTTTGAACAAAATACCTTGGTAAAAGGGGTACTAAATTAATGTAGCTGTCTGTACAATTAACAATTTCTAAAATCATTATTATAATGATATAATATGATGATGATGATGATAGGACTCCCTTTTCCGCACTTAGACTCTCATTCAGTCTGTTGTGAGTGGGAATTCTGGCTAACTGAGCCAGCCTAGCTCCGCCCAAAAGCACAGAAGCTTCCTGGGAGCTTCACAGGCTTCGCGGATCGACCTCATTGTTCCGAGGATTTCTGCACGTTGAGAAGCCACGGCCTCACATTCCAGGATGACTATAATGATATAATAATGATTTTAGAAATTGTTAATTGTTGTGTGCAGCGCTATTGGTTCATACCAATAGTGCTACTACACATATTAAAAATTAAAGTTTCTATTCGTGTCTGTATGTGTGAGCGCGTTGTTCTTCTAAACTATGCAACCAAAAATGCAGTTTTCACCATCATATAGAGAATTTACTATGGAAGTTTTATTTGTATACTAAAATGTACTAGTGAGATTGAGATCTAGATGTTTCGTCCAAGTCGTTAAAACCGTGCGAAGCGAAGCTGGGGTCGGTCACTGGTATAATATAATTTAGTATAATTTAATTACTAATTCAGAGACTTACCCTTAAAATATCTAACAACAATGTTGCCTTGCCAGGTCCAAGTTCGACGATCTGCAGGGGCTTTCCAGAGCCCATCTTCTGAGCCTCAGCATAGAACCAAACCCCCAACATCTCACCAAACAGTTGACTGATTTCAGGCGATGTAATAAAATCACCGGCCTCACCAATTACGTCTTTTTTCATATAATATCCTTCAGTTGGGTTAGTAATAATAATATGCATGTATTCAGCCACAGTTATAGGACCGTTTAGTTTTATTTTTTGTCTAATTACTTCCATTAAACTTGGAGCCGAACCCGGCGCAGGCATTTTCAAAATTTTTGGGTCTGGACGTTTAACAACTTTGAAACCGTAACCTCGGGATATTGTTTGTTGTATCAGGAGTTTGTTACACATCCTGAATATGTGTCGGGAATTCATTTTATCGAAAGAAAACTATAATATTTACGACGAAGAGGTTAAAATTGTTTTGACATTTATCATCATGACAGCTCCAGCAGCTGATTTTGTCTTTAGTTTCAAAAGTTTTGGCCACTCTGAAAATATTTTAACAAGAAATTAAATAATAATGAAAAATGTATTGTTTTTATTATGTTACACCAAAATAGCAGTTGAGTGAGTAACAAATGCAAATAGTGAATAATTTTCTGACAAAAACAATAACTTCAAACGGGAAGAATAAAGTATCGGAAAATATCGGTTTCGGAGAGAAAAAAAAATTGCTTTTTAAAAATTGTTTTGAGCGGAACCTATTTATTTTGTGGCAGAACCTTCTTCTTTTATTATGTATTGTGTACATTTATTGTGTAGCACCATGTGGCTCCCTAGTTTAACTATTCATACTTCATAATGGCCCCGCACCTCAGTGCTACACAGCACCCAACGGCGGCCAATGCCGTAGCAGTGTGTTGAGTGGGTTGAGCAGATTCAGAACACTATGGGGTGAGCTTGAGTGTAAGTACAGGTGTAGCAGTCGTTTATTCCACTAATTTTAAACCATGGACGTAATATATATAGAGGAAACTAAACTAGTTCGAAAAATCGAAACTGTCACGTCTATATATTACGTCCATGCTGTCACGTCACCTCATCACAGCATGGACGTAATATATAGTAACTATATATTACGTCCACAGAACACATATACTCCTAGTCCTAGAGACTAGAGTCAGTCAGTGACTCAGTGTCACTTAAAACTTAAAAGTCAATGTCAAAGAAAAAAATGTCAACTTTGCGCAATGCGCCTGTAATCGATTTTTTTAAATAATAGGCAATTTAAATAATATATAAGTTTATTTTCTGAACAATTCAATTGATAATTAATCTGAAGCGCTTCTTCCTATTCATAGTTAACTTTTAACTGTAAACATCAATATAAAATAAAGGTTATGTTTTGGTCCACCACGTGAATTTTGACTGATAATTTTATTGATTCTGGTCTTTTTGCAAGAAACTCTATACGAAGACACTGAAGAAGATGGGTCAAATGGACGACGAGTTTTACTCTGGCGTTAACGACGCTAGAGCTAACAAAGAGGCTGCAGAACGGAATGGCAGGATTATCGTGAGGAATATATCTTTCAAAGCAACCAACAAAGCTTTAAAAGAGCATTTTGAGAAGTATGGAACGGTGCAAGAAGTCAATTTGTTGAAGAAACCTGATGGGAAGCTGGTTGGGTGCGGTTTTGTGCATTTTGCTGATGTGGCTATGGCTGAGAAGGCTATTGCTGCTACGAACAAGAAGCCTTTTCTAGGTAAGAATTTTAGTGTTTCATATCTTTGTTGATATCCCTAAGACGACCCACTGACCGATATCAGTAAACCTTCTCAAGAAAAAAGCTAAAGTTTCAGTTTCAATTATTGACCTCAACAAACATTATGGCCAGTTATTATAACTTCTTTTCATTTACACATGGATACATCTCCATCACTAATCTTCACCAGAGAAAATTTTATTTACATTTACATGTATGTAATTTATTTATTTGAGGCTAGCTGCGCCACGCAGTTTATAGGCTCCAAATAAATTATACTTTCAATTATTTTCTTTCAGATCGCCCAATTCATGTGGCTTTTGCGGTATCAAAGAAGGCATATGTACAGAATTTGGAAAATAAAAATGCAAGACAGAGGTTTGATAGTGCCAACTCTGAAGATGACCAGAAGCCTTTCAAGAGTAAGTTTTTTTGAATAATGCACACCATTTAAGTAATGTTATTAATCATCTGCCTAGCCTTTTCCCAACTATGTTGGGGTCGGCTTTCAGTCTTAACTGGATGCAGCTGAATACCAGTATTTTACATGGAGACGGAGTGACTGCCTATCTGAACTCCACAACCCTGGGTAATACAATAACCCTTGGTTGGTACCTGTTTGTCAGAGTTTCGGGCTTCTGACGACCTGTAACAACAGTCATAGATCCACAAATGGCAGCCAGGACCAACAGCCTAACATGTTTTTCAGAACCAATCATTACTTAAAATTAGTTTTAAGCAATCAAATGGCTTTTAACACTTTGCAGGACACTTAACACCCCTCTATGTAATAACAATAAAACATCTATAGTGCCCTTCAATGTGTTAACTAGGTTTAAGTAATGCTTGAGTCTTGAGTGAAGTTCTGTAATACGGGCCGCCCTTTGGCAAAGATGTCCTCCCAACTTTTCCAATTTTCTTTTTTCCTTGCTAGTTTGACCATAGTAGGATTAAGAGCTAATTACTGTTATTGTGATGGAAAAAAACACAATTTTATGGGCTGTAAGGAGGCTACGTAAGTAAAAAAAAAAAAAGCAAGGAAAACGTCTTTAAGTAAAAATGGGTGAATGATTTTTATTAGCATTAATTTTTCTTTGTGCTTACCAATATAATATTAGATCTTCAATATTATAACAATTTGATTAGTCTATGTTAAAAATATGAATAAAAATTTAGAAATGTGTTTGGTCGGGAGACCCTGATCCGGAACAAAGTTCCACACACATCCTGAAAGAGAAAGAGAGTGAAAGTTGCATGGCGTAATGCTTTTCCCTTACATGACGATTTCTACCAGTCTCCATAGTAGCACTCCTACCGCAAACCTCTATAAAGAACTTAATTCCAAAAAGCGGCTAATAATTGTAGATCAATGATTCATCTTATCAACCTTTTTGTTTTGCAGAAGAAAAACCAGAAAGCACAGAGAAGCAGACAGAGGAAAAACAAAAGAAAGAGAGAGTGAACCGCAACGCTCGCCTTATAATCCGTAATGTGTCATTCAAGGCCACTGAAGAAACACTAAAAGAGCATTTTGCATCTTATGGCGATATATTAGAGGTGAAATTGCTAAAGAAGCCAGATGGAAAACTTGTGGGATGTGCATTTGTACATTTTAAAAATGTACCAATGGCGAAAAAGGCTTTGCTGAACACTAATATGAAGCCATTCTTAGGTAAGTGTTTTGAAGTAACAATGTTTAAGTGGCTTAGAGTATGCAAGCTTATTCTATTTTATTTTCTTAAATAAAAGGTGATTTTAGCAGTTATTAAAAGTGGCAAGCAAAATAAGACACTATAATTTTATCCTAATAACATTTTTCAGAATCTGCTGATCAAAATAAACATTTTTTTTTTCTATAGTTGGTGATAGGTTTAATCGGTAACTGCCTTCAAAGCCTTCTCATATTATTTTCTAAATCTATTTTTTTTTGAGGCTTCAGTGCTCTCTGGGTCACTTAGCAGATTTCAGAAGAACATTGCATTTAAAAATGATAGAAAATTATCTTTTTCCAGTATTTTTTTCCAAATCTAATTAGTAGTAGTTGCACTAATTTTAACTAAATTTTCCCACTGCTGGGACACAGGCCTCCTCTTTATGACAATTTTCTTTACTCTATCCCACACCTGGGCAAAGGCCATATGCCTATTATCAAGGTCTAAATTATTACTTTTCTTGCAGGTCGTCCAATATCAGTGGATTGGGCAGTAGCCAAGAACAAGTACATGCAGCATGTGGTCAACCAACAGTTGGAAATGGAAGAGAATATAAAGAAGGAAGAGTCGGACAGTGATGATGATGACAAGTCTCCGTTGAATGTGACCGGTGAAGAAGTTAAAGATGAAGTCAAGAGCGAGAGTGAGTTTGTTCTTCGTTTTAATGTATTCAAAAAGTTTTGAGACTGATAATGCGCAGACTAAACTGCAAATATTATCTTTAGTAACATACTTATACAATTTGCAAAAGTATGTTTGTGAGAGAATGTAGGAATGCACTAAAAAGTTTTTCAATATTCAACTCCTGAGCATAAACGTTTGAGGCAGACCTATTTTAACTATGAGACCTGTAAATAAAAGATTTTAATTTGTCAAAAATTTTAAGCAGCTCATATGCTGAACGCACACTGTCTCGCCCATCTACTCGGTACGTGTGATCAAGGCAATACTTAGACAGTCCAGTTATATATCAGTTATCCATTTGACGACTGTATAAAACATTTCATATGGTATTGTAGTAGGAAAAGGGAAGCCTTTGTCCTGCAGTGACACACAAACGGCTGACAATAATAAATCGTCGGTTGGTGCTTAATTTCATTAAAAGCGTCTAACAGGTCTCTGCGAGTTGGATTCGGCTCCTCGTTCGCCTTCCAAAGGCCCGGGACCCCAGGGTCCCGACATATGTCAAAGACAAAATCCAATAATAATAATTGTGGTGTAGGTAGAAAGGACCTCTATCAATATGTTCTTCCATTTTAGGTGATTCTGATGCAGATTCTGATGAAGAAGGCAGTGACTCAGAGAGTGATGATGACGATAAGGATGATGTTAAGAATAAATCGGGCGACGATGATGACGAGGAGGACAGCGATGAAGAAGATGATGATGAAGAAGAAGACGATGATGAAGCGGATGAGGATGAAGCAGAGGATGAAGTGAAACCGGACTATCAACGGTTAGTTTTAATTCTTAATGGGATAGTGTCATGTTTTAAAATTGTACTGCGATAGTGAGACTTTTTTTTTTTTTTTTTGCGGATGGGAAATCATCAAATGACCCCTCCCGCTCAAAAAGCTAATCAATATAGAAAACCACAGATTAAATTTAATAAGCTTTCAGAAACTGGAGGAAATTGTGTTAGAAGATGCATTTTAATAGAGTTACAAATGTCTTTTTCGTTTTGCTGATGGAAATCATCAAATGACCCCTCCCGCTCTGGGTGGAGCGGAAGGGAGTGTCAGACTCTTACTGATTAAAACCCACCCGTGTTCCTTCCTCAGCCCTTTATGTTCCGGGCCAGCGGTAACCCTTTCGGACAATCCCGCTGACCCGGCAGGCTTCGGCCCTATGGGGCCCCTCCTCGATGGATAGTGAGACTTTACGTAGAGTTTTGAAATGCGTCTCGTCATTTGCCAACGGAGCGGCGCCAAAGTACAAAAAGGCGTATGAAACCCTAGTTAAATGCGCCCTCTTTTTTGTGTCGCTGGCACGACAGTAATTCAAATGTTAGCCCAAAATGCTCATTTTGCACAAATCAAAATACCTCATAATTTTGAATTTTACATCAGCAGTTAACAAGGTTTACTGTAAATATTATACTTATTCGAAAACACCCTGAAGGGGTATACAGGCTGTTCGAATAGGTACAGTCGCGGAATGTAATATTACCTTAGGAGATTAATGAAGTACACAGATAGGAATGATGTGGAAATTGCGTAACCATTTTTTTCGCGAGTGTACACCTTAAAATCATCTTGCGTACCCTTTTTTTGTCAGCAAGTTTTTTTGTTTTAATATAAAAATTATATCTTCTTAGCATAAAGCTAAACGACGCAGAAGACGGGTGCACAGTGTTCATAAGGAACATCCCGTTCAGCGTGGACAACGACCAGCTGCGCCAGTTCGCGGAGGCGGTGGGCCCCGTCAAGTACGCGCTCGTGTGCGTCGATCACATGACCGAGCACTCTAAAGGATCCGGCTTCGTTAAGTTTGCCGTGAGTAACACTTCTGCCTACCTCCTTTTTTTTTTTTTTTTGCGTATCGTAAATCATCAAATGACCCCTCCCGGGTGGAGCGGAAGGGAGTGCCAGACTCTTTCTGACTAAAACATACCCGTGTTCCTTCCTTAGCCCTTTATGTTCCGGGCCAGCGGTAACCCTTTCGGACAATCCCGCTGACCCGGCCTGCCTACCTCCTTCAAATACAGCCTTTAAGCCGAGAAGTTATCCTACTTCTATATTTATTTGTTACCACATTTTATGGTTCCGTACCACGGAATAGAAAAAACAAGTGGAAGTGCCACGCAGCTATCGCGCGTGTGTCACAATTATGCGGAGCTCCGCAACACCGGCTCTGAGGCGGCTCAATCGCGATTAGCTACTTGCTGTGATAGGACGTCTCGAACGTAACGAAAAATATTACAAACATGCCTTATTGTGCAATTTTTACATGCAAAAACGATAGCAGGACAAAAAATGTATCTTGCGGAGGTGTATCGTATCACCGGTCAGTATAAAACTATGATATATTTCAATAAAATTGTTTTTATTGACAAAACCATATTTATTACTTTGTTGCGAACTAAAAACTACCTTATGTCCATTGTTCAAAGTCTAAATCAACTTGCTCACTGTCTTGAATATCATCGTATACATTCTAGAAAGTTCGACGCTACTCGATTAGGGATGGGACACATTCAAATAGTTCGGTGTCGATAAAACAATAAAATGTGTATTTATATAGTGAAACGTTATACTTTACCATGACATATTATGAGTGATCGGAATAGGTAGAGGTAATTTGCCTAAAGTTCGAGGAACATAGACGAAAGTCGGAGACTTCCTTACGACTAAAATGTTTTTTCGGGACTAATGTCGGGGTTTCGGGACATCACTTAAGTACATTTAATATTAATGTTATTAATAGAGTACACTAATTGAATTCATTTTCATTTTTAACCGACTTCAAAAACAAGGAGAACATTCTCAATAACCAGTAGATACGTTTTCTATTGTTATTAATTCAGGTAAAGAACTGGGTCCGGTTGGAGTGTAGCCATAGCCAGGGGCACTGGCGCGAGGACTTAAAAAACATTTCGATTTTTTTTTATGTCCCAATTTTATTGCAGTTTCGAAGTAACCTTGACCATAGAAACTATTTAGGTTCTAAGAAGCATGGTCTTACGACGCACCGTTTCCGAATTATGGGCCTCCGAATTTTATTTTATATAAAACGCTCTATATTTCCAAAATGGTGGCTCGGATGAAAATCTTTTCTGGAAAGAAATTGCTGCTCTAGTCGAAAACCATGAGGACCACTGATGTAAAAACCCCGCGAAATATTGAAAAAAAAAAACGTTTGAGAATTTTTTTCAAATTTTTTGTCGGTCGAAAAATTTTTTTTTCCTTAATTCATGTTGGGATACTGCTTGCACGGGGGTAACACAGGGGGGGTTAAATTTTGGTTATTTTTTGCCTAGGACGCACCGTTTTCGAAATATTTGAATTTAATTATTTTTTTATTTTATTCAACAATTTATGGAATTTTATTCAAACAGTTGTTTTATATTTTAGTCCGTGCTCAAATGTTGTACCTACTCGCAATCCTGTCGTTAATATTCAAAACAAAAACAGAAACAGGAAATGAATTCGATAGTTGTTTTACTTTATTGATTTTAGTTGTAATTTAGTAATGTGTTTGAAACCCGGGTTTTGTTTTAAACCAAACCCAAAAAAATATTTTGTCATAAGGCGTCTCCACTTTGTCTCTGTTCTTTTTCGAACTTTAGGTATTTTATTAAACAAATAAATGTTTTATTTCAAGGGCAATAAATATTTTAAATTCACTATTTATCGTTTCATTTTACCTTTTATACTAATCGGACTTTGGTCCATTACATAATATAAAAGATTTTAATTATTACATTGTAAAAATATCGACATTGAATTATCGAAATCTTGTCCTCATCCCTAGCTGAGTAGCAAAATAGATAACAGGTGCATACGAATATGACATCTATTTCAATGACGTTAGCGTGCTAAAAAGAGTAACTTAGTACAGCGCCCTCTAGCGTTGAGTAGCTGAACTCGTTGTAGATTGCTCGAATTTGATTGATACATGGAAAAATGTGCTTCATTGATTTTGACATGTAAAATAAAAACAACATTCAGTAGTTGTAATAAGACTTAATTTTGAACAACAATAAATAAACTTTTCGCCAAAGTTGCATTTATAATAAGTAGCCAATTATATCATCGTTTTCTGTGTGTTGAAATGTTTATTTTAATTTGCAATTGTGTGAGTTTGGCGACACTGGTTCCCGTACTAAAGAAGTCTAAGGGCACTTCCACTTGTTTTTTCTATTCCGTGTTCCGTACCCAAAGGGTAAAAACGGGACCCTATTACTAAGACTCCACTGTCCGTCTGTTCGTCTGTCACTAGGCTGTATCTCATGAACCGTGATAGCTAGACAGTTGAAATTATCACAGATGATGTATTTCTGTAAATACTAAAAACAGAATAAAATAAATATTTAAGGGGGGCTCCCATACAACAAATGTGTTTTTTTCGGCGTTTTTGCTTTGTGGTACGGAACCCTTCGTGTGCGAGTCCGACTAGAGATAGATAGGTTTTTCTACCGCCAGTATGAAAAAATTGGTGACATAATCAGGCTTTAATGTTCCCACTGCTGGGACACAGCACAGGCCTCCTCTCGGTGAGAGGGAGTGGACCGTTATCCACCACGCGGGCCCAGTGCGGGTTGGCAGATGCCACATGTCTTCGAATTTTTGGTTCTAGGACATGCCGGTTTCCTCACGATGTTTTCTTTCACCGTTTTGAGAGCAGTGGTGATGAAATAATTTACACAAAGTAAAGCGGCTGTCTGGGTTCGAACCTACGACCTACAACTCGTAAGTCGCGGCCGTTACCACTGCGCCACCACTGCTCTGAAAAAACTGGTGAAAGATAGTTAATTGGGTTTGGCCGTTAGATAATTTATTGAGGAAGGTTCATGTGTATGAAAACATTAATATTAAACTAATATAAAATAAAGAAATCTTTGTTTGTCATGTTGATTGCAGGACAAAGAACACGCAGAAACCTTCCTATCCTTACCAGCAGACCAGCTCAAGTTGGAAGGTCAGACGCTGCAGGTGAAGCCAGCGCTCAAGAGAGAGAACCTGCAGAAAGGGAACACTAAGGAAGCCAAGGACAATAGAAACTTGTACCTGGTTAAAGAAGGAGGTATAATACACAAAATAAAATAAAGCAGCATAGCATAGCAAAGTATGATACAAGTATTTTTTGGCGTTCGAATGACGTTGACAGTGTGGCGCTGTTCTGTTGGTAATCAATTGTGAAATTGTTTTGTGAAATGTATTGAAAAGGCAAGATGGCGGCGATAGTTCCGATTTTGGCCACGCGCCAATAAATCAAAATACAGCTATAATGTCTCCATACCTTTGCCTCAGAAAGCATGTTAAGCCGTTGGTCCAGACTGTCATTTTGTGGATCTTTGACAGTCGTTATGGGTCGTCAGTAGCCCGAAAGTCTGACAACCAGTCTTATCAAGAGGTATCGTATTACCCAGTAACCGGGTTGTGGAGGTCAGATAGGCAGTCGCTCCATGTAAAATACTGGTATCCTGCTGCATCCGGTTATACTGGAAGCCGACCCCAACATGGTTGGGAAAAGGCTAGGCAGATGATGACCTTTCTCTGTCGCTAAGCAAGTTGCGGTGTTCTGAATTTAAGGGCAAGAATGCCTGATCTGCCTGTAATTTCAATGATTCATCGATCCGTCGCATCTTTTTCTTGATTGATGTGTGGAGAGACGGCAGGCCATTGACCTCATACCATTACTTGCAGCCCAATAAAATGTAGCTTGTCTTGCGTAGTCGATTTAACCCAATACATTCCGAGTTTCCAATAAATGGCAAGCGTTCGTAACTAATCTGTATTCGCGATTTATTTGCCAAAAATGTAAACAAATAAGAATTTATGGAAAAGTAACTTTCAATCCTACACAATAAAGTTCAGTTTACGCTACAACTTCAAACATTTTTATTACTTATTCAATAGTGCTAGTCACTCTGAAATCAACTAAATTACCATTAACATAAAGTTGATATTTGTTTAACTTACATACGTTTGAATAGACTTTACGTCGCAATCTTTTCTTCACCGACCGTTATTGATGTGTAAAATTTCAAAGTAATGGAAAATGCTCTTCTAATAAACATGATGTTTACAGTGGTGGTAGCCGGCACGAAGGCAGCGGTCGGCGTGTCCGCGTCTGACATGGCCAAGCGACTCGCGTTGGAACGCAGCAAGACACAGATGTTGAAGAACCTTAACAGGTACGTTTTCAATGGGGGTTTTCTGAAATGAAGTTCGCTAGGTGGCAGCACTGACACGTCAGGTCCAGGCATCTGTCTAAAAAGTCTATATTTTCTTTAGTCATGACTGAATGATAGGAGCAGTGGTGGCCCAGTGGTCACGGACACGACTTACGAGTTGTAGGTTCGAACCCAGACAGGCGCTTTACTTTGTGTAAATTATTTCATCACCACTGCTCTCAAAACGGTGAAGGAAAACATCGTGAGGAAACCGGCATGTCCTAGAACCAAAAATTCGAAGACATGTGACATCCACCAACCCGCACTGGGCCCGCGTGGTGGATTACAGCCCACTCCCTCTCACAGAAAGGAGGCCTGTGTCCCAGCAGTGGGAACATTATAGGCTGATTATGATGATGATGAACGTCATCATATATTTTATATACATTCGACCTCTTGTCACAGTGGTGCCAACCAACTGGTGTCGTAAATTTTCACGAAAACCCTCATTGCAGCAATCGAAAATGTTCATGATTTTACCAAGATTTATGTACTTATACGCCAATTTTAAGCGAGCTGCACTTTTTTGAATTGATAGTCGATTTCTGAAAAGCTAATCAATATAGAAAACCACAGATTAAATTTAATAAGCTTTCAGAAACTGGAGGAAATTGTGTTAGAAGATGCATTTTAATAGAGTTACAAATGTCTTTTTTTTTTTGCGGATGGAAATCATCAAATGACCCCTCCCGCTCTGGGTGGAGCGGAAGGGAGTGTCAGACTCTTACTGACTAAAACCCACCCGTGTTCCTTCCTTAGCCCTTTATGTTCCGGGCCAGCGGTAACCCTTACAGATGTCTCATAATATGAAAAGGTTCAAGTCTGGTAATAGCAATCCACGAAGACGCGCCCCACTCTTCTTCTTAATCGCTTACAGTACAAGTGTGCAACATTCCGCTAGTGTTTTAGTTTTGTCGATATACAGTAATTACTTATTAGTGGGTAATTAGTGTGTATAAAAAAACTAAAACACTAGCGGAATTAACTAGCGACAACTACTAGCGATTAGTAAGAAGAGTGGGGCGCGTCTTCGTGGATTGCGCTATCTGTAGTTATAAGATTCCTAAAATGTTAACGTTAAGTTATGAGTGGGGGTGTGTTTATATGTTTGTTACTTCTTCACGCTCAAACGGCTGGACCAATTTTGATAACATTTTGTATGGAGGTAGCTGACACCCTGGATTAACATATAGGCTACTTTTATCCCGATATTCCCACGGGATCGACATTTACGCTGGTGAAACCGCGGGGCGCAGCTAGTTATTCATATTTATGTTTCCAGATTCGTATCACGATACCGTCTAGTAGTATCAAACTTACCAGCCCACTTCGATGACGCTAAACTGCGTCGCGTGTGCGTCACAGCCGCGGACAAGCGAGCCACCGTCACCGAGTGCCGCATCATGAGGGACTTGAGGACTCCTACTGGCAACGACGGCAAGCATCCGTGAGTATTATCTCCTCTTTAGCACGTCATAATCACCGTCTGTTAATCGAAGACACGGTTTTTATACTTCCTAGACAAAACTTGCTACATTGGAGCGGAATTGCTTGTAATTCCGCCGCGTTTACCACCTCAGATTTGTCCCAGATCTGTGTCATAGGCATCGAGTACTCTCGACGTAACTTATATACTAATAATAACGCTGAAGAGTTTGTTTGTTTGAGCGCACTAATCTCTGGAACTACCAGTCGGATTTGAAAAAATATTTTTGCTTTCGATGCCCCAATTCTTAAGGAGGCCTATAGGCTACTTAACATCACGCTAAGACGAGTAAAAAAAAACGCTAAGCGAAAACGGAAGTAATAGCGCGAGTAGGCGATGCGATGCGACGGTCGGGGGAACAAGAAATTTCACGCAGACGTAGTCGCGGGCAGAAGCTAGTTTTATATAAATGCGGCCCAGTCTAGCTGTAAGTATACATACTACTCCCAAACGTTGGTATGTACCAAACTACTTTTTTTTTGCGGATGGGAAATCATCAAATGACCCCTCCCGCTCTGGGTGGAGCGGAAGGGAGTGTCAGACTCTTACTGACTAAAACCCACCCATGTTCCTTCCTTAGCCCTTTACGTTCCGGGCCAGCGGTAACCCTTTCGCACAATCCCGCTGACCATGTACCAAACTACTGTAACACAGTTTGGTAAGCTCATACAAAACTGATAAGGTAAATTTACTTTCATCGGCGAAAGATGTTAATCTAAGTAGTCTGTATTGGCCCACTGGGCAAAAGCCTCCCCTGTCCCTTTTCCACACAATTCTGTCTTTTGCTGCCGACCAGTCCGTTCGGCAGAAGTCAAACTCGTCCCGCTAAATGCTACTAACAAAAAAATTATGTTGCTTTGACAATAACCGTAAAATAATGTTATGTGTTGTTGCAGATCAAAAGGCTACGGTTTCGTGATGTTCACGCGACATGAAGACGCTCTGGCGTGTTTAAGGAAACTGAACAACAATCCTGATATATTTGATAAGAACAACGTAAGTATAAAGTAACGAAGTTGAGTTTAAATTGTAAGATCGTAAAGACTAAGTAACAGAAAAGTAACAGCCGTCGCTTACCAAGGTCAGTTCGAGGATGGGTGACAATCTTTACATCCCGAGACCCCCCCGTGACTCGGAAAGTACATAAACCGAAAGTCTGACAACCAGTCTTACCAGGGGTATCGTATTACCCAGTAACTGGGTTGTGGAGGTCAGAGATGATGATGATGACCTTTGATGACATTGGCGTAATTAAAATCAGAATAAACCATAACCGTTCAAATTCGCATAATCACAGTTTGGAAAAAAAATAATTGCATTTTTCTATTCCACAGAGACCCATCGTCTCATTTTCAATAGAAGACAGAACAGCGTTAAACGCGAGAAAGAAAAGATTAGAGAAATCCATAGCCAACAACCCTCTGACTAACCAAAATGGCGGAGATAACTCAAATACAGACAAGAAAAACAGGAAACGGAAGCCGGAAATAGCACCAGACGAAAGTTACGCTAAGAGAAGGAAGTTCGGCAAACTGAATAAATTTAATAAGAATGATAATCAAGAAGGGGGTGGTACTAATAATGATTATAATCAAAATGAAGGAGGCAACAGATTTAATAAAAATAATCAAACACAAGGCAGATTTAATAAAAATAACCAAAACCAAGGTAATGACAGATTTAACAAAAATCAAAGTCAAGACAGATTTAACAATGATAATCAAATTCAAGGACAAAACAGATTTAACAGAAACCAAGGCGGACCTAATAACAGATTTAATAATGATAATCAAAATCAAGGACAAGACAGATTTAACAGAAATAATAACAGAAACCAAGGCGGACCTAATAACAAATTTAATAAGAATAACAGGAACCAAGGGCCCCGCAGGAATGAACCAGGACAGTTTGTGCGAAAACCCAGAGATTTTGAATATGGGGAATTCACAGGTCTAACAGCGAAAGAAGGCTCGCAACACAAAATGAGGAGCAACCATAAACTAAAGGCACAGGCCGAAATCCATAGACAAACTGTCAAAACAGAGAAAAAGCAGAGCAAGAGGTCACAGATCCTCAAAATGGCGGCGAAAGAGAGGATAAAAGGTCCGAAACAGAAGATCAATAAGAATTCTGCTAAGAAAAGGAATAAGCACCATAATAGATCGAAGTTCGATCGCTTGTTGTAATGAAGAAGTTTTTTGTGTGAAATGCTTCTCTCTGCCTACTCCCTAGGACAACTTACGTGTATATTGTTACGTGATTACATTGTTGTAAATAATTATAAGCGAATTATATTTTTTGCTTTAAAGTTATTGTTTTTTTACTTACCTATTAATAATAGTCCTACAGTCCAAGTGTGTTAGGCAATATATCTTTTTTTTTATAATTATTTATTTAGGGACAACAAACAGTAGTGTAATAATAAGTAAACATAGGAATTTTTACCGAGACCAGCCATCTACGCGGGAGATATTATAGTACACAAGCGTATGCGTAGACACATGTGTCTTCAGTGGAGACACTAGACCGGTAACCGTTTAATGAATACCTACCTAAAACTTCCTCACTCAAACCCTCCGTCCATTCGTGAAAACCGACTGAAAATCTGTTCAGTAGTTTTTGAGTTTATCGCGTTCAAACAGACAGACGCGGCGGGGGGGCCTTTGTTTTATAAGATGTAGGATTTCTTACGTGGATGAGCCACGATGCCCACGATCATAGTGACGATTCATAAAATAAAACAGATGGCATTTAAGTACATTTTTTATTTAGTTTGCATTAAAAAACCTTACAACAAATATAGAAAAAATACCATTACTCCATTAGTTAACAAAAGTGTACCTAAATAAATTATACCTGACGATGATCTTTCTTTCCCTGTGCCCTTCAATTATTATGCTTATAAATATTTAATGGTTTTCTAATGTTGACAGAAAAACCGTTCAAATCTTAGGTAAATATGACTTGAAATAAATGCTATTATAATTAAATACTATGTACAATATATTTATGTACTTAGAAAGACGTATAGTCCCTTGCCCAAATGTAGGATTCATTATAGTGGAACAATTTAATTCTAAAATCATAACGCTCATTGAAATAAATGCATGGTCGTGATTTAAATAAATTGTGACTAAACCCATACTACCCTTTGCTAATAATCGCGGAGTGAAGTAACAACTAGTATAAGCTCTGAAGCTAACCATATTTTTTACCGACTTAAAAAAAAAGGAGGTTGGTTATCAATTCGATACGTATGTATGTAATATTATTGGAATTGCATTATATTCACATATGACAATCTATTAGGGCTTCCAAACAAATATACAAAATTTTATAGACGTATGTATGTATGTATGTATGTTTGTCCACGCATATCTCCGTAACTATTAATCGGATCGTGACCATTCTTTTTTTATTGGCTTACATTACATTTACTTCAACTTAGGGAACAGTGCCAGTTTCATCAAAATCGATTCAGTAATTTTCAAGATATGGACTAAGACGTGAAAGTGTGACGGCCTGGCTTATTGATACGAGCTACGGGTGTAGTGTCAAAGCGAAAACATCTCAAAACCTTGGTCACATTCTAGTGCAACAACTAAAAATTACCAAATAAAAAGTAATTTAAAAAAATTAAACCGACTTCAAAAAGAAGTGAACTCAAAATTATGAAATAACTTTAATTTCGGAAGTCGGTGGCAAAAAACTAATTCTAAAATACAGATCCCAAGACACCGACTTCCGAAATTAAAGTTATTTCATAATTTTGAGTTCACTTCTTTTTGAAGTCGGTTTAATTTTTTTATAAATTACTTTTTTTTAACCTCAACACAGTTTGTGCATCGCACAACGTGAACGGGACGTCTAGGAGAAACGAGATTTTTCGAACCGAGCGTGACGTCCTGGCGACAGTGTGCAGTGGACACGTGACCATAGGAAAGCTACGGTTGCCTAGAACAGCGGTGGCTGCACTTCACAGCCGTGGTGACGGCTGTCATGAAAATCATGACAGATTAATCATGAAAGATTTAAATCGTTAGATTCACTCTACCGCGTCAAAAGATAGTCGCGTTTCTGTTTCGTTTTGACATCTCTGACATACAATGACCCAGTAACTTGACTTGATTGTTATAGACGCTATTTAATAATACGTGAGCTCACTCTTCTCAGTATGGATACTTTGTCGCGAGGGTAAGTACGGTGAGAGTAGGTATATCTAGCGATTTAAATCTTTGGGCAGCAAGGTTTGACTTAATGTCAAATAACAGATTTAAAAATATTACAGATTTTCACGGCCGTTATAATATGACGGAACCGCTTTTTTCTGCGCCGTCATCTCGTTTTCTGTGACGTCCCATTGACGTGCATGGCGATGGACAAACAGTGTTATTCAAACACTCATGCTGGGCTTATAAAATTATGTTACGCTACTTTCTTACAAGTATTTAGTAACTCCTGCACCATTTCACTATAACTTTTTGAGTAGTCCGCATTCGTCCAGGTGTGAGTACAACACTTGTTTGTATTCCTCAGGGTGTTTGATGTAGTGAAGTACGTGCGGAGACTTGTCCCAGCATTTGAAGTTGCACTGTTGGTAAATATAAAGGTAGTAAAGCCATCTTCAACATCACCATACTCTAACCCTTATTGCAATTTATTTGGGATAACAACGACGGAGTAATTGCGTAACACAATAATATATTAATTTTGACAGTTTAACAACATTTATTGAGTTATTTAGGTACGTTGTTCAGCAGACAAATTGTTCGAACATATGAAGCAATGAATTAGCAATCATCATCTGCCTAGCCTTTTTTCCTAACTATGTTGGGGTCGGCGGGACTGGAGAGTAAAATACATTATCAAATCTATTCAAAAAGAGCTATCGTATGCTTTGTAAACAGGGACTAAAATAGCTCTTTAATCCCTAGGGACTAAAGAATGTGGATTTCGTTAGTAAAAGTTCCAATCACCAAAGATATCAATCACGAACATTGTATGAACAAGTAACAGCTGTATGACAAAGAAAAACGCGCGAGCCAATTTAAAAAAAAGATTGTGAAAAAATAAAAAATCGTGCGAAAAACATTCTGCCTTCATTCGTAATTGTTTACTCAAATTAGGATTTTACTTAGTTTTAATAAAAAAATAGTATGTCTTCCTCAAGTAATTGTATGTAAATAAATAAATACTATTCTTATTGTATTCTTATGGTACTATTCTTATTCATAAATTGCACTTACTTATTTTTTCATAGAGGGTGATAAAAAGTAGTGTCCACCTCGGGAGCAACACTATTTTTAGCTCGAGTGACGTACTTTAGAACCCCTCGCCGCTGCGCTCAGGATTCTACTTTAGAACCCCTCGCCGCTGCGCTCAGGATTCTACTCTAGGATCCTTCGCTCCGCTCTGGATCCAAAGAAACACTCTCGCCTTCAAAATAGTTGTTTGCTCCCTTGGCAAACAATCTACTATTTGTCACTGAATTTTAAAGTCTGTTATGTATATAGCTGCATACTAGATGCCATGGGAAAAGGAGAGTTATGTATATGTCGCAGCCAACTCTACTCACTACTGCTTAAAAGTATGTTACCTTCATCCCACTCCTAACCCAGGAATCATGAACACTTCTACTCCGCTTCTCAGCCCCAACCAGGTCAGTCTTGGACACCAGGAAGAGCCCTGGGGCTCTGCAGGGTGTTTCATGGAACACCTCGGTTGCTTTCATGTAATGTTTCGTCGCTACGTTGTGGAACACTTTCATATGGGTTCTGGGGAAGTGGAGAAATTGTATGATTATATTACCTATTCTTGGTGGTTACGTTATTATCAAAGTATACATGGGTAGTTTTTTTTATCCAAGTTTCTTGTAGCATTTACATAAGTTCATCATCATCACTATGAAATTGGAAGTTTCCGTTTAGATATTAGTCAACCATATAGAAAAAATGTCGTTACATTATAAACTGACTTTTTCTTGTTTCGAAATTTAACCAACTTCAAAAAAGGAGGAGTTTATGCATTCGTTCAGTTTTTTTACTCCTGCATAGCCATCATATACAGCCTATAATGTTCCCACTGCTGGGACACAGGCTTCCTCCTTGTGAGAGGGAGTGGGCCGTAATCCACCTCGAGGGCCCAGTGCGGGTTGGTAATTGACACACGTCTTGGAATTATTAGACATGTCTGCATAGCCATGCGAGTAAAAATCCTGTTACGTCTAACTGAAACCGACTCACAGATACCCACTTAATATAACTCCTGAACAGCTCCTGTAAGAACTTGTTCCGCGGAAACACGGCGCTGGGAAAACCAACGGGAATCTCGTGGATATCCGCGCCCGAGTCCCACACTTGAGACGCTATGCGGTCTAATACTGGCTGGAATCTGGGGAAAAACGATAGTTTTTACTTTTTAATCACGGCCGATGCTTTACAGTGGGTTGAGCAGCAGGTAGTAGGGGTCTCCCATCCTTGGTCTCCCCTAACAGAAAGGCCACAAGTTATATGAACTTTGCCTCAAAATAAAAGTGAGAGAACATTATAAGAAGAGAGAAAAAAAAAAAGATTAATGTTAACTTACTGCTTCTTATTATTCACTGCGTGTACCAGCAGTTCGGCCCATACATACGCGCCAACCGAGAACCCGTGAATGACCAGCGGGTTCTGACTGTTCACCTCCATAAACTTTAGCAGTCTTTCTGCAATAACCTGAATATAATTAAACATATAAAACCGAAGACTAAAATAATACCATATCATCATTTTCCTAGCCTTTTTTTTTACTTTGAAGATCGACCCGAGCGGCCGGAAGCTCCTAAGATAAATCCATGGTCAGCCTATGATGATTGTTCCCACTGCTGGGACTCAGGCCTCCTCTCAGTGAGACGGGGACCACTCTCCCGTCTCCACCAAACCGCAGTGGTTAAACGTCTTCGAGTTCTTCAAAAGATAATAACTATAACATTATTATTGGAACACGCTTAAAGAGGCATGAGGCATGGTGTAAAGTTCACTCATCCTCCATAGACAAGGGAGGATCCTCCGACAAGACGGGTGTTGTGTCTAGTGGGCAACTGCCCGACGATTTATGTCGGGATGTTGTATAGGCTAGTTGCGCGGTAAACTCGGCTTGCGCGATGCAGGATTGTGCGTGACGTCAGTGTGATGCGTAGTTCGCATGTGGCGATGTAGATGTCGCCACACGCTTGTCAATGATATCAGTAATGGCATATCTAAGTAGTAGACCCATAGACAAGAAGATGCCGTTATGTTTCGTTTCCAAAATCATATATATTTACGACATATACGGTAAAAGAGCCTATACAGGGTCAAATTAAATTAGCTAGCGATACTCCGCAGACGTGATGATAAATTATTTTATTTCTGTAAGTAGGTTTGTACAAACACTTTTAAAAGTCAATCATCATATTTTTTTAAACTGGGTGAGGCCGGTGTTTCCTATGATCTGACTACTCTGAGAAGAAAGGCCGAAACAAACTCAGAGGTCACAGTCTCTTTTAAAGTCCAGACATAATCATGGTCAGATCATGTGAAGACAATGTAGATTGGTGTCTGAAATGGTCTTTTGAGGAAAGAACCACACAGATTGAGTGAACCTGTCCAGTCAGTGCACGCATTTGTCAGTACAGATGGGTATCGATATCAAAATATGATAAAGTAAAAGAAAATTAATTTATTGTGTTTGTAGAGATTGTAGAGTATGTAGCTGTAGATAGATTTATTTTTGTGTAACTTCACAAACGAGATTGGTATCGATATCTAAACGTGTTTATTTTCTCAACTCATACTGCAAGTAACAATACTGCCAGCAGTCTTTGATAAAAAAAACAAATATTTTTTTTATTTTGATTTTATTGTGCTTAGATACCGATACCAATCACGTCGACATAGTTTCGCTAGCTAATTTAATCCTGTATCCTGTACCCAAACAGAACCACCCCTGCTCAAAGAAAGCTGTCATGCATACCTGTGATCCCTTCACCGGCCACATCAGCTGCCAAGGTGAACAGGACACGGAGACCACGTCAAATCCATGTTCTAGGTACAGTTTAGCGTATTTATCGACATGGTGAGGTTTGGCCATCATCCAGTTCATTATTATGCAAAGTGGCTTGTCTATGTTCTGGTTTAATCTGAAAAAAGATTATTAAGTTTTTTTTATTTTTTATTGCTGAATAGGCCAGGCCTGCTCTTGACCTCGATCAAGCCTGATGAAAAATAAATAAATTCTATCTGACATTTCAAAAGTCTTTGTGTGTGTGTGCTTTTTTTGTATAGGAATTTGACATTACAGCTGTCAAATACTTGAAACTTTATTTTCAATCTTCATTTCAAGTTAATATCCATCCACCTGACCAATTTATTTGAGATCGGCGCAGTTCGTTTTTTTCCTTAATTATCATCTCTATCAGCCGTGATCTCGGGTTGAATACAACCCATTTCTAAACATAGGAACTTATTATTTTCGTTCATACATTCAATTCATTGTTTCTTTGGGACTACCGGACCCCAAGAACATCACACCTGGTTCCATCGAGATTCTCGACCTCTACCTAATTCTCGATTCCCAGAATTAGGTAGAGGTGCGCCCATATAATAGGTACACCCCTATTCTTCCTCCAGAAATACTTTCCGTATTTCTTTAAATTATACGCCAATCTTTTTAACTTTAATATAACTTACTTCATAGTGTTAGGGTCTGCTTTTAACTTGACTTTATCGTTGCTGATGTACACCATGTTTTGGTATATATTCTGCGTGTGCGCACCGCGATCCACCGACATCGTCGCCACGGGACCGCATGATAACAGCGGACGGGAAGCTGCCTGTAAAAGGGAAGGATTCGGTATGGATATTATTGGTAGAAATCTACCCCTTTATTCATAAACGTTGCTTAAAGTTAAGTATGTTTTTGACATTTAAATGTCACTTAACTTTTATCATCGTTTATTATTAAACCGCGTTATGCCTGACCATGCTACTTAAAATTAGACATCATCTATCGATGTGTACTGATTCTATTGCGCGCCGACATATTACACAAAAATTAAAATAGAGACTGCTTATAAAAGCACTCTCTATTTTAATGTTTGTATTCGTTTTGTGGGAACGTGGTCGATACAATGTAACCTAGCTAACTAACACGTCAGATTCTCTATTATTGTAATGATTACTCCTTTATTTAATGATCCCCAAATTGTAAAATTATATTTATTGTATCAAACAGGTGGTACAGCAGCGCGGTGCGGGACAGCGGGACCACGTCTGGTATGGTGACGTGATGCGAGACCTCAGTGATTCGTCAACTTGTGACAACTATCACCCCTCCCGCACCGCGCAGATACCTCAGGCAACGTCACAGTTAAGCGGTCGGCCTATAATTATATTTGTTGTATTTAAATTACTACTGCTGTCTTTCAATATAGGTAGGTATATATATATTTTTTGGTTAACCTTCACTGTCCCAGACCCACAGCTGGGCAAAGGCCTCCCCCAGAATATTTCACGTAAGTCTACGTAAATAAATTAATATGAATAAAAAATAGACCGCACTTAAAAACTCGAAAACAAAAACAATAGGTACTTTAATTTTGTGAATATTCATTAGATCGATTTAATTTAATTAGAAGGTGGTTTACACCCTACATTTATATCGCCACGCATCGAAGGGTAAAAAGGGCGCATCGACCCTCTATCGTAAGGCTCCCCTGTTATAACAAATAGGGCCCGCACAGGGGGGGGGGACTATCTTCACCAGAATTTTATTGGACTGCATACTGTATTGGTTGACAACATTCAAGTAAAAATAAGTATGTTTTGTAGTTTTATAAGATGTAAGTACGAAAATACCTTACTTACATTGTTGAAACAAAGTAATCTTTTTCCGTGGTTAGCGGCGAAGCAAACTACAGTCCGCAACCGAAACGCCTCCATAGCAACCCGCGAACTGCTAATGCAAACATAAACAAACAATAAATAATAATATAATTAGTAAAAAATCAATCTGTGTAGCCTTTTCCCAAATATGTTGGGTTCTGGTCTAATCGGACGCAGCTGAATACCAGTATTTCATGCGCGCGACTGCCTATCTGACCTCTACAACCCAGTAACTCGGTAAAACTAAACCCATTTTTTTTTTCGGATGGGAAATCATCATATGACAGGGGTCATCCCGCTCTGGGTGGAGCGGAAGGGAGTGTCAGACTCTTACTGACTAAAACCCACCCGTGTTCCTTCCTTAGCCCTTTATGTTCCGGGCCAGCGGTAACACTTTCGGACAATCCCGCTGACCCGGCAAAATTAAACCCGTTGGTATGACTGGTTGTGACTTTTTGGGCGTCTGACTACCCGTAATGACTGCCAAAGATCTACGAATGGCTGCCGGAACCATCGGCATAACGTGCTTTCGGAGGCTCGAAGGGGTATCGATCTGTAATGCATGAAAACCCATCCAGCAACCGACCTCGGCAAGCGTAGCTAAGCTGAACCTTCGATCGTTCGT
Source organism: Oligia latruncula (assembly GCA_948474745.1). NCBI lineage: Eukaryota > Metazoa > Arthropoda > Insecta > Lepidoptera > Noctuidae > Oligia > Oligia latruncula. The sequence continues at coordinate 13,577,491 of OX419700.1, forward strand.
GCAGAATTTAGCCACGAGTAATATATCGTTAGTAAATGGGTACATAAATAAATACCTAAGTATAATCATAATCTTCAGTCACCTGTTGCTTGAAATCATTTTGGTAGACAAGAAATTAATGACAGGATAATTAAAATAAATAATTAGGTACATACATGAGTGTAGCTTATTGTTTATCAAATATAACTAACATGTATTTATTTATTTATATAGGTACAACATTATTTTTATGTAAAGAATCTCTTTAGGTATAAAATTTCAATTATTTTTAATCAGTCTGGCAGTCTTGCTTTTAAAACGATTCAAACATACATACAGACTCGTTTTGTTTCATATGTATCGTTATGACATTATCAACATCGCCATCATTAATCATTACATTCTGTGGGTTTTATTTATAAACTCTGCTTTAAGTTAAGAGACGTTTAAACATAATGTTTTACGATGAAAATACGTTAAATATTTTCAGTTTCAAGACTTGCTTTTAAATATCTGATTGTAACGACAATGCTATCGAATATAGGGCAATGAATTAGTAATTGTGACTAAAGTGAGTCACTTATACCCGACTCGACTGAGTCGGCTATAAACTGGAGCTCATTTCAATCAGACATTGATAACAGTACAGTCAGCAACAAAAGTCGATTAACACTTCAGTTTTTTTAATCTCGGTTATTGAGCAAAATATTAACACTTCGTTAACCGACTTTTGTTGCTGACCGTACATAGATGCATGATTTATGAACTTTACAATAACTATTTTTCCCTGAGGGGCTCGTGGCTACATAATAACAGTCGCATGAGTCGCTTGCTGAAGGTCGTTCCGTGGATGGGGTGACCACTACATTTTGAGACCTGGCTCGGAAAGCACGTTAAACCGTTGGTTCCGACTGTCATTTGTAGATTTTGGGCAAGGCTAGGCAGATGATAATAAATAATAACTATTTTCTCTATTTTACATTATATTATATATTTTTTTTAATTTTTGAATACATTAATATGTGGATACTGGCTATTATACTTACCTAAATACTTTTTCTATATTTATCTATTCAAATATTAAAATATATAATGTCATTTTTTTTTTTTTGAAATATTTGAATACTCTCTTCCTCTGCCGGTTTACGGAAGCATAATAATAACAATTTGTTTATTGATGAAGTACACATTTGATAACAGCTTATCATTTATTTTCTTTATCAGTCATTCTTACAATACTATGTGAATGGGGTCGCCAATTTTAATGGAACCTTTGTACCGTCAGCCTAACAAGAATAACAAACAATGCATGCATAATGTTAAATTACAACTACAAAACAGAAAAAGAGCCACAAACCTTAAATCCAGCTCAATTTAAAACACTTTTACATTCAAAAAACCACAGAAAAACATACATACGGTCAAAAATACTTCTAAACGTCACTTATTTATGCAAAACTATGACCCGAAAGTAGGTTATTGCCCCTTGGTATGCAGACACGCGTCGCGGACGCAAGCCGCGTGTAAACTGACGGGGCGCCGCCAAAATCAGCTCAAGGATACATTTATGAGGAAGCCGAAATGTCTAAAATTGCTACCAGTTATAATTGTGAAAGATTTATTGACATTGCTCTGTATGTGGGAGGCTGCAGCTGGGCAATTGACTGTAGTATTGTTATTGATTATGTGTAGTAGTAATTGAAGCGCAGTTCGGTAAGATTGGCGTTGTAGGGTGAGTGTGAACTGTGAACGTGTACAGGTTGGTAGTTCATGCACTAATGAAAAACATAGCTCATAGTGTATAACAAAAAAAAGTTCGCCAGACCGAAATTCGGCCATGGCGACCAATCTCAGCGGAGACCAGACTTCGACGCGGGAAATATACAGCTTTGTACTGACTAAGCGTTCCTATGTACGCGCAGTCGGTTACGCGACCAAAACGAGAAGGTACGGACTATCGTTCCTGTGTTCTCGTTTTAGTCGCGTAACTGACCACGCGTACACTGGAACGCTTAGTCCGTACAAGGCTTTATACTGCACAATTGTGTGCGCAGACACAGGTGCACTCTCTCTTCCCTCACTCTCTTAGTATGATGGGACAGCAATCTGACACGACCGGAGAGAGATCACGCGTAGAGCCAATCAGTCACGGGAGTATCACACCGCCAAGTTCTAAACTCCGGGCTGTTACTAAGAAATTCCCTATGGAAAAATCCAATAACACTTTGCCCGACTCGGGAAACGAACCCAGGACCCACACTCTACGACCACGAGACCAGTCAATAAAGAAAAGTAAGGTAAGTATAGGTAATAAGGCGGGCCTCAAATATGGAACGGACATTATAATTGGAGAATTAAATTGCATTGGATAAGTTAGCCATTGGCCAGCTGTTGTATTGTAAAAAAGTAAATACAATATTGCATTGTGTCACTGACTCTGGCCACAGTATCTTTATACTGTGCTCTGGCAGAGCCACCATCAGGGATTTTAATTTTGATAATACAAAAAATTTGTCGCTAATTAGACGAAATTTGTCGCCAAATATCAGAAATGTGGCCGTGCTGGGGAGACTTTCTCCAAATCGGCCACCTATAAACCCTAATATCTTTTGAACCAGTGACCGACAAATTCTATTTGGCGACAAATTTCGACTAATTTTTTGTGTTATCAAAATTAAAATCCCTGATGGTGGCTCTGCCAGAGTCAGTGACACTATTGCATTGGAATAATTTTTGTCAGTAGTTCATGTATCCTTTTACCCATTTTTCGAAACGTCTCTTCAGCATGCTTTGTACGAGATAACGACTATCGCACTGTGCGTGACTCATCTTATTAACCCTAATTAGGTTAGTTCCTTATTAGTATCATGTTTAACTGATTCTCTTCTCAGAAATTTAAGTGCAAAACATTCCTAAAATCAACTATGTTTATAGGAAGGGCAACCGTAGAAACATAATGGTTTTTGGGAGTGCATTTAAATAGCCTCCAAATGCTGGTATTCAGCTGCATCCGGCAAAATAAGGCTAGGCAGATGGAATAAACACTTTCACTGTCAACAAGGTAGATACAATAGTTAAATAATCAACCTGAACCATATGTGGGTCATGGGAACGGGGAATGGGATAAATGGCCTCCATTTCTGGCGATTGTTTCATGTTGGTACGGTCAGCAACGAAAGTCATTTAACAATTTTATATATCAATCAGGCCTGTGGCTAAGTAATAACAGCCGCACGGGTCGATTGATTACTATGCTACGCTTGACGCGGATGTTCTGTGGATGGGTGACCATCTTTACATACCGAGACCCCTCCGTCGCGGCTGTCATACGTGGATCTATGACAGTCGTTACGGGTAGTCAAAGTCCGAAAGTCTGATAACCAGTCTTACTAAGGGGTATCGTATTACCCGGTAACTGGGCTATGGAGATCAGATAGGCAGTCGCTTCATGTAAAATACTGGTATTCAGCTGCATCCAGTTAGACTGGAAGCCGACCCCGACAAAGTTGGGAAAAAGCTAGACAGATGATGACCTAATTTGTATGTATTTTATTTCCTTAGGGACGGGCTAAAATCAAACGACAAAGAGTTTTTATATAAGTGTATTTTCTATATATTAAACTACAGTGCATATTCTCTTAAACTAAAACTATAATGTAAATAAAATATCTTATAAACTAAACATGATAAAAATTCTTCGCTTATACTTTAGAAGTTTAGACCTGATTCACAACTTATGTAAAATTCTCCTAATTGACAATAATTTTGATGTTATTAATTAATTTAGAAACCGAAAAAACTTATTAAAAAAAGGAGTTAGTGTACCTTAAAGCTAAGTTTACATTGTTCGAGTGATTAGTAGAGTGCGGCAGTCAAGTTCTGTTAAAAACAAAAATATCATGAAGCAAAGTGGCATTGATACTTCTCAATTCACTTCCAAGGCATACTACAACTTCATCTGCTAAAAGAGCTGGACCGATTCAAACTTTATGTAGTCTCGGAAAATGAGGCGAGTCGCTGCGCAGTAACACACCCACGTGTCAGCGGAGGTGAGGGGTGAGGTACTGCGCAGTAACAAAACCCACTAGTTAGCGGACGTGAGGGGTGAGGTACTGCGCAGTAACAAACCCACGTGTCAGCAGAGGTGAGGGGTGAGGTACTGCGCTGCGAGTTGCACACTTCAGAGCCGCCATAAAGTTTGAATAGGGTTGAATCAATATTGACTGACACCATAAAAAAAAGGCAGCTGAATAGACAAATAATTCAAACTAGCTAATAAAAACTAAGAATGACATTTATATCACTAGTAGTACCCGAACTAAACTAATTACTCTGCTAATGTAAACACATCCTGCAAGTCGAAGTCGAGTCAAGTTAAAGTAACAAAAGAAATACTTAACAATAGTCAAGTGTTTTAATGTTAGATTTCGTAAAGTGTTACCATCCCTTTCATTATCATAGTTGAAGTTAAATGACGAAGCGAGACAAAACATCATTTCTTATTTAACGATTTTAAAATTAACAGTTGATAGTTGAACACCAATGCGTTTTTAACTAGCTAAGGCCGGCTAATGAGACAATTGATTTTCTATTGTAATGTACCACCATCATAACATAAAAAAACTAGCAACACTGTCACTCAGTGTTGCTAGCAACACAAAAGTACAACAATCCAATAGTCTTCATTCGATATCAAAATTTCAACATATCAATGTTGGCTACGCCAGGGTAGACCGCGAAATTACAATTTTCTATGTTTTTTTGCAATTCGCAAGTCAGTTCCAAGTTGTATTTTGATCAAAATCTGATTCGCGACCCCGTAAGAAATAAGCATCAATATAATTTTAATCATGAAACTCGTCAATACAACTATCTTCTCTTGAAAATTTGAATTTCGCGGGCTGCCTCAGCGCATCTCAGGTCTTCTTATTAGGAAAAATACGAGTAATTTTGCCATTATTTCTTAGCTTGGCTTAAAAAAGCTTATTGCATGAGCTTGTTAAAACAAAAGCCCGAGCATTATATTGTAAACTTTAGTTACATTTATTTCATATGAATGTTAAGATTTAGTCATAAAATATGCTTGTAGTTAGCGACTTGTAAATAAAAATATTAAAAAATCAATTCCTTTTACTTATGTATGTTGTTACAACTTACTTTTACTTAAGTTACAACCTCGTATAGTGTGATTACCTCGACGGACCGTTAGTAGGCTGTGGACGTGGAGCAAACTATGCTCCACCTCCTATCCTGCCCTCTGTGCCCCAAAAAATGCAGCCAAAGTGACTTTTGCGCTGCCACCGTCGACGCCGTGAAAGTGGCGAAGTTTTGGGCCAGCAAGATTTTATAAACAGTCGTGACATCGACACGATGAAGAAGACTTTCACGTGGAGACTACTTTACCCGTGTGAACTCGGCTTTAGCAGTAGAGGGTCGCTAACTAAAATTCACATTATAACCGCTATTTATTTTGTTATTTAAAAAACATTGCCCCGCACTAGGAATTTCTCCTGTGTTGTGGGTGCGTTTACAGACATTTAAACTCACATACACAAACAGCCAGACCCGGAACAACTACTTGTAGGTCATACAAATATTTGTTCCGTGCGGGAATCGGACCCGCGGCACGCAGCGCAGCAGTCAATCGCATAACCACTGCGCCAACCGTGCCGTCAACTTTAATAGTAGTAAGGCGTTGCTGTGCCAACTGGGCCCGCATGGCAGATTTTACAGCCTATCACCTGAAGAGAGACCTGTGTCCCAGCATTGGAAACATTATGGCCGACATAAAAAAGGTATTAACAGACCGACGTAATCTTTGTTCAGATCCGCCTACAATAAATAATTTTGTGTAATATTGCCGTTGCAGTTAAAAAACCGCCTTTTAAGTGACATTTTAAGTTTATCATTACATCATTATGCCCGCATGCGGTCAAAGCATGGAGCACCCCTTATTTAAAATTATAAAGTAATATCATCCGGTACTCTTAAAAGTACCTCATTGCTTATTTATTTTAATTTTATAGTATTGCCCACATTTATGCTGAAGTAGCTGTTCACGGATTTCAATCTATATTGCGTCCAAACAAATTTACACACGGTTTCTGGAGTCTTAAGCCCGTTATACACGGCACGATATTTTACGGTACGGCGCGATAGCCGCACCGTTGAAGAATTGTTTGAGGCCCCTTGTTACCGAGCACGCTACCGCCGGGTGTCGTTAACAAACTTTCATAGTGGCGCCGATTCTGTTTTTCACAAACTAAACTAATTTTAAGTTCATGCATCTTTTTCTTTCTATTTCATTAAGAAAAGGACAGAAGATAAATATTAGTTTACTCCTGTCAAGTTAAGATACTCCATAGACATCTTTAGACGAGATTAAAAAATTGGCTACTAAAAATACGTCAATTTACGTCAGGCATTTTTTTTTGGGTCTTAATGAAATAGAAAGAAAAAGATGCCTGAACTTAAACTTAGTTTAGTTTGTGAACAACAGAATCGGCGCCAGTGTCCCATACCTAACTGACGACCGGATGTAGACACGGTTTAAAACCGTGCTTAGACCCGGCGGAAAGTCGTCTCGTTAACAAGGGGGCCTGAGTTTGTATATGGCACGGCAAACCACCGGACGACGCATACGGCGACAGTGCCGTGCCGTAGTGCCCACAGCATCTGTCAACAAGCTTCCATAGTGCCTTCACACGGCGAATCAACCGTGGTTTTTACGGTAAAACCATAGTTTTTTACAGCAAGAAAAACGTGTTCGTACAAGGGGTCTTAATCGGAGTGTATCTGTAAGATATTGTAAGTCATGTCCGATTATTCACCCAATTCGGTCGAGCCAAACATAGAATGACAGAGCTTTTAACTACGTACAGTACAGGTCATTTCCAGAATGATTTTAGAATGTGAACCCTATGACAGCAACTTTAAGTATCATCCCTTATGATGTGAGCGTGTGGTATGTTGATAAAAGCCAATATCCTTCCCCAGGGTTCAAAGCATACCCATACCAAATTTCATCAAAATCGGTCTAGTCGTTTCGGAAATCAGCCGGAATAAACAGACAGACAAAAAAAAATTAACACTGTTTTTTGTTATAAGCACAGTATAAATACTTTCATATGCATTTAGTAAAAAGCTGTTATTTTGACATTACAATCAGACATTTAAATTTTATTTATTTATATGTATAGATTCCGACCCTTATTTACCATTATATTCCCAAAGAACAAAGGTATAAACTTGGAACAGTGGCGATAAAAAAAAAACAATAAATCGCCACGTATTTTTAAGCTCTATTTATGAAAGTAGCAAGGGCACACTGGCACGCTAAAGACAGAGAACCGAACTTTAGGGCGTAAATCTATGTCCAGCAGTGGGCTGCGATTAACTGGGTACAAAAAACTGACAAAATGCGGGTGTACCTACTATACAAGTATTATATATCTCTACTAGGGGTGGGCGTTGCGAGAACGAACCGTTTACAAAGACCGTTTTGCATTCTGCAACTATGCAACCGTTTTACGTCCTGGGTTCAAACAGTCTTCGAATTACTTAGTATGATTTTTATTTTATGCCTTTGAAAATACGGTCGAGAATGCAATGGTTCAACTCTATCACACTTGACCGTCGCATCGTTGCATTTGCGTCGTCTCGCGTTCCGCGTTCGTTTACGTTTACAAAACAGTCGTTTAAAAACGAAAACCTCAAAACGCAATTCTATTACATGTTAGATAAGTTTCGTCCTTTAAGCCGTCTTCAAACCAGTTGCAACGACGACCGTTTTCTGCAACCGTTTTCGTCGTCGGGAGAACGGTTGCGTTTCGTCCGTCAAAAATTCGACAACGACCCACCACTAATCTCTACCTAACCCTAGGGGATTACAGGTGTTATGTTACCCAATACTTCAGCTCACATTACAAGGGTCCACTTACTGGGAAACTGACCCATCTAACTACATAATTCATTAGACCTTACACTTATAACCTCATCCTCATCTTCTCGGGCTGCGAGACGAGACCATAGGCGTCCAGATGTTGGTACAGGGCCGCCACGTACTCCTTGGTGTGCTTTGTGTAGTGCTGCACGTGGGGGGAGCGGTCCCAGCACTTCCAGGTGCACTATGAATAAAAAAAAGAAAATGTTAGAGAAAAAAATAAAAAGATCTTGGTAGAAATTGGGGATTAATCATGCGATAATTGTAGTTACAGTACCCTGCTGTATATCGAGTTTGAGTGTTAACTAAAAGTTCTGGGCTGACTCGATTAAAATTGCCACCGATATGCTAAGATGTATGATGACATGATTGTAACATTTTTGTCAACATCTACAATTAATGTAAGTGCTTCATACACACGAGCAACTCGCGTTGATGACAGAGGCAACTGCATTCGTCGACACGCGTCGGCCGTCGACAACATGTCGCTCGTGTATTTGAGCACCGTACTCGACATGTAGGTGAACTCAAACAGCATGTTGTCGACGGCAGCCGGATACGCGCTCGTGTGTATGGAAACTAAGCCAGAATCTACAGTGGCGGACAATCAACCAGAAAAGCGGCAATACTATAAAGCTTGGCGATTTCCAAAAAACTATGCTTGGAAATCCGGAGGCGAACCTGCAATTTCTCAGGAGCCTCTAAACGCTGTTTGACGGCAGAAATATTCGTAGGTTTGGCGGTACCTCATCCAAGGAGATGCTCATTGGATGCGTTCCTCCACGAAAATGCTCTATTATCTACTATTTTTTTTACCTTGATGCCCATCTGCTCCCAGCTGTCGTGAACGCTGCGATTGCTTTTCTCGGCGCCCACGGGGTCACTGCGCGAGAGGAGGAACAGAGCCGGCGCATGGCACAGGTTCGTGTGGAACAGTTGCGAGGACCTGATGTAGTGGATTGTGGCTGCGTCGTGGAAGGTCTTCAGGTGGTACCTAGAAAGAGGAAGATATTGTGGTTATAGTATGCTGGGTAATTCACTCTCTTCTTGGCGGTGTCAATCTGCCTGTATAGCCTTTTTCTAATAATATTGGGGTCAGCTTCCAGACTAACCGGATGCAGCTGAATACCAATATTTTACATGAAGCGATCGCCTATCTAAACTCCACAACCCAGTTACTGGGTAATAAAATACCCCTTGGTAAGACTGCAAGACTTTCGAGTTTCTGACTACCCGTAACGCCTGTCAAAGATCTACGAATGACAGTCGGGACCAGCGGCTTCAACTTCAAGAGCTTTCCGAGCCACGGAGGAGTCTCGGCATGTAAAGGTCAACCATCCATGGACCGACCGAGGCAAGTGTAGCTTAACCTGATCGATCGACCCGTGCGGCTGTGACTACAAAGTCATGAGCCCCTTTTGTGTAGTGGTTTAGGCGTGAAGAGGACAGATTATGGATTTTAATTCGCCCTTATCAACAGTACTATAGAGGTATGAGGAACAGGGTGTAAAGTTCACTCAACCTCCATAGAAAAGGGAGGATCTTCCAACCAGACGGGTGTTGTGTCTGGCGGGCAACTGCCCGATGATATAAGTCGGGCCGTTGTATCTATGCTAGTTGCGCGGTAAACTCTGCTTGCGAGATGAAGATTTTGCGTGACGATAGTTGAATGTTTATGTCAACTTTACCCCCCCCCCCCTCCCCCTCCCCTTGTATCCGCGCCTGGGTAGACCTCTGTCTCACTCTTCGGGGATTTCAGGCGTGATGTTCTGTTATGTAGATAATAGTTACAGGTAAAGGCACAGTCCAGTCACGCAGCCACATTCAGAGTAGGGGCGGGGATTACAGGGTCCATAATTGTTTCTATTATTTTTTATTTACCACCTGTAATTGTTTCTATTATTTTTTATTTACCACCTGTAATTGTACAATATGGATTGCAATAAACGATTTGAGATTTGATTATTTAATACGAAAGGTGTCAACGAACGAACTTTGGACTTCATCAAAATTTTATTTTTAGCGTGGCGTGACTTACCAAGATTGAATTGTTTATCTTTTTTTTTACGTTAAAAACGTCTGGCATTGAAACTTATCGGGAGCATGCATTTTATCTTTTATTTACGTAATGTGTCTGCCTGGAAAACTAGATATTTCTTATCTATAAAATATGGAACTTACATTGTTTAGAATATCTAAGTAATTACTTCGCCTTTACATGTATTACGTGCTAGCTCCTGCCCGCGACTTCATCCGCGTGAAATTTCTTGTTCCTCCGACCCACCCCATCGCATCGCCTGCCCGAGCTATTAGTTACTTGTTTTCGCTTATCGTTCTTTATGACTTTTCTTTTTGCTCGGCTCCTAAGGGTTTTAGCGTGATGTTAAATTGCTTATAGCCTTCCTCAAGAATTGGGCTATCAAATGTAAGAAGAATTTTTCAAATCCAATTGGTAGTTCCAGAGATTAGCGCGTTCAAACAAACAAACACTTCAGCTTTATTATTAGTTTAGTACGTAATGTGTCTGTCTGCCTAGGAAACTAGATATTTGTTATCTATATAATATGGCACTTACATTGTTTGGAATAATTACTTCGTCTGACGTCTACTACATTATACATTTTATAAAATAAAGTCGCCTTTCGTGACTTCTGTGTGACCACGTTGTTCTTCTAAACTGCGCAACGGATTTTTACACAAATTACACCGTCATTTACAGAATTTATTCCGGAAGGTTTATTATTTTGTGTACTTAAAACAATGTGACCCAGGATGCCGTCATACCAAGTGGATTTAAAGGCATTATAAGGGTCAACAAATTGTCTACAAGGACCAATGGTATTGCGAAGAAAGCTTTTTCTCACTGTCAGCCATCCATCACTTCCCAAATAAAATCTTCCCGATCTAATTAATAAAATTATTCTTATGCTCATATTAAATAATAACAGCTGCACAGGTCGATCGATCAGGTTAAGCTACGCTTGCCGCGGTTGGTCTGTGGATGGGCGACCATCTTTACATACCGTCACCCCTCCGCCTCGTGCTGTGGAAAGCACGTTAAGCAGTTCGTCCCGGCTGTCATTCGTGGTTCTTTGACAGTTGTTACGGGTAGTCAGAAGCCCGAAAGTCTGACGACCAGTCTTACCCAGGGGTATCGTATTACCTAGTAGCCGGGTTAATAAATGCTTTGACTTTGACCTGTATCTTATACAAATTGATATACGTGTTTTTTTCTCCAATAAAATGATTGTTATGGTCATATAGTCTCATCTATTTCTCATTACCGACTCAAACTCAAAGCATTTATTTCAATTAAACCATTTACAGGCACTTTTGAATTGTCAAGGAGTCGGTCAGTCGGAAATATTTATGAAGCTAGTTCCCCAGTACAAGCGTAGTAGGTACATATGTAGAAGAACGGGCAAGAAACTCCACTTTTAATAATTATAGTCCATGGCGGCCAATCTCAAATGAGACTAGCCTTCGGTGCGGGAGATATTAGAGTGCACAAGCGTGTGCGCAGACACGTGCACTCTCTCTTCCCTCACTCTAATAGTCCGACGGGGCGGCACGTAATCCGACACGAGCGGAGAGAGATCAGGCGCAGGACCAACGGCACCGAGACACGGGGGTATCACACCGCCAACATCCAAACTCCGGGCTGATTTTTTACCCGACCTGGGAACCGAACCCAGGACCCCACGCTCAGTAGTGTGTCTTCTTCAACAAGAACTGGTCCTTAGCAGCTTTGAACAGAGAGAAGTGGAAAGAGAGTAGGGAGGCCTTTGCCCTGCAGTGGGACATCACAGGCTAATAATATATATATAATATAATAGTTATTGTCAAATTCTTTCCCAAGGTTTTCTTCGGTCATTTACTCCGGCGAAGCGGTCAATCGCGCGCGTAGTTTTCGTACCAACGCGCAACGTAGAGCGACCTTGAGTTAAATATTGCCTGGTACAACATTACTATTTGTGTTATTTCAAATTCTTAGATAATATTTACATAATTGAAAAGCTAAGTCTTGAAATAATAATAATATTAATAATATGTACAAGTATATAAAAAGGAGGGGGAGATTGTAAGTAATCTTTGAAAGTAGTATCATAATTTATAACATGGACGATTATTGTGGAATGCTTCGTTTTTTTCTGTTTTTATTAACATCAAAGTCCACGTGGACTGGCCACGCGTTGTACGAATGCACCCGAAGAGATGGGCAAAGATTGTCACTCACAGGACGCCCGATGGAGGACATAGCCTTCGAGGTAGATCGCGGTGAAGGTGGTGTGACGATCTAATCACGCTTGCGCAGCCAACATGGCCAGAGATCCCACAAAAAGAAAGGTATAGAAGGGAAAAAGAAAGGTATAGAAGGAACAAAGAGAGACCTTTGCCCGCCATTGGGACAGAACATAGGCTAACAAACAAAGTTGTGTTGTACAGTCAGTAACAAAAGTCGATGAACACTTCAGTTTTTTTTTTATCTCAGTTATTGAGAAAAATATTAACACTTCAGTTTTTTTAATCTCAGTTATTAAGCAAAATATTTGTTCAAAATTGTATTGTACTTCTGCGGCAATTTTAGACAAATATTTTGGTCAATAACTGAGATTAAAAAAACTGAAGTGTTAATCGACTTTTGTTGCTGACCGTACTAATAATTATTCAGGTTCATATTTCCTGGTTCAGCGATAAATGATAGGAAATGAACATGTTATCTGAACTGTTATTATTTTCAAACTGTGTCCAGCAATGTTTACTCTCAGAGTTTTCAAAATGCTTATATTTGCTTCATATTTTGTAATAAAGTACCAGCGTTGTGTCATCGGCTCATCGCACTTCTCTTTCTGTTCTATGCAGTCCGACAGCGACCGCGCTTTAGGTCATGTAGTCGCCTTAAAGATATACATTTATGTAATCGTATCATTTAAGCTGCATAGTAATCTCCGATAATGGTGTTGTTTGTAAGTCAAACAAGCAATTTTATCGCGAATTATCTTTCATCTTATTACGTAACTAGCTGACCCGACAGACGTTGTCCTGTTTTTGATTCGAAAGACACGTGGCGCCATCTATTATTATCATAATAACTTTATTGTTGTTTTCCTCGGGAACAGCACTTTTTTCGGGATGAAAGGTACCCTATGTCCGTTTCTGTACACCTGACAACGTATATGCATTTCAGGGTGATCGGTTCAGTGGTTTAGGCGTGAAAAGGTAACAAACAAACAAACTTACTTTCGCATTTATAATATTAGTTAGGATTTTAATTATCATCACGTGCGAATAGCGCGTGCACTGTGCAATAGGTAACTGTTTGATAATTGCAAATTCTGTACTGTTTTCTTTATGTAAATAACTTCTTACAATAATAGTCCAAAATATTTTAAAGGGTAATAATAGGTCCTCTATGATGTGAAGTGACCTATTTTTTTGCTATGGGACAAAAAAAAAAAAAAAAAAAACTTTTTTCATATTTCAGACTTCAATCAGGCAGTTTTTCCTAGAGGATCTTAAGTGCAATATCAAAGAACACAGACTGAGGAAATAGGTCACCAATCTTACTATAACATTTAGCCCAAAGACGTACACGAAAAACGAGGATATAATACTGTTCACAAGGACTCAAAAAGCCATATAAAAGTAGTACTCACTCCATATAAGCTCGGAGTGTCTTCTGCATGATCTGGTTCTTGGGAAACACGGCCGCTGGGACGCCGATGGTGATCTCACTGATGTCGGCCGCTGAGTCCCATACCTGGGCTACCACACGGTCCAAAACGGGCTGATACCTGAAGATAAGAGGAGACAATATTGAAGAAGCTGCCAATGATGGACGCAAAATCGATAATCATCAATTTTAATGCAAGCTAGTGCACTGCATATTAAAATGTAATTGATGATTGATAAGGCTTAAGAATACTAACTTAGTCTTAAGCCGTATTATTTATTTAAATATTTATTTATTTATCACAAACACTGCTACCATTACAGGAAGTTCCTAATGCGGTAGCGTGGTACTTACTTAGACTATATTAAATAACTAGCTTACATAACATAACACATATAACATTATTTTTGTGAATTCATTCAGAGAGCATGAAAATAAATCGATCCTGTCAGCCGTGTCATTCAGTGCGTGTAAGGCGCGCGTCAGTGGCGCTTTGCTGAGCAAGTTGGTTTGTGCATGTGGCACTGCTAGTAACCGTGGCTTCCGGCGCCGCGTTACGTAATTATCAGGCACATTCAGACGAATCTCCTTCAAAACACCGGAATTATATGTATGTTTAGCCCACGTTCGTACGGACGTTAAAATATCGCGGCAGGATTTTATCGCGCACTGGATTTTAGACTCTCGGTGTTGAGCCAAGTATTAAGAATCCAACAGAGCGCGTCAGAAAACACACTGTTGGATTTTCAACTCTCGACGCTAAGCAGGGTGTTCAAAACATGTGAGTGCGCGAAAAAAAATTCACCTCGGAACCTGGGCTCCATAGAGATCAACATACAACCTGATAAAGACCTGCGAATTGCAAAAAACGTATGAAAATTTAAATTTTGACGCTTTCGCTTTAAGGTATTTATTTATGGGCCTGTGGCCTGAAGTAAATGTAAACATTATTAATGTCTAGCCGTAGCCAGATCTAAGATTTGCTCTTTCTTAGGTTACATTCTAACTGCATTGGGAAAATCTGACGCTAGTCGAATAAGGCTAACTAAACAGCTAGAGAATGTTATTTGCCGCATTAATCTGTTCAAGGCAAATCAAGTAGTCAAGTAGGTAGTCTAGGTAGTATTCCGAGCTTGCCTCATACGCCGCCTTTGACCTAAACGGACTCGAATGAAATTTTTTCCGCTAAAATCGACCAGTGGGACAATTGGGGACATAAGCATTTTAAACATCCCACTTTGTCCGTATTTCTGTAGTGTATGAGATATTAATTGTAATGGCTAAGTTTTAAAATTAAAAATAAATACAGGGTTAAATTAAATTAACTAGCAAAACTCCGCACATGTGAATGGTATCGATATCTAAAGATAAAAAATAATAATAATTAAAGTCTTTGTTCATTTCAAAAATCAAAATTTCAAGTTTCAACACTACCAGCGACGCGAAGTCAGTTGTAGTTACTTAAAATGAAGAGTTATACTTTTGTGGTTTTATCCTCATCTAATATCACCACGTCTGCGGAGTTTCGCTAGCTAATTTAACTCGACCCTGTATAGGTAAACTCACAGCTCCTTATTATTTATGACTTGGGCACAGAGTTCGCCCCAAATGTATCCTCCAACCGAGAAGCCATGCACGACCAGCGGATGCTCGTTCTCATTCATAGCCATGAACTTTATCAGGTCTTCAGCCACCAACTGTAAGGGAAACCGTTATTAATATAGAATAACTCTTCTATAGTAATATTTACAGTATCCGGGAATCATAGGCGGAAGTATGATATAATAGGTATAAGGTAAAAATACGAGGCTTTAAGCTGCAGAGCTTTTTAGCATTTTGCCCGACCTGGGGTTTGAACCTAGGACCCCACGTTCAGCAGTCGTGCATTTGCAATATACAAACAACATAAGAAGTAAGTACTTTAAGTACTTGAAAAAATATGTGTGGATTTAAATTACCCCTTACTAGTAAACGCTGTATAGTCTGTATGTATAGTTACACAACGCTTTGTCTTATTCTTTCGAAAGTCAAATTAATGACGAAAGAGACAAATCGGTGTGTAACTATTCATCTGCTATAATACGTACATTAGTGAGGGGGTGAATTAATAAAATACACAAAATACATGTTGGTTGTTGGCTAGAAACCTTTTCTACCAGGCAGCGCTGTGAGACTTATTTTTAAGTGTCACAGCATCATGTTGAGATAGGAAATCAGCTGTTCGCTACATTTATGTTCGTATAACTCGTCAAAATGTAGGAAACAGCTGATGTTTTTTTTTTTCGCGATTTCCGGTTTGGTTCCATAGTAAAAGTTATTCATAATGATGAGTACAATGACCTCTTAAGAGGTTGTTAATGTTTTACCAATAACCCTGTATATGGTAGGCTAGCGTTTGACCCTATCTCACCTGATGGTAAGTGATGATGCTGGTGACGCTTGCTATCACGTAAGGAGTATGTAGGAGGTCTATGCATGGACATGGAAGAGGATTCCGAAGACGCACAGGAATAACAGTAAACGATCCATGGTAACGTCACGATGTGAGAGCGAGAAGAGCTGAAGATGATCGCCACGGTAATGTGAAATTAAAAATAACAGAAGGATTAATGTTTGGCGCAACATTGGGCGCAAGAGTTTTTTTTTAAATTGTGCTAATATTTTTTATTACTATACACGTAGATAATTATTGTTGCTTTAATCGTGGTTGAGCGATTGACTCTGACTTTTTTGTTGAATTCGTAAAAGTGACTACAAAAAAGGTAACTAATTTTAACAGCTATATTTTGTTATGCCTGTCATATTCTACCTTTGTCAGCAATTAAATATCAAATAATAACGAGTCATCATCTAGCCTTTTTCAAACTATGTTGGAGTCGGCTTCCAGTCTAACCAGACGCAGCTGGATACCAGAATTTTTATCTGAGCTCCACAACCCAGTTACTGGGTAATAACCTTCGATATTATTGATCGAAGGTAATAACATACCCCTTGGTAAGACTTTCAAACAATGACGATAGAATAACTTTTTTCAAATAATAACGAGCATTTTTGAATATTTTTATTGCATTCATGGCTTGCTGGATAGCCGGCAAAATGAGGATGTTTTAGACCAGGGATTCCCAAAGTGGTCGATATCGACCCCTTGGGGTCGATATCGGTTTCCTAGGGGTCGACAACTGATTTTGGGGGTCGACGAGGTCTAAAAATCGACACCTATTAAATTAATACAAGTTCTTATTCAAAACTTTTAAGATAGGTAGGTAGGTACTGTATTGTTTATGTTGTGTTACGTCTACTAAGAATAATTAATATTTTTCTAGGAAATAGCATTGTTGTAGTAATGTAAAGTCTCAAGTTCGTACAAGATGAAAAACTCGGCAAGTCAGTGTGGACAAGTTTGTGCAAGATAATGAGTTCGAGCGTAGGTAATTTGGCCATGGGGGTCTGAGGTAACAGTTCATTTTGGGAAAGGGGTCACTTGTCCAAAATAGTTTGGGGATCCCTGTTTTAGACTAATTTACTTGGATTTTGGCCAAAACTCCATTGAATATAAACGTCGGTATAACTGCATTCACAATCAGGATCTAGATAAAATTCTTTACACCAATCTGAACTTGCTAATAAATCTCATTGGCCTTTTCCTAAAGTTTAAAATAGATGGGCTAAATTAGCTCCACGGAACAAAGGCAGGGTGACATTTAATTTTAATATCAACCTTGTCGCAATAGCATGACAGTTTAATTTAGAATGCAGTCACAAACCTGTGTTCCCTTCTGTGGCCACATCAGCTGCCATGGTGTGCAGGACACGGAGAGCACGTCGAAGCCTTGTTCCAGGTATAATGTGGCGTATTTCATGACGTGCTTCTGTCTGGCTAGTAGCCAGTTGATCATGACGCACATGGGTTTGTCGACCCGTTTGTCCAACCTGGTGACGATGAGAGCACGTTTAGTGACTTTATTAACTGCTTAATGCATTTTATGGTATGTACCTTTATTTTATTTGTATATCCTGTTACAATGGATTCAGGACATGATTATGAATATTTCTGTCGGTTATTAAAAAAAAAATGCTGTTCGATATCTTTTGACCGCGTAGGTAATTACACTTTTATATACATGAAACAGCTGTATTTTTTAGGGTTCCGTACCCAGAGTGTAAAAGCGGGACCCTATTACTAAGACTTCGCTGTCTGTCCGTCCGTCTGTCTGTCACCAAGCTGTATCTCAAGAACCGCGATAGCTAGACAGTTGAAATATTCACAAATTATGTATTTCTGTTGCCGCTATACAAAAAATACTAAAAACAAAATAAAATAAATATTTAAGGGGGGCTCCTATACAACAAACGTGTTTTTTTTCCCAGTGTTTTTGCCTTGTGGTACGGAACCTTTCGTGTGCGAGTCCGACTCACACTTGGCCAGTTTTTTTTTTCTAAACGACGAAAAATTTTTACGCTAGGGTGTTTAGAATCATGTACTGAATTTATGGTTATAGTTTGCGCGTTGATGTACAGACACCAGCACATCACGCTACTACAATCTGTCAAATTTCTTTAAAAGATTTTCAACTTTATCGCTAAAGCGTAAGGTTCAAAGTTGATTGAGAAAATTTGACAGTTTCGGGTATCTTGATGTGCTGGCGTCTGTACTTGCACCCTGTATGTAGTCTATTTCTGATTTCTTTTTTATTACGGGATGCCTTAAAATTAAACTGTCTAGTTTTACCAACAAGTTTCTATTTACACGTGGACGCATCATCATCCGCGTATGTTAGCGCCAAGTGTCATGCTTCCTGTTTTGTGAACAATAAGGAAACCAAACAACAGATGATGTGAAACGTCATGACGACGCAGTTCATAGTATACCTCTGATGTTCATCACTGTCCAAACCACAGTGATCTTTATTCTCATTCTAATAAAGTTGCTGTTGGGTTGTTGGCACTGACAAGTTTGTCAAAACCATTGTGATCTTTATTCTCGTTACAATAAGGTTGCTGTTGTCAAAGGTAATATCACTGTGAACGGACTGTACCCCTTATAATCCCTGGTTGCAACGGCAACGCAGGTTCTTTTAGCGTGTGGACAAAATCTGAACTAACGTCGCCATCTTGTTTTGTCTATACTATGTCTGTAACAATTTCAAATATTTGACCCCCCTCAATGTTGCTCAGGCGCCAAAAGGTCCTAGAAGTACGCTACATCTAATTTTGTTCTTACATAAACAAATTATTATAGTAAATGCATGGTAGAGGATGTCTTTTGTCATGTCCTGTTATCAAATAGGTAGTCAATAAATCGCGTGCGCCCATCATTTAGGCATTCAGCAGCTGTATTACTAAATTGACTCAGTAGCCCAAGTCCTATTCTGTATAGGATCATCAACATAGTGAATTTACGACATCGTCAAAACTAAATCATTCTTCTTTCTTTGTTCAATTTTACTTTGTTGAGTAGGAAATTGCGAGTTATAATTTGGGGTGCATTATACAGTAGGTATATTAGCTTAGCGTTTAGCTTTGAAGTTCCGTGGCATACTTACTGGCTCGCCATGTTGTTTTTTTTTTTTTCAAAATGGCGGCCACGCATGTAACCTGTATAAATCGATAGCGGACATCAATGCAAACAAAAAACATAAGACCAAACCTCGTAGTGTCACGTTTCCGAGGTGTTGATCACGTGACAACTATATTTTTTTTACTTTAAGCAAGTTTAAGAAATATAGATGAAAATTTCATCACGTAATCAACTTTAAACGCTAATATCTCGGAAACGTGACTACGGGGTTTGGTTCTGTAATATTGCCTGTTTGCATTGAGATCAGCTATGGATTTATATAGGTTCTGAGTGGCCGCCATTTTGAAAAAAAAAATAACAAAATGGCGCGACAGTAGGTATGTATGGCAGGTTCCATAAAAAAATCTTCAATCCCCTTTAGATCCTGGTCATTTAGCTCCACTACTACCTTGTTGACTGGTTGTTCGTGCTCTATGGGTCGTGCCGATATTAGAGAAAAAGAAAGGCATCTTCAAATTCAAAGCAGTATAGAGAAGTGTCGCCTATCTCTAAGGTACTTCGGCGCTATTCTTAAGCTCTCACCCATCAAAACAAAGTCCGAATAAAAAATAATAACGACATCAATCGTCTTTGATTACGAAATGAGCTATGCTCCTACAATTCGTATACCTAGTTACAATGAGGGAGACTTTGTATAGTTAGAATGTCTTCTTCAAATTCCTATCCATCATTCGTCATCTAAGTGTCGGCGTTGAACTGTTTATTTTAGCCAGAATCACGACACGTATCCAATCATACGATGTTACATAGTAACAGATGGAGATGACCAGTTCACAGTGTTTATAAGTGTCAAATCGACCCACTCCCCCGATTGGCTCCCAATTCATGGCGCGAAACAAATAGTGTAATTATATCACAGCGTACCAATAGGATTGCGTAACGTTTGTCATAATGTCATACAATATCACGTGTTGGCTGCATTGCGAGATAGTATATATCGAAATCCGTTCAGTGGTTTAGGCGTGAAAAGGTAACATACAGACAGACAGACAGACAGAGTTACTTTCGAATTTATAATATTAGTATGGATTAGTAAGGATATGAAAGCAGCTACTCACTTCATGGTTGTCGGATCTGCTTTCAGCTTGATCTTATCGTTGCTGATGTACTGGATATTTTTGGTGATGTCTTGCGTGTGCGCCTTGCGGTCCAGCGCCACCATAGCGACTGGGGCGCAGGATAGCAGCGGACGGAATGACGCCTGTAAAGAAAGTTATTTTGAGACACATACCTAAGAAAGGTACATTCACGTTACAACACCCCTCTTCTTTTATAGGGCCAATCGAAAAAAAAAAAAAATTGGTGGAACAGAAATTTTGAATGTGAAAAGTTAAAATCACACATGAAACTTCCCTAATTCCTGTACCATAGGTACATTACATTCTGCATCACATAGCTGTCACGCGAAATGATTTTCAGGCGTTACGTGTCTAAAATGGGCACCCGTATTACGAAGTTCCGGGGCGAAAAAGGGATAATGCTATCGAGTATCGGTCATGTAATAGCTCTGCTCTTCATCATGTTCATTACAGATTCGATTACAAAATGGTTATCATGCAAAAATTACACTACAACATAAAGACGGGAAATTCGGACTCAAAAAGCCGTACTGGCATACAACAAACAATGATAATGTGAAACCACAATTTGTTTTGTATAGGGAAGGGATCGTTCAATAAACCGCAAAATAAAGACGCAGTTTCATGAATTAATTAATGACTCAACTTTTAAGGAAAAATAGGTAAGTAAATAAAAGAAATCATGAATGAATTTTTGGTATCGCATTATTTTCTAAATGGTACTAGATGTGGCTTATACGTAAATGGACACGTGAAAGAATAATGCCTAAAATACGCTTTATTCAGTATTCTTTTAGAAACGTTCGCGATATGAAGCCTTCCCCGAAAAGTATCATAACAAACAGTCTGAAGGCAGTTTTGTATAATATACGTAATGTAGTACCTACTTATAATGTATGTCAGAAATCTTACATTCTAGGTTTTTGGGAGACCCAGACATATGGGCAAAAAATAGTCGTCAGATGTCGTGGGACACCCGAAGTTGGCGAGAGCTAGACCTAAAAGCGTCATCACGGTCAAAATGTCACACTTTTTCGGTCCATCTCTCATTCGCCAAGTGTACAGAGTATTAAGCCCGGTTTCCACCGCGAGCGGAACGGACCCATGAATGACTCGCAAACGCAACTGCATACTTGTATGTAAGTATGAAATTGACTGTTAACTGTTAATAGTTAACTGCATGCTTGTATTTCCACTGTTGAAGGAAATACAAGTATGTAGTTTGCGTTTGCAAGTTTAACGAAGTCATTAATGGGTCCGTTCCGCTCGCGGTGGAAACCGGGCTTTTTTTTTTTTTTTTGGATGGGAAATCATCAAATGACCCCTCCCGCTCTGGGTGGAGCGGAAGGGAGTGTCAGACTCTTACTGACTAAAACCCACCCGTGTTCCTTCCTTAGCCCTTTATGTTCCGGGCCAGCGGTAACCCTTTCGGACAATCCCGCTGACCCGGCAGGCTTCGGCCCTATGGGGCCCCTCCTCGATGCTGACATCTCTTTGAGGCGCGCGTGGAACACGTACGCGCCGTCCGGCACGGGCCTGGTCCTGATCGGACGGTGAGCTACCCATTACTCTCCGCCCGCAGGCCCGCGCCTACGGTGGCCGGGAGTCGTCGCGCGGCTCCCGACGCCCGGAGCGTCTCCCGCGGCGGCTGGGACGGGAGGCTCTCTCCCTGAGCCGTCCCGCCACCTCCTTCGCTAGCATGACTGCTTCGCAGAAGGAGGTGACTGCCTCCCACTCCCTCTCGCTCCGGACCATGGCTTGCACCAGGGCCGGGCGCGAGAGGTCGCCGCCGCTGCCGATCGCCTCTACGAGGACACGGCGGTGCTCCGCCCAAGCGGGGCAGACCTCCACCGTGTGCTCCACCGTGTCCTCTGGGCGATCCTGGCAATGGTGACACCCGGGCGTTTCCTCCCGCCTGATGATGTGCAGGAACCTCCCGAAACTTCCGTGTCCGGTGAGGACCTGCGTCAGGCGGTAGGTGAGGGCGCCGTGGCGCCTCTCTAGCCACTCCTCAAAGAGGGGTCGTATCGCCGCTATCGCGGCGTGCCCTGCGCTGGGTTGCGACAGTCGTTCCTTCCATGTCGCCATGAGATCGCGCCGGAGCTCAGTCCGCTCCGCAGCGATTTGCCGCGGAAGCGGAACTTCCCCCCGGCTTAGTGCCTCCGCGCGCCACTCATACACGCGCGCGAGGACTATCGCCTCCAGATCCCATGGCGGCAGTCCGGCAATGAGGCTTGCCGCCTCGCCAGAGATCGTGCGGTAGCCCCGGATAAGCCTTATGGCTACCACCTTCTGGGGCGCGTTCAGGTAGTGGGCGGCTCGCCGCCGCAGTGAACGCGCCCACACCGGGGCCCCGTATAGGGCCATGGACCGCACGACCCCCGCGTAAAGCCTCCGGCAGGAGGCGTTTGGCCCCCTCAGGTTGGGCAAGAGCCGCTTGAAGGCGGCCCCGGCCCGTTCCAGTTTGGGGGCCAAACGTCGGAAATGCTCGACGAAGTTCCACCGGCTGTCGAGGACGAGACCCAGGTACCTCATCGTTGTCTCGACGCCGATGTGAACCCCTCCTACCGTTAGTTGGGATCCCGATGGTGGCGCGTTCCGGGGCCCATGAAACGACATGGCCTCGGACTTGTGCAATGCCACCTCGAGACCCAACTGCCGGATCCTCTCCACGACTATCGCAACCCCGCGTGTCATCGCGTCGGCCGCCGCCTGATGCGACCTCCCCTGCGCCAGGACCAGCGTGTCGTCAGCGTAGCA
Source organism: Oligia latruncula (assembly GCA_948474745.1). NCBI lineage: Eukaryota > Metazoa > Arthropoda > Insecta > Lepidoptera > Noctuidae > Oligia > Oligia latruncula. The sequence continues at coordinate 13,600,503 of OX419700.1, forward strand.
AACCACGCTGACGCCATCAGGGAGGTCGGCCCGCAGCACCCAGTCGTAGCCGATGTCCCACAGGAACGGCCCCACGACCGATCCCTGTGGGACACCGCACGACATCTCTCGCCGGTTCCACTCCCCATCGCGACCGGGGTAGCTGACGGCTCTGTCCGTCAGATACGCCTCGACTATTCGACGGAGGTAGGGCGGCACCCGGTGATACCGGAGTGCCTCCACAATGCAGCTCCAGGGCAGGGTGTTGAACGCGTTGGCGATGTCGAGTGACACCGCCACGACGACCCCACCCTGGGACACCGCGTCCCCCGTCGTGAGGGCTCTCACGCGCATGATGGCGTCCACCGTCGGGCGCCCCTTGCGGAAACCAAACTGGCTGTCCGCAAGATCCGGCCCCGTCCTCACGAGGTGCCCGACGAGGCGGCCCACAATCACTCTCTCAAAGAGCTTGCCGACCTCGTCGAGCAGCACGATGGGCCGGTATGCGGACGGAGTGGAAACCGGGCTTAACGTGCGATAAGGAACTTATTGTACGAAAAGAATTTATGAGAAGCGCGATGTGAATCGCATGGCCTAGATAAAGTGATATTCTATCAGCGATAACGACGATGGAAAAGTGAAAACAGAGAGGAGGCCCGTGTCCCAGCAGTGGAAACATTATAGGCTGATTATGTAAAGGTCTAGTTTCTATGAAAGTTCGTATTTTTTGCCTCAGGTCGTGCACATGGCTTGTATTACCAATAATGTATGTACCAGTGAAGGTAATTGATGACGTAACTGGCAATAGTGCAAAACTATCGAGTTCAGGTTCAATGTTAGTCGAGTCAACGGCTCGCCTAAGAGCGAGATGGAGGATAAAAAAGTTAGGCACTTAGGCCATACGTACACTGGAAATTATATAATCGTTACTAATAATAGCTTATTATGTGTTGTTAACTTTTAATCTGTTGTAACAGGTGCGGATGGAGTCAAAGTCCAGTTAACACCTTTGAATGTTACCTGTAAACGTTTTGAAATGGATAAAAAGTGCTCGTTTTAAGTTCTTACTTTATGATATTGATTGGCAAACCAGTTGCTTCTAACTGATGATTGTTAGTGCAGCCCAAGGACATCTGCAATAGGCCTATAGACCGTATTTTGGTCATGGCGGCCAATCTCAAAAGAGACTAGCCTTCGGCGTGGGAGATATAGTGCACAAGTGTGCGCAGACACAGGTGCACTCTCTCTTCCCTGACTCTCATAGTCCGATGGGACGGCACGGTGCGGTGACCTATACAGCTGTACATGTCCGGACGAGTTTATTCACAAACGAATTTTTTGTTCGAGCTGCTAAAACTTACTTTAGCATTGAAAGAATTTTGGTCTTTTTTTCGTGTCGATAGTAATCTTTCTCGTTGTACCTATTTATTTTTATACATATACAACGTGTAACGTTAAATGCGCAAAACCTCTTAAGAGGTCATTGTACTCATCATTATGAACAACTTTTACTATGCAAACTTGAAATCGCAAAAAAAAACAGCTGTTTAGTACAGACACCACCAGCACATCAAGCTACCCGAAACTGTAAAATTTTCCCAATCAACTTTGAATGTTATGCTCTACCGATAAAGTTGAAAATCTATTAAATAAATTTGACAGATTGTAGTAGCTTGATGTGTTGGCGTCTGTAAATTTTGAAGAGTTATGCGAGCATAAATGTAGGGAACAACTGATTTTTTTTTCTCGTAATTTCAGCTTGGGTCTCATAGTAAAAGTTGTTCATAATGATGAGTACAATGACCCCATAAGAGGTTCTGCGCATTAAAACGTTACACCTTGTATGATATAGTTTGAGTCTAGGTGGCCACGTTAATTGTGGCATTAGTGGCATTTTTAGGTAATTCCAGGTGCAGGTAAACGGGCACTTAGGACACTTCAGCAAGTGGGGCATGGTCTGATCAGATAATTTTGATGTACAGACGAACACTAGGTCAATGTTCCACTTGGCAATATTATGCGGAAATGAACGCCAGCTCTGTCATTGCGTAGTAGGCGCACCAGAAATGGTTTCACTTGTAACATTGCAATAGAGGAATTAAATACATATAATATGTGGACAAAGGCATCAGTTATTAGTTCAGCATCGTAATTGCGTAACACTATCAATAACAATCTGAATCATTTTGTAGGATGTTGCTAATCCATTGCTTCTTAAGTTCGAAAAATGTTGGACACATTTTTCGAACATATGAAGCAATGGATCTCAACAACGTAGATAAAGCAATGAATGTTGTTGAACTGTCAAAATGAAACACATTGCTACTGATAGTGTGTTACCATAGATATATTATTTTACATTTCTATGTGTGTTACGCAATTACCCTGCTGGTTTAAATCTCGTTTCTTCGTTGCTAAACAGCATTTACTTATAACCTGTAGTACAACATTTTTTGGTTGAACAACTTGCAAAGTCGAAAAAGGTCGAAATGATCCGAAAAATTATATTTTACAATGTGTGGCTTAGAAATGCAACATTAACCAAGGTTTTGTGGCTTCGGTCCAGGATCAAGGCATTAACTGAATATTGTAATACGTCGTTTAAAACGATGAAGAAATAGCTAGCAAATAGCATTGCCATGCCATAATTATCTTGCTAGCTGGAAGAATCAGTAGCAGTACTACTAGCAGTCCAGAAGTGAACGATGATTTTATTTATTTCAACCAAAGAGATTTAAGATAGGTATGTCTTTGATTTCAACGCAAAGAATTTAAGAAATCCTAATAGGCCAGCTTGCACCATAAATCATTAAATATTTCCATTTAGAGCTAAACGATTTCAATATATCGTTGTATAATATCTGACAAGCGCTTGAAGACGACGGAAAATAAAATGTTTTAAATGCGTTTAGGGCTAATCCCATTTTGGGCTGATTTTACCAATGTCAAATATCTTTTATCCGTGGAATAAAATTGACGTCTGACAGTTCTAGTATGGAAAAAATACCAATAATTGGTCTTTTGGTCGATTTTGATTTTTTGGCAGTTTGGCAAAGGCTAATTATTGGCCTTCCAAAGACCAATTAGCCTTTCAACCGTCGATATATTCTCAGGATAAGACTTATTCTAGGTATAAAAGTTTGGTGGAGTTCGCCCTTAGTGATTTGAGGTGCAAGTCTACTGAAGTAGGCACACTGGATTCTGAAGACCAATTACGCTAAAATAAATGTCCCTGACGGGTTGATAATTTCGCCACTTGTCCTCATGTCAGGATGGCCGAGCGGTCTAAGGCGCCATACTCAAGGTTCCCTTGCTCACTAAACGTGAGTGCGAGTTGTTCTGCAGCCTAATTTTTTACATTATATTTTCAGTAAAAAAAAAACGGTGTCTGTGGAAATCAGATATAACCTTACGTTTATTGATACTGATGTCTTATCAACGGAATAAATCAATTGGTGATAGTTATCTTTCATACGATACATTATTCTATTTTAAACATATTACGATTGTTTGCAAATTCTGTCTGGGCTACATTGTTGGACAATTTTTTTTTTTTCAATAGCGAAATTTGGTATTCTATTATGGGCTATCCGAATTAAATCTGGCCAGTAATGTCCAGTAGCGAAGGGTTTCTCATAGCAATATCTCTTATTCAAGGAATGCTAGAATCCGGACAAATGTATTGTGATTTGTCTTGCGTTGCGCGGGAGTCGATTCAGACGATCATACTTTCTCAATGCAACTGGGCGTAACAGCTTGTTATATTATCATGTCTTCGTTTTGTATGTCATCTTTCTATATCTTTATGAGTTTTTTTGTTTATTTCAAAGACGCGAATCTCTGGAAGTACCAGTCAAAGAAAAATCATTTTTCGTTTTGATAGCTCAATTCTAATCTAACCGAACATCACGTTAGGACTTTTAAGAGCCGAGCAAAAACAAAAAAAGTCAGAAATAGCGCTAATCGAAAACGAAGTAATAGCGCGGGCTGGCGCGTGGTGATGTGACGGGGTAGGTCGGGGGAACAAGTCACGCGGACTAAAGGCTCCTACGAACAGGCGCGACACGCGATATAATCGCGCGCGACAAAAAGGCACCGCTCGTTGGCATTTCATCACCACTACTCTAAAAACAGTGAAGGAAAACATCGTGAGGAAACCGACATAACATCATCATCGGCTTCCAGTCTAACCAGATGCCGCTGAATACCAGTATTTTGCATGGAGCGACTGCCTATCTGACCTTCACAACCCAGTTACTGGGTAATACGATACCCCCTTGGTAAGATTGGTTGTCAGACTTTCGGGCTTCTGACTACCCGTAACGACTGCCAACGATCCGCGAATGACAGCCAGGACCAACGGTTTAACGTGCTTTCCGAGGCACGGAGGGGTCTCGTTATGTAAAGATCCCATCCCCAGACCAACCGCGGCAAGCGTAGCTTAACCTGATCGATCGAGCTGTGCGGCTGTTATTATTTAGCCACGGGCCCCTCATAAACCGACATAACCTAGAACCTAAAATTCAAAGACATGTGACAACTACCAAACGCACTGCGCCCGCGTGGTAGATTACAGCCCACTCCCTCTCGAAGATAGGAGGCCTGCGTCCTTACAGAGGCAGATTATGCAGTAGGTACAGTAGGTATAAGATCATATATCTACTATATAAAAATAAGTCGGGTTTTCCTTCCTGACGCTATAACTCCAGAACGCACGAACCAATTTCCACGGTTTTGCATTCGTTGGAAAGGTCTCGGGCTCCGTGAGGTTTATAGGTAGGAGTTGGGTAGGAGTAGTGTAGGAGTAGGGTAGGAGTTGGGTAGGAGTAGTGTAGGAGTAGGGTAGGAGTAGGTTAGGAGTAGGGTAGAAGTAGGGTAGGAGTAGTGTAGGAGTAGGGTAGGAGTAGGGTAGGAGTAGTGTAGGAGTAGGGTAGGAGTAGTGTAGGAGTAGTGTAGGAGTAGGGTAGGGGTAGGGTAGGACACCATGCGAACGATAGCGCCGGGCAGCTAGAAATAATTTATATGGCAAAACAACATTTGCCGGATAGTGCTAGTAAGATATAAATATTTACTTATTGCGTTGCCAAATGAATGCCTATAATAAAAACCTGCATCGTGTCTTATCTTATCTAAACGAAATAGACGTGCATAATCTTTTAAATGCGTGTTACCCACGTGTCACACGTGTGACGCAGTGTCCACACACTACCTAAGTCAGTCATTCACGAAAAGCGTGCCACTGTGATGTAGAACAGCTCATCGGCAGTTTTTACCGACTTCAAAAAAAGGAGGTTATCAATTCGATACGTATGTATGTAATATTATTGGATTTGCATTATATTCACATATGATGATCTATTAGGGCTTCCAAACAAATATACAAAATTTCATAGACGTATGTATGTATGTATGTATGTATGTTTGTCCACGCATATCTCTGGAACTATTAATCGGATCGTGACCATTTTTTTTTCATTGGCTTACATTTTTTTCAACTTAGGGAACAGTGCAAGTTTCATCAAGATCGATTCAGTAATTTTCAAGATATGGACTAATACGTGTAAGTGTGACGGCCTGGCTTATTGATAAGAGCTACGGGTGTAGTGTCAAAGGGAAAACATCTCAAAACCTTGGTCAAATACTATTGCAAAAACTAAAAATTACGAAATAAAAAGTAATTTAAAAAAATTAAACCGACTTCAAAAAGAAATTAACTCAAAATTATGAAATAACTTTAATTTCAGAAGTCGGTGGCATAAAACTAAAATACAGATCCCAAGACACCGACTTCCGAAATTAAAGTTATTTCATAATTTTGAGTTAATTTCTTTTTGAAGTCGGTTTAATTTTTTTAAATTACTTTTTTTTTTTTAAGATTCAGAACATCATATCTGCTAAAATTAGTCGTGTGGATTCACATGCATGCCTGTACTACAACATCCAAGTCTTTCTTCTATAATTTGAAACAATTGATTTATTCACAAGTGTATTTCATCCGTCTTGTGTTTAAAACTATTTGCTTTCCTTGCATGGTTATTCTGGCCTTACAACTGAAATCGTTCGCTGAGCGATACCAGTCTATCATTAATTCATTACATATGAAGAACCATATATCGGTATACACCCGAGCCTCTATATATTAGTTCTCATTAACAATCGTTTACAAGCAACAATGAAGGCATCATCTGAACAGCGCGTGCCGACTGATTGGCTCGTTCAATACAAATGATGATAACTCTGTAATATCGGTAGATTCCACGCGACTGTCGAGAACAACTACTGATTGTTTTCAATCATTCGTTCGGGATAATACTTCCTTATTTCTACAGAATCTTGAATAAGGATGATTGATGCTATCAAAGAAAATTTGTTTGAGTTATTTAGAATCGCCAAAGATTGGGTCCCGACATCGTGAAGCTGGCGGGACGGGCTTGACACCTACGGAAAGAGGGAGGTCATAGCCGTGCAGTTGGACAGTATAGGCTGGTTAGATTAGATTTAGAATCATGTGGGAACAACGTGATCTTCAAAAGATGGTTTGGAAAAATGATGTTGGCTACTGCAGTCAATAGCAGGCAGCGGGATTATGAGGACGGATGAAACGCGTGTAACTAAAAGAGTGATGAATACCTATAAATGGTGATGGGTGGCGAGGGTGAGGAAGAACAAAGAAAAGGTGGATGGATGGTTGATACGAAAGAAAAAGGAGTAAAGACGATGATTAGTACTGATCTGCCTAGCCTTTTCCCAACAATGTTGGGGACGGCTTCCTAAAATACTACCAGTATTTTACATAGAGCGACGGCCTATCTGACCTCCACAACCCAGTCATTGGGTAACACGATACTCCTGGGTAAGACTGGTTGTCAGACTTTCGGGCTTCTGAGTACCCGTACCCGTTACTAAACATAATTATTCAGTTATTTCGGACAAACGAAATAAACTCAAATGATTGAAATTTCCGAGCATAAGGCACGAGCCGCACGAGTACGAGAAGCCACGCATGATATCTGGTATTGTTGATCGAAGATGATATCAAAGTGGCGCCACATCGCCATGTCAACACGTAAAATGCATTTAACGTATGAAATACAGTCCATCGGAATACGCATATTGCTGTAAAGCCTGTAATCTTGAAATGGCGTTTTATTAAACCATAACCTTCACAACACAATCCCTACTAACCCATATTTCATAATACACATCGTAAAACACAATGCACTTCATCGTCGTCGTGTGGAAGTGCACTGCACAGCCACGTGACGATGACGTCATCGGAGTAGTTGCCAAGTAAGTGCACATTAACTTATCTATTCGTGCCACGCGGACGTATCACCTTATCACTATGAGATGCGTTTACGGCTTCTACGTCGTCTTGTGGTCTAGAGGGACTTCAGTTCTTTATAAAAGATATTTAGACGGATCTTTACCTGCACCCTGCCTGAGTAACAACACTTTCAATCACATCATTTACGTAACTCACTTTCATATCGCTGCATTATGCTGAGATAGGAGCTTTTTTGGCCTCGCACAGAATTTTTTTTTGGTTGTTTTGAATGAAACTTTGTTAGCTCTAAATTATTCTTTTTACTAAGTATTTGTATTTCCTGTGTCATCTGCCTAGCCTTTTCCCAACTATGTTGGGGTCGGCTTCCAGTCTAACCGGATGCAGCTGAATACCAGTATTTTACATGGAGCGACTGCCTATCTGACCTCCACAACCTAGTTACTGGGTAATACGATACCCCTTGGTAAGACTGGTAGTCAGACTTTCGGGCTTCTGACTAATCGTAACGACTGTCAAAGATCCACGAATGACAGCCGGGACCAACGGCTTAACGTGCTTTCCGAGGCACAGAGGGGTCACGGTATGTAAACATAGTCACCCATCCACAGACCAACCGACCGCAGCAAGCGTAGTTTAACCTGATCGATCGACCTGTGCGGCTGTTATTATTTAGCCACGGGCCCCTTGTATTATTTTGCCCCTTGTATAATTTGTATTTCCTGTGTGTCCCAAACAAAATATTTTTCTTTCTTTTATCACAATCTTTATGATTTTGAAGGATATTGCTACTCCATTGCTGCATAAATGTTCGAAAAACTTGTCTGCTCAACAACGTAAATAACGCAATGAATGTTGTTGAACTGTCAAAATGAAAGCCATTGCTAATGTTGGTGTGTTACGTAGCTACCCCGCATCCCAAGGAAAGCCAAAAACATTATGACTGCTTCAAAAAGAAGGCAGAAGTGTAGGTAAGTCCTGTACAGTATGTAGATCACTTTGACCAAAGAGAATATAGTCTTTGACTTTGACCTTGATCTGACCTAGCGCAGTACGGACTTTCAATGTAAAAGTTGATAAAAAAAACTTTTCACTTTCGATAAAAAAAAATTGTATCTTGCACTAATGTTAAGAGGATATTTTATTTAATACATGAAAGAGTATTTCATGATAAAAAAAAGAAAAAATAAATAAAGAGCTTGTCAAAAAAAAAAATTTAAAGGTTTCCCCGAAGAATTTCCCCAAAAATTAAAAAAAATATTAAAATCTCCTAAACTATTAAAAATCGCGGAACACACGGGGTATTTTCAGATATCCCTAGTTATGAGGAATATATTTTTTTTTATTGACGTCATTTTTTGGACCACGTACTTATATTTTTAATAGTTTTTATATCATTGTTCCTCTCAACCAAAGCACCTGCTATCTAATCTCTTCACCACCCTTGGTTGAGTGATAGAGAATGCCTAGTCCGCTTTTGTACCTTTTTGTGTGCGAAGTTTAAATAAATAAAAATATTAGTACTCCTTTGGGTTGCCTTTAGGTTGCCCTTAACTGTTAAAAAGGAGACAAACTAGCTTATTTTTAGCCTCGGATTTGCAGTGTTTGTTTCCGAACGTTTGACACGATGCTTCGGGTCCAAAGTCCAATGTACTTATGTAAATAAGGTCGTTTGTTCTTTTATCACGCCAATCGAGCATGCATACTTATTGCCCATTAATCTAATAACAATGGTTAGTTTTTGAATCCAGTTGATGATCATGTCAAAATTGGATTCACACTTTTACGTATTTGATTTCGACTTGAATTACGCATTCGACTTGTTAAAATTAATACCCCAGTGTTGTTTTGCAATGCTTTCAGACTTTAGAAAAGATTTAAGGGGCCCGTTTTCTTAACGCAATAATCTGCAATATCTCTCCCTTTAACAAAATAGTACAGAAAATACTCAATTTTGAGAGATCGGGGTTCCCTCAGCGATGTATATTTGGGCCGCGTATTTGGTGAAAGTCCTGTTGTAACAACGGAAATTACACTACTTTTGCAGTTAAAACTCATCATCTGCCTAACCTTTTCCAAACTTTGTTGTATTCGTTGGGTTGGGTTTCCCAAATTAGTAGAAACTGTGCCGATGCAGTTTCAACTAATTACAGATTTATAAGAAAATGACGAATAGAACTGCGGTATAGAGGATGAAGCAAATATTCGCAAAGATTCAGTATGTTTGATGAATGTTTTGTAGTACAATTTCTATGTAGGTATGTACAACACCATAACAAAGAGATTTCTAGAGCGGAGTCATGTGTAAGTTAAGTAGCGTTCGTTTATGTTATAGAAGTAGTGACTGTGCATGAAATAGTACTTACAAATTTTCCATTCCTTAATCCAACTTTGCCGTGGTTCACTGCTACCGACACTGCATTCTTTAAGGCGCTCATTTTACCTGCAAATAATAAAAACATTGTCAATAGAAAAGTCAGGAGTCAGGACAATGATGAGAATAAAGGAAATTATAGAATGTTTCAAATAGGGCACATACACCTGCTTAATAATTTCACAATCCAGCTAAAGCAGATTTTTAAAGCTGTTAAAATAATCCGAAGCACTCTTCCAAAGATGCTCGTTGACTATAAGCATTCGTTTGACTGACAAAACAAAATCCCTCTCGTGACTATAATAATTTATAACAATTTTGAGTAATCGGCCATTTACTGTGCATCCGATGGTATTTTTGTCCAGAAGGTCTTATAATCGCAATTGACATTAGCTACATGCAATAGTAAACATAACCAAATTATTCAATACATTAGGCCAAGATGCGAAGAGTCGAACTTAGACCATATTATGTATCATCCAGCATTTATCTCAATATCTTTTCTCGCGGTGTAGCATACATCCAAAATGATTAAAGTGTAAGGTGATGGTTAGACGCCATGGTAAAGTTCTATAGCCATAACCAGGAAATGCAGACCTTTTTCTATCGTCTTATAGCGTTACGATTTCGTCACTACTAAATTTTTGTTCGCACAAATGGGTGTTTCAAATATCAAAGAAAACAACGTTGAAGTATTAATCAAAATCTGACGATTACTCTGTTGCTTGTATTCGACGTAACAATCATTTTGACACAAGTGTCCAATCATTGCCTTATTATTGTTATACGTAACGTCTACGCGGTTTGGAGATCAGGGTCGTGGGTTCGATACCCTCTCCGGCCAACTAGATCGAATGCTACATGTCTTAGACTTCGTTCAGTAGCGCTCTGCAAGGCCGACTGCATTCAACTGCCTACTTACAAAAACGGATAAACTGTCTGACTGACATTTACGATCAACTCGCAGCCTAACTTTTAGGCTAGTTTAGGCCAAAAGGTATACAGCATCATATTGTAGTCTTTGGTTACATGCTCTGTGTTTAGGCCCTAAACCAAAGGCGTTAGAATCTAGTTTTGTTTACAGTAGATACCTTTTATAGCGTAGAAAACCACGAAGGAAAGAGTTTTGGGCATTCCACCGCAAATGGGAAAAATAGAAGCCGAAAGTTCAAAATGGGAAATAAAAAAAACGAATTCCAAACGGATGAAGGCGAAGACAAACGTTGGGGCATATAGTCAAGCCGTCCAGTAAATGCGCGTTCCAACAATCCGTGTCGTCTGCGAGTCGATCGACGCGTAGTGCGTTCTCCTGAATTTTGAAGCTAGTCACATATAATTTTGACTTCGAAAGTAAAACTTCAAGCAGTATTGGATGCAAATATAAGTCAAGCATTTTGACTGCAAGCAATGATAATGTATTTGGCTGTTTTTGCGAGACGGAGTTCCGTCTCGCAAACTTTAACAGCCAAATACTACAGAAAACGCGCAGTTGCGCGACATACACCACAAAGGTTAAGGAAAACCGGTATGATCAGCTACTCAGCTACCCAGCTACCCAGCTCCCAAACCCCGTGTCTTCTTGCCGGTGCCTGCTGCTGCAGCGGACGTTACGGTGGGTGACACAAACCCGGATATACAAATGCACTTGAAGGATGTTGGACGGAAGTTCACAAGCGCCCTCGGCATTCGCTTGGCAATCAAACTGCCTAGCTTTTTCCCAATTATGCTTGGGTCGGCTTCCAGTCTAACCAGATGCAGCTGAATAGCAGTATTTTACGTGGACCGACCCAGTTACTGGGTAATACGATACCCCTTGGTAAGACTGGTTGTCAGGCTTTCGAGCTTGTGACGAACCGTAACGACTGTCAAAGATCCAGGAATGACAGCCGGGACGGGACCAAAACCAATAGGTATATATTTAGAGAATTATAATCATTAGAATCATTAATACATCTGTCTACGTTAGACTTCTACCATAAGCACTTTTCCTTATGAGATTGGTTCCTATGGTACAAATCTAACTTAGAAAGATGTAATTAATGATTCTAATTATTGTAATTCTCTAAATATGTACCTGTAATTGTCGCGGATCATATTTTGATCAAGATACAACCTGACACTGACCTGCAAATTGCAAAAAACGTAAGAAACGACTACCCTTTCACCTTAACAAAACTTCATAAGAAAGACACAACTGCATAGTCATTTAATTGAAATAGGTGAGCATTTTATTCCTTTTGTAATTACAAAATAATGGTTTCATAGTTTGAAACAATAAGTCTTACATGACACATTGACTTCTGATCCCTGGCGCCAACTTTATCACAGTTACATACATAGGTACTCTTGATTATAAAATGTTAATTAGTCATTGGTTGTTCTATTCGTTAGGCACGGGTAAAGTGTGTTATTGTAAATAATTGTTCTGTTCTATTTTTTTTTTTAAAGGGTGAAGTTCTGTGAATGAAAAAATATGCAGTGTTCATAATCTCAGATAATGTATGTACATTCTGTCACCACATGATCGCCACTAAATCAGTGATCTACTTAGTGAAATGTATTCTAAGCTGATTTTTGTTGCAATGAAATTTGCATTCAGTTTATTGTTCCATTACTTGAAAAATATCTCAAATTCTTCATTCAAATATAGATAATTGTACAAACTATTTTTTTTCTGAATGAAAAAATATGTAGACCATAGGGTTTATTTCAAATGATGTGTGATACTTATTTATTAAATTTTAGAATGTATTGAAATAACAAGGACTTTGTGAGACAGGTGCATCCTAGTGTGGAGTTCATAAGCAAAATGCTTCCTTTTTAAGGTTCCATACCCAATGGGTAAAAACGGGACCCTATTACTAAGACTCCACTGTCCGTCTGTCTGTCTGTCACCAGGCTGTATCTCATGAACCGTGATAGCTAGACAGTTGAAATTTTTACAGATGATGTATTTCTGTTGCCTCTATAACAACAAATACTAAAAACAATAAAATAAATATTAAGGGGGGCTCCCATACAACCAACGTGTTTTTTTCGGCGTTTTTGCCTTGTGGTACAGAACCCTTCGTGTGCGAATCCGACTTGCACTTGGCCAGTTTATCATTTATCATTTATCATTTAATTACCCGACTACGGCGAAGCAAAAAGGAGGGTTATGATTTTGACCGGTATGCGGTATGATGTATGTATGTATGTTCACCTGTTCCCTCATAACTTCAAAAGTACTTATAATAATTTGACAAATGAGGTATTGTTAGAAATGTCTTGACCGTCCGCTGGTTACAGGCTATGACATCACACTAAATTCAATATGGCACCTTCTAGAGGACATAAAAGTAGTGAATTTAAAAATAAATATTTTGGGATGGTGCTTTGTTGGGTATCTAATGAAAGGGCTAATTTAGCACATTCCAAAAATATAAATAAAGCCCCAAAATAATAAAAAAAATAAATAAAAAATAAGTTTACTTTCTTGTTTCATCCTTTTCAGTAGTCGTCGGGTTTTAGTTTTTAAACTTATTTGTTCTAATAAAAACCTAAAGAGTAAAGTTTTAAAAATGGAATAGTTTTTCTTTATGGCCAACAGCAAGGCTGTTGTTCTTCCTTGTTATTCTTGTTATACTCAAGTGTTCCCGGAATAAATATTTATGTTTTGTGATGGAATTGGCCCAATTTCAGATAAATTAGTTATGAATATAAATGATGTACTTTAGAAAATTACCAGCTAGTAGCAACATTGTAGAGAAATAGTGATGCCAAACATGTAACTATCCAGTGTTTATTATTAGTTTCAAGGTTATCACTAATTTACTCTATTATAGATCATGTATCCAGATAGCAGCTATCTAAATGGAGAGTATTTGTTTATTTCCGCTGAACATAACTCATAAACTCATTATTTTCAGCTTTTTTCTATTTTTTTCTAAGAGTACAATAACAACTTCGAGTGTGTATCAGATACATAATTATGCACATTATTGTGTTTTTTATTTATAGTTACAGTCACAGTGACTATCGATATGATAATTTAGATTAAATGTATTATGATGGGACGGTTTATCTACCCGCTGTCGTAAATTATGACACAAATAAACTAATTTGAATAGATTTCTACATATAATGTATGACTGAAGCATCGGTGCCACATTAGTTATGATTTCCCTTCATGTCCGGCAAGTTCTAAAGTGCACAAAATTCCTACACCTAGTAACGACGAACAGTTACATTAATTAATCAGTAAATAAATAACTTACCGACTATAACTTAAACTTGGAAACGACAAAAATCAGAAAACAGTAACAGATTGAAACATAGGAGAACTAGTCGACACAACAGAGGTACCTATCACTACAAAAACTAAAATTTATTTTAGTAAAGCAACAATACACGCACTCACTGCGTGATTTGACTTGACGTGCCGTATTTGTTTGTGTAAGTGCGGACACTACAAAAATTTTAGTTATTTATTCAAATTTTAGAGGGTAACATTGCCTGATTACACTGCAAGTCTGCAACCTGTCTAAAACTGATAGCCGGATAGTCAGTCAGATTGATTAGAATGACGTCCAGTGGAAATAAAGCACAACGTTCAGAAATTATAACGTCTGAACTGGACGTGAGTTAAGAGATAAAATAATAATCATTTCCTTCGATAAAAGTTGCCCGAATGGACATTATCACAGACTACTTAGAGATACTACGTATGACATTATATTTCAAAACTATAACTGCATTGAATTATCTTGATTCACGTTCTTTCCAACTTTTTATGTAACATTTTAGTATTTCTGAACGATTTTCGAAACGACAATGTCAAAATCACATGGCATGGCATTGTTGTCATTCTGCGAATGTCAAAGTCGTGAATTCGTGTGAAGTGCGGTGTTGAATGTGGTTATTTACATGATAAATAAATAATACGCATTTTAATTATAAGAATATACACGTCCAAAGTTACCTAAAATGAATGAAAACGATGGAAAAGAGTTTGCAGAACTTGGTGTTAAGACATGGCTTATCAAGCAGTTATTTACTCTCGGTATGTGTCTGTATTTCATACTTATCAAATCAGTGTGATTACCACATTCTAAGACACAAATCCTTGACTGAATTGGTATCACCAATTCCCTGTAGCTCGTCTTGGTCTAATGTTTCTGATTCTCCTATTCTTTGTTGTTTACATCTGAGTTTAAACATTATTCTCGCTTGGGAAATTTACGAAACAATTTTTGATAAGGTTGAGATCATTCTATTTTTTTCAGGTATTAGAAGTCCAACACCTATCCAAAAAGGTTGTATATCTCGCATTTTAGCTGGCGAAGACTGTATTGGAGCAGCTAAGACAGGTTCAGGCAAAACATTTGCATTTGCACTCCCCATACTTCAACATTTGGCTGAGGACCCCTATGGGATCTTTGCCTTAGTGCTAACTCCAACACATGAGTTGGCTTATCAGGTAAATGAAAAAAACCTATTCTTCTTCTTAGTGTGTCAATGGAAATTTATATAGACTCGGCCCAGAATTCGGCTACTTGGCACCATCACGAGTGTCCATTAAAAAACCTATTAGTTTATGCACATATAAAATCTGACATCCTTATAATATATTTTTCTAAAAATCACACTTTATTTTAATTATTTTATCTAAAATTCTAATTAAATTAATTTATAATAATGTATAACAACAAATGGTGTTACAAAAGGCTTGAGGCTAGGTAAAAATTATGGAACCTGTTAGAGCAACATTTGTATCAAAAGCATCAGACATTTGATTCAATTTTGGATATAGAAGATTTTTTTTTACTATTTTTTTAAGGTAACTTAGTAATAAAACAGAAATTAAATAATGTTTATTTCTTTAAGACATTTTCCAGTCAATATTTCTATTGTTGTAATTTAATACTTTTGTAAACTTCTTTAATTCATCTTACAGATAGCAGACCAATTCAGCATCCTAGGTCAACCTCTTAAGCTTAGAGTATGCATCGTGACCGGAGGATCAGATCAATTAGAAGAGTCTCTGAAGCTTGCCAAACGTCCCCACATCATTGTTGCTATGCCAGGACGGTTAGCAGACCATATTACGGGATGTGACACTTTTAATTTGAAGAAGATCAAGTATTTGGTGCTGGATGAGGCTGACAGGTAAAATTATGGTGATTGTGAAGAGCAGTATGAAATAAAATACATCCTTGACAGGGATTCCTGTATAGAATAGTAATGATGAAATACCAAAATTACCAATATTTGGAATGGTAATACCAATATTACCAATAATTTAAATGATAATGTCAATATTACCAATAATTGGAATGATAATACCAATATTAGCAATGATTAAAATGATAATACTTACCAAAATTACCAATACTTAATTGAAATTATAATATGTACTAAAGTTACCCATTTGGATTGGGATTACCATATCAGAATGACCTATTTAAATGAAAATGCCTAATTTCCCATGCTTGATACTGTTTGATACACAATTCTTTTATTATTTACGAATACCACAAAAATAAGTGCATACTTACAAACATTATTTTTTATTTCAGACTTTTCAGTGAATCATTCCAAGATGACTTGGAGACTATATTCAATGCATTACCAGCTCAGAGACAGAACTTACTATTCTCCGCCACAATCACAGAAGATGTCAAGGGTTCCAAACTGCTTCCACTTAATAAAGATGTAAGTATTTTTTCTTTTTAATAACTTACGATTGATTTTATGCTATATTGCATACCAATTACCAACTGCAAGTCAGAAGCACCTACTCAATTTTTTCTTAATACGAATCTGTACTCTGTAACAGATAGCATAGGTTACAAGAGACCACAACGAATTCCCGGCATTCCAACCGTTTTTGACGCCGCGCAGGCGCTGCGTAAAGGTAGACGTGGTTTTATTGAAAATACGTTGCATTAACGGGACATTAGCGTTTGTCCTCACTGCGTATTATCGTTTGGCGAACGCCATCGCTGGTCCAATGCCAGATCCGAAGAAATCCTTACTTTTATCTAATAATAATATATTTAGGCACAAAAGTCTGTACTACACATGGGACTTACAAAGTATGCATTATTAACCACCTTCACCTGAGATACAGGTTTATCCTAGTTCAGGTAGATCCCATTATTATATACCTACCACTTTAGTATAAGGCTTAATATTGTAAATATGCATTATGTAATCAAAAAAAAAAAAAAAAAAAAAAAAAAAAAAAAAAATTAATTATATGGTGTACTCATGAATTGTTGGGTGAATTACCTGTGATAGCTACTTTCTTAAGGGAGGGTCTAACTATGCAAAGCTATGAGGTCTTTGCTTCATTATTGGTAAAGATACAAGTCTTGATTTTAACCAAAAACGGACTGTAAATTATAACAATCGGCCATAAACAGTGATGTGAAAATAACCCTATTGTTTCATCTCTTTCAGAAACTCATAACATGGACAGAGACAGATAGCCAGCTGACAGTAACTACTCTAGATCAGCGATACGTGGTGTGTCCCGCGTACGCACGCGACGTGTACCTAGTGCAGACGTTACGGAAGTACCGCGAGATTAAACCGAGCAGTCATATCATTGTGTTCACTGATACTAAGAAGTAAGTGATAAAATATTTGTATTGCTTTACCTTTTTATTAAAAATTAAAGTATTGCATCTACAGAATAGGATCGTGGCAAATAATAACAGCCGCATGGGTCCATTGAAGGTTAAGCTACGCTTGCCGCGATCGGTACTTGGATGGGTGACCATCCATCAATTACATATTTAGACTCCTCTGGTTAAGCCGTTGGTCCCACGTTAACAGTAATTACGGGTAGTCAGAAGCCCAACAGTTTGATAACCGGTCTTACCAAGGGGTATTAAGTTAACCAGTAACTGAGTTGTGGAGGTCAGACAGGAAGTGGCTCTATGTAAAATACTGGTATTCAGCATCCGCTTAGATTGCAAGCCGACCTCAACAAAAGCAGTTTTTTTTTTTGATAAAGTAGTACACGACGATTTTTTCACATTGATACGAACACCAAAATTGTCATCTGCTGTTACGTAAAAACATTAAACATACGCTAATGATTCTGTAGAAGTCAACAAGTTGGCAAAAAAGCGGACGTCCGACAGACACCTTTAAAATGTGGTCAATATTATTTCTTTTCTACAATAATTTGCCTCTCAGGCCGGGATTATAAATCTATTCAGACTGAAAGCTCTCTCATATCCGAATTTTATCGCCCAAGATATTGAATTAAAATAAAATGTCTAATGTGTGTAACTAGATATTTTTGACCGTTTCTTAATAGTGAACTTAAAATTGAAACACCTTTTTCTCCTACCAGAGAATGCCAAGTCCTATCAATGATGCTGAACGCTATATCCATGGACAACGTGTGCCTCCACGGCTTCATGAGGCAAAAAGAACGGGTATCCGCTCTCACACAGTTCCGGAGTAACCTCAAATGTACGTTGGTAGCCACCAATGTCGCTGCGAGGGGTTTGGATATACCTACGGTGGACTTAGTGGTCAATCACAAGCTGCCTTTGGAACCTAAGGAGTATATTCACAGGTAGAATATGATTTTTTTTTCTTGTTCATTTGTCTGTCGTCGGATCATAAGCGAATTCGTTCCATGACAAATGGCCTTGTGGTGGAGCAGCCAGTGCTGCGCCTCCCACTTATAGAAGGTGGTTCCTCTTTAGCCTTTTCACCACTACCGTCGGGTTTAACTGTTCAGTAACTAGTAGGTTTGGATGCAAGGTTAGGCGTGTAAGTTGTGCATATTGCGCGTGCGTGTTGTCTTTTGTACCGCTCGATTTCATAGTTTACTGATGGCATTTGTAGATAGTGGTATATTTCGTCGTTACCAGCAAACCAAGGTGGGTTTGCTATGGATCTTAGGATACCATTTCGGACTCTTTGTAGACAGAGTATGTTGATTTTTGTTTCGCCCCTCAATTGGATCCCGTAGGTCCATAATAGGATAATAGCTTAAGGACCGAGTTGTACATAGATGAGAAGTTTGGTGTCTACAGAGACGACAGTTTCTTCCTTTGAGCCAATACAGGTTGTGAAACTTGTGGGTGTACCAAACGCTCTGCCCATATTGGTCTGTTGTTCTTTTGTACGAAAGAAGAACTTCTGTTAGTTGTTCAAGCCCCTAGACATAATAAATGATTATTAAACTTGTCTCATCTCAGGGTTGGCCGAACAGCGAGAGCTGGCAGGAGCGGTTTGGCGATTTCCATAATCACGCCCTACGACATACTGCGGCTCGGCGAGATAGAAGAGGCGATCAATACTAAACTTACTGAGTATAAGATTGATGGTGAGTTCTATTTGGGTTCCTACTTTTAGCTGAAAAGACAAACGATCGCATTATAAAACCAGGTTTAACTTTATTCGGACCTGTTTTTTTTACTCTACTATTAATTTCTACTAAAAACAAAGTTCTCGAGTTTAAGAGAGTGAACTATCATTTCTAAAGTCGATATGCCATATAAACGATATAAACGGCCGCGTACTTTACTATCCTTGGGTATTTAGCTGCATCCGGTTATTTCCTAACATAGTTGGAAGAAGGCTAGGAAAATAACCACAGAGCAAATAATACAGTTTGGCTATCATGTTCCCAGATGATGAAGCAGTAAAAATCTTCACGACCGTCAGCGTGACGCGTCGTGAGCAGGAAGCTCAATTGGATAACGAGGAGTTTGAACAGAGAAAGAAGAACTACCGCGTCAAGCGGTGGATACAGGCTGGAGTGGATCCTGATATGATGGAACAAGGGTGAGGAACTACCATTTTCAACTGAATAAGAATATTTTGGCGCGTGGCAAAAGAACCTTGTATAGATCCGAAACTAACTTATCCGCCATCTTGTTTTTCTTTACATTTTCACAAATGTTTACCAACAACGCCCGCCTGTCAATGTCATTCAAGCGTAAAAAGATCCTCGTAGCACTCTTTAGGGAAATTGTTACTAGTAACAGTTGATGAAGGCAGGTTTAGTGTTAATAGTGACAAAGTAGGTTGGTAAAAATAGTAATGATAGGTTGGTAAAAATGATAATGGTAGTTTGGTAAACATGGTAATAGTAGGTTGGTAAAAATTGTAATGCTAGGATGATAAAAATAGTGACTGAGGTTCGAAAAAATGATAATGGTAGGTTGGCAAAAATGGTAATGGTAGAATGGTAAAAATGATAATGTCAGGTTTGTAGTTTTGATGTCAATGTTACTGTTCATAAAATCATCGGGGTCTTCAACTAATTGGCACAAGAATACACGGTAAACTTTATTGAGTATCCCAATGAAATAACTGCGATTCCATATCTCATGAAAAAAAATAATGGATTAAATATGGAAAAATATATATTGGATTTTGCAACGGACAACACGTGCCAAGCAACTAAATAATTGAATTATGAATAATTCTGTGTGAAAAATCTTTTTAAGACTCATCCGAACGTTTTCAGCTACCTAACATAATTATTAACTTACATATTCCCCCACAGACTAGAAGAAATGCGCCGAAAACGAATAAAAGCGGCCAAAAAAGCGAAACTAGCTAAAATCAAAGAAGTACAATCACAGATCCAGACTCAAAATCCTACACAAATCGAAAACCGTCTTCAGAACGAAACGCAAGACATTGATGCTTCAATCAAGGATGGCTTAAAGAAAGTCAACAAAACGCTTATGAAGAAAGATGAGAGATTCAAAGATGTCATAGGAAAGATAACTAAGATTAAACGGAAAGCTGAAAATGTTAAAATCAAGAAGGATGTTGCAGAAACTGGTTTAAAGAAGAAGAAAGGAAGTAAGGGTTCGTTGAAAAATAAATGATTGGTTTGGAAACTTTGAATTGTTTTTCATTGCAATAAAATCAAGTTAAATACTAAAACCAAACTGCGACAAAAAACAAAAACGCCACCAAAAAGGTATAAACTGTTAAAATCATAACCCTCCTGTGGCTTTGCCATAGTTGGGTAAAAATATGACTCGGCCTTACGCTGCTCAAAATGCGCACTTTTATAAATTTAATAATTCTGCACGTCACGTTATTCTGGACGTCGACGTCTACGATTTTACCGTTGATGTAAAACATCGGTACACGTTATACCTTTATTGTGGACGAAAGTTTAAAAGCGTCTAATAAGCGTGATACATTTCCATACATTTTACTTCCCTGTATACTCTTGGTGCCGTGGAATTTTGTCAACGACTGTGGTTCTTTTTTCTAGCCTACGCTGATCCACTCCTAGGCAATAGTCTCCCACCACGCTTTCCATCTTTCGCGAGCCCGCGCGTCCTCCTTCCAGTTTTGACGGAACCTATCCAGCTCATCCCGCCATCTCCTACGTGACACTGACTCTGGCAGAGCCACCATCAGGGATTTTAATTTTGATAACACAAAAAATTTGTCGCTAATTATTCGAAATTTGTCGCTAAATATCAGAATTTGTCGGTCACTGGTTCAAAAGATTATAAGGGTTTATAGGTGGCCGATCTGGAGAGTCTCCCCAGCAGGGCCACATTTATATCTCAAAAACTAGGGCACATATCGAAGATCTGTTTTCTCCCATATTTTGTCGCCAATTAGTAAGGTATAGTCCAAGAGGGTCTCCCTTGTTTTGCCGAAAAGATTTTGCCAAATTATCACTTCCCAAACAATTTTCCGCATAATTTCATTTGCCAAATTATTACTAAGCAAAAAATCTCTTCACAAATAATTGTAACCCAAACCTAATGTTTGGCAAGTGAACGTTTAAACAATAACTTGTTTACCAACTAGTACTTTTACCAATTTTTATTTAGTCAAATATTTCAGTTGGAATAACTCATTTTACGCAAAATTACATTTGCCAAATATTTAGTATCGTCAGTTTTCACAGTTTTAAGGCAGCCATTTCAAGCATAAGATCTAACTTTGAAGACGTTTTATTACAAGGGTGTTTTTTCCACTTGGGACAAATTCTAAACAGGTAATAATAATATTAAGTATTCTGGTAGTATTTTTTGAAATAATTAATCTCGTCTAACTAGTTCAGTTTCGGGTAGACTTTTTTTCCATTTTTTTTTCTATATAATCTAGTCGTTTCTGGCACTCGCCGGCCGCTGCCGCGGCACCGCTCGCTTCGCTCGCTCGGCTCGTGCGTAGGAGGTCACAGTTTTAACCTAACCTAACCTAAGCATTTTTTTTAAATAATTATTCTCGTCTAACTTATTCGGTTCTCGATAGCCTGCTAAAAATAATCTCTTTTTTCCATATTTTTTTTTCTATATAATCTAGTCGTTTCTGGCACTCGCCGGCCGCTGCCGCGGCACCGCTCGCTTCGCTCGCTCGGCTCGTGCGTAGGAGGTCACAGTTTTAACCTAACCTAACCTAAGCATTTTTTTTTTTATAATTAACCTCGTAACTAATTCGGTTCTCGATAATGTCCATTGCAAAAAATTAAAATAGTAAGTTACAAATATTTTGTATTAAATAAATGATTATTTTAAAATAAAATTGCATTTTTTAATTATTTAATTAACAAAAAAAAAATTCTCAAAAAATCTTATTTATGCCTTTATATTTTTTGTTATAACAAATCGTTTGACCAAACGTTTATTGTCTAAAGATTGTTTGTCGTAATAAATCATTTGATTAAAGACCAAATGCCTAAATGACATTATCCTTAATAATATTCTGCCAAGTAAAAATTCGACCAAATGAAAATGTGCATACTAAAATTATTCCAAACATTGCATTAGTATAATAAAAGGTTGCGAAAATTTGTTTGGGTAGTGAAATTTTGGCAAAATCTTTTCGGCAAAACGGCAGGCTCCCAGTCCAAGAGCTAGTCGAAGTTTTTTCGTGAACTCATCGATCTAGCTCCTGGACTATACCTACACCTATAAAACCTTATATCTTTTGAACCAGTGACCGACAAATTTGGAGACTGATTCCGACTAATTAGCGACAAAATATGGGAAAAAACCAGATCTTCGCTAGGTGCCCTAGTTTTAGTCCAGCGTGGTCATTTGGCGTGGTCCAGCGTACATGTTGGACATGGTACATGGTGCCGATTCTGTTGTTCACAAACTAAACTTTTAAGTTCAGTGCATCTTTTTCTAGAGGTCAGTGGGGTTGGTAGATGTCACAACCCACTTACAACTCGTAAGTCGGGAGCCGTTACCCCTGGGCCACCGCAGCCCTCACTGGTCCACCACTGCCCCCACTGGTCCACCACTGCTCAAAATAAATATTAAGGGAAATTGAAATAAAAAATCACAGCTAAGTAGTTAATAATTTATTACATTTTATACATTGTAAAATTACAAATAAATACAACAATGATATATTTATATTCAAGCAATGTTGCGACGATGGCAAATAATTTGGCACAAAATTGTAAAAGCTTTCGCGTGGTCGAGGCCGTAGCTATTCGTATAGATTGCCTCTTATATTTTTATATATTACGTGTCATAATTTCACGACTCGATACATTTACTTGAATATATTACTTGACTACCTATAGTACATGATTTTGTCCAGCTGTGGTCTGTGATTTGACGTATACTGGGTGGTAGGTATAACGACGCGCAAACTGTAACCCTGAATTCAGCACATGATTCCAGACAGTGTAGAATTTTTTCGTCGGATATCAAAATAAAAATCAGCCGTTTCATAGTAAACTGCAATACTTACGCGGTCAAAATGTATGGAGCAGCAATTTTTTTTTAATAATGTAGGTACTTACTGAATCTATGGTAACAGGTTGTGCGTCAATGACCACCCTGTTTTGTGAAAATGGTCGATCTTAATTAAAACTACAGTGCAGAAAACTCGATAATGGTGCCGATTCTGTTGTTCACAAACTAAACTAAATTTAAGTTCAGTGCATCTTTTTCTTTCTATTTCACTAAGAAAAGGACATAAGATAAATTTTAGTTTAGTCCTGTCAAATTAATCAGCGCCTGACGTAAATTGACGTAATTTTAGTAGGCAAGTTTTTAATCACGTCTACGTTGTATGCAGTAGTGTCAGACGCTGATAAATTTGACAGAACTAAACTAAAATTTATCTTCTGTCCTTTTCTTAATGAAATAGAAAGTAAAAGATGCACTGGACTTAAATTTAGTTTAGTTTGTGAACAAGGGAATCGGCATCATTATTTTATTTCGCAAAAATATGACGTTTTAAAAAAAACTTAAGAATGTTAAGTAGTTAAATAGAATCGTAGGACATTCGTATAAATTTTAACATTTAACTATGACATTATTAGGTGTAAGTATTTGCATTTTTTACTAGCATTTACCGTGCCAAGTGTAATTTACTTACTCTTATAGTATAACTTGATATAAATTCTAATATAACATTAAAATCACAATAATAATTCATCTAATTACTACACACTTAATATTGGAATAACAATTCAGTAACTTATAATAATGACCGATTAAAATTATAATTAATATGGGCAATTTTGAGCAAAAATAAGAAACAAAATTGACGTCACACGAAAGTGATAAATTTATTAATTTTCTACATAAAATAAATATTTGATTATGAATTAAAAATACATAAACTGATATTTATATACAAAAATACTTTAGTATCAAAGCACATAGTAAGGCCGTTAGCTTTAGAATACTAGTATTTTTCTTCACATATAATTTATTTTATGAGGCCAAAGCGAGTGGCATAAGGGGGAAGTCAAATTTTGTTACGTTTTTTGCAATTTGCAGGTCAGTGTCACGTTGAATGTTGATTAAAATGTGATTCGCGAGCGTAACAAATATGACTTTACAGAATTAAAATCATCATTAGAAACCTCTTAGTTCATATAATCCTATTGATTGATATTTCATGAAATAGTCACGTTCGAAAATTTGAATTTCGCGGGCTACATAGCGCATCAAGTATACACAAGATTTATAATGACAAAAAAAGTTTGTAAATTCAAAAGTCAGTATTAACAATGTTGGGCCATAAATCAAAACATTAGGTCCTAGGCTGAAATCTCTGTGCCCGAATTTAGAAATCTGAAGTGAACTTCTTTTTATGTACAGTCAACAAAGGAGTTAATTATACAGGAGCGTCGGATATAGTTGAAGTTTACTAAGAAACCGATGGATATTCTGGACTGAAATTTAATTTAATAAATGAGCTGTTTGTTTTCTATTAATAAACTAAAATTTTATTCGAGAATATCCATTGGTTTCTTAGTAAACTTCAACAATATCCGACGCTCCTGTATACTTAACTCCTTTGTTAACTGTACATTATTTAATTGTGGAGTAATGTGATTAAATTGCACAACAGCTTTTTACAAAATATTTTATTTTAGATGGTAGAAGTATTTCTTTAAAAGTGCAAACTAAGTTCAATATACAGATTTCAGCCTAGGCGTATGAATTAATACACGGTACATCCTGTAGTATACCTGGTACGCCTATCTTACTGGTAACGGGGGGAATCAATTTTCTTTATCGCTTGTATAAACGTACCATTTTCCGCTGCCGAAATGTTTATTAATACACAAAGGCGCGTTGTCACTTCGGAATACTAATTTGCGACATTTATCCCCGTGCTGGGAAGGCTTTAAGAGTTTCGACTTACAGACTCGATCCTTAAGGCTCATTTTCATTAGTCAATAACTCTGTCGATATACAGCATGCGGGGAATCGCCGCAGGCGCGATAAGACTAATGAAAGTCATAAGTTGATAACGCGGTCGGTACACCGTCTGCGCGGAATCTCCGTAGCGTGCGTAGCGACCAATGAAATTCATCGGCGATAATAAGCGTTTTTTGTTAGGCGGTGCCGGTTCTCCGTACACCGCAATCGTTCCCTATCCACTAACGAAAACGGTTCCCCGAATACGGGCCCTATGGCATGCTTTAAAAAATCGCCCACACCCCGCATGCGGGCCCTATCGACCAATGATAATGAGCCATTTGCTTCTGTATATCAAATACCTGATAACAATGTGTGACCTAAATCCCTCTATCGCAAACAACACTTTATTTATAACTAATCACATTTTACAATAATATGAAAGTGAGAGAGTTGAGGAGACTGATGTACAAAGTGATGTACTTTTGAAGTATTTCTGTAATTACGGCATTCAACCGATTAATATCCAGCAGCGACCTAAAATGTGTCGATTCGATGAAATATTTAAATAAATATTTTACGTCATGATTACTGCAGGTTACCCGTAAATTATTTAATTATTCCGACATCTGCAGCAATGAGTTGATCGTAGCGTCTTTGTTCCCACCGTTCGCTTCCAGCACAGACTTGATGACTTCCTTGTCCATACTCGGGAACATTTCCTCGATCTGAGAAAGTTACGTAGCTTTTATTTATATTGAAAACCATACAATAAGAAAACTTTACTGTATTTTTATCTCACGAAGCAACACGCCCTTTACTTGTATTTACCAAGTGTACCCACATTTAACTCGTCTGCCTTCAAAGCAAGAGTGAATAGGCATCTTCTGGACAAGCTAGTTCGATTCAATCAGGCGTGATCGAGGTTAAGAGCAGCCCATTCAGCAATAAATAAATAAAATTACTTTTTTATTAAATGACTATGACAGGGTGACTGACCTGTTGCAGCTGCTCAGCAGTGATCTGCGGCGGTTGCGGCTGCTGTGGCTGCTGCGGCTGCGGCGCGGGGTACATGGGCATGGCGGCGTAGCCCATGCCCGTGCTCGGGACCACCAGCATCGGGGGGAATGTTGCCACGGCTGCAGGACCGACCTACGGTACAAAACCGAATTGTATAGTTGTAAGATTAATTTAATATCCAGAGTGGGACTCAAACTAGGGTCAGTTGTTTTAATCGGCGAGACTCTTTGATTTTAATGCGATTTCTAGCAAAGGGTCCTTTTGAGACAGTCTGGTACGGTCAGTAACAAAAGTCGATTAACACTTCTGAAATAAATAAAAACTGAAGTGTTAATCGACTTTTGTTGCTGACTGTACCAGCTACAAATTGCCGTGTTATAACATTTTGTTTTGTATGCAGGAGATAAATATACTCACGGAGTAACTGAGAACTAAGTTGATGACACCCTCCTTGCCGTCTCCTTGCTTGCCGTTCAGTGAGAACCAGTTGTCAAATGTTTCACCCTGAAACAAGAATTATACATGTTACACTCAAACGTAAATTCCTCCTTTTTGATCAATTTTTTTGTATCCGAGTTAATGATAAGAAGATGATTATTTTTATGTCTGAAAGAATATTCCATAACAATGGATAGTGCAAAAAAAGAATGTGAATAAGGTTCCCATAAAATTTTCAAAAAAAAATATTATAACTGGAAAACTATCAAGAATCGTGGAATATACATGGGGTATTTTCGGATACCCTTGGGCATGAGGAATCTAATTTTTATGTACGACGTCACTATTCGGACCATCCTGTACCTATAGTAGGAGTAAGATTGTCGCCATGGTATAAACTGGCATACGCGTATGTCGGTGGCCTGCCGTATACGCAAAGCTACAAAATAAGGAGTTCGTCGTTGAAGTCTAGGCTACTTTCCCATCGGCAAAAATGAAGAACTTCCATAAAAACTTTCATCCCCTATTTATACCCTTTAGGGGACAATTTTTCAAAAAAGTGCTTACTTTCGTAAGGAAAAGAAAGAAGAAAGAAAGAAAGACTGTATATTCTGCACAAACAAAACGCACATTGCAAATAAAAAAAGACAAAATATACACACACAACGTAGTCAAAAGCCTCGTACTCAAGCTTAAAAAAACAACCGACTTCCAAAAAACACTATAAAGTGAAAAATTACTTTAATTTCGGAAGTCGGTGTCTTTGGATTTGTATTTTGTTTTTTGCCACCGACTTCCGAAATTAAAGTTATTTTTCACTTTATAGTGTTTTTTGGAAGTCGGTTGTTTTTTTTGTAAAAAAGTTTTTATTTTTTACTCTTTAGTGGGTCAGTTTGTAATTTATCTAAGTTACAATAGCTAATGTCAACTGCTGATCACCACCTTTTACAAAATATTGCTTTTCCCGATGCAGGGACGTTAATTGTTGAGGAGTTCTCCTAGTATTCCACTCTCCTAACTGATAATCCTGGCTGCAGCATCAGGCCAGACTTATGTCAACATTGCATTGAACTTAAAATTTAGTCCTGTTTAAAATGAGCCCAAACACGACTATGGTGCTGTAATTTCAAGGTTTGTACTTTTTCTGATGCTCCTGGCTTCAGCATCAGGTCTCTATGTACTTCGGTGTTCCTCATTAACAGTACGTTTATCCACACATCGAGCCCTTTTCAATGAGCCTAAACACAGTTGTCGAGGAGTTAGGTACTCTGCAGACTATCCTGACTGCAGTATCAGGTCATGACTTGATGATCATGAGACCAAATGTGGCAAATGCCCTATCAAACATCAAAACAATTTACTAAAACAGTCCTTGCCTGTTCGAGTAACTTCTTACTGTTAAGGAGTTGTACCTTCCATCATCAGCCCAGCTACCTGAGATGGTGACAACCATACGCAAATACACAAGATACTTCATAAAATATGCGAAAAACAATAAGTGAGCCTATAAAATTTGAGGGTTGCCCTCGATTTCTCTAAGATCCCATCATCAGATCCTAACTCGGTGACAGTGGGACCACCTCAGAACTATCTACTTTCATTGGCGGAGTATTCGCTGAACAAACATACAAAAAAAAAACATATAAACATCGGAACATAGTACCTCCTCCTTTTTGTGAAGTCGGTAAAAAATGAACTCTTGTGCGAAACAATGCTTCTAGACGCAGCGGTTTAGGCAGTGCGTCGTCTGTCAGAGATTTTTTTTGGCATTATCTGACGATGGCACGCATAAGAAAGAAGACATAAAAATCTCTTTAGCAATATAAGAAATTCAACCTTAATCAGTACTCTTACTACACTTATAATTCGTAAAACTTACCTGAAGCACTGCTGGGGGAATGGTGATGTGTGCCCAGGCGACCAGCTCGTCCATTGTGAAAGAGCACTCGTCGAAGATCTCCAGGTAGATAGAGTTCACGCCAGGAGGCAGAAGGCTGGGGAACAGAAATATGTTATGGCATCAAACTCATACACTCATTCAAGCTAAAGGTATCCCCGGATGGGAGGGGGCAAGCCGGGGCCCGTGCCTCGGCCGCCAACTGTAGGACGCGGCAAATTCAAGCGTGGCAGACATGTGCACCACCCATTGCACCGCCACTAGGCGATGAATGGGACGCGCAGCACCTTAGCATTATCTTTCTCTGCGGATGGCGCTCTGAGGTAATCATTACGTGATTTTTAACCGACTTCAAAAAAGGAGGAGGTTTCTCAATTCGACCGTATGTTTTTTTTTTTTTTTCGTAGGCATATGTAGTCAGGTAGTCAAACAGTATGAGCGGGTTGCGCCCGCATGGTGGATTATGGCCTACGGCCATGATTCCATATGGATTATGGCTCCCTCTCACAGAGAGGAGGCCTGTGTCCCAGCAGTGGGAACATTATAGGCTGATTGTGTAGCGGGGACGCCATTTCCGACGCCTTTAAGTGCAAAGACGACACGATTTTCTTAAATTTTTTAACATAGCGCTGGCGCTCCTGTTGGATTGGTGCATTATAAATCGATAAAATATATTGCTGGCAAAAATGTTGAGCTGGTTTCACACGCTTTTGCAGCTTTGACTCTAAATTTTAAAAACTTAAGTACATATAAGTCGATTAAGTAAGTACTTAAAAAATCGAACTTTTATCTGGCAGAGTACTAAAATGTACGAGCTCGCTTCGCTCGCTCGTGCATTCTAAAGTGTCTTAATTGGTGTTTAACTTTTCTGCATAAGTCAAGTCTCGCGATCTTCGCAATCGAAAATCGGGTCCTAAGCTTCCTCGCGTGTATTAAATAGCCTACAGCCTTCCTCAAGAATTGGGCTATCAAATGCTAAAATATTTTTTCAAATATGAGGGGTAGTTCCAGAGGTTTTATTCAAATCTGACTGCACTATTAATTAACCAGGGTTGGGAATTCGACAAATAGTTATTGTTAATATTTCTCGTTCATATAGTTTTATCTGAACTTACCAGTGGATGACCTTGTTCCACCTTGGTGTCCTACCACCGCTGGGGTCCGTGTGGGTCTCATATATGCAGTGACCCACGCGCAGACGCACGTACGGGTCCATGCGGGTCAGACCTGTGTGGAGAACAGGAGGTTTATGTACAATTCTTACCACATTTTTAGCGTGCGTGCGTGCCAAAGCGTGCCAACGGGACCCATTACTAAGCCTCCGCTGTCCATCCGTCTGTCTGTCAGCGGGCTGTATCTCATGAACCGTAATAGGTAGACAATTGAACCGTACTAAGAAGTTCACAGAGTGTGTGTGTGTATTTCCATTGCTGCTATGTTATAACAAAAAATACAAAAACGTGGCTTTTTGTTTTTTGCCTTGTGGTACGGAACCCTTCGTGTGCGAGTCCGACGCGCACTTGGACGGTTTTGTATACTTTAACCGCCTTATTAATAAACGTGGAGTAAAGGTATACCATACATAAACCTCAAAAAATGTATGGTACAGAAGTTTAGACTGGTTGTAACTTCAGATTTAGTGATTATAGAATTGTCACACTCTCGCCTACGCAAGGATTCAGGCGTCATATTACTTTATGTTTAACATTTTAATGACTGCCAAGTCGAGTAATAATTATCCGCATTATTAGGTAAATTAGTTTAATCTCTCGTCTGCTAGGCAAGCTTATTAAGTTCAGTAACAATAGAAATAGTAATTGTGTCTCATTTGTGATAGTTGAGCTCTTAATATAATTACTTACCATATTTTAAATTCATGCATTAATAATTTATATGGCTAACAATATTTCTGCTAGGAATAATAAACTCTTACCATATTTTAAATTCATGCATTAATTTATATGCCTAACAGTATTTCTGCTAGGAATAATAAACTTACCATAATTTTTGGGAAGTTTAGCCTGTGCTATTGTGATGCTAAGCCTTGCTGTCAAGGGTGGACCTGCAGCTGGGACCTACAAGAAAAAACAGTTTTATAATACAGATTGTAAAAAGACCCAACACACAGCCGATAACCATGCATTCTGTACGTCAAACTAAGTAACATGGCATAAAGATAATTGCTGGAAAATGAATTTTATTTTTAACAGACTTCTAAAAAAAGGAGGAGGTTCTCAATTCGGATGTTTGTATTTTTTTTTATGTTTGTTCGCGCATAACTCCAACGCTTGCCAACCGATTTGAAAAATTATTTTGTTGGAAAGGGTATACTTCCCAAATGATCCCATGAAAATTTTATCGAAATCGGACAAGCGGTTTTCGAAAAATCAACAAAAATCTTTTCGAAGTCGGTTGTTGTTTTTTTGTAAAAAAAAATCTTGTTGGTGCGAAAATTTGCTGTTTGCATTGTGCTTATGGGTGTATGCAACAGAACAGAGGTCGTGGGGGTATCTAAACCTGTTTTATAACATTAAAAACTTGTATTCGTAAAAAAACGCGTAACCAGAAGATTCCCAGGTATGGTTCAGTACAAAAAAAAATCACAATGACGGGGAGTACCTACAAGTGAGTCTCGACTTCGTTAATAGTCTTTTTACACCTGTTGTAGTTATAAGTACTGTTAAGGTTGTCTGCAAAAGTCGCCCTTACGTTATGTAGGCTGGCAGAAAGATAACTCTGGTTGCATTCGAACGTTCAAGCGAATTTAGAATGAGCTTTCAAATTATTTCTATTACGTTTTTGTTACACAAGAACAGTGATAGATTATACGCGTTGATGGAAACACGTTCGCTTGAAATAAACATAATAATTATAATGTTGTACCATTTAAGCCGCTAGACTCTCTAATAATACACACACCGGCAAAATTAGAGGAACACAAAAAAAAAGGTTTATTTTTTGAGATTGAATGTCTATTATTTAATGTTTTTACTTTATTTGAGTCCGTTCGTTTATTTTATGCAAGAAAAAAACAAACTGTAGGGTTTATTAGGATTTATTTAATTAAAAAATTAAAAAAGTGCTTTTGTCTGAAAAATTTGGATGTTTTCTAATGCGCAAGAACAGAGCTAAATTAAAAAAAAAAAGAATTAATAGTGCGTGTTGCCTCCACGCGCCCTTATAAGGGCTTGGGTACATCTAGCCATGCTTCTGATGACACCTTCAATCATTTCCTGAGGCAAAATGTCCTATTCTTCAACCAGCGCCCATTTCAGGTCTTCAACATTCATAGGGGCAGGATTTCTTTCACAAACCCTTCGTCCAATCATGTCCCACACATGGTCTATCGTATTCATGTCCGGCGATCGTGCAGGCCGGTCCATCTGGGTTACACCAGTCTCATTTAAGTAATCATGCACTATGTGCGCAGTGTGGGGCCGTGCGTTATCGTGCATAAACACAAAATCTGAGCCTATGACTGGGGCAAAAGGCATAACATGGGGTTCTAGGATCTCAGTTGTGTACCTGTGTGCAGTCCAAGAACCGCCAGCAATGATGGCCAGAGCTATGCGTGCCGTCAAACTTATACCACCCAACACCATAACAGACCCTCCACCGTAAGCCGTTGTTTCGGTAACATTTGCTTGACGGTAACGTTCTCCTCGATATCTCTACATCCTCTCCCTTCCGTAGAGGAAATTTACACAAAAAACGGCTTTAGTCGGAGAACAAAACTCGACTCCACTCATCGGACCAATTTTGATGCTAACGAGCGAACTCTAATCTTGCAACTCGATGGCTCACCTCAAGTTTTGGCGCTTTTGCTGGCACGTATGACTTCAAACCAACTTCATTTAACCTTCTCCTCGCTGTTCGTTCACTAAAACGTACGTTACGCACTTCTTTTAAGACATTTCGGGTCTGAACATCCATTTGACGACGATTTCATAAAGTTTGCACCCTTACAAAACGGTGGTCTACGGCACTGGTTGCACGATTTCTGCCTTGCCCTCGCCTGCGCACGTAAGATCCTGTCTGTCTGTACCATTGCACATTACGGTGGATCACGGATACTGATACACCCGACGTTCGAATGACTGAACGGTAGGTGTGACCTTCCTCAATTATTGTTACAGCCCTGGCGACTTCAGTTGCAGCCAAATCACTCATTCTGTATGGAATACAATGTTAACTCTCCAAACAAAACAAACGTAATGAGCTAAGGCCACCATTGACTGCATAAATCAACATTCTTATCAAAAACACTTAGAAGCTTAAAGTGTAAATAAACACATAAGCGGGTACAATTTCTGTTAGATGGTTGAAAAATGTCAAAAAAGCCCATAGTGTTACATGAAAAAAGGGTAATCATTAAAATAACGGAACCACTTGTCGAAATACCCACAAGTTTTAAAAAAAAGGCACCTTTTTTTTGTGTTCCTCTAATTTTGCCGGTGTGTGTAGATTAATAGCCCCTATATCATAGTTTCTCAACGTGGGCGTTGAAACTTTCAGGGCAATGGCCCCCCCCCCCCCCATTAGAAAACCCAGAGAAATTTATATATCCTATCTTACGAATATATAATATTACACGCTTTATATAATCAAAGATTATACGTTTAAATATAATCGTGACGTGACAATGGCGCCGATTCTGTTGTTCACAAACTAAACTAAATTTAAGTTCAGGCATCTTTTTCTTTCTATTTCATTAAGAAAAGGACAGAAGATAAATATTAGTTTAGTACTGTCAAATTAATATACTCCATAGACAATGGCGCCGATTCTGTTGTTCACAAACTAAACTAAATTTAAGTTCATGCATCTTTTTCTTTCTATTTCATTAAGAAAAGGACAGAAGATAAATATTAGTTTAGTCCTGTCAAATTAAGATACTCCATAGACAATTTAGACGAGATTAAAAAATTGGCTATTAAAAATACGTCAATTTACGTCAGGCGCTGACTAATTTGACAGGACTAAACTAATATTTATCTTCTGTCCTTTTCTTAGTGAAATAGAAAGAAAAAGATGCCTGAACTTAAATTTAGTTTAGTTTGTGAACAACAGAATCGGCGCCAATTTAGACGAGATTAAAAAATTGCTTATTAAAAATACGTCAATTTACGTCAGGCGCCGACTAATTAGACAGGACTAAACTAATATTTATCTTCTGTCCTTTTCTTAATGAAATAGAAAGAAAAAGATGCATGAACTTAAATTTAGTTTAGTTTGTGAACAACAGAATCGGCGCCAATAGCTGTATAGGATTAGAGCAGTAACAAAAAATGGTCTTCTCTAGAAAAAAACTTACATGTGGGTAGGTTGAGAACCTATTGCCCTAGATAGAAAAAAGATTTAAATACGGTTGTTTTAACTTACTGTAGCTCCACATAACTGCTGCTGCAGAGCAAGAGCAGCTTGATAGTCGGCGTCAACAGTGTCAGTAGCTCCATCAGCTCGGAGGAAACCCGCAGGCAGGGGGCCTAAGAGTACCTAAAACAATTAAATGATGAGTAAGATAACACAACCAGTGAAATGTGGGTGTACCACACACCTCAGCCAGCAGAAACTACACCCTAATTGCGTAACACACTATTACTCTCAATTTGAATAATTTTGAAGCATATTGCTAATGCATTGCTCCATTATGTTCGAAATATGTGTCTGCTCAACAACGTAAATCACGCAATAAATGTTGTTGAACTGTCAAAATGAAAGCCATTGCTACTGATAGTGTGTTACGCAATTACCCTGCTGGACTGGTCTAAACAGTAAACTTGTAAAAAACCGGCAAAGTGCGAGTCGGACTCGCACAAGTTTCGTACCATAAGACAAAAAACGCCGTAAAAAAACACGTTTTTGTATGGAGACCCCCTTTAATTTTTAACTTTATTTTATTTGTATTATTTGTGGTCATAGCGGTAAATGTTGCTGTAGCTGTTGAAATTTCAACTGTCTATATATTATGGTTCATGAGAAACAGCCCGGTGACAGACTGACAGATGGACATACAGCGGAGGCTTAGTAATAAGGTCCCGTTGGCAATCTTTGGGTACGGAACCCTAAAAACAAGTTTAAAAATGAATAAACTATTATGAATACTTTATGGTATCTAGAATTATCTGATAAGAAAAGACTGCCAACTCTTTTACAGTTTTACATCACAAAGATGAAATATGCAGTTGATTGATTGCCAGCCAAAGGAGAATATTTAAATAAACTCAAAGTATTTATTTGAAAAATAAAGTATTTGCAGGCACTTTTGAACTGTCAAGCAGTCAGTCAGTGGAAGCTTGTTGCCCGTTCCAAAACATAGATCTCTATGGAGAAGAGCAGGCAAGAAGCTCCATGGACACTCTTTTAAATCAAGATTTTACAAATTTTAGGATACATTATTCTTGTGGCTTCTACATGTGAGAACAATGTCAACAAAACCGATTATAGTCATTTTTTAAATTAATTTGCAATCACCAATCCATTTACCAAACATTCCATATCATGAATATTCATCAAAATTATTAATTGCATGGTTTGTGTCTACTAATGTAGATTACTTTGCTAATACTAAAAAATAAACCAAGATGGCAATTATTAGCATATAATGTTCCCACTGCTGGGACACACCTCTCAGTGAGGGAGTGGGCCATAATCTACCACACATACCGAGTATGGGTTGGTAGATGTCACATTTCTTCGAATTTTTGGATCTAGGACAAACCCTTTTACTTTTTTTTATTTTATTTGGGAAAACAAACAATCATACATTGTATATTATATCTAGAAATACTATATGCTATAAGTAAATATACAATCCACTACGTTTTTTTTTCCTCACTGTGTTTTCCTTAACCGTTTTGAGAGCAGAAATTATTATTACAGAATATTTCAAATTTTTAAGTACCCCATGATTTTTGTGCTGGTCTGAATATTAAGTAGGAGAACAAAATAATGCTATCTCATGGCTTTGAATTATTATGACATGTATTCAATGTTCAAGAATATAAATATTTGGACACTAACCTACTTTTAATATGAAATGTGTGTTTGATGGTTTAACCTTCTTTCAAGGAGCAAGGGAGAGCATGATATTTACATAGATACAATTTATGGGCCAGAGATAAAATAAAGTATGAAAGTTCTTGTGGGAGTCTCCATGCCCATGAAACCGTTGGATACAGCTAGTTTATAATGTACAGCAAATAAATAATAAATAAAAAGCAGCATTCAGTATAGGAAATCCACTCCAGCGACAGCAAGCCTATCCATATCTATTGATTAAATTTGGTGATTCACCAGTAAATATAGAGCATTTAATTGACTAATCCAATTAGTACTGTAACAAAGCATGAATTTACCATAGGTACATACTCACATGGCATAACAAGATCTTTAAATTTTAGGTTATTGACCTCCTCTTTGTCTGAAACCCTTTTTCAGGAATCCTAAGAAAAGTCTGGAAAATTCCCAGCGACGCAAATCGATACCTTCGTTCTAATAATACTAAAAATACAATAACAAGATTTTATTGCTAACGAAAACCGGTTGTACAGCTTGTTTACGGTCCCAAAACAGCGTTCTTCGGCAAAATAATCATCCCAAATAGATCAATAATCGCGAAAACAATGATTCACCGAGTCGCTCAATTTTAATATTACATTTACGCGTTACAATATTGCTTGCTACCACTCTTACCCTTCGGCGACGCTCCTCGTTCCTGTCGGTTGGCATAGTCGACGTCATAATTCTGTTTATTAAATGTATTTTGATGTTTTCTCTTCCAAAATGAATTTCTTATTTATCGTAAAACGCAAAGTGCAAACAAATACGAACGAGCCACGGACGACGTCACAAATTCTGACAGTTGCTAGAGATGTACCGTTGCCATGAAATTCATAGATAACTATATACTAGTCAGATGAAATTAGTTAAAAACTAATTTAGAATTTTAGTCGAGACAGGGTCAGTTTTTTTTTTTTTTTACTATTTCGGGACACGTGTCTCTTGAGAGGCACACTTCTTAACATAATATCGAGCCTGTATTTCCCGAAGGGTTGTGCAGAGGTGTATCGTAAGTACACATCCAGATTTCGTTAGTTATGTTAAGCCCCATATGGGTCCCGGAACGCGCCACCATCGGGATCCCAACTAACGGTAGGAGGGGTTCACATCGGCGTCGAGTCAACGATGAGGTACCTGGGTCTCGTCCTCGACAGCCGGTGGAACTTCGTCGAGCATTTCCGACGTTTGGCCCCCAAACTGGAACGGGCCGGGGCCGCCTTCAAGCGGCTCTTGCCCAACCTGAGGGGGCCAAACGCCTCCTGCCGGAGGCTTTACGCAGGGGTCGTGCGGTCCATGGCCCAATACGGGGCCCCGGTGTGGGCGCGTTCACTGCGGCGGCGAGCCGCCCACTACTTGAACGCGCCCCAGAAGGTGGTTGCCGTAAGGATCATCCGGAGCGGGATTGTCCGAAAGGGTACCGTTACCGCTGGCCCGGAACATAAAGGGCTAAGGAAGGAACATGGGTGGGTTTTAGTCAGTAAGAGTCTGACCTTCCGCTCCACCCAGAGCGGGAGGGGTCATTTGATGATTTCCCATCCGCAAAAAAAAAAAGCCCCATATGGGTTTCAACCTTAGAGTAAGAAAGCTATAGAGCATCGGGTGGCGTGGCCACACATGAGACAAAAAACTAACTTAATTAACATTAGCTGCCTTGAAAAAACGGGCACGCACTGAGAGACGGAAATAGTATAGCTTTATCCTTTTCTGTTACCTATAATAACTCAATACTTTATCCCGTTCTTGTGGAAATGAAATGGCGCTACCCGTCGTCTATACTTTTCTTTGTCTAAGGTTTCAACCTTCGATCAATAATTATTGATCGAAGGTTTCAACCATTGACCTCTATTATACGAGTTGTATATAATACAGGTCAGTGGTTTCAACTTGAAACCCTCGAGCCGTGGTGTTCGTGTGCTTGTGGTCTAAAATTTCTAAAAAGCTGGTTGTCTCCTCCCGTGACCCAAGAGCGATGTTTTACCTTGGCCAGAGGCTAAGCATTGTCATACAACGTGACAATGACGTCAGTCTCTTGAAATTGAAAATTGTTTGTTTTGAAGTTTGTACATAGTTATTATTTACAATTTTACTCGAACATTAATAGTGAAATCTACACCGAGCTTATGAAGAGCTCGATAAAAGGCCCGTGAAGCTCCTTGCTTTGCCATACCTCCTTGCGGTCATCGGTAATGAGTAGATACCTACTAAAGGTTAGCGCCAGTTCTCTTTAGCCATGGAGAGCGGGATGAGGCCCTTGTTTACTGCGACCACATCCAAGGTGCATACCCACTTCAGCTTTAAAAAAATATTCCCAGAGACCGTACACCTCGCGGTTGGGACGGTCTTCCGCGGGTAGTAGTCTCATCACCGATGATCGTGGGTCATACATCCGATTTGTAATCAGCGGTGTAAGGATACTGACCGTCCTATTCAGAATCCAGAGCGTCAGTTCGGTCTAATAAATCCATCCAAAACCGGCATGACCCGACCGTTGAGGCGCGCACCGTATTTCTGCTTGAAAGAAGACTAATTAATATCTTCTTCAGGCGACTAAAGAAGCGCTTCTATAACGATTGCTTCTACCTAACGCTTCCAACATACCCAAAAACTTATAGCTTTCGAATAAGGAAAATTGAATTCCTTCGGATTCCATTATCTCACCTCGCTTTACGTGCATAATTGCACGTTTGTTCGCACCAAATTCCATCCTGATGCGCTACTGAAAGTTTCAGTTACCTCCAGTAACTCCATGGATTCATCAGTCGCAATTTGTTGGGGGCAAAGTGTTTCAAACTTTCAAGTCATCCATGGAGAGTAGATGAGATATTACCACCTCTCTTCAACCGATAGCCTAAACCTGAATCCTCCAGTAGTGTGCTAAGTGGATTCAGGGAAGTGGACGCAAACTGTCGCCATGAAATATTCCCCGTTTAATCCTTACATGCTCATCGTTCCCCTGGATCTTTCGACTCCCGGGATAGCGAAGGACCGTCCTCCATTGCCACCATACACGATTCAAGGAAGGATAATAATATTGTTAATTTTATCAATAAATTAGGTGTATGTGTTATTTATGTACAGTCGCCAGCACATCAAGCTACTCTTTAATAATAGATTTTCAGCTTAGGTTCAAACTTCAAAGTTGATAGGGAAAATTTGACAGTTTCGGGTAGCTTGATGTGCTGGCGTCTGTATTCATTTCAGTTTGATTCCCAATTTTATAAGAAGTTTCGAAAAAAATTGAATGATGAAAGTACAAAGGCCTAAAATAAAATCGATCAAATGATTTTGAGACGAAATGTTTACTAATGACAACATGAACATGTCATGTTCATGACATAAAAACCAAAGACGGAGGATACACGCTCATTCTGGCGTCAGTTCAGTCCATGATTGATGTCAGAATGACGGGAAACTGATTGTATACATGTAGACTGATGGATTGATGGTCCAGAATGATGATTATTTAAATATTTTAATAATTTTTGTCAGTCTGGTCAGACTGATGCCAGACTGAACGTGTGTTTATTAGCTATCAGTCTGATGTCAGCCACTGCTTAGACAGCGATGGAGTCGCACGACATGTCGCCGCCTGCGTCGACTCCCTCGCCGCCCCCGACGTCCCCATCTCTACCATTAGCCCCGGAGAAAGAATTTATTCTTACATTAGAAATGTTACCTAATCTTTGGAATAAAAAAATTAAAATTAAATTCTTTAATTCGATAATAATCAGCATAGTCATCTTCTTCTCCTGTGTCTCATATCTCATTCAGTAAATTTAAGTGAATTTATGGTCTTTTCATTAGCCACTTTTTACACCACCGCTTTCTTTTTCTACGATTCCTCGTAGACAGGGCTAATATTATAGCAACGGGAGCATTTTTCTTGTTAAAATCCATACAACATATATACATATAACTTAAACTATAAATCTTTAGCACTCTTAACAGAGTGCTAAAGATTTATAGTTTAAGTTATAATAGGTGTAATTTACTAGCACAGGAATATTTGGCAAAACTCAATTATGCAGACACGGAAAAACTACTAGAAATTTTAAAATAAAATCTATCTACCTAATCTATTATAAGTCTCTTCATTTACCTAATAAATACCTAATAGTCTCCACTCTATCTTCTTTAATATTATTCGTTAATTTATTTAAACATTATTCGTTAATTTATTTAAACATTATTTGTTAATTTATTTAAACATAATAGTATCATACATAATCTAGTTTTAAAATAATATACCCAAATAGTAACTCTTTAAGACATTAAATATATTTTACTTTCTTTTTTATTTAGCTTCTAAGACATTTATTGTGTCTTCTTTTTTAAATGTTTGGTGTAAATTGATGGCCTGAAACACAGGTTTTCCATAAACCTAGATCAGGCAGGTCTACATTACAGTTAGAATTTAATTTTTCCTAGATTGTAATTACTGTAAATCCTATTTGTACTTTGTTTTATACTTGAATAAAATTGTATTATAAATTGTATACCAAATGCATAAGCGTGTTATCGCGTAGAAGTTTTCGGTTGGACTGATCGTCAGTCTGACTTACACCGCCCGTCAGTCCATCATTAAGCCATCAATCTATACGTGATCAAGGTCACAGACTGAACTGACGCCAGAATGAGCGTGTAACCTCCGTCAAACGCATTATTGTAGGTAAAAGCTTCACATAACCACACATAACCGTAAGTGTAAGAGAGAAGGCTATAGTTTATGTTTAAAATATAATTTTGTTTGTAGATTTACGTACAACGACGTCTACAGAAAATAAACGTCAAAGTAAAAAATCAAATCAAACTTTTGGTTTGATTTTTTGTGTTTGTGTTGATTTCTACTTGTTGAAATAAGACTAAAAATTGCCGTTATATCATTCGTTTGCAGCGAATTACGCGTTTTTGTGTCGTGGACTTTCGTGACTAGAAATTTATGTTTCCAAAACATATGTTGAGTTAATGTGAATTGGTTATTTTATCGATTATCGTGAGCTGCTGCTATGGATACACCTAAGGTAAGTTTAGATTTTATTTATTTAATCGTTAGGAAGTTTACTCATAAATCCTATACCAAAAAACGAGACAAAATTGATGGCTCATGCAAATTTTAATACGTTTTGTACACACTGCCTCCTTTTAAAAAAAGATCGCATAAATAGGAAAGTTATTGCATTAATTATTTACTCTTCGTCAGATATAATTACTACAGGATATCCGCCCTTAAGACGACCCAACCCACTGACCGATAGCTAACTAATATCTGAAATTGATTATTTTTATTAAAAAAAAATTCAATAGCCATTGTGAATGTTGTCATAGTTATCTGTGTCCTTATCTGTTTTAGAACAAAGCTGTATTAATCGAATGTTAGCCTGTATGAAAATACGTATTTAGTCATCCCACAACATCATTGTGTTCATTCTGCATTCATGTTATTATAAAGACCGATTATCTATTACCAGATTTCATTTGTAAGAAAATGTGAAAATAAATAATATATTTTGACAAACAGGCTGGCCCTGGCTACAATAAATTAATCACCTATTAGCTAGCAAAACACCATATTAGCTTTTAATAATCTTGCTGCTGGGCAAAGCCAATAAATAACCCATACAGCATTTCTCTTGTATAATTTTACCCTCATTAGGTCCTTTACTGAGATGGCAACTAATAGAGAAGTATGGAAGAAAAGGACATGTGGCACCGACCCCGAATAAATTGGAACAAGAGCAGGAGAACCACTGCTCTTTAAACAGAGAATAGATAAAGTTAAAGTGCTACGAGACGCGCATCAGACAGACATTATTAATATTACTCACCTGCTGGAATGAAGTATAGCTTGTGGCTGTCTTGGCGAAACTCCTTTACTCTCTAGGATTAAATAAGATACAACATAACATGCAGTGGGGGTCAATAATAGGCCGTATTGGCCTATTATTGACCCACTGCAGTGCAATGTCTCTTCACATAGAAAAGACGATTACCCCCCACATACAAACTTTACGCCTTTATAACATAAGTATAGATAAGTAAACAAATAAACTAAATAAAAAGTAGAATGTTACATTGGTTGACCAAGCTTTGAATATTACAAAGTGAGCCCATTTAATATTATGATACTTATCTGTGCCACAAAAACTAAAATATTATTTGGCTTCTAAAAGTATTCATATAAAATATATTATCTGTAGTATGTTTTCATCAGTCTCCTGGAAATGAGATCTGGATGAAGTCTTTATCAAAAGACACTGACACATTGCTAAAGTCAGCACCTAATCTAGGAATGGTGACTAAATGATTACCTTTTTTTTTACTCCTCCACTGTCCGACTCTTGGGCAAAGATTACTTCCCTAAAATTCAACAGTCTATCAAATCTGTTGTCAGAGAACAAAGGCTATTTGAAAAAATAAATATGTCCCAAGATGAAGGGCTAAGTCTCCCTTTGAATATGAATAACAAAAATCACTACTTATATCCAGGGATAAAACTAGTGATTTTTGTTATGAAAATGCATTTATTCGAAAAAAAGCCTTACACAAACAAGGCTTT
The DNA here is from genome assembly GCA_948474745.1 of Oligia latruncula. Lineage (NCBI taxonomy): Eukaryota > Metazoa > Arthropoda > Insecta > Lepidoptera > Noctuidae > Oligia > Oligia latruncula. The sequence continues at coordinate 13,642,725 of OX419700.1, forward strand.
TTTTTTAAATAAATACATTTTCAAATTTTGCCAGGTCATGAGGTTGGGTATTTGCGCCAACTAGTCACATGATATTTGATATTATGTCTACTATTTAGACTTGATTTGTCTGTTCAGAAACTATATTATTATTAATCAAGATTTCATTAATTAATTTGATATTAAGGTCTAAAATACAAATAACAATAAACACATATTAATATAAATTAATCAAATTGTATTTTGATATGAAATTGAAAAGCTTGTCATGACTGTTTTGATGTACGTAAGTGCGTCTGTTGTCCACGTGTGTAGACACCTAGGGAGCGGGGAGGGGGCGAGGGTAGTTACCACCCCAAATATTTAATTGTGTTGCGACATAATAGTCAGTAATAACAACACTCGTGTGTTTCGAAATCGGGAATGGAAAATAAATTGCGGAAATATCATCATCCCTTTCTAACCACCGGAAAATTCGTACTGCCGCCTCTTTTCTCCGCGCATGCTCCGAAAATCTGAACACTGCCCTTTGGCATTTTGAAATAAACCCTACTAGTACACAATACAGTGTAAAGTCGTTTGGATCACACGCCACAAGTTTGAAAACGCGAATATTTTGACAATAAATAACTGTGATTCCCGATTATTGTCAGTTGAATTCGCGCCGCCACAGAGGGTAGACGCCTCTCGGTAAAGGGCGGGAATTTTACAGTAACAAAATTTTGTAACGAGACCCTTCTGTGAAATACACGTAACTGGAAAAGTTTTATATAATTTCTCGCACTCGTTAATACCAATTGGAATGGATAGCTTCTTCGTATACTTACTTGGATTGAAATTAAAAGTTTGTTTCTAACGGAAATATTTTGTGACGTAGTTAAGTACCTACTTAATAAAATGAAATTGTCAAAAAAGGTTGTTTTAACTTTGGCTATCTAATTAAAGCGAACTTTTACGTGCAAAAAAAAAACAAGTTAAAAAAATATTTTGTTTTCAAACATTTTCTAATGAAATAAAGTTTACGAAGTACAGTGCAAAAAGAATGGCGCTTAGTTCCTTGACTCCATCAAATATGCTCGGGGAGCTAGGCCGCCTTGCGAGTTGGCTGAAGGGCGACTGCCTGGCTCCTGAGGAGTACGCTGGTCTCGCTGTTACCGAGAAGGTAAGGCTACTGTTCATTTACGGCCCCTAAACTTTGCAGGATGTGACCGGTCACACGATTTTTTGAATTTCCGCGACTTTCTTACCCGACTGCGCCAGAAGGAGGGTTACGTTTTTCGAGTGTATGTATGTTACATGTATGTACATTTCTTTGGCACGCTCTGTAGCCTAAAAAACGGCTTGATCGATTTCAACTTGAGAGGTGCCGTTAGATTCGTCTTAATTGTGAGAGTGACACTGGGTGGGTATATCAAAATTGAAAAAAAAAAAAAAAGATTGGTAGCAGGCGGGACCCATTCCATTTTTAAATTTTTAAAATCAAATGGGTCCCGCCTGCTTCCAACTTTTATTTCATTTAAAATGGGCTTGTTTTAAGCTTTTCAGTTTTTTTTTAACTTAAGTTTTTTACCGCAGTCGGGTTTTTACTTTTTTTTAAATTATTACTAGAGTAAGTAATACCACGTTAAAAGAAGGACCGCTCCTTCCGTGCAGGTCATAGTGTCATTAAAATCCTCCTAACATTTATCTTCACTGAAGTCCACTATCTAAATTGTGGTCCTCATTAAACGAGTTACCTGTTTCTTTGAAAGCTAAACCAAAGGCAGCTAGAGCAATCATTTACATAAGTTCTATCTACAACCACTAAATAAAACCAACGTCACATTACTTTTTGTTTCGCCTTTTCTAAATTACATTTATCGTGATTACATTTTCTGACCGTCAACCGTTTTGCGACGCGACGTACTAACATTATCGACAGTTTCAGCAGCTTCCGTATAAAATTAAAACCTCATTTATTTATTTCATTATTTATGTACACGCAGTAAAATGGATACAGTTACGACATAATGTATTAGTGTTGAGTATAAAGGTACGAGAGGCGTTCAATGTATTCTCGGTACCAGGGTGATTTACTAATGATGTGGGTAATTTGACTATTTAATTACCTAATTAATTACATTATTTAAGGGTATAAAGGTAAAATTTCATATAGTTGTGGTCATTACTTTGCTAGTTATCCTTAGTCAACGACAACTGAAATGGCTAACGTGACAATTTTGAAGAAAATCGAGCACCGCGCTGTTATTAAATTTCTTACCAAACAAGGAAAAAGTCAAAAAACTATTCACGAAGAGATGGTGGCTGTTTACAAAGACTCTGCACCTTCGTTATCTACGAAGAAAATAATTTGATTTGTGACGTCTTAAACTAAAATATTAAATACTTATACCTACTGAAAAGGAATGGACGGAAAGGTAATGCTTCCTTCCCTTCTTGGAACCCCGTCATTTACAGAAGTGCACACTTCCGTTAGCCACCATCATAGCATTGAAGGCCAGTGTTTGGTTACGCGAGTTATGTTACCGCCGGAAGGAGACTCCATTTCACGCGATTTAGTTTAACGGAGGAGGTAAAAAGTTACCCCAAGAGGCAATAAATCATGAAGCTAGCAGGACGTGAAGTCTTTTGAAAGGGGTGTGTTTTGTGGAAAAATGCTCGGTCATTAGAAGCTTCTTAGTTACTGAAGTGCAATGATTCATTTCGACGCCATTTGAACTGTTCGGGGTTCGTGGCTAAATAATAACAGCCGCACGGGTCGGTCGAAGGGGAACGTGGTAACTATCCATTACAAATCGAGACCTGTACCTCGAAAAGAACGGCTCTTATTCGTAGATCTTTGATAGTCGTTACGGGCACAAGCACAAAAGTTTTATAACTAATCTTATTAAAGGTTACCTAGTAACTAAATTGTGGAGGTCAGATAGGTAGTCGCTCCATGTAAAATGCTAGTATACAGCTGCATCCGGATACACTGAAAGCCAAACCCAACATACTTGGGACAAGGCTAGATAGATTGATTGTTGTGTTCCGTTCAGCATCATGGTATCGAAAACTGTAACAATGTGAAAGGATGATTTTTCGTTTTCAATCGGGCAATGTGCCAAATCCGTGCTGGGAATTCCAATAGGAAGCTACTATTACTAAGCTTTCTGATGTGTGTAGTTTCCGAACTGGGCCAAGGCCGACAGGAGCTGTTAACTGTTAAATCTTAAGCTAAAGAGTACAGCATTCCTGCTCTCATACAAACATAAACTCACAGCTTCTCCACGTGGCTGCTCTTAAATTATGATATATTGCAGGCCTTTGCCATTAAATATCCATGAAGACCTAAGGGTCTTCATGGATATTTAATGGCAAAGGTTTCTAAGGAAGACGAGATAGTCTCTAGGTTCTAAAATTTGTCCTAGTTATTCCTATTATGATAAGTCGGAACAGATAAAAAGAAAAAGAATCGGATCAATAAGAACTTTTTCAGCGGACACCAATATAAAATCCCGTCCGTATTGCACACATTTGGGATCAGAAACTTTGTAGCATAGCGTATATATTGGGTAAATGTAATGCCGCGAGGGGCGTGAGCAAACGAAAATTGGCTATAGGAACGCCCGTAGCCACGTATAGCGAAGATTGATGGTCCTCCAGTCGTGACCGACTGAGCTGTCCTAAACACTCCTAACCTACTAACAACGATGATACGTTTCCTCAACTTATACGGAACAGAAATGTTAATTCGCGAATTCGATACTTTCTTAAAGAGAAATCAATGTAAGCTTTAAGCTAGGAGCTGGTCAAATTACTATACGTTATCATATGACCCTGAATTGCCTTGAAACGTCAGGTGTCAAATATTAAAGTCACCTTTCCTATCTGTCTGCTGTGTGACCGCGTTGTTCTTCTAAACTTCGCAACGGATTTTCCCTATCCTTTAGACAATTTATTCCGGAAGGTTTATACATTAGTGTCAAGTCGTAGAACCTGTCCTAAGTAGGGGCGGGTCGATAGCGTCTAATAATAAAAAGAAATAATGAATTTCACCCTTTGGACAAATAGTAACACGTGTCCACACTAATGCTTGAACTCGCGTAATCCGACCAAATCTAGGCAATTTATGTAATTGAAACGGGTCATAACCACAAAGACAATAAAAAACTCACAGATCCTTCAAATCCTTTCGCAATAAACCCAAATACGAGGTATAAAAAGGAAACGGAATCGTAAGACTTAAGTCGCATATGTGGCTTGACCCATACACATAGAGTATCGCGGTTAAGTCAGATTAGATTAGGCTGAATGAAACCTTTTTAGAGGCTTTGACTAGAAACAAACAGTTACAGAAGGTCGACCATAAAGACTGATGAATAAAGTAAATAAAGTTAAGTTTATTAAGCTACTATTCACACACCGAAAAGGTTTCGGGAGCTTTCATTGGTGTTCGCTCTCAGTATCTAAAGTTTGATTCAATGAGTCGACGTGTTTGGACGTAACTTCAAAAGTACATCACGATATTTCAGTCACCAATCCCGATACTCTATCATCGGCCTTTGTAAACTCTTTATGCAAATGGCTTGTCTAATGTTTTCACATGTTTCGACGATGTTTTGGTCTCAGCAAATTGATGCCTCGTTTATACGTATAACTAGCTGACCGCCTAGATTCGTTCTGATTGATTCTGAGGCAATTTCGCCTCAGAATCAATCAGAACGAATTTATGAGAAAATGGTTTATCTTAATAATTTGTTTTTTCGTTAATTTTCCCATGGTTTAATAGTTATTCTGCTATTCGGGGCGGAGACAAATCCAACAAATCAAAGATCATGATAATCGGTCCAGCCGTTCTTGAGTTATAAATGGTGTAACTAACCCGACTATGTTTTATTTATATATAGATTATATAATTAATGTATAGAATAGAAAGTATTATAAAACATTTTTAAAAGCGTAACAGTGCAGTTTCTTGTCCATTTTTCTCCATACGAAACTACATTTTGGAAGGGGCAACTAGAATCAATTCTATGTTTTTGTAAATTATGACGTTCAAAAGTGCCTGTGCCTCTTTGAAATAAATTATTTGAATTTGACTTTGAATAGTTTTCGGCTTATTCTTGGACAAACCTTCGTAACGTTTACATGGACGGTGTTCTTTACATGTCACCCCTCCTTATCTTTGGTTCCTTACTTCACAGCTGAGCGACTTGACGTCTCATTATTGGTTTTCACGATTCATTGGGTCCCGTTTCTCTTGGAATATTTTTGGTTCTTTACTTGGCAAGCGTTGAATTGGTTTGTGTGTTAATCGCCTGTCATCTTCATAAATGCTTGCTTTTTGATTTTGGGACTGTTATATTTATTTCGATGGACAGGAAATATATGTGGACGAATATGGCCTGGGCCAGCTGGTTTCCTTCCACAACAGACAGGACAAAGAGATCGACCGTCGAGTCGAAAGCGCTAATGAAGGGCGACCTTCCAATTTCACTAAAGCGCAAGCTCGTCGAAATGTGTATCCTACCTATCCTAACCTATGACGCCCAGACTTGGTCTTTGACAGAGGCTGAGAAGTCCAAACTCAAGGTTTACCAAAGAGCAATGGAGCGTAGACTTATCTTAAAGATTAAACTCACCGACCAAATTCGCAACACCACAATACGCTCCACGGCAGGTATCGCCGATGTTGGCGGCAAGTCTGCGAGGCTGAAGTGGGACTGGGCGGGTCGCACTTATAGGATGCATCCAGACAGATGAGCCAAAGTCGTCACACAGTGTGTGCCTGAAGACGGGCGTCGTCACCGAGGCAGGCCTAAGAAACGCTGGCGTGACGATTTGGACTCGTTCCTAACCGATTGGATGGAGAAGGCACAGCAGAAGGATATGGGGGAGGCCTTTGCCCAGCAGTGGGACAGTACAGGCTAACGGGGAAAAAAAAATTTCGCCTCGGATTTCATTTGAGGGTGTTGACTCAACCAGATTCATAGCTACATGACCAGCGGGGTAATTGCGTAACACACAATCTCAATCATTTTGGAGAACATTGCTAATCCATTGCTTCATACATTCGAAAAATGTGTCTGCTCAACAAAGTAAATGACGCAATGAATGTTGTTGAACTGTCAAAATGAAAGCCATTGCTACTGATAGTGGGTTACGCAATTACCCCGCAGCTTGCTTAGTTTTATGAGGATTAACTGTCTTTACCTCAATAAACTTAAAATAATCCAGTTGATTTGGTTATTACGATCACAAAAATGTAGATCCGTTTTGGTGCTTTTCTAAAGCTGTAGTTTACGAGCATATTTCAAGTATTCACAGTCTGGAATGTTTTCTGTGGCATAAAAACCTACACCACTCGACTTCGTACCTGTTGCTTGAATAGATACTTCATCTAATTACAAGCATACCTCGCAGAAAGAGCGTCGATACTTGACCCGTTTTACTCTGTACCTGGTTCACTATAATATCACAGATAATATAGGTAGGTATTACATACTTGTAGTATTTGAGGTACTAGTTATTGGAGTGCCTCGATAATAGAACAATGAACGTCTATTAGATAGGGGAACGGATTAACGAAAACAATATGGTGAAATGTTGTTCTTTATTAAGTCGTTATTTTAGATACATATTTTGTTCTAGAATGTTGCGTAAAGCTACGCTAGTAATATATAAGTCAATGCGTAAAGCATGCACATTTTCTTCTTTAGGAATATATGCTCAAGGCGCGGTAGGAAACAAATTTTTTGGTAATTGACAATAGTGAAGGAGTGCACCTACTTCATCATCTGTCTAGCCTTTTCCCAACTATGTTGGGGTCGGCTTCCAGTCTAAACAGATGCAGCTTTATACCAGTATTTTACACGGAGCGACTGCCTATCTGACCTCCACAGCCGTGTTACTGGGTAATACGATACCCCTTGGTAAGACTGGTTGTCAGACTTTCGGGCTTCTGACTACCCGTAACGACTGTCAAAGTTCCACGAATGACAGCCGGGACCAACGGCTTAACGTGCTTTCCGAGGCACGGATGGATCACGGAATGTAAAGATGGTCACCCATCCACAGACCAACCGCGGCAAGCGTAGCTTAACCTGATCGATCGTGCACCTACTCATTACCTGATATTGCCCTTTATTTTATGTGTCATGTATTGTGTACATCTTTTATTGGAGATCCTGAATAAATAAATAGCGCATCGCAGCGACAAATCGGTGGCAATTCTCGTAATTTTAAGAACGTTTACATTACAGTGATCTCAGTCTCAATCTGTCAAAAATATTTCTAATTTCCCTACAGTTTTGACAAGTTATTGACATTTGTTTGTAGCCGAGGTGAGACTGCGGCGTATTTCCCTTTCCGTGTCCAACTGGCGATACCGGTCTTGCGAAATAAAGATCGATGTATTTACATGCCATTTGAGTGAACTCGCAAAAATACTGCTGTTCCTTTTATGTTATAATGGAGATTAGAGTAGGCTGTAATGGTTTATAGGCGACGTAGGATGCAAGAACGAGCGAAGGGCACCCCAAGGTTAGGTTACTTTAAACCCTTTAAACAGAAATAGGAGCCCCGCGAAGCGGGGCTCCGTCGACGACATAGAATGCTAGAGCGAGCGAAGGGCACCCCGAGGTTCGGTTTTGTTAGGTTACTTTATTTTTTACGTTATCACAAAGGCGTGCTCAGTTGACGCGAATTGAACACGGGCTAGTAGAATTCCGTACTAATACAAAAGCGTGTTGATTTCGCGAGACCGATGTCGCCAGTTGGACACGGAAAGGGAAATACGCGAGACTGCGACTAGATTTTGAACGTTTTAAATTACGAGAGTTGGCCTTACGGTTTCAAACAGTGATGCCTTAAACCTTAATTTTTTAATGTAAAGATTAATGTTAGTTGCATTGAATGACCACCAAAATAAAAGTAATTTTACAGTTTTAATTAAATCAAAAAATTAATGCACGGCTTGGTGGAATATTTTTTAGGTTTTTCTTTAGTGGATTGAATTTCCTTTGTTGTAATTACATAAAATATGATATATGATAGTTCAAATTTTTTTGGAATTTTGCGTCAAAAAATATTTTTGTGAGCTCTGTTTTACGTTTGTTTTATCATGCATGAAACTATTTTATTTTTATGAAATGTTTTTGAATAATTACGTGTTTTGTTTGAAAATTTGACAAATCTGGTTTGTAATACGTACCGCCAATACGCCTAACTGTGCGACAAGAAACTGAGCGTTTTACGGTGTACGGTCAGCAACAAAAGTCGATATTAACACGAGTCGGGTCGTGTTAATATTTTGCTCAATAACTGAGATTAAAAAAACTGAAGTGTTAATCGACTTTTGTTGCTGACTGTAGGTAATAAAAGGCTGGGCAGCACCTTCATTTGAGACAGTCATATATTTTACTAGCTGTTCCCCGCGGTGTCACACGCTGCGCGGCTCCTAAGGGTCGTAGCGTGATGTTATATAGCCTATAGCCTTCCTCGATAAATGGACTACCCAACACTAAAAGAATCATTCAAATCGGACCAGTAGTTCCAGAGATTAGCGCGTTCAAACAAACAAACAAACTCTGCAGCTTTATAATATTAGTATAGATTTAGTATATGTATTACTTCTATTACTACTTTTACCATCGCATTGTCTGTCTAGGGACCACATGCTCTGGATTTACTACATCTGTGTTCAGATTTTCATAACCAGCAAAGGGCAAAATCACCAATTCTTACATCGAGCGTATCCTTTGAGAATAGTATTGATAGAAGTATTCCGGACTTCGGATACTCGTGTCTTTACTTTAGTCCATACTTTGTTGGATATAACACGTTCAGACAGTTTTCCAACTCAATGTTCTCAATCTCCTTATCTTGTATATTGAGATAATAAAGCTGAAGAGTTTTTTTATTTGTTTGTTTGAACGGGCAGGTTTGTTTAATCTCTGGAACTACCAGTCGGATTTGAAAAACATCTTTTTTATTTGATAGCCCAATTCGAGGTACGCCTTAGGCTACTTACCATCACGTTACGACCCGGGCAAAAAGAAAATAAGTCAGAAAGAATGCTAAGCGAAAACGGTAGTAGCGCAGCCGGACGATGGGATGTGATGCGGGGGTCTGGGGCCGAAATATTACGCGGACGAAGTCGCAGGCAGAAGCTAGTCTTATATATTGATACTACTTGAGGCACTTTGTATTTAGTGAGTTTGACATAACGTTTATCAATATTCATTCCATTGTTTCAGAAGAAGCACTTAACTAAAATTGAAAATATCGATCCGGAACTTCTTGTTTGCGCGAATTGGTCATAATATCGGTTACTTTATTGCCGTTTTTGTGGGATTTGCCTCAAAGGCCACATTACAGTAAATTCGTTAGCCTAAAAGACGACGTATTAACCACAAAGGATTGGGGTCAGATGGCAGTCGTTCCAAGTTTCTTTATGGACGCAGATTAAGAAGATTCCTTCATTTAACTATATGAGTAAGAAACTATAAAATTTCTTTAAACGATGCAATAATTTAGCACCGTTTGGTCTTATCTTGAACCTCACCGTCATAACTCGCGAAGACGTCAACTGCTGAATTGCAGCTATCTTCAAGTAACTTTAACAAACGTTAGGGTATAATGACTTTAAGGGCTATTATCCCTAACCGTAGCCACGGATGGTGATTGCTGGAATATGTAGATCAGTTTACCTGACAGGACTTCTTAGGAGTTGAGCTGCACGATTACTGACAAATGCGTGCACTGACTGGACGGGTCCACACAATCCGTGTTATTCTTTCCTCAAAAGATCATTTCAGACACCAATCTACGTGGTCTTCACATGATCTAACCAAGATTATATCTGGACTTTAAAAGAGACTGTGGCCTCTGAGTTTGTTACGGCCTTTCTTCTCAGAGTAGTCAGATAGGAAACGTCGACCACATATCGCTCATTTGGAGAAACATCGACGTAAGTGCTACTTTACTTTTTTTTTTTACGTCTTTGTTTTTCCTAACGTAAAAACGTTTCTAACTGCTTTGTCATATATTATGTAACTCATTTTTGGGAAAACGTACATTTACGTCAATGTTTCTCCAAATGAGCGATAGAGTTTAAAAAAAAATAGTACTTTTGAAGTTATGAGGAAACAGATGAACATAAATTTAGTTACAATTACTGACCGACAGTTGGAAGTGCACGCTGCAAGTACAAATGCCTTTTCTTGAAAACGAGATGTTACTGAAACCGATCAAAAACTTGTACATTGATCAGTGCAACGCGACATGAATGAGTTTAATCGAGGACATTCTAATCACGTTCCAATCGTTTCCTCTGCATCGGTGTCGCGAAAATGAATCTGAACAGACCTTACGTAATTCTGCACACGCGTGGTTTAAAATTGTGAAATTGCTCCAGTTCTCGCCTTACAACTGGAATGTCTCGAAGAACGAGAACTTTATGCCTGAAATGTTTAATATTCACGTTGTGTAAATTCTTGTGGAGTAAAAGTTTGTACATATCTCCAGCTTACTTTCTGTGCGTTATAAAAGTTTTTACTGTACACGGTTGAACTATGACCAGCTGCGAAGTGGTGACCCGTGTACTTCTTTGAAAACCTTGATATTTTTTCATTTTATTTCATTAAAATGGGCCTGACCTTGACCTCGATTACGCCTGTTGGAAAGCGATGTATGAGGTCTATGAATTCTATGATGGAACGAGCGTGCCCAGAAGATGCCTGTTCACTCTTGCTTTGAAGGCAGACGGGTTAAATGTGGAAGGGAACACAGATTAAGAAGTAATTAATTGTAATGTAGGTACAGTCACGAGCACTAATATGTCAACACTTGGCAACTTTCAATTGCGCTTTTTACGTGAAACAACGAATGCAACGTTGAAATACGACACTTTACACAAACCTATGGATTCGAAAATACTTTGTTCGTAATAACATAAAATTTCATTCAAAACTAAAGGAGAAAATTGTCTTTGAATAAAGCCAAGTGTATACCTACATATGCTCGTGACTGTACTGTAGAGAATATACCCTGTGCTTGGCGTTTCCATGCAACCTTCACGATTATTTTATAAGTGGACTAGCAGCTCCCTGCGGTTTCACCCGCATAAGTTTCGATCCCGTGGGAATATCGTGATAAAAAGTGTCCTATGTGTCAATCCTGATTATAAACATTTGCAATAACTAATCACCCGTAAAGCCTAGACGAAAATTCATGGCATTCGAGAAAACCTGTAATTTTTGTTTTTTTTTTAATTTCCCAGAATTTGTCTCTAATTATTACATTCATGGCATTCGAGAAAACCTGTAATGTTTGTTTTTTTTTTTTAATTTCCCAGAATTTGTCTCTAATTATTACTTTTCTTTCAAATTGAATGGTCTTCATTGCTATTCTATTGAGTACCTAATACTTCAGTAAACCTTTTGATGAAACCAACGTTTCTAAAACATCAAACAGACGAAGAAGTTTACTAAGAATTTTCAGAAAATTTCTTCATAAGTATATGAATTTTGATACCAGTTATCTCAAAATTTTACCGTAGATTGAATTTATTTTAATAACCTCCCCGTCGCAGTACCTAGTTACATCAGGAAGTAGTTGATTCTAGATATCTAAAACGAAATGTCACCAAATAGATTAAATTGTAACTCTATGCGGAGGAATGGTACCACACAATGCTCGATTTACATGCCCTATTTTTCTTCTGCGATCGTACCCTTGAATGTTATTCGATCTTTCCCATTTCTACTAACACAACAACAGGTTTATTTACTATTCTGTAGCGAAGTACATAATTGTTTTCCCCATCAACAATCGCCCCATAATTGAACCCGATGGTATAGTAAATTGACAAGGTCCGACCGTGTGCCAGCAAAAGGTTTTGAACCAGCAAAATATTGATATTTCTGACCTTTCTTGTTGTTGACAGTGTTATCAGTTTTTGTAATAAACAAATTATTTACTTATTTGTCGAAGTGGGGGATTACTGATTCATCCAACATGCGAGTGCGGTGCTTCTGATCAGACCATGTCCCACTTGCTGGAGTGTCCTAAGTGATCGTTTACCTGCACCTTGGATGACCTAAATGCCAGTGATGGCTCAACCAACGTGGCCGCCTACTGGGCCCAAACCAAATAAAAAGAGAAACTAGCTGTCGCGGTTCTTGAGATACAGCCTGGTGATAGACAAACGGACGGACAGACAGCCAAGTCTTAGTAATAGGGTCCCGTTTTTACCCTTTGGGTACGGAACCCTAAAAACGGAAGAGTACCATCGATACGAAAAGATTTATTTTATTTATTTATTATTTCTTGCTTGGGTTTCTTTTTGTACCCACTGCAGTGTTTATTTGGCGTTTCTTGAGATGCCGATTTAAAGAACATTATGTTGTAAAATGTATTGTATAAAAATAATGTAGATATATTGACAGTCGGGCGAACTGGCAATAGAGCTTTAAAAAGGTCAGCGCCTTTTTTGACGTGACAACGTCTTAAATTAGGTTGCGGCTGGGAGTCACTTATGAAAAAGTGTAACGCTCGGTAACGTTACGTTCTTATTTTCATTTAATTCCTTGTTCCTATTGTGCAATTTAATTATATTCATATCAATAAATATTCTACCGAGAAAAAGACGTTGTCACGTAAAATCTTCGCCCGTAAAACCGACTTTACAGGCAACCATTTTTTTTTATACTGGCCCTGCATGACATTTTAGACGGAGGAAATCCAAGAAGCTTTTAGAGTGCCAAAAAAGACTTCTTTAAGACCTGCGTGACCAACAACAATTGTCATTTACTTAGTCGATTTATTCACTAAAATCGAAAATGGATTTTTTTGTGTGCCATAAACATCAAAAAGTTTTTCCTGACGCGCGCTACGGAACATGTTTAGTCGATAAATTCATCGACTAAGGGCTGATTTTACCAAAGTGACAATTTCTACTATGGAGTAACTGTCAAAAATTCTAAATTTATTCCCAGACTTATTCTGGTACCTATAAAAGTATGGTAAAATTCGCCATAAGTGAGACTGTCTAAAAATAATCTGAATTCAGAACATATCTTTTTAGAAAAACACACCAAATCGTTATGCTCTGTTTAAACGATTTACGGTTTGTAATTTGTAGCATATTAACATTTATTGTGGCTTATAAAGGTCTATCGTATAAATTCACGGGCACATACGTTTTTTCTTTGGAGCATTTATTTGACCGTTTGACGTCTCGCCACTCTTTTTTCTTTGGAGCATTTGTTTGACCGTTTGACGTCTCGCCACTCCTTTGTTTAGAACACACCTTTTGTCCTTTACTACACTTACATACTACATTTCTTTGTAAAAGGTGGAGTAAACAATTTATGTGATGCTCCATTATGATGCTTCTGAAGAACAATGGAATATCCATTACTCTTCTACTTTATGGTATAACATTTCTGTGATCTCTTGCCTTTTTTCTGTTATTAATGGGGCGGTTTTGCTCTGGATGCTTTAGATTTTTTATGTCGCAATGTAATAAAACCCTTTCATTTCGTCCTACCCTTTTCTAAATGTATTCGGTGTCGGCTTATCACGAGTTTTTCTTCCATATCTCTGTTACCCGCATTTTCAGTTTTTTTTTTTAGACTTTTCTTGTAAGATAAATAGTAGGTACCTACCTGCGGGCTAATTGCATAACCCACATAAAATGACAATTGATTAGAATGGGTTTCATTTTGACAGTTCACCTACGTCCATTGCGTTATTTAAGTTTTTGAGCACACGACAATTTTCAAACATATGAAGCAATGGATTAGCAACATCTTTCAATGCCCCCTTGATTGTGATTGAAAGGGTATTACGAAAAAAAACACTACAAACTAAAAATAACTTTAATTTCGGAAGTCGGTGTCTTAGGGATCAGTATTTTAGTTTTTGTCACCGACTTCCGAAATTAAAGTTATTTTTCAGTTTGTAGTGTTTTTTTTGGAAGTCGGTTTTTTTTTTTTAAGTTTTTATTTCTCGCTTTTTAGTGGGTCTATTTATAATTTATCTAAGTTACAATAGCCTAATGTCAACTTGCCCATCGCCTTTTTATAAAAATATTCCTTTTCTCGATGCAGGGACGTTAATTGTTGAGGAGTTCTCCTTTTATTAGTTTTTAGATTAGATGCTGATAATCCTGGCTGCAGCATCAGGCCAGACTTATGTCAACATTGCATTGAACATAAAATTAGTCCTGTTTAAAATGAGCCCAAACACGACTACGGTGCTGTAATTTCAAGGTTTGTACTTTTTCTGATGCTCCTGGCTTCAGCATCAGGTCTTCGGTGTTCCTCAGTAACAGTACGTTTATCCACACATCGAGCCCTTTTCAATGAGCCTAAACACGATATATCTGCTGTTAGTTGTCGAGGAGTTAGGTACTCTGCAGACTATCTTGACTGCAGCATCAGGTTATGACTTGATGATCATGAGACCAAATGTGGCAAATGCCCGCCCTATCAAACATCAAAACAATTTACTAAAACAGTCCTTGCCTGTTCGAGTAACTTCTTACTGTTAAGGAGTTGTACCTTCCATCATCAGCCCAGCTACCTGAGATGGTGACAACCATACACAAATACACAAGATACTTCATAAAATATGCGAAAAACAATAAGTAAGCCTATAAAATTTGAGGGTTGCCCTCGATTTCTCTAAGATCCCATCATCAGATCCTAACTTGGTGACAATGGGACCACCTCAGAACTATCTACTTTCGAACAAAAAAATAATTTTGAAAATCCGTCGACAATTGGCGGAGTATTCGATGAACAAACATACAAAAAAAAAAAAAACATACAAACACCCGAACATAGTACCTCCTCCTTTTTGTGAAGTCGGTAATTAGGGTGTTGGAGGAACTTGGGGGCGACGGGTTTACAGCAGTAGGAGAGCATAATGAAACTCGTTGGTAGAACAAAGGGACAATTCCCGTATTTTTAGAACGTTCGCATTCTAATTTCAGTCTCAATCTGACAATAATACAATCAATTTACATTCATTATTGACAAGTATTTGACATTGATTGTCGCTGAGTTGAGATTGCGACTTGAGTTTGAACGTTTTTTTATGCACGAGAGGCCTTCAGATTTCCAAAGGCTTTTTTTTTGCGGATGGGAAATTATCAAATGACCCCTCCCGCTCTGGGTGGCTAAAATCCACCCGTGTTCCTTCCTTAGCCCTTTATGTTCCGGGCCAGCGATAACCCTTTCGGACAATCCCGCTGATCCGGCAGGCTTCGGCCCTATGGGGCCCCTCCTCGATGCTGACATCTCTTTGAGGCGCGCGTGGAACAAGTACGCGCCGTCCGACACGGGCCTGGTCCTGATCGGACGGTGAGCTACCCATTACTCTCCGCCCGCAGGCCCGCGCCTACGGTGGCCGGGAGTCGTCGCGCGGCTCCCGACGCCCGGAGCGTCTCCCGCGGCGGCTGGGACGGGAGGCTCTCTCCCTGAGCCGTCCCGCCACCTCCTTCGCTAGCATGACTGCTTCGCAGGAGGTGACTGCCTCCCACTCCCTCTCGCCCCGGACCATGGCTTGCACCAGGGCCGCACGCGAGAGGTCGCCGCCGCTGCCGATCGCCTTTACGGATTTCCAAAGGCTTTCGTTTCACTTTGATGTCTCAATGCTCGGAAATGTCAAGAAATAATATCTATTACCTCAGTATCCAAACAGTCTCATCCATTAGAATATATCAAAGAATCTATAAATAGTAATTACTTAAAGATTCCTGTATTTACAAAGTTTATTGACTAATATTTATTTAACGGAACGCCTTATTATAGCAATTACACTCACGGAGCAAAAAATTTATTTCATGTGCTGCTTTCCATCCATCAAAGAATGTATAATTAGTATTGACTTAAGAGCCTATACTACCTCAAATGGCTTAGCATGATCCTCCGTTATGTCGAAAATACTGCAGCATTAATTTTGAAATAAATATATGCTAAAGTTGAGGATTAATGTAAGGTCTTATGTTAGACGAAAACACGATTCCATAAAATTTTCTCGATAGAAAAAAAATCCAAAATTACCTCCAAACCGAACAATAAACCGCTGGTATTCAAAAAATACTTCAAATTAGATCATGAAACTTTGCATACTAACTGAACTAACTATAAAGCAGGTCTTATGTTAGTTAGTTTTTTTGAATTACCTTTATTTTCACCGTAAAAAGCAAATACCTAAACTATTGGCGCTGCCTCCCGCCCAGCACCGCACTCTGTCTCGTTTTCACACAGTCCGCGAGCAGTATCGTGCGAGCGAGATAAAGAGTGAATTTTAGCTGAGGTAGTATAGGCTCTTAAAGATTTCTGTATTTACAAAGTTTCTTGACTGATATTTATTTATCGGAACGCCATATAGCAATTACACTAACGAGGCAAAAAAAATATTTCATGCGCTGCTTTCCATCCATCCAGGATTCCAGGCGATGGATCACGCACGCTCACATATCGTCAAGACATTTCTCCATATAGCCCCCATCACTAAGGAGTGAAATTCGCAAAGAATGTGCGCAATATGGAAGGCTATATTGCGCACATTCTTGAATGAATTTTCAATATAAGTACAGACGCCAGCACATTAGCTACCCGAAACTGTTAAATTTTCCCAATCAACTTTGAACCTTATGGTTTAGCGATAAAGTTGAAAATCTATTAAAGAAATTTGACAGATTGTAGTAACTTGATGTGCTGGCGTCTGTACATTAAAAACTTGTTATCTTATTTCAATGAACTTGCAAATTTTTACTTACTTCGTTTATTTTCGCCCTCAGTAAATACTCTTTAGATGTTTCATAAAAGTTATCGGTAAACGATAGATGATACATAACATCGTAAAAATCTGAGAAATCATAAAGTTTGTGAAATGCTCTCTGAATCTGACAGAAGTATCTGACATCACTCGTTTTAACTTACGGAGAACATTAATATCGGAGGTAAGGAAGGAATGGATAAGAAAAAAGATTTACATGTGGCCGTGCTGGCTTGGGGTTATAAAACTAATATAACGTAATATATAAAAAGTAGTACGATACGGAACCTAAAAATCTGATTAAGGTAAATGAAATAGTTTGCGATTTTGCCCATTTTAACCCCCTCGGGGGTGATTCGAAACCCTGTCTTAGTAGACCATTGTTGTACAAAACTATTAAAATATTTTGCATCTCTTCACCCTCCGAGAAACATTATGTTCTGTATTTCTTTTGTGATACTCAAGAAGCAGGCCAACACACGAAGTAGGAGTGGTCAAAAACTTGTGTCACGTGTCACACGAATTCCCAAAAATATTCATGAAACTACGTGATTCGTCCGACAGCCTAATCGCAGGAATTTCAATGTAATTATTTACATGTTGACTCACAGGATTCACAGGGGTTAAATCTAGTACACTTAAATTTGCTATCTAGAGAACTTTTACATTCCATAAACTCTTAAGTAAATCATTTAAACCACGCGAAGCTGTAGACTTAGTCTAGCAGAATATTAAACAACAATATTGTAGTCTGGAATGTTCAGTAATTCCATTATTGACATTTGGAGAGGGCTAATAGCCCCATACACCCTTAGCTATGTAGTGTAGGTGACCCATGTGCCCTGCCAACGATCCTTCTATCGATTCTGGCTCAGATAGTATTACAGGCTTTAGTACCCTTTTATTTTTCGTAGTTTTTCTAGAACCCTTTTTGTCTTTGCTAGTTCTGGGTTATTGAGAGAAGAAAAACAACTTTTATATTTTTTGTTCGGTTTTCTGGCTTGCCCTGCTTGTGATGGTTTTAGGGTTACGAACCCAGAGGGTCGTGTCCGTCCGTCCGTGTTACTGTCAGCGGGCTGTATCCTATGAACCGTAATAGGTAGACAGTTGAAATTTTCACAGAGTGCGTGTTTCTATTGGCGCTATAACAACAATAATCATAATAATTATATAACAAAGTTAAAAATGTAAGGAACCATACAAGTAACGCGTTTTTCTCGGCTCTTTTATGCCTTGTGTGTGGTACGAAAGCTTTCGTGTGCGAGTCCGACTCGCACTTGGCCGTTTTTCGTTAACTAAATATTGTTTTCCACCAAAATCAATATAATTAACCTTTGCTTCATTTCCTAAATGAACTGCAACCGCGATGGGTACAGATTGGTGAAACGTAACATGAAATGTAACATTTATGAGCCGTCCTTATTTATTTTATGAGTCCTGAAATGGAAGTGTGCACACACGAGCAACACGTTGTCGACCGATGCCGCCGACCGACGCGTCAACGGCTGCCGCCGACACGCGTCGACGGTTGCAGTTGCCTCTGTGCTCACCGCGTGCCGCTCGTGTATATGCACTTAACAGCAACTAGGCGAAGTTGACTCAACGTGTGTTACATTTTAGGTTACGCTATTTCAGCAATCTGTAAATTAATAGGAACCTTTGTTAATAGATCTGCTTCATTTTAATATCATCGTTATAATATCCAAGTCTATATATATGTATACTTTACAGTTTCCTCATTATAATAACATGCATTTTCTCGAGTACGTCTCCCTAACTTGGACTATAGAGTAGTTTATCTTCTAAACTAGGTAAATCATGTTACAATATGCCCGGCGGAACTGCGAACTGTTTTCTTCTTAGAATTTTCCGATAGCGATGTTACTTGTAGTTCTTGACTATACAAAAACGCTTGTTAAGGACTTCGCTTGTTAGAAGAAGTTTTTGGATTGACTTCGAGACGTTTGAAGTATATTTGACGTAAAGTTCGTTAAAGTAAGCTTAAGTACTTCGAAAGAAAGTCTCTTTCTATTGTATAGTTCAGTCAACAATAATTTATCGCAAATTCTAACTTGATGTTTAATCGTGTTAGTCAGAAACAAAGTTCTGGACAGAATATACCCTCTTTTATGTAGATAACTGTCAAAAGAATCACAGGATTAGTCTCGTAGTACAGAACGTCACTCAATACTCAAGCAATACTTGAAAACTAGTTTCAACCAATTTGGCTTGAATCTAGTTTTAAGTAATGCTAGAATATTGAGTGACGTTCTGCAATGCGGGCCTTAGACTGCTTTTCCACCAGGGATGTGCTATGCCACGTTGCTACGGATGCGTTTGATATCCACCAATCATTTATTCATTAGTCCACATAGGATAATCACTGATGGAAACGGGTTCAACTAAGCTATGTTTTTTATATGGAAGGGTGCGTGATGGAAGCTATGGATGCGCGAGTGGTGTAGCTATGTGCAGAGCAGCGAACGCCTCTCCCATCACCGCGCTGCAGCCGCTCCCCAATGCCTTCTACTGTCGATGCATCACATAGCTCGAGCTGCGCATCTTCCTCGCGGCGGCGGGCGCATCTTCATAGCACATCTTATTTCCTCCGCTTCACAGCTTACCATTAGTGGAAATGGTCACACAGTTTTACAAAGCACATCTCTGATGGAAAAGCAGCCTTTAAATGAACCCTCAGATCAGAAAAATGGAAAAGCAGTGTGGCGGTAAATTGATTGACGTCGAGATTCGTAAATCAATGAGTGATCCGCCCGGGTATTTACTGTGCGACTTAACGTAACCCGGCTAGGTTTGTATGTGTGCGTATATTCCGTAGGGTTTTTGCTATCCAATATTTAACTAGCATCTTTTCTTTTCACCCTTTTCAGGCCTGAGATGGTTTGACGTCGTCCACATTCTTGTCTAAAGTAAAAGGCTCTTTTGACGCGTGGCCAAAATCGGAACTAACGTCGCCAT